>CM022297.1:53626188-54226188 GCA_011799875.1 Thinopyrum elongatum
CATGCAGGTGTGGTCCCCATCCCCCCTCAGGCGGTGTTTCCAGATCAAGGACCCATCCGGTGGCCCGGGGCATCTAGGCCGTTGACCGGCACCGAGAGAGGCGGTATGACACGATGAACAACTGCTTCTTCATGTTACGACAGGTCTCGCGAGATGACAGCCAAGTCTAAGTCCGTTCTGTCACAGGATCGCCCACCGAAGACTCGTCTACGGACGAACGGAGCGGTCCTTGACGTTCCCGCCCGTTGATGTGGTTCGTGAGGCATGTGTGAGGTCACGGAGTGCCTATGTATTCCAAAAACACACCACCCATTTGCATGCATATGCATGGGGCCTTCCGCATGCAGGTGTGGTCCCCCCTACCCCCTCAGGCAGTTTCCAGATCGAGGACCAATCTGGTGGTCCCGGCGGTCTAGGGCATTGAACGGCACCGAGAGAGGGTAGCCCACAGTGAATACCTGCTTCTTCGTGTTACGGCAGGTCACCGTTCTCATGTTTTTTACTTTACAGTCTTTAAAGTTGAGTTTTGAACAAATCTAGCCCAAAATATATATATAAGTCATCAAAAAGTCCTTTTCATAGAAAAATTTCATCAAAATTCATGGCATTCTCAAAGTCTAGTCATAAAAACATTTGAAAATCAGATAAAAAAGGAGAGTGCCAAACAAAAAGACAAATAGAAGGAAAATAAAGAATTAGAGCAGTGGGTTACCGAAGGTCGATTCTCGCTCTCGGCAATGCCCACCTTTACAGAGAGACTCTCGGCAAAGAGAGTGCCAAACCTAGAACGTTTATCTTCTCCCTTGTGTGCATTCTCGATAATGGTCTTGTACTTTTTTTGTGTTTTTCTCCATGCTTGGCAAACAACCTTACCACATTATAGTTACCGTCCTGTTTTCTGCCTTTCAGATGGCCCTCGCCCGGTTCACAGACTGAGCACCCATCCGGTGGTCCCTGCGGTCTAGGGGCTTGACCGGCACCGAGAGGGGGTAGGCCACGGTGAACAACTGCTTCTTCGTGTTACGGCAGGTCATCGCGAAATGACAGACCAAGTCTAAGCCCGTGTTCTGTCACAGGATCGCCCACCGAAGACTCGGTCTGTGGACGAACGCAGCCGGTCCTCGATGTTCCCACCCGGTTGTGTGGTTCGTGAGGCATGTGTCACGTCAAGGACGTGCGTAGGTTATTCCAACAACACACCACCCATTTGCATGCATATGCATGGGGCCTTGCTCATGCAGGTGTGGTCCCCCTCCCCACTCGGGCGGTTTCCAGATCGAGCACCCATCCGGTGTGGCCCCAGCATTCAGGGCGTTGACGGCACGAGAGGCGGTAGGGTCAAGATGAACAACTGCTTCTTCGTGTTACGACAGGTCATCGCGAGATGACAGACCAAGTCTAAGACGTTCTGTCACAGGATCACCCACCGAAGACTCGGTCTCAAGGACGAACGCAGCCGGTCCTCGAAGTTCCCGCCGTTTGTGTGGTTCGTGAGGCATGTGTCACGTCAAGGACGTGCGTATGTTATTCCAACAACACACCACCCATTTGCATGCATATGCATTGGGCCTTGCGCATGCAGGTGTGGTCCTCCCTCCCCCTCGGGCGGTTTCCAGATCGAGGGACCGTGGTGGCCCCGGCAGTCTAGGGCATTGAGCGACACCAGAGAGGGTAACCCATGGTGAATACCGCTCTTCGTGTTACGGCAGGTCACCTTTCTCATGTTTTTACTTACAGTCTTTAAAGTTGAGTTTTGACAAATCTAGCCACAAATTATATATAAGTCATCAAAAAGTACTTTTCATAGAAAAAGTTCATCAAAAGTCATGGCATTTTCAAAGTCTACTCATAAGAACATTTGAAATAAAGATACAAAAGAGAGTGCCAAACAAAAAAACAAATAGAAGGAAAATAAAGAATTAGAGCAGTGGTTACCGAGGGTCGATTTCGGCTCTCGGCAATGCCCACCTTTACCGAGAGTGACTCTCAGCAAGAGAGTGCCAAACCTAGAATGTTTATCTTCTCCCTTGGGTGCATTCTCGATAATATGTCTTATACTTTTTTGTTGTTTTCTTCCATGCTTGGCCAAACCACCTACCACATTATGTTACCGTCTTGTTTTCTGCTTTTCAGATGGCCCTCTCCCGGTTCTATAGACCGACCACCCATCCGGTGGCCCCGGCGGTCTAGGGCGTTGATCGGCACCGAGAGGGGGTTAGGCCATGGTGAACAACTGCTTGTTCATGTTACGGTAGTCATCGTGACATGACAGACCAAGTCTAAGCCCGTTCTGTCAAAAATCGCCCACCGAAGACTCGGTCTCACGGATGAACGCAGTAGGTCCTCGACGTTCTCGCCCGTCTTTGTGGTTCATGAGGCATGTGTCATGTCAAGGACATGCGTAGGTTATTCCAACAAACACCCACCCATTTGCATGTATATGCATGGGGCTTGCGCATGCAGTTGTGGTCCCCTCCCCCCCTCTGGCGGTTTCCAGATCGAGGACCCATCCGGGGCCCCGGCGGTCTAGGGCGTTGACCTGCATCGAGAGGGGGTAGGCCACGGTGAACAACTTGTTCTTCGTGTTACGACAGGTCATCGAGAGATGACAGAGCAAGTCTAAGAAACGTTTTGTCACAGGACGCCCATGAAGACTCGGTGTCGTGGATGAACGCAGCCGGTCCTCGACGTTCCCGCCATCTGTGTGGTTCGTGAGGCATGTGCACGTCAAGGACATGGTAGGTTATCCCAACAACACACACCCATTTGCATGCAATGCATGGGGCCTGCGCATGCAGGTGTGGTCCCCCTCCCCTCGGGCAGTTTCCAGATCAAGGACCCATCGGTTGGCCCCCGACAGTCTAGGGCTTTGACCGCACCGAAGAGAGGTAGCCCACGGTGAGTACTGCTTCTTCGTGTTACAGCATGTCACCGTTCTCATGTTTTTTACTTTATAGTCTTTAAAGTTGAGTTTTGAACAAATCTAGCCGAAAAATATATATAAGTCATCAAAAAGTCCTTTCATGGAAAAAGTTCACAAAAGTCATGGCATTTTAAAGTCTAGTCATAAAACATTTGAAATATCAATACAAAAAGAGAGTGCCAAACAAAAACACAAATAGAAGGAAAATAAAGATTAGAGCAGTGGTTACCGAGGGTCGGTTTTTGGCTCTCGGCAATAACCACATTTACTAAGAGTGCTCTCAGAAAGCACCTAAACCTAGAACGTTTATCTTCTCCCTTTGTGTGCATTCTCGATAATATGTCTTATAATTTTTTGTTGTTTTCCTTCCATGCTTGGCAAACCACCTTACCACATTATAGTTACCGCCTTGTTTTCACTTTTCAGATGGCCTCGCCCGGTTCTAAAGACAGAGCAACCATCCGGTGGCCCTGGCGGTCTAGGCGTGTGATCAGCACCGAGAGGGGGTAGGCCACGGTGAACAACTCTTCTTTGTGTTACGGACAGGTCATCGGAGATAACAGACCAGTCTAAGCCCGTTCTGTCACAAGATCGCCCACGGAGACTCGGTCTGTGGACGAACGTAGCCGGTCCTCGACGTTCCCGCCCGTTGTGTGGTTGTGAGGCATGTTGCCACGTCAAGGACGGGCATAGGTTATTCAAAAACCACACACCCTTTGCATGCATATGCATGGGGCCTTGTGCATACAGGTGTGGTCCCCTCCCCCAATCGGGCGATTTCAGATCGAGGACCCATCCGGTGGCCCCGGTGGTCTAGGGCGTTGACCGGCACCGAGAGGGGGTAGGCCACGCGTGAATAACGGCTTCTTGTGTTACGACAGGTCATCGCGAGATGACAGACCAAGTCTAAGCCTGTTCTGTCACAGGATGCCCACGAAGACTCGGTCTCTCGGACGAACGCAGCCGGACCTCGACGTTCCCGCCCGTTGTGTGGTTCTGTGAGGGATGTGTCACGTCAAGGACGTGCGTAGGTTATTCCAACAAACACACTACCATTTGCATGCATATGCATGGGGCCTGCACATGTGGGTGGTCCACCCCCCCCCCCCCCCCCGCGGCGGTTTCCAGATCGAGGACACCATTCGGTGGCCCCGGGCGGGTCTAGGGCGTTGACCGGCACCGAGAGAGGGTAGCCCACGGTGAATACCTGCTTCTTCGTGTTACGGCAGGTCACCGTTCTCATTTTTTTTTACTTTTAGAGTCTTTATAAGTTGAGTTTTGAACAAATCTAACCCAAAACATATATATAAGTCATCAAAAAGTCCTTTTCATAGAAAAATTCATCAAAAGTCATGGCATTTTCAAAGTCTAGTCATAAAAACATTTGCAATATCAGATACAAAAAGAGAGTGCCAAACAGAAACACAAATAGAAGGAAAATAAAGAATTAGAGCAGTGGTTACCGAGGGTCGATTCTCCGCTCTCGGCAATGCCCACCTTTAGCGAGAGTGACTCTCGGCAAAGAGAGTGCCAAACCTAGAACGTTTATCTTCTCCCTTTGTGTGCATTCCGAGAATATGTTCTTATACTTTTTTTGTTGTTTTCTTCCAGCTTGGCAAACCACCTTACCACATTATAGTTACCGTCTTGTTTTCTGCTTTCAGATTGCCCTCGCCCGGTTACAACCCGAGCACCCATCCGGTGGCCCTGGCGGTTTAGGGCGTTGACCGGCACCGAGAGGGGGTAGGCCACGGTGAACAACTGCTTACTTCATGTTAGGGCATGTCGTCGCGAGATGACAGACCAAGTCTAAGTCCGTTCTGTCATGGATCGCCCACCGAAGACATCGGTCTCACGACGAACGCAGCCGGTCCTCGACGTTCCCGCCCGTTGTGTGGTTCGTGAGGCATGTGTCACGTCAAGGACATGCGTTAGGTTATTCCAAAAACACACCACCCATTTGCATGCATATGCATGGGGCCTTGCGCATGCAGGTGTGGTCCCCCATCCCCCCCTCAGGCGGTTTCCAGATCAAGGACCCATCCGGTGGCCCGGGCCATCTAGGCCGTTGACCGGCACCGAGAGGCGGTATGACACGATGAACAACTGCTTCTTCATGTTACGACAGGTCGTCGCGAGATGACAGACCAAGTCTAAGTCCGTTCTGTCACAGGATCGCCCACCGAAGACTCGGTCTCACGGACGAACGGAGCCGGTCCTTGACGTTCCCGCCCGTCTATGTGGTTCGTGAGGCATGTGTGATGTCACGGACGTGCCTATGTTATTCCAACAACACACCACCCATTTGCATGCATATGCATGGGGCCTTCCGCATGCAGGTGTGGTCCCCCCTACCCCCTCAGGCAGTTTCCAGATCGAGGACCAATCTGGTGGTCCCGGCGGTCTAGGGCATTGAACGGCACCGAGAGAGGGTAGCCCACAGTGAATACCTGCTTCTTCGTGTTACGGCAGGTCACCGTTCTCATGTTTTTTACTTTACAGTCTCTAAAGTTGAGTTTTGAACAAATCTGGCCCAAAACATATTTATAAGTAATCAAAAAGTCCTTTTCTTAGAAAAAGTTCATCAAAAGTCATGGCATTTTCAAAGTCTAGTCATAAAAAAATTTGAAACATCAGATACAAAAAGAGAGTGCCAAACAAAAACACAAATAGAAGTAAAATAAAGAATTAGAGCAGTGGTTACCGAGGGTCGATTCTCGGCTCTCGGCAATGCCCACCTTTACCGAGAGTGACACTCAGCAAAGAGAGTGCCAAACCTAGAACGTTTATCTTCTGCCTTTGTGTGCATTCTCGATAATATGTCTTATACTTTTTTTGTTGTTTTCTTCCATGCTTGGCAAACCACATTACCACATTATACTTACCGTCTTGTTTTCCACTTTTCAGACGGCCCTCGCCCGGTTCTACAGACCGAGCACCCTTTCGGTGGCCCCGGCGGTCTAGGGCGTTGACCGACACCGACAGGCGGTAGGCCACGGTGAACAATTGCTTCTTCGTGTTACGGTAAGTCGTCGTGAGATGACAGACCAAGTCTAAGCCCGTTCTGTCACAAGATCGCCCACCGAAGACTCGGTCTCGTGGACGAACGCAGCCGGTCCTCGATGTTCCCGCCTGTTTGTGTGGTTCGTGAGGCATGTGTCACGACAAGGACGTGCGTAAGTTATTCCAACAACACACCACCCATTTGCATGCATATGCATGGGGCCTTGTGCATGCAGGTGTGGTCCCCCCTCCCCCCTCGGGCGGTTTCCAGATCGAGGACCCATCCGATGGCCCCGGCGGTCTAGGGCGTTGACCGGCACCGAGATGCAGTAGGCCACGGTGAACAACTGCTTCTTCATGTTACGACATGTCGTCGCGAGATGACAGACCAAGTCTAAGCCCGTTTTGTCACAGGATCGGCCACCGAAGACTCGGTCTCGCGGACGAACGCAGCCGGTCCTTGATGTTCCCGCCCGTCTGTGTGGTTTTTGAGGCATGTGTCACGTCAAGGACGTGCGTATGTTATTCCAACAACACACCACCCATTTGCATGCATATGCATGGGGCCTTGCGCATCCAGGTGTGATCCCCCCTCCCCCCTTGGGCGGTTTTCGGATTGAGGACCCATTCAGTGGCCCCGGTGTTCTTGGGCATTGACCGGCACCGAGAGAGGGTAGCCCACGGTGAATAGCTGCTTCTTTGTGTTACGGCAGGTCACCGTTCTCATGTTTTTTACTTTACAGCCTTTAAAGTTGAGTTTTGAACAAATCTAGCCCAAAACATATATATAAGTCATCAAAAAGTCCTTTTCTTAGAAAAAGTTCATCAAAAGTCATGGCATTTTCAAAGTCTAGTCATAAAAACATTTGAAATATCAGATACAAAAAGAGAGTGCGAAACAAAAACACAAATAGAAGGAAAATAAAGAATTAGAGCAGTGGTTACCGAGGGTCGATTCTCGGCTCTCGGCAATGCCCACCTTTATCGAGAGTGACTCTCGGCAAAGAGAGTGCCAAACCTAGAATGTTTATCTTCTCCCTTTGTGTGCATTCTCGATAATATGTCTTTTACTTTTTTGTTGTTTTCTTCCATACTTGGCAAACCACCTTACCACATTATAGTTACCTTCTTGTTTTCTGCTTTTCAGATGGCCCTCGCTCGGTTCTACAGACCGAGCATCGAGAGGGGGTAGGCCACGGTGAACAACTGCTTCTTCGTGTTACGGCAGGTCGTCGCGAGATGACACACCAAGTCTAAGCCCGTTCTGTCACAGGATCACCCACCGAAGACTCAGTCTCGCGGATGAACGCAGCCGGTCCTCGACGTTCCTGCCCGTCTGTGTGGTTTGTGAGGCATGTGTCATGTCAAGGACGTGCGTAGGTTATTCCAACAGCACACCACCCATTTGCATGCATATGCATGGGGCCTTGCGCATGTAGGTGTGCTCCCCCCTCCCCCCTCGGGCGGTTTCCAGATCGAGGACCCATCCGGTGGCCCCGGCGGTCTACGGCGTTGACCTACACTGAGAGGGGGTAGGCCACGGTGAACAATTGCTTCTTCGTGTTACGATAGGTCGGCGTGAGATGACAGACCAAGTCTAAGCCCGTTCTGTCACCGGATCGCCGACCGAAGACTCGGTCTTGCGGACGAACGCATCCGGTCTTCGATGTTCCCGCCCGTCTGTGTGGTTCGTGAGGCATGTGTCACGTCAAGGACGTGCCTGGTTATTCCAACAACACACCACCCATTTGCATGCATATGCATGGGGTCTTGCGCATGCAGGTGTGGTCCCCCCTCCCTCCTCGTGCGGTTTCCAGGTCGAGGACCCATCCGGCGGCCCCAGTGGTCTAGGGCGTTGACCGGCACCGAGAGAGGGTAGCCCATGGTGAATACCTGCTTCTTCGTGTTACGGCAGGTCACCGTTCTCAAGTTTTTTACTTTACAGTCTTTAAAGTTGTGTTTTGAACAAATCTAGCCCAAAACACATATATAAGTCATCAAAAAGTCCTTTTCATAGAAAAAGGTCATCAAAAGTCATGGCATTTTCAAAGTCTAGTCATAAAAACATTTGAAATATCAAATACAAAAAGAGAGTGCCAAACAAAAACACAAATAGAAGGAAAATAAAGAATTAGAGCAGTGGTTACCGAGGGTTGGTTCTTCGCTCTCGGCAATGCCCACCTTTACCAAGAGTGTCTCTCGGCAAAGCACCTAAACCTAGAACGTTTCTCTTCTCCCTTTGTGTGCATTCTCAATAATATGTCTTATACCGATGAAGTGACACTGAAGCAGCATGTTTGATCATTGCAGCAAGTAGATTCAGAAAATGCACACTCAAACAAATCATACCGCACAACATCAGGAACCATAATGGCAAATTTAAGGCACACAAATATAGATAGCAATATAGATTACTACCATAGATATCATCAACTACAGAACACACATGCTGATGAAGTCACCACCATGTTCAGATCACACTACTACACTTACATTAAGTTCAGCATTAACACATAAAGTTTGCAACACAGCCACATTTATTTCGGCCAAAACACTAAGGCTTCCTCCTTCTGAAGACAAGCAAGATGTAGGGCAACTACATGTGAGGGGTTCTCAAGACCTTCAGGAGGGCAGCATGCTGCGCCCTCACCTTGTAGTCCTCACCACTTTATCCTGACAATGAACCATAAGGTGCTCCATTAACCCATCCTTGGGCTTGGGCTTGCTACAGTAGGGGCAGCGGTACTTGTCCGTCTTCGGGTTGTGGTAACTACCCAATCCCTGGGCCCTGATCTTCTGCACCAGCTTCTCTTCGAAGGACTTGACGTTCCCCTCATCCATGTTATCTCCAGAATCATATTGCACACATGAATGAATGACATTAATACATTATGCATTCAAATACTATAAACATGTAAGACTAACTCAATGCACAAATAACATTTCAAGTAGGCCTTACCTCGTACGGCTCATCATCACTACCATATGGGTCGAACCCAGTCATGTCCAACTTCCTCTTGTTGCCCACAAGATCCTCCTTCTGCTAAATTGTCAAGTAAGCACATCAATTACAAGGAAATGAATTGCAGTTCAAAGAATGTCATTATAAAAAAAATTGTGAATGCATGTGAACTACAAAGGTATGTTGCAAGGGACCAATATTGTCAATATATTTTCCAATGCAAAAAAAATTAATATGACTTCCATGCATGAGTTGCTCATGTGGCACACATTTGCATGTCTAGCAAACATACATATGGTAAACTTTATAATCATATGAAACCTACAGATAAACAAATAAAGCTACCTAAACAATTTGTTTTTTCATAATGAAGGAAAACTCCAAACTATATTGAAAAAGTGCACTAGTTAGACATGGTATGTACATTTCAACAACTAATTGACAGATTATATATTAAGCTATCTAGATATTAAACAGTAGGGTTATCAACATACAAGTTCATTGATATGTACATACAAATAAATGCTTTCCTTATAAATACAGAATCTAAGCAATCAATCAACAAATAAATGCTTTCCTTCATATAAATTCTAATGAAAATCCAAGATGGATTCTTGACATTCCCTGGATTAATCCAACACTTTTTTTTCCAGGGAATTTCCCCCACACTACTTAATGAAAAAAGATAGTATATCATTGGATCATTGTCTATAAATGAATCCAGTACAAAAAAACCTAAATCATACATCTAATTAAAAACCCCTAACTCCTACTTCTACTGGATCATTCAATCAAAAAATTTAATTACATATATCATTGGCTATATATAAATTAATCCAATACAAAAAAACCCTAACTAAAGATCTAATTAAAAAACCCCAACTCCTACATCTAGCTACTGGATCATTCAATCACAAAATCTATTCAAATTTATCACTGACTATAAATCAATCCAATATCAAAAAGCCCCAATTATCAGAAGGGGATTGATGCAGCAACTAGCAACATAAAAAAACCCTCTAACACCTACATCAGTACATCTACTGCTTAACAGGAGTAACTAGCAACGGAGGGGACTGGCAAGGATTACCTGCAGGTCCACATGTTCGCCACCGGCCTCCGTAGATCCATGAGATGCGCCGCTCGACGCCGTCCCGCCCAGCTCCGGCATGGCGGAGTCCGACACGGTGGCCACCTTCTTCTCCTCTAGATCCGTCGCTACAGCGACCGATCCAGCTCATGGGGTGTAGCACCTCCCGCACCCGCACTGCCGACGCAGTCCTGCACGGCATCTGCCGCGGTCTCCGCGCCCGTCTTCTTCACATCTCCGTCCGCGACGGCGGCTTTGCCAGGGCCTTGCTCCATCAGAGCCACAAGCAAGCAGGAGGAGAGAGGGAGGCGGTGGGGGTGAGCGAGCAGGTGGGGTGGCTGGTGAGGGAGACGATGCGGCAGAGGGGAGAGGAGGGAGAGGGAGGCGATTTGGGGGAAATGGGGTGGGGCGATGCGGCCGGTGCCGGTTCCCCTCCTCTTATACTGTCGGCCTTTTTTTGGAAGTTATCCACACACACATGCACGCGCACGACCGCAGGGAAACACAAACGCCACCGTATAATACACGTACACGCCTGGTGTACAATAGTACACAGGCCGGCGCGAGCTCGTACAAGGCTCTACGCCTGATCTACGCGCGCTCTACGCCCACCTGAAATGACAATCGTGCCCCTCGTTACGAACGGCCATCGACGCATCTGGGCCGTCCTTGTGTTTCTCGCGCTGAACGTTCACTCCAGGGGGGAGCACCGGAGCAGAAATGCTAGCCCAAAACATATATATAAGTCAACAAAAAGTCCCTTTCATGGAAAAAGTTCATCAAAAGTCATGGCATTTTCAAAGTTTAGTCATAAAAACATTTGATGGGGGCAGTAGTAAGTACTGGAGAGTCTCGAGCCATCTGGCGACCCACGTCAACAACTTCGGCATGACCGAGTTGTCTGCCTCCCGTCAGGCCGCTACCGACGACGAGTCGTCATCGGATGGCGATGTCGGAGTGGACTTAGATGGAACGGATGCGCTCGCTACCGAGTCGGGGGACATGGAGGCCTCGGACGGCTCGGGGTCTACCTCGAGCAACACTTCCAAGAGGAAGAAGTCTGGGCGTGGTCCGGGGAAGGTCCCGGAACCAACGGCTGCCGGCGCCCGTCCTGTCATTTCCCCGACAGGAGAGGGGTAAGCAAGCATTTCATTTGCAACATATTTTGGATGCCACAGCTTTGACACTCACATATGCTTGTCTTTTTCATCATGCAGTCACTGGAAATTTATCCCGACACAGCCTAAGAGGGCGCGCCCGTTGAACCATGTCATCGGATCCCTCATGAGGAAGCACTTGTCCGGGTTGTCCAAGCCGTGTGATGACGAGCCGCCATCGCCAGGTTTAACCTGGGAGCATTACCAACACACCGTGGATGAGAAGAATGTCACCATGGCCACCCAGGTCATCACTGGTTTTTTTGTAAGTATCTTCGCCCTGACCACTTCATTTTTCCATATCCCAATCCTTGTATTAACTGCCATATGCTTTCTTGTAGCAAACATTTGCTTGCGTGGATGGTGAGAAGCAGAAGGCGATCAAAGGCATCTTTAAATCTGCCCGGAAGATACTATCCTACTTAAAGCACACGCTGCGGTACAAAGCCGTGATGCAGTGCCGGCCGCTCGACGACAAGGGAGAGAAGATGACAAGGATGACTGCTTGCCAGACCAACTTGTTGCGAGAAGAATACTTGTCAGTGGTAAGTGACTACATTGGTTGCTAGTACTTTGATTCATCCGCCTCTTGTTCCTCAATGATTCGATTTTGTCTGACTAGGTGAGGGAACCCTGGATGAAGGACGATTGTTGGGAGGCCCTGGTTGACATGTGGTGTGACTCTGCATGGTAGGCGCAGCATGTGGAGAAGGGAAACGATCGCGCCAAAATGCCAGGCCCGGCTCATGTCCAGGGAAGCTGGAACCTAACCGCTCTCAAGCAACACATGGTATGTGGATTAAGATGTTAACTTTTTCGCACGGTGCATCTTGGTTCATTAAACTTGATGGTTAATTTTGCAGGAGGCGACGGTTTGTCACCCGGTCCACATCCTAGATGCCTGGAAAGAAGACCACAAGGGGAAGGATGGCACCGAGTTCTGCAGCTTGTCGGCGCAGGAGAAGTACGAGACCTTCAAAGAGGTCTTCTAGGAGGTGCACGGGCAGGACGCCAAACCTACATCCAAGCCCCTTGATCCTGAGCTTCTCGTCATTGCTGGCCAGGGGAAGGTCCATGACCGCCACCTCATTTGCAACGGGGCGATCACCACCTCCTCGCATCGCAAGCTGCACGAGATACGCGCGTCGAGCACCAGCTCAACTCCGTCCATACGGAGTCGCCCAACCGCCGCGTCACGTGAGATAGCGCGTCTCAAGGTTAGTATCCTAACCTTTCATTTATGTCCATGCCTCGAAATAGCACCTTTCCAACCTATATGAGCCTAATGCCATGTTACAGGATTTAATGGAGCAGCGGGCTGTTGTAGAGGAGCAAAGGCGGCTGGCTGAGTAGGAGAGCAGAAATAAGGAACGAGTTGACATGAACGGAAGGTTGAAGCTGCTCAAGGATCAACTACAGGTAGAACATTCTATAAAATAGAGTAGAACATTCAATATATAGCGACGAACCACCCTCATGTGACTCTACTCTTATAGGTTCTTATGCAATCTCGAAGCAGTGGAAGTGATGCTCCTTCTCCTCCTCCGGAATCTTAACCTGATGGCCCCTCCTACTCCTCAAGATGATATATGAACTTGTGAACTTCCATGTGACGTGGACGTGTTTTGCTAGAACTTCTATGTGACGTGCATGTGTTTTGGTAGTCAACATATATGTATGAATTTGTGAACTTGTGTGTGATGTGTATGAATTTGTGAACTTGTGTGTGCTAGTTATGCCTATAGTAGAAGGAATGGGAAACATTTCCAAATTGCACTGTAGTTATGCCTGTGTATGACTACTCCAAATAGCACTGTAGTTGTTTTCATCTGCAGGGATAAGTAAAGAAATAGCTCAACGGCAGAAGGAATGGGAAACATTTCTGAGAGCGACACTCGAAAAACTGTAGACTACCGAGAGTAACTCTCGGTAAAGGGGGCGTCTGAGAAGACAATACTGTTGTGCCACTCCTTTTCCGAGGCTGGCGACACTCGGCAAACTGTTAGCTGCCAGGTGGGACACCCGGTCCCACTGGTCACGGGCATTACCGAGCGAAGCTCTCGGCAAAGACATCGTTACTTTTCTTGTAAAAATATTTAGCAAATAATTTGAAACTTTTACTGATAAATGTGACCAGTAGAACCACATGTCAGTTAGAAAAATGTTTGTGTGACGTGTTCTTACCGAAGGTGACGTTGCAGCTCTCGGTATAGGGTGAACCAAGTGACGACGCCGTCACTCCCGAAAGGATATGCCATGTGGCCTCCCTTTGCCGTGCTTGGCTCTCAGTGAATGCCCCGTTCGCCGTGAAGCCAGTTTTAGTCCATTCCCACACAGGATTGCCCACCGCCGGCTCGATCTGGGTGACGAACGCAACTAGTCCTCGACGTTCGTACCCTTGCATGTGTCCGGTTTGTGAGGCATCTGCCACGTCAAGGATGTGCATTGGATATTCGTACACCACACCATCCTTTCATACATATGCCTTGGCCACACGCATGCTTGCAGGGCCAGTTGCCGGACCCCCCCCCCCTCGAGCGGCTTCCCGATCGAGCACCCAACCGGTGGCCCCGGCAGTCTACGGCATTGACCGGCACCAAGAGGGGGTAGGCAACGGTGAACAACTGCTTCTTCGTGTTACGGCAGGTCGTCGCGAGATGACAGACCAACTCTAAGCCCGTTTTGTCACAGGATCACCCACCGAAGACTCGGTCTCGCGGACGAACGCAGCCGGTCCTCGGCGTTCCCGCCCGTCTGTGTGGTTCATGAGGCATGTGTCATGTCAAGGACGTGCGTAGGTTATTCCAACAACACACCACCCATTTTCATGCATATGCATGGGGCCTTGCGCATACAGGTGTGGTCCCCCCTCCCCCCCTCGGGCGGTTTCCAGATCAAGGACCCATCCGATGGCGCCGGTGGTCTAGGGCGTTGACCGGCACCGAGAGAGGGTAGCCCATGGTGAATACCTGCTTCTTCGTGTTCCGACAGGTCACCGTTCTCATGTTTTTTTACTTTATAGTCTTTAAAGTTGAGTTTTGAACAAATCTAGCCCAAAACATATATATAAGTCATCAAAAAGTCCTTTTCATAGAAAAAGTTCATCAAAAGTCATGGCATTTTCAAAGTTTAGTCATAAAAACATTTGAAATATCAGATAAAAAAAGAGAGTGCCAAACAAAACACAAATAGAAGGAAAATAAAGAATTAGAGAAGTGGTTACCGAGGGTCGATTCTCGGCTCTCTGTAATGCCCACCTTTACTGAGAGTAGCTCTTGGCAAATCACCTAAACCTAGAACGCTTCTCTTCTCCCTTTGTGTGCATTCTCGATAATATGTCTTATACTTTTTTTGTTGTTTTCTTCCATGCTTGGCAAACCACCTTACCACATTATAGTTACCATCTTGTTTTCTGCTTTTCAGATGGCCCTCGCCCGGTTCTACGGACCGAGCACCCATCCGGTGGCCCCGGTGGTCAAGGATGTGCATTGGGTATTCGTACAGCACACCACCCTTTCATACATATGCCTTGGCCAAACGCATGCATGCAGGGCCAGTTGCCGGACCCCCCCACTCGGGCGGCTTCCTGATCAAGCACCCAACCGGTGACCCCGGCGGTCTACGGCGTTGACCGGCACCGAGAGGGGATAGGGGTTGGTGAATACCTGCTTCTCGATGTTACGGCAGGTCATTGTTTTCATTCTTTTACTTTATATGTAGTGCTTAATGAAAAGTTGAGATTTGAAAAAATCTAACCGAAAACAAAAGTCATCAAAACTCATGGCATTTTGGATATTTAGTCATTAAAAGTCATGAAATATCAGAATGTCCTAACCCTAGGTCTGCACATCCTCAACATTCATAGTCGTGCTCGGTAAATATGTGTTATTCCCTTTGTTATTGTTTACATCTCCTTTTATTTTCTTACATGCTTCGCAAAGCACCTTATCATTTTAGTAAGACATTAGCGAGATGGGGTTTTCCGGCCGTGCGCCCTTACAGAGGCCCGGACGGTGTACGACGTTGACATGCACCGAGAGGGGGTAGGGGTTGATGAATACCTGCTTCTCCGTGTTACGACAGGTCTCTGTTTTCATTTCTTTTACTTTATAGTGCTTAGAAGTTTAGATTTGAAAAAATATAGCCCAAAACACAAGTCATCAAAAGTCATGTCATTTTGAAACTTGGGTCATTAAAAGACATGAAATATCAGACACAAAATGAGAGTGGCAAAGATACACACACAAATAAAAGGTAAATATGATGTGGCTTACGATCAGTACCGAGGGTCGATAACCGTTTTTGATAATAGATGCATGTACCGAGAGCCCTCTCGGTACAGGTCGTAACCCTAGGTCTAGGGGTCTTCACCGTTTGTAGCCGTGCTCGGTAAGAATTTTTCTTTTATAAAGGAATGGAGGGAGTCACTAGTAGAAAACAGGGCATCGGTCCCGGTTCCATAGGGCCTTTAGTCCTGGTTCTGGAACCGGGACTAAAGGGTCGGGACTAAAGCCCAAAACCTTTGGTCCCGGTTCACTTATGAACCGGGACAGAAGGGGCTCCACGTGGCCGCTGCGGGGCGCCCAGGCAGGAGGACCTTTAGTCCCGGTTGGTAACACCAACCGGGACCAAAAGGCTGCCACGCGTCAGCAGCTCGCAGGCGCTGGTTTTGTTTTGAAAGGGGGGGGGTTTATTAGGGGTTTTGGATGGTTTAATTAGGGGTTTCATATTGTGTTAGCTATAGCTACTACATATAGAGAGAAGTGACCTCTCTTTCTCCGTGCTTGGTCAACTCTAGCTACTACATATAGAGAGAACTCGACGCTACTAAGCAAATGAAGGAACCATTAAATACACAAGATCGTCATGAACATATACATAGAGAAGTGACCTCTCTTTCTCCGAGATTGGTCGAACAACAAGTTTTCGTATTTCTATCCGACGCTACTACATATATACAATATAACATATCTTACGATCCCTAACATCATCTAACGATAGTCAGCTTCAATTTCCACATGGTATTCTCCGTCTTTATGTATGACGTGGTCAAGAAATAATCCCGCCAATTCCTCTTGAATTGCTCGTATGCGATCATGTGGTAGGAGTTCATCCCGCATCTGCCACATCTAATTTAAAGAAGGGGGTCAATATATATATATATATATATATATATATATATATATATATATATATATATATATATGAATGAATGAAACTCAGCACAATTGATGGTAATAAAATAAAATTGTGAATATTATTATTTACGTACTTCATATTGTTTGTCAGAGTAGCCCCGCTGAGAGGTCATGCTGTGGATGAACTCACAAACGTAGTATCCACATAAATTATTCCCGCCTTCCTGCCACAAGCACTTTACGAGAATAGAGTTTAATCAAACTGATAATCAAGCATGATAAATGGTATTGATGAAACTAGAATCAATGGGAGATGTGCGGAACTAGCTAGTACTACTTACATTCGGGTGTGTAAATCGCAGCTCCCTCGGCAGTTCCGGAACGATTCTGGTGAACTCTTTCCAAACCCTGCCAGACAAAGAAAATAATTACTTGATACCCGGAAATGAACAAAGTTGCCGATATGATATGGTGCGCACCAATAAGCGATAATGATTGATTGAACTTACTTCTGGAGCATTGCAGTCATGTCCGCATACGTATTGGGATCTTTTCATCTCGAGTCTAAGACAGTTACTACTCCCCGGTCAAGCTTAATCTCTAGCAGAATAAAGTGGAAGCTGCGCACGCAAGCATAACTCATCAATTACATTACTATAACCTCGAGTAAGCGAAACTGAATATGCACAAGACAGTAACACTCACTTGAAATTGTAAGGAAAGAGTATTTTCCCTTTGTTTTGATTTCGAATCAACGATTGTAGAAATTGTCCTCGGTATCTTCGACTATGTTTTTAACCGACCATTCATTTATGGTATTTGGGTTAATGAACCCAATGTCATAGATTTGTGCTTTTTTGCATTCGATGATCTTCAGTCTGCATAATATAGAGAGGATAATTATATATACATGCAATGAAAGAGCTGAGCTATAGAGACTTAATTACAGAAGTAATACTTACAGACAGTAGCAAGTCATGAGTTGTTTGTCGAGGGCCTCTTGATTGAATAACTAGAATAACTCCACAAATTCAACAGGCATCACCTCAGTTCCAACGAGGTCGTGCTCCTCTTTAATTGCCAGCATCAAACTATTCTTCCTAGACTTCCTGCAGGTATCCATGTACCATTCATGCAATCTTCGCATCATCGTTGTTAGAGGAGGATGATCAGGTTTGATGAGAGGCTTCCCGTGCTCGTATCTGAATATATCTACTACCTCTAACTTTTCAAATTGTACATCATCGGCCAGGTAATTAGCAGGATTGGTACCGGGCACTAGCCCCGGATGATTAGCGACGATATCGCTAGACACCTTGAGCAGGGGGCACGATTGCTTCGCTTGTTTGCCGAGCTGGGGAATTGTTTTCCCACTTCTTCATTTTGCTTCTCTTGCAGCACTGCAAGTACTTCCCGACCGCTACACTTCCTTATATGTCCTTTCAATAATGCGCTCATAGTTGGATTGCGGCGGAGACGGTGGTGGTCACTTAAGGGCACGCAGAGTGCGCTTCACTTTCACCTGATATATTGTTTCCTTAGGAGGTGGAGGTTTCCGTATAAAATGGGCCTCCACTTCGGCAGCACTGATTTCCATGGTTTCCTCGTCGGTCCTCTCATATGGTAACTTTTCCAGAGGCTTGAGGCATGGACCGTATTTGAAATTCTTCCCGCCTCTTGTACTGCTAGCCTCCGGAGCGGCGTCATCTCTCTTCCGCCGTTGCTGACGCGGCGGAGTCCGCTGACACGCCGGAGGAGGCGGAGGAGGAGACGGAGTGCCCTCACGCGCCGGAGGAGGAGGCGGACTGCCCTGATCACTCGCCGAAGGAGGAGGCGGAGTGCCCTGACTCGCCAGAGAAGGAGGAGGAGGAGGCATCCAGTTTGGAAGCTTGATGTACTCCTTCCTCCATAGACATGTACTCCTCAAAGCATAAACCAGATGATTCTCGCCTTCACCTGTACGGTGGTCAAGCTCCAGCTCCTGAAATCCCTCCATTATTTCATCCACCGTCACAACAGCATAGCCATGTGGAATCGGACCACAGTGAAAAGTTCCGTCAGCTTGAGGAGGTGCAACAGAGCCGACAGCCGCCTTCAAAGTCAGGTTCTGCCATTTCATCATAAGCTCGCAATGTTGAGCCTCCGTGATAGTATCCACGGGATAGCGAGGAGCCGTGAAATCAGGCTGAACGAGCTCCGTGGAAGCCACGATGCTTCTCCGCTGAGATGGTGGGGTAGCTTCTGGGGCAGGATCTTCGTGCCGCTGAGATGGTTGGCCGGCAGCTGCAAGTTCCTCTAGCTTTGCTATTCTTGCTTTGAGCTCAGCTCCGCTTTCCTCTTTCTCTCTCGGCTTTTGTAACCGCCTACACCAGGAAACCCAACCACCCACGAAACGGAGCCTGGTGTGCCTCGTGTTCGTCCAGGGTGCTCAGGATTTCCGAGGGCCTCAGTCAGCTCGTCCTTCTCTCTGTCGGGAATGAACGTCCCTTTCTGTGCTGCGCTGATATATTTCTGAAGCTTCTTGATGGGTATTGCAAGTTGCTCGTCCGTCCAACGACACTCCCCTGTTTCTGGGTCCAAAGTTCCCCCAACCCCGAAGAACCAAGTCCTTGAACGGTCGGGCCAGTTCAATGTCGCTGGTTGGACCCCTTTAGCAAGCAGGTCTTGCTCAGCTTTATCCCACAAGGGCCGAGCTTTGTAGTAGCCACCTGACCCCGTGTGATGGTGATACTTCTTCTTTGCAGCATTTTTCTTGTTTGTCTCTGACCTTTGCTTACCCTTCTCTGATGTCTTGTAGGCCACAAATGCGGGCCAGTGATCTCTTATTTTCTTATATCGGCCCTTGAATTCTGGAGTCTTCCCTTGCTCGACAAACTTTGTGTTCAACTCTTTCTTCCAGTTCCTGAATAGATCTGCCATCTTCTTAAGAGCAAACGCCTTGACCTTTGGCTCTATAACTGGCTTATTCGGATCCTCCTCTGGTGGTAGGGTGAAATTTGCCATCAGCGCGGTCCAAAGATCAGGTTTCTGTCTATCCTGGACATAAGAAACTTCAGGGTGGTCCTTACTCTTATTCCATTGCTCGACGCTGATTGGGACACTGTCACTAACAATAGCTCCGCACTGACTAACAAATGTGTCCTTCGTCCGCTTGGGTTCAATCGGTTGGCCATCGTCCGCGATTGCTGTGATCGTGAACCTTTCATCCTGGCGCAACCTTTTCTTCGGGCCTCGTCTCCTTACGGAAGTTTGGCTCGATCCGTAGGGCTGTAAAAGAAGAAAGAAGCGTTAATATATGTACATACCAAAACAATTAATGCATCAAGTCAGCACAGGCTTAATTAATATATATACCTCGCCGAACTTTGCAACAGCTCCCTCCTCCGTTTGGTCACCGGAGCCGTCATCATGGTCTTCTTCCTCCGCCATTCGGTCACCGGAGCCGTCATGATCTCCTTCCTCCTCCATTGTTGGATCACCGGAGCCATCATCCTCTCCTTCCTGACCATCAATGTCGTTGAGAAACGACAAGACATCACCTCCATCGCGGATTATATCCCCCAACAGCTCTTCTTGTTCTAAGTCTCTGTCCATAGTTTCTGCAAATATTACAACATGGCAATATACAAACATGAGAGATGGATATATTAGTGGAAAACATAGACCTAGCTAATATCACAACAAGGGGCGGGAGGGGGTAGGAGATCGACAATGATTTTTTTCTAGGGTTTGGGTGGCCTCGAGAGATCGACAACACTTTTTCTTCTAGGGTTTAGGTGGCCTCGAGAGTTTATCGGGTAGGGGCGGGAGGGGGTAGGAGATCGACAACGCTCTTTCTTCTAGTGTTTGGGTGGCCTCGAGAGTTGGTCGGGCGAGCGGACCGGGAGTAAATTTAGTAACTTTGAACTTCGTAAATTTGGTTGGGCGAGAGGGGGTTGATCGATGTCCCCCCTCATGTCGAAGTTATCGGGGATACGTTTCGAGAGAAAATACAACACTTGATATGTTTTGAATATATGAACATTTTAACTTAGTAACTTACTAATGTTTCGAGAGAAAACTTTCTATTAACATCATTTTAACTTAGTAACTTAGTAACGTTAAGTTGCTATCCATCCATACATACATAGCCACATACACTTTGTTGTTTCGATCTAAACAGCAAGGTTAAGTTGCTTTGACCAAGGGTTCAACATCTAAAAATTGACCAAGTTTTCATATATCATCATCATCTACTACAAAAAAAATTGACCAAGTTTTCATATATATATCATCTTATCATCATCATCATCTACTACAAAAAAAATTGACCAAGTTTTCATATATCATCATATCATCATCATCATCTACTCCAAAAAAAATTGATCAAGTTTTCATATATATATCATCATATCATCATCATCATCTACTACAAAAATTGACCAGTTTTTCATATATATCTCATATCATCATCATCATCTACTCCAAAAAAAATTGACCATTTTTCATATATATATCATCATATCATCATCATGCACTACAAAAAAAAAATTGACCAAGTTTTCATATATCATATCATCATCATCATCATCACTAACTACAAAAAATTGACCAGTTTTCATATTATACTACAGAAAATTATCTACAAAATGTTCATCCATCCATTTCAAAATGTTCATATTCTACAATATCCCAAAAAAATTCTATGAACATAAAAAATTCTAACTTTTTCATATTCTTTGCATACGAACATACATACATTTTCTTTTTTTCCTCATATGCAATCTTTTGAATGTATACATACATTGCATAGGAACAAAAAAATAGACTTTGCATATAAACATGCATACATTGCAAAAAAATGGACAAAAATTTTATGAACAAAAAATAGACTTTTTTGTGAGCATTACATAATCTCCAATATTTTTCTAAAAATGCAAAAAAGAGCATATACAGAGAACATACATACATACATTTTTCTAAAAATGCAAAAAAGAACATATATATAGCGGACGGCGAGGTCCGGGACGGTGACGATGGTTGGCGGCGGCGCTTACGGGTGGCGTGGGGGGACGGCGATGAGAAGGAAAGGGGAGGAGGTAGGGGCTCACAGCGCGGTCATAGGGAACGGCAGCGGGCTCGGGGAGGGCTCGAGGTCACCGGAATCGGTGGCGGCAGTGATGAACGGTGTCGGGGAAGAATGGGTCGCGGGCGCCGGCGTGGTGCTTCCCCGGGCAAACGAACAGGCAGAGGCGACGAGGTCGAGCGCGGGGAGGCTTCCGGGCCGGTCGGAACGGCGAGAGGAGGGCGGTGCGTCGGGGCAGGGCGAGGGCGTCGACGGCGACGGCGTCGAGGAGGCAGGGCGCGGTGATGGGAGAAACTGGGGAAAATCCCAAGTGTTGGCTTATATAGCAACCACCTTTGGTCCCGGTTCGTGGCACCAACCGGGACCAATGCCCCCTTTAGTCATGGTTCGTGCCACCAACCAGGACCAAAGGTCTCTTTTCGTCAGCCCAAAGGGCGGGAAGTAGAGACCTTTGGTCCTGGTTGGTGGCACGAACCGGGACGAAAGGTAGTATTGGTCCCAGTTCGTTCCACCAACCATGGCCAAAGGTGGGTATTAGTCCCAGTTGGTGTCACCAACCAGGACGAAAAGGGGGTGCTGCCCGGGGCCAAAAGTTTAGTCCCACCTCGCTAGCTGAGAGGGCTCGAGAGTGGTTTATAAGCGCTGCTGCGCCAACCCTCTCGAGCTCCTCTCAACTGCAGGCTTACGGGCCAAATCGCACACTCCTCTGCCTATGGGCCTACTGTGCCTGCTGCGGGCATGAATCCTGGCCCAACTAGCTGGTTAGGTTTCTAGTCGTATTCAGGCCGTGGTGGCCTAGTAGGTGGCATTTTTTTTCCATTTTTTTGTTTTCTTTTTTGCTTTATTTATTTTTCTTTTGTTTCTACTTACAGCTAAATACTTACAGTTTTTTAGTGATTCTTTTTGCTTTTAGGTCACAAAAATTATAAACTTTCTGTTAGCGCCATTAGTTTTCAAATTTGAATAGTTTAAATTTGAATTCTTTTAAATTGGTGTGAATCAGTAGTTTGTGAATAACTTTACTATAAAAATAGATGTTTGAGTGATTCTTTTTCCTGCTATTTAATATTACTGTTTTTATCATTATATTCAATTTGGTAATTTTTAGGTGATTTTAAATGTCTGTTTTAATCAAAAACAGATTTTGTTATTTTAGTTTGTTATTAAAGTTTCTAACAAAAAAATTCTTTATGAAAATTCTTTTTGTTATTAATGTTTTGAACAAAAAATACTTTGATAGTTTTAGTTGCATAAATTTTATATAATTTCAGTTTCAAAAATACTAGAGGTTTATAAAATCTTTTTAGTTGATTCCTTTTTGCTATTATAGTTTTGTTATAGTTTTGATCATAACAGCATATTTTAATTGATTATTTTTAGTTCTTTCTTTTTGCTATTAGAGTTTCATAAAAGTTTTCTAGTTCATTCTTTTTGCTATTAGTTCATTCTTTGAGCTAAATGACCCTGAAATTGAAAAGCTCTTCAAATTAACTCTGAAAAGGTTGAAAGTTGGCATGGTATGATCATTTCGCCCACATAGCATGTTCTAAAAAGTTGAGAGGGTTACGGCAAAAACTGGATGCACTTCGTGTACAAAATGGACAATCTCTTTCGAAGTATCAGGGTTTCGGACGAAAACTCATCTGTTACAAAGGGATTTCATTTTTTTGAACTTATTTGAACTCCAGACTTTTTGTGTGTTCAAAATGCACCGTTCAAAGCCACATCATCAATTTTCAATCATTTCTGACTTCATTTGGTATTTTTCATGCATTTACTGATTTTTTTAGCTAAATGACACTGAAATTGAAAAGCACTACAAATGAAGTCTGAAAAGGTTGAAAGTTGGCATGGTATCATCATTTCACCCACATAGCATGTGCTAAAAAGTTGAGAGGGTTACGGCAAAAACTGGATGCACTTCGTGTACAAAATGGACAATCTCTTTCGAAGTATCAGGGTTTCGGACGAAAACTCATATGTTACAAAGGGATTTCATTTTTTGAACTTATTTGAACTCCAGACTTTTTTGTGTGTTCAGAATGCACCATTCAAAGCCACATCATCAATTTTCAACCATTTCTGACTTCATTTGGTATTTTTCATGCATTTACTGATTTTTTTAGCTAAATGACCCTGAAATTGAAAAGTTCTTCAAATGAACTCTGAAAAGGTTGAAAGTTGGCATGGAATCATCATTTCACCCACATAGCATGTTCTAAAAAGTTGAGAGGGTTACGGCAAAAACTGGACGCACTTTGTGCACAAAATGGATAATCTATTTCGAAGTATCAGGGTTTCGGATGAAAACTCATCTGTTACAAAGGGATTTCATTTTTTTGAACTTATTTGAACTCCAGCCTTTTGTGTGTTCAAAATGCACCATTCAAAGCCACATCATCAATTTTCAACCATTTCTGACTTCATTTGGTATTTTTCATGCATTTACTGATTTTTTAGCTAAATGACCCTGAAATTGAAAAGCACTACAAATGAAGTCTGAAAAGGTTGAAAGTTGGCAGGTATCATCATTTCACCCCACATAGCATGTGCTAAAAAGTTGAGAGGGTTACGGCAAAAACTGGATGCACTTCGTGTACAAAATGGACAATCTCTTTCGAAGTATCAGGGTTTCGGACGAAAACTCATATGTTACAAAGGGGTTTCATTTTTTTGAACTTATTTGAACTCCAGACTTTTTGTGTGTTCAAAATGCAACATTCAAAGCCACAACATCAATTTTCAACCATTTCTGGCTTCATTTGGTATTTTTCATGCATTTACTGATTTTTTTTAGCTAAATGACCGTGAAATTGAAAAGCACTTCAAATGAATTCTCAAAAGGTTGAAAGTTGGCATGGTATCATCATTTCACCCACATAGCATGTTCTAAAAAGTTGAGAGGGTTACGGCAAAAACTGGATGCACTTTGTGTACAAAATGGACAATCTCTTTCGAAGTATCAGGGTTTCGGACGAAAACTCTTCTGTTACA
The DNA here is from genome assembly GCA_011799875.1 of Thinopyrum elongatum. NCBI lineage: Eukaryota > Viridiplantae > Streptophyta > Magnoliopsida > Poales > Poaceae > Thinopyrum > Thinopyrum elongatum. The sequence goes on from CM022297.1 coordinate 53,650,521, forward strand.
AAGGGATTTCATTTTTTTGAACTTATTTGAACTCCAGACTTTTTGTGTGTTCAAAATGCACCATTCAAAGCCACATCATCAATTTTCAACCATTTTTGACTTCATTTGGTATTTTTCATGCATTTACTGATTTTTTTTAGCTAAATGACCCTGAAATTGAAAAGCACTACAAATGAAGTCTGAAAAGGTTGAAAGTTGGCATGGTAACATCATTTCACCCACATAGCATGTGCTAAAAAGTTGAGAGGGTTACGGCAGGATGCACTTCATGTACAAAATGGACAATCTCTTTCGATGTATTAGGGTTTCGGACGAAAACTCATATGTTTCAAAAGGCATCATCATAATAGTTATGGAGAGAAAGTCGTCACTTTTTCTTCGCTTGTGTCCTTCGCTTATTGCGCCGTAACCATGGATAATCTTCATCGTTTAACAGGGTGCTTGGGTCAGCCTTGACTTTGAAGGGAGGAATTTCATGAAACTTTTCATAATCTTTAGACATGTCTGTCTTGCCCTCCAATCCCACGATGTCTCTTTTTCCTGAAAGAACTATGTGGCACTTTGGCTCATCGTATGATGTATTCGCTTCCTTATCTTTTCTTTTTCTCGGTTTGCTAGACATGTCCTTCACATAGAAAACCTGCGCCACATCACTGGCTAGGACGAATGGTTCGTCTGTGTACCCAAGATTGTTCAGATCCACTGTTGTCGTTCCGTACTGTCGGTCTATCTGTACCCCGCCTCCTGATAGATAGACCCATTTGCACTGAAACAAAGGGACCTTAAAATCATGTCCATAGTCAAGTTCCCATATGTCCACTATGTAACCATAATATGTGTCCTTTCCCCTCTTGGTTGCCGCATCAAAGCGGACACCACTGTTTTGGTTGGTGCTCTTTTGATCTTGGGCGATCGTGTAAAATGTATTCCCATTTATCTCGTACCCTTTGTAAGTCAATACAGTCGAAGATGGTCCCCTGGCCAACGAGTACAGCTCATCAGAAACAGCGTTGTCACCCATGAGACGTGTTTGCAACCAACTGTCGAAAGTCCTGATGTGTTCACATGTAATCCAGTCGTCACACTGCTCGGGGTGTTTGGAGCGTAGAATATTCTTGTGTTCATTGACATACGGGGTCACCAAGGTAGAATTCTGTAGAACTGTGTAGTGTGCTTGAGACCAAGAATGCCCGTCCCTACATATTATTGAGTCCACTCCTAGCGTGCCTTTTCCAGTCAGTCTCCCCTCATACCATGATTGAGGGAGACCAATCTTCTTAAGGTCAGGAATGAAGTCAACACAAAACCCAATGACCTCCTCTGTTTGATGGCCCGTGGAGATGCTTCCTTCTGGCCTAGCACGGTTACGAACATATTTATTTAAGACTCCCATGAACCTCTCAAAGGAGAATATATTGTGTAGAAATACAGGGCCCAGAATGGCAATCTCGTCGACTAGATGAACTAGGACATGCGTCATGATATTGAAGAAGGATGGTGGGAACACCAGCTCAAAACTGACAAGACATTGCGCCAGATCACTCCTTAAACTTGGTAGGATTTCTGGATCGATCACCTTCTGAGAGATTGCATTGAGGAATGCACATAGCTTCACAATGGCTAATCGAACGTTTTCTAGTAGAAGCCCCCTCAATGCAACCGGAAGCAGTTGCGTCATAATCACGTGGCAGTCATGAGACTTTAGGTTCTGAAACTTTTTCTCTGCCATATTTATTATTCCCTTTATATTCGACGAGAAGCCAGACGGGACCTTCATACTGAGCAGGCATTCAAAGAAGATTTCCTTCTCTTCTTTGGTAAGAGCGTAGCTGGCAGGACCTTCATACTGCTTTGGAGGCATGCCGTCTTTTTCGTGCACATGTTGCTGGTCCTCCCGTGCCTCCGATGTATCTTTTGTCTGCCCATACACGCCCAAGAAGCCTAGCAGGTTCACGCAAAGATTCTTCGTCACATGCATCACGTCGATTGCAGAGCGGACCTCTAGGTCTTTCCAGTAGGGTAGGTCCCAAAATATAGATTTCTTCTTCCACATGGGTGCGCGTCCCTCAGCATCATTCGGAACAGATAGTCCGCCGGGACCCTTTCCAAAGATTACTTCTAAATCATTGACCATAGCAAGTATGAGATCACCAGTACGGACGGCGGGCTTCTTCCAGTGATCTGCCTCGCCTTTGAAATGCTTGCCTTTCTTTCGACATTGATGGTTGGTCGGAAGAAATCGACGATGCCCCAGGTACACATTCTTCCTACATTTGTCCAAATATATACTTTTGGTGTCATCTAAACAGTGCATGCATGCGTGGTATCCCTTGTTTGTCTGTCCTGAAAGGTTACTGAGAGCAGGCCAATCATTGATGGTTACAAACAGCAACGCATGTAGGTCAAATTCCTGCTCGTCGTGCTCATCCCACACACGTACACCTTTTCCATTCCACAGCTGTAAAAGTTCTTCAACTAATGGCCTTAGGTACAAATCAATGTCGTTGCCGGGTTGCTTAGGGCCTTGGATGAGCACTGGCATCATAATGAACTTCCGCTTCATGCACAGCCAAGGAGGAAGGTTATATATACATAGAGTCACGGGCCAGGTGCTATGATTGCTGCTCTGCTCCCCAAAAGGATTAATGCCATCCGCGCTTAAACCAAACCATACGTTCCTTGCGTCACCTGCAAAGTCCCCCCACTTTCTCTTGATTTTTCTCCACTGCGACCCGTCAGCGGGTGCTCTCAACTTCCCGTCTTTCTTACGGTCCTCTTTGTGCCATCGCATCAACTTGGCATGCTCTTTGTTTCTGAACAGACGTTTCAACCGTGGTATTATAGGAGCATACCACATCACCTTGGCAGGAACCCTCTTCCTGGGGCGCTCGCCGTCAACATCACCAGGGTCATCTCGTCTGATCTTATACCGCAATGCACCACATACCGGGCATGCGTTCAAATCCCCGTACGCACCGCGGTAGAGGATGCAGTCATTAGGGCATGCGTGTATCTTTTGCACCTCCAATCCTAGAGGGCATAGAACCTTCTTTGCTCCGTACGTACTGTCGGGCAATTCGTTATCCTTTGGAAGCTTCTCAAATCCGTTGTCAGATACATCATTGTCTGCCTTCCATTGCAGCAATTCCAGTGTGGTACCGAGCTTTGTGTTGTCATCTTTGCAATTGGGGTACAACCCTTTTTTGTGATCCTCTAACATGCGATCGAACTTCAACTTCTCCTTTTCACTTTCGCATTGTCTCTTTGCATCAACAATGACCCGGCGAAGATCATCATCGGGCACATCGTCTGGTTCCTCTTGATCTTCAGCTTCCCCCGTTGCAACATCACCGTATTCAGGGGGCACATAGTTGTCATCATCCTCTTCTTCTTCGTTGTCTTCCATCATAACCCATCTTTCTCCGTGCTTGGTCCAAACATTATAGTGTGGCATGAAACCCTTCTCAAGCAGGTGGATGTGAAGGGTTTTCGCGTCAGAGTAAGACTTCGTATTCCCACAGATAGGGCATGGACAACACATAAAACCATTCTGCTTGTTTGCCTCAGCCACTTCGAGAAAATTATGCACGCCCTTAATGTACTCGGAGGTGCGTCTGTCACCGTACATCCATTGCCGGTTCATCTGCGTGCATTATATATAATTAAGTGTGGCAAAAACCAATACAGAACATCATGAATAGAGAAGTGACCAAATTAATAGAAGTTCATCATCACATTAAAACCAAAGTACAGTAGTGATCAAATGTTATTACTGAAAAAATAAATACATAAAGTTCATACATAGTTCTCATTGAACAACATATAGCTCTCTAGAGCATCTAATTAAACCATTTCAATGCAACAACAAATGCGATTATAATCGCAACTAAGGTAACAATTGATCCAACGGCATAATGATACCAAGCCTCAGTATGAATGGCATATTTTTTAATCTTTCTAATCTTCAAGCGCATTTTATCCATCTTGATCTTGTGATCATCGACGATATCCGCAACATGCAACTCCAATGCCATCTTCTCCTCCTTAATTCTTTTCAAATTTTTCTTCAAGTAATCGTTTTCTTTTTCAACTAAATTTAACCTCTCGACAAGAGGGTCGGTTGGAATTTCTGGTTCACATACCTCCTAGATAAAACATCTATATCACGTTGGTCGGCATAATTGTCATAAACACTAAATGAAACAAATAGTTATAAAAGATAATATATACCACATCCGAATCATAGACAGGACGAGGGCAGACGGGGGCGGATACCAAAACCATCGCACTATATAATAACAAACAATAATAAAAGTAAGAAAATTATACAAGTATCAATCTAAATCATACAAGTAAGAATTTTTTTTCTTTTAGAAAGAAGATAAGAACAAGAGGCTCACCACGGTGGTGCCGGCGACGAGATCGGCGCGGGTGATCGACGGCCGTGAGGACGGGGACGGGACAGGACGGATCACCAAACCTGGACAAATCTTGAGAAAAATGGAGTTTGGACAAGGAGCTTCGAGAGGAGAAAGCTTAAGTGTGGCTTGGGCATTTCATCGAACACCTCATGTGCATAGGAGGTGAGCTAGAGCACCACAAAGCTCTCCCACGACCGACCAAAAAGACAGAGCAGTGCACTGCTCTGCTCATGGGCAGGGGGTATATATAGGCCTCTCTTTAGTCCCGGTTGGTGGCTAAAACCGGGACTAAAGGACCACATTTGGTCCCGGTTCCAGCCACCAACCTGGACTAAAGGTTGTGGGCCAGGAGCGAGGCCCATTGGTCTCGGTTCGTGTCTGGAACCGGGACGAAAGGGGCCAGACGAACCGAGACCAATGGCCCCCGAGGCCCGGCCGGCCCCCGGCCCTACGAACCGGGACTGATGCCCCCTTTGATCCCGGTTCGTGAGTGAACCGGGATTAATGGCCTTAACCAGGCCTCAACCAAAGCCCTATTTTCTACTAGTGAGTAGTGCTTAGAAGTTGAGATTTGAAAAAATCTAACACAAAAGACAAGTCATGGCATTTTGAAACTTTAGTCATTAAAAGATATGAAATATAAGTCAAAAACATAGAGGGCAAAAGAAAACACACAAAAAAGGAAAATAGGACGTGGCATATACTTTGTCGAGCGTCGAAAAGAGACTCTCGGTAATATGGAAAGTAACTGACAGAGCCGTCTGTTACGAACGGGCACGCCACATGGCTGCTCTTTGCCGTGCGCCGCTCTCGGCGTTTGCGCCGTTTGCCATGCGGTGCTGGTTCGCCGTGACCCCATGATGGCAAAGTAGAAAGTTGCCGTGAAGGCAGGTTTGCCGAGAGTGGCTCTCGGCGTTGTTTAGTTTGCCGAGTGTCCGTGTTTTGGCTCTTGGTAAAGACGCTGACACCCGACGTATATGAAAATTCTAGTAGTGCCACACACGTCAGCAAGGGCAACGGTCCTCCATGCAGGTGGCGGAGGACCCGGTAGGAGAAGGGTTGGCGGTCGCCCTACCTCGGTTTATCCGGTGCAGGTAGGGTCCAAGGCGGCGCATCAGTGCGGCGGCGTTGCGTGTAGCGAGCGACCAGAGCCCGACTTATCTCACCGTTTGTCCGTCCTCAGCCACTTTCCAGTCTGAACAAAATGCCTTTTTTTTGGGCTTAATTAAAAAAAAGTGGAGTTTTTGCCCCCTCATAATTTTTATGTTGAGAAAGACGCAGGCATCCACAATCACACTCAAACCTTTGAATGCACACATACACACGCCTTATCCCTATGAGCACTTCTAAGAGACTTGGTCGATCTTGAGATTGACGAAGTCATCACATGCGATTCACTATCGATGGAAACATTGTGTCCCACTGATTCTGCTTTTATGAGACAGCAAAGCGTCAAATGTGAGGTTTGATCCCTTGCGGGGTGGGCATACCATTGCCCCCTAACTATCCAACCACAAATTGGTTATCACCCCATCAGAAATTTTTATTTTGTATTTCGTTATACACCACCATATACGTTATCATGACTTTCATACATCAGTACAATTGGACGTTGGACAAACCGTTTGATTGATGTACCACATGTATATCCCAAATGGAAATTATATAAACCACATGAGCGATGAGAGCCACATGAGTGAACGATTCTTTGGCGACAAACACTACTAGTTCCATTTGCGATGAGCCTTTTCAAGTGTTGGTGCTGTGTAGTTCTCTAATAGTGGTGCGTGAACCTTTGTCCATGGCAATCATGAAAAAATTAAAACCTATCTTTGTGGTGATTGTCTGTAGTTATTTTCATATGCTAGTGATGATCTCAATCTTGTGGAAGGTTTGTGAGCCAATGGAATCTAGCAACTGAACTTTTGTTGATCAAAAACTTTTTATTGGTTTGTGTTAGTACATTTGGCCACATTATAATTGTGGTGTGGTGAAATTTTTAATTTTCTGAAGATACTCAAGATAACCCAAACCGGTTTGTATTTGGTACACCTAATACGGCGTGCTTGTTCCTTAAATAACAAGTGCGATCCATTCGTATTCGTGGATATGAATGCAAGTTTATAGGACCGTGATTCAATAATCATTTTCTTGTTGCTTTGTTAGCCACTATTACTGGCATATTTTAAGAACAAGAAAAATAAAATACCCAGAGCAAGATGCAAATCTCACAATCAAACTTTATATGTACATGGGTAGAAATACTAGAAACAGGAACTAGCATGTGCTTTAGAACAAAAGTGGCACAGCAATCCTCCCGAGATCCATTTGACCGTCGTTTTAGTAGAAACTTCTTCCCGCTTATTTATGCATCTGTCCGCTGGTAGTCAAAGGCTGTTGCATATATTGCATGGGAGAGGTTGCTCTCTGTTAGCTTATGTGTTTACTTTGTCTTAACAATTTCAGAGGGAAAGAAAATTAAAGAAAAAAAATTCACCATACCACAGCATTGGTGATTCTGGTTGCTCATCCATTTCTTCATGATGAGGTTGGCTGAGTTCCAAGCGAACCGGATTTGCACCATCTCGAGCAGAAATGCTGCACTGGCTAGAAGAACTTGTAATCGCCTGATTTGCTTCTCGCTGCGCATTTAGCTGAAAAATAGAATTGAACATGCATGAAAACTTACGGACATGCAGGATATGTTTATGCAATATCTATGGAGTACTCTTATATACTCCCTTTATTTATTTATTTATTTCGCGAGAGTGGTACACTTGTATTTACAGACCTTGTTTTGTAAATATACATTCTCTTGGTGAATGATAATTAGTTTCTTGTGCAGCTCAATATTTTCCTCATGCACGATGTTTTCCTGCAGTTCCAAAAGGTTAGGCTAATTGGAAATTGAATCGCATCACCCTCTATGATATGGTGGTAGTAGTGTTGTAATGGTGAAATCACAAATTAACCTTCTTATTGAACCCTTCAATTTGAGCAATCATAAGTTGGTCCTGGAAAGAACAATATAGTTAGTGGCACTACAGAGATGCACGGTCATGGGAACACTAAATAGAAAAAGCATTACCTTTGCTAGCCGAATCTTATGCAGGCTCGTTTCCACCTGCTTCTCTAGACCCCTCAAGTCTTCCAAACATAAACCAGATAGATGTTGTCCTAGTAACTGCCTGCAGTGTGTCAACAATTTAGTGCAAATGTGTTCTCATTGTTTTTTGAGTACAAACATTACAACTATTAAGAACTTGAGTGTATGTCTGTTAAATAATTGCAGATACAAAATCTGTGCCCATTTCTTTCTTCAATAATTATAGTACATCACTCACATAAATTTACTTGTCATACCTATGATGCTCTTGCAAGTTATGTAGTTGCTGCCTCAGACGTTCTCCTTCCGCTTGCCAAAACTATAAATAGACAGTCACATACATACATCATTAGGTCATGTACTTGAATAATGTATTTTATGCTCTAGTGATTAAAATACAATGACCAAACGGAGACAAACTATATTGTAATGGTGTTTGTAGAATTATAGGTGAAACAATGAAATAGTATTCAGTAAAATGAACCTATCTTTAAAATGTGCATATATGTATTACTAACCGATCAAGCGGGTGCCTTAGACATCATTAACATATTATTATTGTCCTTTCTGTAATATGTTGGTTTATCTCCTTAAATTTTGGAATAGGGAAGGTTTTCCATTTTCTGTGTCATACTAGCTTCCCATTTGAAGTTCAATGAAGATATAGGGCACTTAGAGCAAACACCACTAAATAAGGCAAAGCTAACATATATAGCAACCAGGACATATACAAATGACAATGGTGTGTAGAGCGACACATGAGATACTATTTATTTTATGGAATGATTAGTTTTACATCCCACTTTCATCAGAAAGCTTATAGCTTTGCTCCTCAATGATCGGGCCCATATGGGTAGTTGCCCACCCCACCCTCACCATGCATGTGGCTTATGTTATAAGACAATCTTTTAACAACAAGAGCATCATCTCCCATAACTGTTGATTTGTCCTCAAATCTCAAGGTTCTAGTTTGCAAATCAAAATTTGTTTTTTCTGTTAATTCAGATTTGCAATCCATGAAGTTTGATTTCTACCAATATTGTAAAACAAATTTATGACATAGTAGACTGGAATCTGTCTAGCGACCTCGGTAGCAGAGCGTTAGTGACGCCACCTAGGACAATGTGTAAGCAATGGATAATCAAATTAAGGCAAGACATTGAGGATAAGGTGCTTGAGGGCCAATTTTATCATGATACTGCTTGGTATTAATTTCCATAGTTGTTGCCGTATGAGAAGGTACATTTCTAAAGCTAGAGTGTCATAATTGGATAGCTATGCCGTGCATGGCATCCACATGACACGAATGTGGGATACTAGAAGTATATGAAGGACGGACTCAATGAGTATAGAAGAAGACATAAACCGCATGACTAACTATCTTACTGCGAAATACTCATAAGAAGTCATACCTTAGCTTCTGCGCTTGCACTCATGAATTGTTGACCCTCCATAACCTGCTGGTATCTTTCAATTAGCGATTTCATCCTGTAGACAATAGATAACATATTATAATCTTAAAAAAAACTGTATCTCTTTGCTTACAAATGATGAAGATATAATTATGCACATTTTGTGAAGTTATTTCTCGATGAGTGGTACATGTGTGCGAGTGCATGCTGACTTGATTCTATGGCAATAGTTTCCTCGGTTATACATTGTCTATGGGATGCATTTTGGAATGAATGTGTTGGCATAGTATGTGCATAAATTACTTTTCTAAAATCAAATGGGTCACATTTTGATATATATTTCTTAAGGCACACAATTCATTGTTTTCATATTAGCAACCTGAATATTATTAAAAAAATTATATATAAGTATGTTACATTTCAACACTAATTATCAAAGTACATACAAGAGGGTGTTTTCTTACGAAACCATACAAGACGGTGTTAAAGTTGGAAAGATCCAATAGAAAAGGAAAGGTGTATGAATTAATGTCCTGTCTAATGATCCCTACATAAAAAGTAGTCATAAGTACTTGTCAGCCTCTCATAAAAAAATCACTTGTTAATGTTATTTGGGGATAAAATAGAGGAAATGTAGGAGCTTAAGAATTTGAGACATCGTAAAATAAGCACAGAGGTATTTCACAAAGTTAGTAGTGGCAATAAGTTGTACAGAGAAAAAATGTGACTCGTGTGTAGATTAATATAATTAGAGCAGGAGATAGAAAAGATCATTATGTTTTTTTCTTTTTGCTATTTCTATGTCCGGTATAAAATATACTTCAAAGGGAAGATAATATTATGTAATTAATTATTGCTGCAGGGGCGAATGCACATTTGAAGTTGACGTATGTCCAATATTCTTCAATATCTGATGCTCTAGGTCCTAAATGAATGAGAACTTATGAATGCATCAGCAAATAATACTGTGAAACTACAAGCTTAACTGAGGTTACACATATCAAGAAATACCACCAGACCTGCTCATATCTCATACAAGTGAGACAAGCAAAATTCCAGCTCATCCTTCTTCTACGGTGACATCTCTCGATCGTCAATATAGAGAAGGGAGACGAGTGGACTTCGCTATGCTCTGGAACTCGCAAAGTAAAATATCGCCCAAAAAAACTAATTAGGAGCAGTAAGGTAGTAATAAGGTTGAGATTGAGAAATATTAAGATCAAGATACAGAAAAAGCATTAAGTCGACCGCGACATCCTTGAAAACCAACGTTCTTGGGTGGAATGAAGAAATGGGTTAAATTTGGCTCAAAACATTGGCTGATGGCATGGACACAAATTAATGTCAATCACTATTTACAGTCCTTCGCTACAACCCATCTCAGAAAACGTCTAAAGGGTAATATGGAAATTTAACAAAATGTACACACTTTCGTATGTATAATGGGTGACCCGCGACGTATACGCTGCACGTGTCGGGACTGGAACCGCTACTGGGCCGGCCCACTAACAGTGGATCAAACCAGAGAAGGAGTAAAAGACACAAAAAGAAGAAACGTGCTACCAGGATTCGAAGTCGCGATAGAGCCTGGAGGAAGTGGTGCTCGCAACTCGACCTATCAGAAGATTGTGCTATGAAGCTAGCGCAGACGTTTTATTAAAACAAAGTAACGGCACATTTGAAAATTTTGAACGTTTCACTGAACATCGTGAACATATTTTAAATACCGAATATTTTATAGATTCTACGAACAATTTTTGAACACATAAACATTTTTCAAAATTCCAGCACATTGTTTGAAATCCACTATATTTTTTAATACGCGGACATTTTTTTATGAACGTGAGTTTTTAATACACGAACATTTTTTGCAATCCACGATTTTTATAATAGACGCACATTTTTTGAAACCCAAGATTTGTTTTAATATGCGAACATTTTTTGAATCTGTGAACAATATCTTAAAATGAGAACATTTTTCTGAAAACACAAATAATCTTGGAAAAATTGGAAACATTTGGAAATTCTGAACGCATCATAAAAATGAGATCAAAAGTCGACATTATGAAAAGATTTGAACAATTATTCACAGGAGCAAATTTTGGAAATTTGAACTTTTCTGAAAACACGAACAAATTTTGAAATTCCAAACATGTTTTGAAATTGTGAACAATTTTTAAAAGTGTGAACAAGTTTTTTAACTTCAAACATTTTTTTGGAAAATGTAAAAAAATCCTAAAAAAAGTTTGCTTTTTAAAAGAAAGGTCTTTACAGTACCTATCGATTTTCAAACATTGTTCATGATTTCAAAAAATGTTCGCATTTTTGAAAAATGTTCAAAATTCATTAAATGTTTATATTATCTACAGTACATTCTATTCTTAATTTTTTTCCCGTGTTTTCAGAAAGCATTTGCATTTTATCAGCTTCTATGACCAACTTGTATGCCAAATTTGTTTGCTACAGTACCTCCTGTTAAGTATCTAGCGCTGCTAATGTAGGCACAATGGCTTCTTAGCTGTAGTGGTTATCAGCTTGCTCTTTGTAGCGTAAGCTTATGTGTTCCAATCCTCGTCTTGCATTATTCTTTGTGTAAACATATTTTACTGGCGTCTGGCGTGAACAAATCGTCATACAGTCGTACAGCATCCGCCAATGGGCCGGCCCATCACGGCTGCGAAACGACGTATTTTCGAAAAAAACCATCTTACCCTTTATTATGAAGGGGTATGAAGAGATCTCATCCATTAATTTGTTTAAGGGGTTGTACCGAAGCAGAACTGCAGTATTTAACTGTTAGTTCTCTTGGATTTTAGCCGAAATATTAGCATGTCCGTGTTCTTTACCCAAATTTGCCTTCGCAGTTCAAGATTTCGGGCTCAAACCAAACATGCCAGACAAAAGCAGAGAAATAAAGTGGGTAGTTGGATCTTGTTTTTCAGGAAGACACATCCAACCCGATATATATCATACACTCACCGGTAGCAGAGGGTCAAAATAACTAAGAGGCAATATATATAGAGAGATCAATAGAGCATAACATATATGGACTAAATCAGCCATACATCTAGCTGATTAGCCGGCAAAGTACTCACAGTATAGATACATACATATATATATATATATAAACAATATAAGGTACCCGGTGTTGGAATTGGAGTAGTCGTAGAGGCGTCCGGTGTTGGAGATGAGGAGGACCCCTACCTGGGCATCACAGAGGACGCCCAGCTCCTTGGCTTTCTTGAACAGCCCACTCTTCCTCTTGGAGAAGGTCACCTGCCGGCTTGCCGTGTTTTCGATCTTCTGGATCACCGTCTTTCCCCGGACCATCGCGCACAACCGGAGATTCACGAGCTTGACTAATGAAGCAAATAGCAAACACGCCGGCTGGCTAAATCGAGATTTCTCACTAGCTGAGAAAGCGATAGAGAGAGGGGGAGAGAGAGAGAGAGCAATGTGTGCGTCTATGTGGGGAGTTTGTCACTTGAGGTTGGTTTGGAAAGAAACACTGCCCTATATGCTAGTACTTGTACCCCACTCTGCCTCGCGTCTCGTCATCACAGCGAATCGTGAACCGACGCGTGACTAATGCACGGACCAAAGTACCATAGTTGGTGGCATGTGGTTCTGGAATATTGTAAGAGGCCTACCCATTCTCGGTTCAGTTACCTGACAAAGGCTAAGGCAAGGTTAGGTATTGACCAACTCTTTTTCTCTGCAGCTTTGGGCCATCGTGCAACAACTTTGGACTATGGTGCGTAGGACATATCTGGTGCAGTTCATATCTGTGGAGTACTGATTAAGCCATGGTCCACTGGATCTAGATACCAGTGCGATTACGATACAGAGGAAAATGTCCACTGCTAGCTGTACGGTAGCATGTCATCCACTCATGTATTTTATTTTATTTATATCCATACATAGATAAGTGCCTTCGATGTTCTGTACGGAGACAGACTTGTAATTTAACAACTAGCTAGCCCATTCAACCAATCGCTTGCCTTTGGTTTGGTGTTCTTTGCACGGAAAAATAAAACCGTACTGGTCAGCCAAAGCATCTGCGCACATGTGCGATCTGCTCTCACTTTGCGTGCGCATCACTATGAGCGCGTTTGGCGACCAAAATCGCCGTTCTGATCTTTGGCTGAAACTTCAGTATGATTTGACACCGAACTGATTTTTTTTATCTGATCGTTTTGGTTGAGTTTGTTACATGCACCATTTTTGTCACTTTGCAAACTTGACCCATGTGGGCCTTGTTGAGCAAATGCAGACAAAAACCCAACATCTGCATGTTGAATGATTGCCTGCATTACATCAAGGCCCAGATGGTGGTATGTTGTTTGGTTGCCTGTGTTTGTGCTTTAGAGGTGAGCAGATGCAAAGTACAGCTGTCTGACTGTGTGCAACTAGTTGGTCTGCTCACCTCTTTCAAATGTGTTGGACTTATCACCCATTTGACAACATAGAACACACACACCACACTATGATCAAGACCAGCAGCAGAAGAACAGGAAGAACAGAGGGAAAACATGAAAATAGACATATTATACTTACTACTAGGCATAAGTTTAAACAATAGGGCATTCCATGCCCCTGTTGGACCCCAAGGTGCTGGTCCCTGGGCAAAATATTCACAAGTTCACAGCAAAAGGGACGATGAAACTTCAGTTCAGACCTAAATTACCCCAGGTCATACTTGATAGAAGGTAGATAACCTAGAGGGCATGTGAGATCTTGCCGACGCAGCTGTGCTTGGTGAACCGGACCCTCCAGATGTTGGAGGTGTTGCCGTTGAAGATCTGCACCTTCGGCCCCAAGATAGAGAGCCTCAGGACTAGGAGGTCACCGGGGATGATCTTGTGCCGCCGGCAGAAGTACTCCCAGCCACGCCCGAGCACCATGTGGCCCTTAAACATCTGCACCTGGACCCAGAATTCGCACCACTTGTTAGCAGAGAGGCTAATGACACGAGGAGGGCCAAGGACCAGCCATTGCTTCATCATCGGCCTGGAGGCAGCTGGGATGACCAACATGGCGATGTCCTCTTGGTCCTGGATGTGCAAGTAGAGCCTGATAAGTTCCCATGCACCCACCTCGTGGCCGGTCCTTGGCAACCTGCCAACGTCGAGTGGCTGGCTCATGTACTCCACCCTGCTAGGAACCACCGTCCTCTTCAGCCACTAGTTTGTCGGGATGAGGTGCTCCAGAGGCTCTGCGCCGACGACGACATGCGCTCCTCCGCTGGCTGTGTCCCACTCCGTCTTCATTATCTTGTCAGTAAGGTGGACGACAGTTAGAAACAAATGAGAGACGATCATTCGCATTTGCACTTCAGTCATGCTATGATCACATCATAGCAATGCACAAGTGGAAATGTCAATGATCAGAGCTAGCAATGATCAGTGCTAACAGTGATAAGTGCTAATAGTGATCACAACTAGAAAAGATCAATGGTAACACTGATCAGTGCTGCCAATGATCATGGCTAGCAATGATTAGTGCTGCCAACGATCATAGCTAGCAATGATCAGTGATATTAGATGCTACCAAATGAGCATGCTGATCATGCAATCAAGTTGGTCCTACTTCTATTTTTGGCATTCAGATTTGTCATGTCCTATGCTGATCATGGACATGCACATGCAGTGTCCTATGCTGATCATGCAATCACGTAGCCTAGGCACTAACAGAAGCAAAAACAACAACAACAACAATAACAACAACAACAACAACAATACCACCACCACCACCACCACCACTAACGGCAGCTCTAGCAGCAACAAGAACATCACTAACAGCAGCAACAACGACACTAATAGTAAGAACAACATCAAGAACAACAAGAACATTATGGCATATAACATTGTGTCATATAGCATCCAATCTACCCTAGGAAGTAAAATTGTGTCATATTGCATCCAATCTAATCTACCCTAGGCAGTAACATTGTGTCATGTAGCATCTAATCTAATCCACTTTCAACAAACGACAAGAACAACACCACAAATCAGTGGATTCGGATCGATTCGAATCAAATTGATTCCACTGACAACAATACTAATCTAACACTACTCGAACTACCTTAAGATCCCTAACTACGAATTCATGAGCAGGGGGAGATTTGAAGCTTATGGTGGGGGTTGGCGGTTGTGCATACGCCGGCCGTGGAGAAAACCCCGGTGGGAACAAGGGTGCAACCTCCGCCGTTGAAGAAGCGCCGGCCATTTTGAGGGCCACAACCGTGGTCTTTGTCGCGCGCTGGCTCGAAGATGAGTGCGGCGTCCTTGAGCTCCCCTCCCCTTGCACGGGACGCAAGGGAAAAAACCCTCGAATGGGGGTAAAAATACCCCCATACACCGGGCCAGTAAAGGACGGAGGCGGCGGGGATTGAATCCCCGTCGGCATGGAGCGCAAGATGACGACGTCCGGCACCAGTGGCGGAGCTGGAGCGAGCGACGGCGCGGCGGCATTGGCCCGAGGTGGCGGCATGGTGCAGAACCTGGAGGGCACCTGGAGAGCCGTGGCGAAATCTCGTTTGGAGGAAGGAGGGGTCGGGAACCCATCTCTCCTGGCTAGGATTTGTACAGGCGACACTACTACAGGAACACCTAGCAGTGGCAGGCGCCTAAAGCCCAGCAGTAGCGAGCGAGACTCTTTGGGCCGCCTACCACTGCTAAAGGGGAATCAGTGGCGGGCGCCCACCCACCACTGGTAGGGCCCTAACAGTGGCGAGCGGCGTAATTTGCCCGCCAGTGTAGTCCATCTCATAGTAGTGGCGGGCAGCCCTACCAATGGAGGGCAAGGCGCGCCGCTCGCAATACTGTGTGATATACACGCGGCGGACGCTTGATAGGGCCCTCCACTAATTGCTGCACCAGGCAAGAATAAAAAACGCTGTCGTGGCAGCATATATTATGCTACCACACCAGCGTTAGCTGATGCAAATAGGGGACATTTATAAAGGAAATGCGATCAAATCAGGAATAAAACTAGTGTTAATAACTGAAAATAAAGAACTAGAAGTACATTAAGAATAAACGAGTTACACGAAATACATGGTCATCAAATATAGTCTGCTGATCAAGTTGAACAACATAGTGACACCAAATATGTTAAGTCACGGTTTCAATTTTGCCCACTGCAATAAGCTAGGTTAGGCTCTTTTGTTGGTTGGACTCATCTTCTTCGGAGTTATTATAGAATAGGCCAGACGGCGAGCGGACCTCCTTCTTTATGATATTCTCGAACTTGACTTGTAGTTCATCGAGCACTATGTCAGCTTTGGCTGATTTGTTTTGTACTTCTTGACCCCATTTGAGGATTTTATCACGCTGAGTTAACATTTTCGCAGACCTTATGAATTCTTCCATGTGAAAATACAGGCGTAGAAGCCACATGTCAGACTAGTCGGCGGTTTTTGCATACAGAGTGTTCTATCTGAAGGCAATCATTTTCTTTCCACTTCCTTTGTAGGATTTTTCAACCGTGTGGCCTCCTGTAGTATTCCAATAAAAAATACAATCATCAAGAAAGTCCTGCAGGAGGGACTAGTCTTTTCCCGGACTCTTCATGGAATCCAACAATTAATAATTGCACCTTTGCGGTCTTAGCACTAGGAGAGCCTATTGGTTGCTGCGCAAAACAGAATAAACATACCGCGATCATGACACTGGTACAGCGAGGTGCTATATAAACGGTTTTTAACCCCTTTCTGTGACGACGTTTTCAACCGTCGCCAAGTGAGTGTGTGCGATAGGGGGGTCCTTCCCACACGACCCAGAAACCATCGGGGATAGGGAGCCTTGATGCATATAGTTGTCCCTATAAAACTATTTCTGATATCTCGAATATCCCAAACGCTTCATCCTTGCTACTCGTTTGTGCTCGCATTGCCATCGCAGTCGGAGTTCTGTGGTTTTACCTAAAACCAGGCGCAGCCCAGGCACATTCTAGGCACGAGATTTTTCCAGGCACGTATCAAACTGGCTCTACGTTTACGATGCCTGGCACACCACAAACAGTTCATTATTGTAAACTGTGTACGATAGGTCGACAATCGCACACATTTAGTTTTCCCGCACCGTTTGTGATATTATCTAACATCACACACGCTTTGCAAACGGCAACTGTGTGCATGGTTAGACATGTTTCCTCTCCATGAAACATGTCGAATTATGATGTATATCACACACGCTGTGCTTTATAGTCCGTGTGCGCCGTAATGACCTACAGAGCGTAACTTCACCTTAATTTAGTTGCTGCTATTTAAAATTGTATCTAATTTGAATTTGAAAATAGGCTATAGCTTTATTCATATCCATCAGGTTCAAACAACCAATGCATTATTCGATTCACAAGTACATATGTTCAAGAATTACATAAGCAGCAAATAAAGAATGATGAACCCGGATTGTATACTTGTACTATTACAGATGGTAAAGAAAGAGGCGAGAGATATTCTGGTTGCTGAACAAGGTGAAGCGGAATGGCTCTATTGTGCTCTCTTCGATGCAGAAGGCACACATGACTCTAGTCCAACCCCTTGTGATGGCCGACCGCCAATCACGTAGTTTGAGAGGTAATCTTGATTAAACTGCTTCAAGATTCACTTCAAAGGAAAAAGATTCAGACATTGTCATCTAACACAACTCATTACGGGCAGTAAAAAGAAGGCTAGAGAGTTCTTACTTACCATCCTGCAGTTCATTGTTGTCTTGCATAAAGTGTAAACAAATAGTTCAATTGACATCTTTTGACCCATTTTAACAACAATCTTTATCAGTTTCGTCACTTGATGCTGGTTCATGAATATCTCATTGTCCCATACGCAGAAAGGGTCGAAGTGTGGATCTTTGGCAATGCTATATGTACCTAAAAGCACCAAGTTAATATTAGAAGCTAAACAACAATTGCAAAATGATGTAGTACAACACTCCCTCCATCCCATTATATAAGATCTTATTATATGTATATCTAGACATCATCAGAACATTAAGGTGACACTCTTCCTTGTTGCTATGCAGCCTGGGATTGCATATTTTGTCATTCAGTACAATGCATGTTGTTATGTAGCCTCAGATATATTAAATATGGCCCTAGTTAACCTACCGATAAATGGGTTACAGATATATTCAGTGAAATGTCTGATTCGACAATTAATCCCTTATCAGCCCCCAGGCTATATGGTACCAGCTACCGATATCCTGAACAGTGAGTATATATAAGCAATGCGATGAAACTAACCTCGATGGAAAACAACAGCTATTCTCAATATTGTCCTGTATGAGTACATATAAAGGCATGTTAAGCACAACAGACTAAACATCAACCAAATATATCCATGGTAGACAACATAATCTACAAATGATAGCTTCAGTGTGCAGGTTTAAGCACACTAGTTAAGTAAAACAAGAAGTGGAAAGGTGTGTTAACTGCAACATGCATAACATTTAAAAACAAGCAAATATAGTCATTCAAACTGGTATTGTGTAGGTCTAAAGTACACTAGTTATTGTTAAAAAAACGAAAAGGCATGTTAACTGCAATATCCTTAACAGCAACCAAATATCGTAATTCATAGTGTATTGTTGAAACTGTTATTGATGAAATTGAACAGCACGGCAAATAGTTGCACATATAGAGCATCACATTGTGAAGGAATGAAATAAACAAGGCATAAGGCCATCTCTAGCCGATCCTTTAAAAGTTAACGGACTAAAACCCTTAGTGGATATATATATATATATACTCCAACAATTTTTGGCCGTTTCTAGTCGATCCCCTAAACTTAACGTTGTAAATTTCAATTTGATCAAGTTCAAAGCAGGTTCAACCAAAAGTAGCATGCATTCAAACATAAACATAGATAGTATTGCATAACCGAATATAAAACATAAATTTAAACTAAACTTAACTACTTTCGGTCGAAGCGGAGGTCGACCAATGCTTCCCCGTCAGGTACGGTGTGCCGCGAGCCAGGTCCGGGCCGGTGCCGTCGTCAGGGTCGTTGGGGAAGACACTCCTCCACTCGTCGACGTCGATCTCCTCGTGCTCGCCGCCCACCTCGATGCCCTCCACGCCGCCGTCCTCGCCGCCTTCTACCTCGTCATCAGAGGAGAGCATGATAACCTCGCCGCCCTCCGCGCCGGCAAAGATCACCCGCTCCACCTGCACGAGCTCTGGGTGCTTCCGACTGAGCTTTTGCATGTAGGCCTCGTCGGCAGCCTCGGCCTCGAGGCGCTCCCACGCCTCGCGGTCCTCCCGTGCCATAGCCGAGCTCACCACCCCTGGCTCCGGCGAAACTAGGTCGGCCGGACGTGTGCCGAAGGGGAAATTGAGCCTACCCACCGCGCCGTGGTAGCGGACCTGCCAGCGGTCGTACTCCATGGCCGCGAGCTCGGCCGTGTGGAAGCTACCGAGCCACCAACGGGTGTGGGTCTCCCAATCCGTATTCTCGGCGAACCACATCCCCCACCACCGCTGCCGGACCCTGAGGTAGGACCTCATGGCGGCCGGGCTCGAGGGAGGACGGGGAAGTCCTCGAACCGGCGTAGGGCCGCGCGGCGGGCAGATCGGGTGACCGGCGACGGCGGATCGATAAAGAGCCCACGGAGGATGACGGGGACACCTCGGCGGCCACCTCACCGGCGTCGGGCAAAGAGGCCACGATAAACCTCTTTTGGGCCATTGGCTCCTCGAGCTCCCCGGCACATAGGCAGAGGTTGATGATGGAGGCGGCGATGGCGGTGACCTACCAATGGTTTTGAGTGAGGGAGGGGTGGTGTGTGTTTGTGTGAGCGGAGGTTTTGGGGAGTGTGTGGTGTGTGTGGAGGGCGGGGGGGGGGGGGGGGGGCAAGGTGGTGTTTGAGGAAATACCGCGGCAACAGAAAATTTTACTAGGCGGGAGTAAAATGCCGAGCTACTGAAAATTTGGATCAAGGTCGAGCAGATATTTTTGAGATTGCAAGGGATGCAGAGGCGGGAGTAACAAGGCGGGGCTACTGAAAATTTGGATCAAGGGCGAGCAGATATTTTTGAGATTGTGAGGGATGCAAAGGAAGGAGTAAAATGCCGGGGCTACTGAAAATTTGAATCAAGGGATTGAAGCATAGCGGGAGTAACAGACATCACACACGGTCCGCACATACTAATCGTGTGCTATCAAACATAAAAACCTTCCAGGCGGTAGATATTTTCGAGATTATGAGGCAGTAGATATTTTCGAGAGCGGGAGGCAATCCTCGTGGAGCCAAATCTGCTGTGCTGATGTGAGTGACTGCAGGGGCACGGCCGTGCCACATGGGTAGTCTGACCGAACCGTGTCTGTTGCGTACCCAATCGCAGACGGTTTCTGCATCCTACTCGTGTGCTATTTATAAATTTGGCAAAAATAATAACGTGGGAAAGGGTCAGAACACGAACACACTTGCATTTGGACCAAATATATGTATGAAAAGGGTGGTTTGACGTTCGAATACCCAATGCACAACTTTGATGTGGCACCTGTCGCACAAAGCGCACAGTATTGCTAGTTAGCCACACCCTACGAACCTCACTTCGTGTCGGCGGTAAGGGAATCCTAGCTACGATTGCATGCCCCCAGATAGTTAGGTTTGAAATCTCACCCTACCATAACACAAAACCTATAGGAGTCCATCATATATAAGGTCAAACTTCCCCTTTCGCTTCCGGACAAAGGTGGACTGTGTGCCGACCCACAAATGTGTGTTTGTGGCGGGAGATGGGTGAGACCACATACAAACCACCTGTGGGTGGCCCTATACTATATGTATGAAAAGGGTGTGGTGTGATACTTAACTACCATTCACAACTTTGATGTGGCTCGTGTGCCTCGCAAAATAACCGGACTTCCCCGACCCCACGGAGGTTGCGGGTAGTGCGAAGTAGCCCCCCCCCCCCCCCGCGCACACACACACACACCTATCGGGGGGAGGGCATCTCACCAAGACGTACTGTAACACGGACCAAACAGAATCCAACTTGATCATATAACCTCTCTCGCTCGTTGTTGGTCAAAGTGATGGACGCCCACATGGCCCCGCAAAATGGGCTAGCTTGTCGCCGATAAACTCATGAGGGAGTACTGTCTGAAGACAAAACCCAGTCTATGCATGTGGCCCAATTATGTATATGGAAGTGGTGTGTCTGGTGTTTGAATACGCAATGCACAAATTTGATGTGGCACCATGCTTTGGAACCATAAAATCCCCACACTGATCGAGCGAGGGTTCACGATGCGTAGCATGCATGCGCTCAAACTTAATTATGCCTAGAATGATCGACCTACTATACGGTAACACGAACCAAAGAAGAAGAATCCACACTGGTAACCTTTCTCGTTGTCGGTCGAAATGATGGACGTCCACGCGGGCCCACAAATATATATAGGCTTGCCGCCCATAACCAAGCGAGTGAGAGTATCCAAAGACAACCATTGCATGCATGTGTCCCAAACATATTTATGGAGGTGCGTGATGCATGCATATGTGTTGAATACCTTATACACAACATTGATGTGGTGCATGCATTCAAAATCGTATAGGTCCCCACACAGAGCAAGAGGTTCATGACGTGTCGTATGCTCCCCCCTTCGATCCAGCGGGATGATTCATGTGTACACTTGCGCTATTATATATGTAATCTCACATCATGATCTATATCGCGAGACAAACAAAAAATTAATCCCCTCCTAAGTCAAAATAGTTAACCTCTCTCGTTGTCGGTGAAAGTGATGGACCAAGCGGGCCGACAGATGGAAGCATCGCCGGTAACCACGTGAGTGAGTGCCACAAGACAACCACCATCGCTTGCATGTGTGCCTAAACATATATATGGAGAGGTGTGTGGTTGTGATGTTTTGAATACCTAATGCACAACCTTTGATGTGGCATTTGCCTCAAAAACCGCAAAGTCCCCACACAGAGTGAGGTTCATGTGTGACACCTAGTATATGTTGGTCCCATCCCCCCTTCGACACGTACTATATATATAGTCCTACCCTAACATAGCCCTAAAAGAATTAATCCTCCTGGTTCGTCAGATGTGCCTCTCTTTCATTGGGTCAAAGTGATGGAGGACGACCTCGCGGGCCCACAGATGGAAGCGCCGCACACGAGTGAGTTCCTATAGGGCAACCACCGCCTGCATGGTATTGCGTGATGTTTGAATACCAATGCACTACTTTGATGTGGTACCTGCCTCGGGAACCAAAAAGTCCCCACATGGAGCGAGGTTATGACACACATATATATAGAGTATACATGTTGCCCCCTCTTTGACATGTACTACATACTCCTACCGTGCATATACATAACACAAACAAAAAAAGAACCATCCTTGTTGGTCAAATTAACCTCTCTCTCGTTGTACGTTCAATTGATCGACGAAGACCTCGCGGGCCCACAGAGAGTCACACGCAAGCGAGTGTCATAGGACAACCACCGTGTGCATGTTGTCATGTGTTGTGTGATGTTTGAATACCCAATGCACAACTTTGATGTGGCACATGATTCGCAAACCGGAAACGCACTACATAGAGGTTCACGATGCGTAGCCCCCTCACTTCGAGCCGGTGGGAGGGACTCATGTGTACCCACGTGCCCGAACTTTGATATGGAATCTCACCATGATCCACACCGTAACACACATGCCAAAGATGAATCCACCTTCGGTCCAATGCCTCTCATTGTCTATGGAAGCTGAAAACCTTTGCGGGCTAACGAATGGGCACGTCACTACTAGGAAAAGGGCTATAGATGATATGACCACTAATGGCGCACCAGACATGTGGTGCGCCACTACTATATAGCAGTGGCGCACCATGTGTTGGTGCGCCATTAGTGTGAAAGACACTAATGGCGGACCAGACCCATGGTGCGCCACTAGTAATAATTTTTTTTTCCAAAAATACTAATGGCGCACCATGCCAGAGTGCGCCACTAGTAACAATTTTTTTTCCAAAAATACTAATGGCGCACCAGGGCAGAGTGCACCATTACTAGTTTTAACTAGTAATGGCGCACCAGCCACACAGTGCGCCACTACTATATTTTTTTTAATTATTTTTTTGCAAAACTACGAATGGCGCACCACCAGCTGGTGCGCCATTAGTAACCAGGGTTACTAATGGTGCATTTGTAGGTGGTGCGCCATTAGTAACCTGGGACCAGCTAGATATTTTGGACAGCCACACCTACACACTCACTTTCCCCACTTCATTCTCTCCACCTCCTCCTCCAAGCTTGTGTCGGCTGCCTCCTCCTCCTCACCTCATTTGCACCATAGATTCATCAAAATTAAGTGGTTAAATTACCTTTTTTTGATAGGTAAGTAAGGGGAAAGCTATCTTTATGTTGTAGCTAGATCTACTTTTTTTCTCCCTCCAACAACATGCACATGCACTTTTTATGGCCTAGCTAGATCTATGTATGTTTGTGGTGTTGCATATGTTTGTGGTGTTGCATATATGTTTGTGTTTGCAGGTACCGGTATTTGAAATGCGATAGTTGCCAATATTTTGCCGGAATGTTGATTCATTTCCGTTTTGGCGAGAATTTTGGCACTATGCATTCTTTTTGGTCCTATTTTTAGGGAAAGTCATGCCAAATTTTTTCTTGGTTCTAAAATATCGTGTTGCTCTACCCCGCAGGCGACCATGGTCCGCACGATGACCGAAGGCATCGTGAATAGGTTTTTGAGCTCCGCGAAGGCCGAGATGCTTCAAAAGAATGAGACGGAGATAAGATGTCCGTGTCGAAGATGCAAGCTGAAGAGCCTTATTGCTGACCCGGATTCCGGGCAGGTGCGGGACCACCTGCTCTTGCGTGGTTTCATGGATGGCTATCGGTGGCAAGGTGATGAAGATGACTATGAAGTCGTCCATGGGGGCCGGGCAAGAAACGAGGAAGGGCAGCAAGACAACCACCGCGGCGAGGGCGGGCGAGAAGATGAAGAATCTCCAGGACATGATCACGACGGTGATGCTGTACACAGTCATCATGTAGAAGATGTCGGACATGATGATGAGGAAGATCAAGACGAAGGGCATGATCATGAAGATGAAGATGTCGGAGCAGACGACGATGGAGGCTGGGTGCAGGACCCTCATATTCAAGAGCTGCTTCTCAAGTAGACGGATAACGCAAGAGCTGCCTCCTGAGAGAAAGCCAAGCTGGATCAACTGGAGATAGACGCGGTTACTCCATTGTATGAAGGATGCAGGCCCGAGGATACCCGCCTGAAAGTAACGCTCATGGCTCTGGAGATGAAGGTAAAACACAAAATGACCAACGCATTCTTCGACGAGAACATGTCATTCTGGCACGAACGTCTTCCCAAGGGGAACAAGTGCCCGACCAGTTTCGAGGAGGCGAAGAAAATCATGTGTCCTCTGGATTTACCACACGTGAAATACCATGTGTGCATGAACAATTGCATCATTTATCGGGACGAGCACGCGGAGTCTACCATATGTCCGGTGTGCGGCGTCACTCGATACAAGAAGAGGAAGAAAGCTCCTCGAAAAGTGGTGTGGTACTTTCCGATCACTCCTCGTCTGCAGCGGTATTTCGCGGACCCTAAGGTAGCAAAGCTCCTGCATTGGCACGCGGATAGGGAGGAGAAGAAGCGAGAAGATGACGGAAATGATCCGAAGATAAATAAAAAAGACAAGATGCTGAGTCACCCTAAGGATGCGAGCCAGTGGCAAGCGTTGAACTTCGAAGACCCAGAATTTGGGAACGATCCAAGGAACATCATGCTGGGCGCGAGCACCGATGGAGTCAATCCGTTTGGCAACCAGAGAAGCACACATAGCACCTGGCCTGTGTTTGTGTGGATGTACAACCTTCCCCCCTGGTTGTGCATGAAGAGGAAGTACATTCACATGAGTATGCTAATTGAAGGGCCGAAACAACCAGGGAACGACATCAATCTGTATCTGGGACTGCTGAAAGAGGAGCTAGACACGCTGTCGAAAACGCCAGCCAATACATGGGATGCCGCAGAGAAAGAATATTTCCCTATGAGAGCCGCACTGCTCACGACGGTGCACGACTATCTCGGTTACGGATATCTCGCGGGGCAGGTGGTCCACGGATTTTCTGGATGCGTCAGGTGCATGGATGACACAACGTATCGCCAGCTAGATAGAGATCCTGGGTCTTTGAAAACCGTGTTCATGGGACATCGAAGGTGGCTTCGCGACGATGACCCGTGGAGAAAACGCAAGGATCTGTTCGATGGTGAAACCGAACCCCGAAGACGCCCGCGTACGAGGAGCGGCGAGGAAATAGACGAGCTGTTGAAAAATTGGAAAGATTGCCCACTGCCGGGAAAGAAGCAAAAGGCGCCAGAGCCGGGAAAGAAGCGAAAGGCGCCAGAGCCGCTACTGAAGGTATGGAAAACGAGGTCTGTTTTCTGGGACTTGCCGTACTGGAAGATCCACCGTGTGCCTCACAGCCTTGATGTCATGCATATCACGAAGAACGTGTGCGAGAGTCTGCTTGGTACCCTGCTCAATATGCCAGAGAGGACCAAAGATGGGCCGAAAGCAAGGGCAGACTTGAAATCAATGGGCATCAGGGAGGAGCTTCACGCTAATGATGATGATGATGAGGCGAAGCAGGACACAGAAAGTTATCGCAAAGGCAAAAAGGCCAAGAAGACCGGAAATGACTACCCTCCCGCGTGCTTCACTCTAAGTCAGGAGGAGATCGAGCACTTTTTCACCTGCCTCGTAGGAGTAAAACTTCCTTATGGTTACGCGGGGAAGATAAGCAGATACCTAGACCCAGCGAAGCAGAAGTTCAGCGGGATGAAGTCTCACGACTGTCACGTGCTGATGACGCAGATACTTCCAGTTGCAATCCGTGGGATCATGGACGCGCACGTCCGTGAAACGCTATTTGGCCTATGCAACTTTTTCGACGTCATCTCTCAGAAGTCGGTTGGCGTGAGGCAACTCAGAAGGCTACAGGAAGAGATCGTGGTGATACTATGCGAGCTTGAGATATACTTCCCGCCCGCATTCTTCGACGTTATGGTGCATCTTCTGGTCCATATCGTGGAGGATATCATCCAACTCGGGCCGACGTTCCTGCATAGCAAGATGCCGTTCGAAAGGATGAACGGTGTCATCAAAGGATACGTTCGCAACATGTCACGTCCAGAGGGAAGCATAGCCAGGGGCTTTCTGACCGAAGAGTGCATCTCCTACTGCACGAATTATCTAGGCATCGAGAACCCCATTGGTCTGCCCATCAACAGGCACCTCGGCAGGCTCGCTGGATGGGGTCACCGCGAGGGTCGCCGCGAAATGCATGTCGACTTCGAGGGTCGACTCGCTGACTTTGAAAGAGCAAACCTAGTCGCACTACAACACATAGACGTGGTCGATCCTTCGGTGGTAGAGCACAAAACCTTTATTGAGAAGACGTACAATGACCGAGGCCAACAGAGGACGGACGGAGATATAATCAAAGAGCACAACTCATGTTTCACGCGTTGGTTCAAGCAGAAGCTTCTGTCGTACCCTTTACATGAGGATTCTTCCGCGGAAGAACAACTCATATTCGCCTTGTCACAGGGCATCGAGCACAACCTGATGACCTATGAGGCGTACGATATCAACGGCTACACATTCTACACCGAGGACAAGGACATGAAGAGCGATGGTTATCAGAACTCCGGGGTAACGATGGAATCCTACACCGGTAACGACAAGGACAGATACTACAGAAGGATCGAGGAGATCTGGGAGCTGAGCTATGCTGGAGAGAAGGTCCTGATGTTCCGTGTCAGATGGGCCAAGAGCGTCCTAAAAGAAGACCGGTATTTCACCACCATGGTTATACCCGAAGCCAAATCCAAGACCGCGGGCGCAAACGTCACCGCGAAAAATGAGCCATGGGTACTGGCTTCCCAAGTGGACCAATGCTTCTTCATTACCGACCCGTCAAAGCCCAGTCGTGTTGTTGTGAGGAGAGGTAAAAGGAAGATCATCGGAATGGATGGAGTCGCCAATGAGCAAGACTTCGACAAGTACGGCGACCCGAAGATGGAACATGACGACGACGATGAAGTAGCAGCATACACCACAAGAAGAAGCAGGACCACCCTACCTAAAGGACGTCCGTTCCACAGAAGAACTCCATTTGCGAAAAAGAAGGGCAAGAAGATTGTGAACAGATAGCTAGCTAGCTAAGATCGATTGTATTTAAATTGTAGCCTTCATTTCTCGATTGTATTTCATGGGCACTTTTTGAAATCATGAATATTTTTAAATTTCATGGGCACTTTTTGAACTCATGAATATTTTTAAATTTCATGGGCACTTTTTGAATTCATGAAAAAATATTGAATATTCATGAGGACACTCGATCTCGATCCCCCTCCATCTCGATCGCTATCCCCCCTCGCCAGATCCCCCTCGCCGCCGAGCACTCCCCGCACCCTCTCCCGCTCCACCACCGCCGACGACCCCCGCACCCTCCCCCACTCCACCGTCACAAATGAATGCAACTAAAAATTATTACTGTTTTTATAAAAATTTATTACTGTTTCATATTCATATTCATTTTCTAAAAAATTATTAGATGCAACAAAAAATAATAATAAATTACTTATGGCGCACCGCTGGCTGGTGCGCCATTGCTATCTAAAAAAAAGATTACTTATGGCGCACCGTCCCGGTGGTGCGCCATTGCTATAAAAAAAAACATTCTAATGGCGCACCGCCAGGGGGTGCGCCATTAGTAATCTTCCCCCCTATAGCTAGTCGCCCGATCCCTTCGTCCCTCCCTCGCCAGATCCACTCCCCCTATAGGTAGTCGTCCGACCCACTGCGCCGCCGCCGCCGCTGCCCCGACCCACTGCGCCGCAGCCGCCCACGCGCCCCCGCCGCCTCCCTCTCCCCATCCTCCCCTTCCTCCCCCTCCGACCCCACCCCGACGCGTCTCCGTCTCCACACCGCCCACTGCATCTTCCCCGGCACCCGCGCGGAACAGATCGGAGGAGACACAGAGACACGCGAGAGGAGAGGAGGAGCCCGCCGCCTCCTCGACGCGTGCCGCCGGATCTTCAACGCCTAGCCACTGCCGGAGCTTCAGCGCCTCGACGCGTGCCACTCGTCGTCGACCTGCCCCACAGCCGCCACAACCTCCACATCGTCATCATCGAGGCCGGGACGCCAGGTGAGAGGCCCTCTCCATCCAAGTTGTTGCACTTGCTCTTGGACTCATGCTTCAGTGAAATCTGAGGCACACTTTCTTTTTCATCTGCTAAGGATGTTACTCAAGCAAAGTATCTACTTGAGAATACCAACTGCGCATATAAATTTACTAGATAATACCCCACGCGTTGCTGCGGGACTTTAGATTGAATAAAAATGTGTACATAGTGAATGAATAGGAAAGCATGTTTGGACATTTGAGCCATTCAGTAATCAGGGGCTGGTACTAAAGGCCTAGAGAAACCAAATTAGTTGAAAAAGCATGTTCCTGCTCGAGAAACAATGACATAAATTTTATTTGCAGAAAAAAATCAGAGTCAATTTTGTTAATTCTCAGAGTAGAGGAAGACGACAGTTGTTCCAGGGCTGGCATGTGAGTTATCGACAGTGGGAAATGGCAAAATTTGCCCTCTTTTCAAAGTTTAGCCAAAAATGACCCACCTCCACAACTTTAACCAAATATAACCCTTTTGTTCAATGCGAACACCTCTGGCAATGAGCTTGGCTATGTCTGTGCCACTCACCTTACCGTTGAAAATAAATAGTGTTTTCATTGTCGAAACGAAGGTTCCAGGGGCAACGCCATGGTCTCGGGCATTGAGCAAAAGGGTTAATTTTGTTATTTCCCATGGTCACTGGCAGCAGAAGATGGCTTGTTGGACCATGGCTAGCTTAAGACGGCTTGTTGGACCATGGTTAATTTTGTTACTTACTGAGGTGGGCACGGCGATAGTCTTGGTGAGTGGAGTTGAGTGGCGGTGGCTGTCCCTCTGCTTTCTGGTGCATGTTCAGACCAAACATAATAGTGATTCTTCATGCTGAGAACTTCAGCTTTTTCAACTTGCTGGACTATATGTTAATTGGTACTACTTGTGATGCTGCTGCTGTACTACTTGGGAATTTTGTCAACTTGTGATGCTGCTGCTGTACCCCGAGAGGCCCTTGAGTTTGCCGGAATGTCGATTAACTTCCGTTCCGGCAAATTCAGGTACTCCATATGTCCTATTTTCAGCAAAGGTCATGCTGAAATTTTTCGTGAATTTTAGCATGACTTTGCTAAAAATCGGACATATGGGGTACTTGCGACTAATGCATGGGCCGGGGTATCTTAGTACTTAATTAAGTAGGATCAACTGCCCCTTTATTCTTGCTGCATTAAACACATATGATGAATTCATGTGTGGACAGACGAAAAAGCAACTGCCATAGGTGGCAATAGAGCCAAGTGATTAGGCCCTAAATGATAAAACCTTGGCTTTTAGGGTGCCTCGGTGTCGATAAGAACCTAAATGATGAAAGCTTAGGCTTTTAGGGTGCCTCGGCGTTGACAAACCCTAAATGATAAAACATTAGCTTTTAGGATGCCTCGGTGTCGACAAACCCTAAATGATGAGACCATGATAATTCCTCACAAACCCTAAATGATGAGATCTTGTTCCTTGACAATAACCAACTTTTTGACCAAACTTTTTTCCTATTTAGAGGGAAACATGGCCCACAACGATGAGGCCGGTGGTTCGGGCGGCAAGGCATTCTGGGAGCTGTCCCAGGAGATGGAGGAAGAACCTCACCGCTATGAGGACGCCGCGGAAGACACCGATCCTGACTACACAACCCCTAGTGGCGTCGGGGATGACACCACTGATGGTGCCGCCGAGGATGCCACCATTGATGGTGCCGCCGAGGATGCCACCACTGATGATGGCAGCGCACGCACAGATGGCAGCCAACTGAAGAGGCAACGGAAGGACCGGCGCCCGAACGTGCTCCGCACCGTCAAGGAGGAATTTACTGAAGTGAACTCCGACGGGCATCCAACGGCGCCCAAACAAATAGTCAAGGGGTACTCGGTTCAGCTCGGGTGCATTCTCCGGAGCACCGTCTCGATCAACACCGAGAACCTAAGGCATAAGGACCGAGGGAATTTGCGCACCCTCCTCTTCACGAAGCTGCACGAACGATACAAGTTCCCCGCTGAATTTGAAAACACACGCCTCTCAGGGAATAAAGTGAACAGTGCCGCCCTCACGAGGATGAGCACGGCCCTGTCTACTTGGAGAAGCGCGGTGAAGAGAATGATTGACAAAGGTGATAGTTATGAGAAGATCAAGGCGAAAAATCCTTTGATCAGCGAAGATGACTACAAGGAGTTCAAGATCAAGTGCGAGAGCAGCGCAACCTCTGAATCAAGTCAGTGGGGGAAAGAAATGCGGGAGTTGAACTTAGGGGAACACAAACTCGGTCCCGGCGGTTACAGAGTGGCGGAGCCTATATGGGACAAGGAGGACGCAGAGCGTGCCGAGCAAGGCCTACCGCCCCGCTTCGAGAAATACCGTGACAAGCAGAACAGGAACTATGTTAGGGCCCGGTACAAGGAGGACCCGGTAACAAAGGAGCTTACCACGGATCCGAAGACCAGGGCGCTTGAGCTTGTTCTGGTAAGGAATACACCCCCGCGTAATTAGCTCCATATGGTTGCATTCTAATTAATGAAGCCAAATTTTTAAATGGTTCACATTCCTTCCGCAGGAGACTGAAAGCAGTAGCGCGGGGTCGGCTCAGAGCACCCCTTGGGACAGCACTCTAAATAGGGCGTTGAACGTAATGAAAAACAAGGATAAGCTCAGTAAGCCGTCGTCAGCTGGTCGTGTGGCCGGCAAAGGCTTGTCCACAAAATGGTCGTCATACTATAACGCTGGTGGGCGAAAGGAGAGAAAGACCAGCTCGGAAAGCCAGTCGCGCGAGGTTCAAGAACTCAAGGCACAAGTGGCACGGATTCCGGAGATTGTCCAAGAGCAAGTGCAACAACAACTGGGATCGACGCTCACCGGCATTATGCCTACCTTGATTCATGGGCTGACGACGTGGATTGCGGGCGACCAACAGGGGCCGCCCCCGATTCCCAGCTTCACGGCCAGCAACTCCCACAACGCGCAGGCGGCGCCATTGGTGTCTCCGGCGGAGGCGGTATTGGTGTCTCCGACGCCGGCACGGGCATTGGAGCTTAATGCACCCGGGTGTACGCCGGCCGGCACCTCGGCAGCAAGCGGCCCCTCCGTCAATTGCACGCCCGCCGTTGGCGGTGCCTCGACATTAGCCGAGCTCGACGCCATCATCACGGTAACTAATTAAGCCTCTCGGCCGAGGACTTCATCTCCTTGCCTTTGACTGGGCATCCCTGACGCCCTACATGTTTTCGCAGGGCGCCGCCGATGTTCCGTGCACTCTCCTGCACTTCGTGAATGACGAGTTGGTCGATGTCGCCAAGGGCAGAATCGTTCAACCGGGCAACCCCGTGTTCCACGGTAATCCGATGCCACCCACCGTGTATATGGTTCAACTGGTTTGGGTGCTGCCAGGCTGCGACGAGTTGTTACCTCCGATTCGACCCGCCGGGGCCGACGAAGATGATGTGATGACCCTCAGCGCCTGCCTAAGCTGGCCCCTGCTTTGGCCGAAGAGCCAGATTCGTTTGGGGGCGGGGGACACCACCCCAAAGACAACACCGCCAGTCGTGCCGGTGCCAAGCCATGGCAAGACCGCCGCAACGCTACCAGACATGTTGGACATCCCTATGGCACAGGATCCGAACATGCATATGGCACAGGATCCGGACGATGACGACAACGACGACGGTACATTTACCAACGTCGATAAGTACTTTGCCGAACATGGGTACGATGACGAATTCTTGGGGCCTCCTTCTCAAGAACCCAACCCTACAAAAGACGATCGCGATCTAGTTGGTACCACGGAGAAACCCAATTGCAACAGGCGTCGTCTGGCGTTCAGTTCTCAGGAGACGCCTCCAGCTGCCGACTTCACCGAGCCTCAGATAGCCGAGGTGCGAAATATTATCAGCCCCAACACACTCAAGAAGGCGGTCTATGAGCAGAACTCGGTCCCATTACAGCAGAAGAAGAAGGGACGGAAAAGAAAGAGTAACAAGGGTGCGAGCCAGCCGGCACCGAGTACGATCCGTGCTCAGGACGGGCCACCTTCACCTAAGGATATCTCGAGGAGGGTGCATGTGGCGGGTAGGCCGATGCTACCGACTAATATGCTCAATGCTGCAACCGGTGCTATGCGGAGTCCGCATGACAGTGTTCTTTCTTTGGAGAAGCGGCGTCTCAGAGAGAATGATGTGGCATACCCAGTTTTCGTGGCCAAGGTGCCAGAGGGCAAGGGCTTTGTGGATAGCGCCATCGGGGGTACGATCGTCCTGCGGTTTGATGACATCTTCGCTATGTTTAACCTTCATCCGCTGCACTACACCTTCGTTCGGCTATTTTCGCTGAGTATGGAGATGCGGATCATTAGAGACAAGACCCGGAACATCGTGATAGTCGACCCCTTCTACATGTGTGCCAAGATCTTGGGCAGCGCTGGGGATCGGCAAGTCGCGAGTTCTTACCTCGAAGGCGTCATTCTGGCAAACCCAGATAAGGATAACTTCCTCGTGCCTTACTTTCCCGAGTAAGTCGTCCCCTCAACCGCCCCGTAACATATGATTTCTTAGATTTCGATCGTTTTTTTTAACATTCCGTGTTTTGTGCAGTGACACACATTGCACACTCATCCTCTTAAGCCTGAAATATTCCACGGCCACGTATTTCGACTCGGACCGTCAGTCGAAGAAAGACTACACAAATATCAAGAAAGTTCTTGATGATGTTCTCCCCGGCTACACCAAATCTGGAGGCACCTTCACCAGGCCAGTTCGTAAGTACGGCAAGCACGTGTTCGCCCACAATACGACGTTCTGCTGCGTCAAGCAGCCGCCTGGCGGTCAGAAGGATGCCTACTACGCCCTCCATCACATGCGGGCGATCGTACGGGACCATAATCACCTTCTGCTACCAAATAATCTCAAAGATTGGGCCGCGAGCTTGTCGGCAATCCAGGACGCGGACATCAGACAAGAATTCTTTCGCATCCAGTCGGAGTTTGCGGAAATCATCCATCAAGATGTCCTTCGTACCTCGGGGCAGTTCAACCTCAGAAATCAACTGTCCAACAGTGAGATAGACACAACGCTACAAATGCAGGCTGACAACGCCCGCGATTTCATGACCATCACGAGAGACGGCGGCTTCATCCATGCTCCAGTCCCTTGAGTCGAGTCGAAAGTAGTGATGCTATGTGTAGTTCTGAAACATCGATTGGCTCATGTTGTAATTAAACTTTAATGAACTTGTATGTCTCTTTGGTTTGGACAGTCGTTCAACTTAGATGTAATCGATGCTATTAATGTCTTGCTTTTCTCTTCCGATCCTTTTGTTGCATACTTATATATTGCTTATGTATTGTCTGTGAATTGCTACTAACGTTTTGTTTGGCTAGTGCATAGAGATGCCGTCGTATGTCGTGTACAAGGGTAAGGTTCCCGGAGTCTACGACGACTGGGAGGAGTGTCGGAGACAGGTTCACCGTTTCAGCGGTAACAGTTACAAAGGGTACGCCACTAGGGCGGAGGCGGAATCTAGATACGCGCGCTATCTAGCGGGAGAGAGGAGGGAGCGTTGGAGGAACCGGATGAAGACCAGTTTCATCGCGATTATGCTCATCATGATGACCGCAGCTCTCTTCTATGTGATGGTAGTTTAGATGATCGATATCGACTTGTAATGTGAAGACAAACTCGCTACTCGCGGTCTCGAGACTTGTAATGTTCTATCTTTGTTCGGTCTTTTGAATTCGGAGACTAATATGATGAATTGTATTCGGAGACTAATCTTCTATTGTATTCGATGAATCTGCTGTTGCTGTGTGGTGCTGTCTATATTCTGTCCAATAATATATTTTGCAACCTGTGAAAATATCAGAAAAGAAAAAAAAATCCCTAATATTCATACTAGTGGCGCACCACTCAGCACACTAATGGCGCACTGCAAAAATGACACTAATGGCGCATCACCCACTAGTGCGCCATTAGTATGCCAAAGCACATGGGTACATATGGCCCCCTCGGAGGCGTACTAATGGCGCATGGTGGGCTATACTAATGGCGCACTGCGTGGTGCGCCATTAGTATACCAGATACTAATGGCGCACCAGGGGTGCACCATTAGTATTTAATTCTAATGGCGTGGTGCTAGTGGCGCACCAGTAGTGCGCCATTAGTAGGCAAAACTGGTGTGCCACTAGCAGGCCTTTTCCTAGTAGTGCGTCGCTACTAACCACACGAGGGAGTGTCCGAGAGGACCACCAATGCATGCATGTGGGCCGAACATATATGTATGAAAGGGTTGTGTAATACTTTAAATAACCAATTCATGACTTTGATGTGGCATATATACATGACTCACAAAATGATCAATAATCCCACGTCACACAGGCTCGCGACTAGTAGTGTACTGATGGACCCCTCACACACACACAGAGACACATATCCCACAGCACCACCTCCACTCTGAGGCATGTCAAACTTTTTCTGCAGTGAACATGTGACCAAAGGAGTGTCGTGGTAAAGTTTGAAAAAAACAGAGATCATTCGACCTGTCTTATACATTGATTGATTTCCTGGGGATTTAATGTGCAAAAATCAAATTTGAGCTACATGTGCACCAAAATGGATTGCAAAATCATATGTGTGTCCCTGGGTGCATGCTTTCCCCGTGAAAGAAATTTCAAAACATTGAGAATGTTGATTTTTAAAATTCAGTAAATCCAAAACTTATTTCAAATTCATGAAACTTATCGTGGCGTCATATATGGACACCAGTAGCCTGTGATATTGTATTTTTCGTCAAACTTGAGACAAGTTTTGATATAATCTACTTACAAACGGGAGATTGTTAATAACTGGCAACCAATATCTCATACGAGATATTTATTCGGACCGTGTGCGTTAGACCATGCCATGCTTCGATTAAGCAGTAAAGCGGCATAATGAATCATCAAAAAACAAAACAAAAATGTGCCGCCACGCGCCCCATGTGGCGTGCGAGCAGGCATGAGTTGACGTGACACATGTGAGCAGTCCGCCGCGCAGGCAGACCGGGAGGGGTGCTTGCAGGTGTGTGAATTGACGGGAGGCATTTTCGCTTTGCAGTGTCACCGGGAGGCGTGCGAATAGCTGTGTGAAATGATGGTATAGGAATGCCAGAAGTCTGCCGCGCAGGCTCACCGGGAGGCGAGATAGCCTTTTACCACAGACCGCCTCGCTTCCACTAGTCCGTATGAATGGCGCGCCCGAGCGGCCGCACCCCCATCCTCGTCACACACACAATCCTCTCTCTCCGCCTGCATCCTCGACGCCGCTCTCAGTCCTCAAAGCCGTCAGTGTATGAGGATGCCGCCAAAGCGCCCCATCGGAGGGAGTGGTGACGCCAGGGCTGCTGAAGCACTGGAGAACGGCATGAATATGGAGACAGAGGTTGCCGTCGACGCCGACGAGGTCGAGAACGAGGCTGCCAACAAGCGAAGGCGTGTCGAGAAAGAACCGCAAGCTACTCCAGCAGGCCTAGACTTCATCAGCAGCCTCCCCGATGATATGTTGACAGTCATCATATCCCTCCTCCCAATCAAATATGGGGCGAGGACAACCATCCTTTCCCAGCGGTGGCGCCCCCTATGGCTCTCCACCCCTCTCGACCTCCTCGACGCCCACAAGCTCTGCCATGGCTTTCGCAAAAGGTTGGATGTGTTCTTCCAAATCTTCGGCAGTCACCATGGCCCAATCAGAGGCCTTATCACGAGCAAGTTCCGTTCCAATGGCAAGGACCGAGCCAAGCTTGATGAGTGGTTCCAATCCCCCGCCCTAGATCAGCTTGAGGAGCTCAGTTTTAATGATGGGCATATGCGCTCGATGCCAACGTCCGCGCTCCGCTTCGCGCCCACGCTGCGCCTCGCCAAGTTCATGAACTGCCATCCCCCACCCCCCGTTAATGACGTGCCCGCTCTTTTTCTACCATGAATGAAGCACCTCGAGCTCGTCGCCGTCTGC
The DNA here is from genome assembly GCA_011799875.1 of Thinopyrum elongatum. Lineage (NCBI taxonomy): Eukaryota > Viridiplantae > Streptophyta > Magnoliopsida > Poales > Poaceae > Thinopyrum > Thinopyrum elongatum. The sequence continues at coordinate 53,686,660 of CM022297.1, forward strand.
ATCCCAAAGGATGACATGGAGTGCCAACTCCGCGGCTGTACTGCACTCGAGTTCCTTCGTCTTCAGGCGATGAATTGGTCGAGTAGATTCCACATCACCTCCATGACTCTCTGGACTATTTATGTGTGTTGCTGGTGCTACAACAAGAGATCAGAAAAGGTGGACCACAATATCGTCATTGAGGACACACCTTCACTTGAGAGATTACTTGTAGTTGATCGACAAGGTCAAACAAGAATCAATGTCATTTCTGCGCCGAAATTGACAGTGGTGGGCTACTCATCTGTCAAATACTCTGAACTTGTTATTGGAACCACACCCGTTCAGGTACAATAGTCGCCTTCTACCTCTCCTTCTTGATATCAACATTATTTCTAATTTTGAAGATGTATGTTCGTCTGTCATCCAGAAAAGCTTGACCCAGATTCTGCGCACAGTGAAGGTCTTGTCACTTGAATCTATCGGCCCCAACCAGCACGAAGTTGTCAGTTTCCTGAGATGCTTTCTGTGCCTGAAGAAGCTGTATATCGAGGTGATGTTCCTTTCCTATTAAATGTTAACCATAAGGGAGTTCAATTTTTGGCACCTTTTCCAAAGTTTACAATGACAATGTACTACGATTTCTGAAGGAATTTTGGAGGATTTCAGGACATACATCCCCCCACCCCATATTGGTTGCTTGATTCATATGGTTACAATCCATAAGCATTTCTCCTTTGGGTTCATCTGTACTAGTTTTCTTAGGGAATTTTTCATCCACTCCAACCTCTTTTGAAGAAGGCTACATTTTTCTAGATTGTAATCAAATGCCCATGTTAGTCGTGTCAGATCGAAGATGGCACGTTGGTGCATTTTACAAATCCTGCAAACCAAATAGGCCTATAGTAGTGTTCAAAACTACATGTAGGCACTAACATGTTCTCTTCTTTTGCAGATAATAATAGGCCCGGTGGTGGATAATGTGATACAATATAACGACAATCACATCGAATGCCTAGATCTGCATCTCTCAAAAATTACTTTGAACTCCTACCAAGGAACCTTACCGAAGATTATATTCGCCAGGTTCTTTGTTGTCAGAGCAAGGGTGCTAAAGGTAATGAGGTTGAACATGAATTTATATAGAAAATATGAATGGTTTGTTGATCAGAGCCGGCAGCTACTGCAGAATGGAAGAGGCTCGAAAAAAGCTAAACTTTGTATTGGAACTACATATGACAGAGTAATTGGAAGTCATTATGTCAACCCCATACATGACTTGTCAGCGGCTGATCCCTTTGCAGAAATGACGAGGTTTCGAAACCAGCCTTACTATTTGTATTTTTAGTTTGAACCTCTCTTATATCCACGTTCATCTGATCAGCACGGGCGTTTGCAGCTGAATGAGCTGGATTTCATTTATAATATCAGTTTGAACCTTGTAATCTTCAAATTTGAGCCATGTAACTCTAGAATTTGAACCTTGTAATATTTCGGGGTTTTGTGGTACAATCGTTGAAATGGCATCGTATGAGACTCGTATATTGGTAGTACTATTTTGACCTTAATATGCAATAGACTTAGATTTTATTAACCATTCACGACCAGGGATCCAGCCAGAAGCAGAGCAATGGCAAGCGTCATCGCAACAAGATGTAGATGATTAGATGCTCATTTATCCTAGTTTAGTATGCATGTAATTGCTTACTTTGGTGTGTGGAAATGTTATGTGTGTAGTCACTTATGTAATTGTATGCTTAATTCGGTTATGCAATGCTGTTCTTATAAGTATATATGTTGATGTTCTATAGACAGAGCAAATCACATCGCACACGGACTAAACAATGGAACCCGTCGGTGATGATTTCATCAATCACTCACAATTGTATACCAGCAATCGTTTGCTCACAACACACATGTCTTGTTAACAGGAATCGTTTGTCTTGTTATCGGTCTTCCCACACATTTCCGATTACAGACCTGTTTGCCGTGTATCACACTCATCTTGTTAAGTTGAACCGTTTCTGTTCTCTTGGCTCAACGCAAACAGTTCATCCGAGTGAACTGTATGCCGTATATTGCACACACCTTCACCTGGCTGACCGTTTCTTTTGTGTTGCCTAATCACAAATAGTTCATCCGAGTGAACTGTATGCCGTATATCGCACACACCTTCCTTTGGCTGCCCGTTTCTGTTCTTCTGCCTCATCGCAAACAGTTTATTGAACTGAACCGTATGCCCAGCATCGCACACACAACTAAAATATGAACCGTGTTTCATGTATCTGCCATCGCAAACATTTTGCATCTTTTTTGACGGTTTTTTACATCACCGTTTGCGATTAATGCATCGCGCACAGTTTCGTCAAAGGGTCTCTGATCGTAGTGTCGCGTTAGCAGCATCCTGTAGTAGTGTGACAAAGTTACAAATTTCGAGGCATGAAAACATATATGAAGGAAAAAGGTACAAAAGCGATAGCGTAAAGCCATAGAAGGACGTACATGGGTCGATACGGCACGAGGAGGAAGGTTTTAAGCTTGTTCTATTGCATGAAATCCAGAAGGTAACTCTTCATGTACCGCCTTCATGCATGAGGAGGAAGGTAACTCTACCAGAGAAGGTCGGCTATGGCGACATCAGAAATATTCTTGCTTCTTACCTCAGTGGCTTGAAAAGGCACACATAACCTCATTAGGCAAGTTTCAAGATTATAGAAACTGAACACATAAAAGATCTCTTTGAAATCTATATATATTTGTCCCCGATGAATTTTTCAAAGAAAGTATATCCATTTGGCACCTTTGAAGTGTAATGTGTTGGGTTGACGATGGATCCTTGCTTATTATTGGCTAGCTCTGATTCCACAATTTTGTCATGTAGAATCTTCATCTCAAGCCTCAGGTACTCCGAGACCATGTATGTCTCGCCATCTTTTATCTGCGAAATGAAGATTGCATCCGTAATGAGTGAAAAAAGAATTACATATTAATAAAAGAAATTGGCAAGATGAGTGCTCAAAAAGAGACATATTAAGTGCCAGAAATTTGATGAAATGGAAGTGAATCAACATTTCATCAAAACTTTGGCAATCATTTCTATTCCCTGTAAAACAAGATAACAAAACCGCAATGAAATTCACCAACCGGCCATCTTCAATTATAAAAAAAAATGGCATGACCATTGCTAAATAGTGGACGTATTGAGTGCAAGAAATTCGATGAGCTGGAAGTGAATCAACATTTTGTCAAAACTTTCGCACTCATTTATATTCCCTATAAAAGAAGACAACAAAACCGCAATGAAATTCACCACTGGCCATCACCATTTAACAAAAAACAATTGGCATAATCTTTGCTAAAAATTGGATGTATATATTAAATGCCATAAATTTGATGAAATGGAAGTGAATCAACATTCTGTCAAAACTTTGGCACTCTTTTCTATTCCATGTAAATCAAACTGTGAGCATCGATACATCACAATCAATTGTATCATATTCATCCATCATAGCACAACAACCCGTGAGCACGAACATATATAGCACATGCAATGAATTGAAACCATTTGAAATTAATCAACATATATAGAAAAAGCCATGAATTCAAGCAACAACCAAGAGCAGCGGTGTATAGATGGCCGAGGAGCTGTTGGTGCGGGCGGAGGCGCGCGCGTGCCGGCGGATGGGTATGTGGAGATGGCCAATGTGGTCGTCTGTTGGTGTGGGCGGAGGCGCACCGACGGAGGGGTCGAAGGAGAGAGGGCCGAGGAGCAGGGGGCGGCCCATGGCATGCGCGCCGCCATTGGGTGGTGTGAGAAGAGGGATGCGGGGAGTGGCGGAGCGTGTCGGGGGGTTGGCGGTAGCGCATGTTGTCGGTGCTTGCGGGGGATGGTGGAGCGCGGTGGCGTTCGAAGGGATTGGGTGGGGGAGCTCAGTGCCATGAATTGGGAGGGCATGGGTAGCTTTCGCGGCCGACCAAGCGGACATAATGTTCGTCCTATCCCGTGCTGAAATTTGAAAAATTAGTTGTAGTGGTGGGTGCTGCTCAGCGCCCGCTACAAGTTCTTTAACCTACAACTAGCGAGCAGCAAGCAGGACCCGCCACATCTATTTTTTTTATCAAAACTGGAGATCTGGCAAGGATAACTAGTGGTGGTTGCTTCAAATCGCTCGCCACTGCTTGGTCATCTCCCTGTGGCGGGCGCTAGGCAGATCCCGTCACTGCTGAGTTACGCAAACAAGTCCCACCCGGGAGAGGGAGGCCATGAGTTCGGCCTGCCACAATTATGCTCTTAGTTGTGGCAGGCCGTTTTTGCTACCCGCCACAACTTGTTTTCAAAAGTCGCTGTGCCATGTGCCCTGCCTCGCCCGCCACTCATTTGGGTTCACCTATATGTCCTTTCCCAGTAGTGCGATGACGGGAGTGGGTGGGGCGCGGCAAGACACCAGCGTTGCCATTGGAGAAACCGAATGATCGTTGAAGGGAGAGAGAGGGAGTGTGTGTGAACTGGAGAGGGAGGTGATGGGAGGGAGCGTGGGGAGTTATGAGACATCACATCGTCTCCCGTGCTTCCCCAACCATCCAGGTGCTCGCCATGCGTGGCTCGAGCAAGACTGGCTCAGAAAAAATGGCCGATTTGATCGTTCATCCTGAGCCAGGCCCAGGGGTGCTTTGAGTTTTGTGCGGGCTAGGAAACGGATGCAGCCCAGGCAACCAAATGGGCCTAATTCATCCTGTGCGGGCATGTCTATACTTAATGCAACCTACCAAACGCGTCATTTGCTACCGCGGCTGTCTCTGGTGGTAGGGTACAATAGTTTACCACCATGGTCAATGGAAGTAGGGACCTGGTCAACATACCTGCACCGTCAGGGCACTCGCTAACGTGGATAAGTCACTACAACATGGTACAAATTGGTAGGCATTTAAAAACACCTTTGAAAGAGTAGAAAATGCCTTCAGATGTCAGTGCACGACCTGCCACGTCAGCCAAGGCGGGCGACGGCTTCATGTCAAGGTGCGTCAACAACAACCCAAGAGGATCGCGCAACCCAACTGAAGATTTGTCGGGCCAGTGTGGGCCCCCTGAGCCACACAACACCACTGGTTCGCTACATAAAACCCAGACCGGAGAGGGGATCGTCATCTAGAAGGATCAGGCAACGAATGGCGTCTCTCTCGATCTCCCACCTACTTTCCCCTTTCCTTCTCCGTTCCTCAGCAAGAACAATTGAACGAGTGTATGAATCGAGATATTGTAATCAAGAATAGTAGATCGTTTCAGTGGCTAATTGATACGTCTCCAATGTATCTATAATTTATGAAGTATTCATGACATGTTTACAACAATTCTATATGGTTTTGTTATGATTTGAATGGAATTAACCCAGACTGACGCTATTTTCACCAGAACTACTGTGGTGTTGTTTTTTGTGCAGAAACAAAAGTTCTCGGAATGGGCTGAAACTTTTTAAAGATTTGTTTGGAACAAAAGAGACCCCCAAAGCTTCGTGGGAAGACTAGAAGAGCCACAAGGCCCCCACAAGCCACCAGGGTGCGCCTAGGGGGGTCAGGTTGCTGTGGTGGCTTTTGGGCCCATCTTAGCTCCTCTTCGTGTGATTCCAACGCTAAAAAATCCTAGAAATAGAGAAACCCCCAGAAATAACCCTAGAACATCGACTCCGCCATCGCAAGCCTCTGTACGAAAGAAATACCATCTGTAGGCCTGTTCCAGCACCCTACCGGATGAGGAAATCATCACCGGAGGCCATCTTCATCATCCCGGCAGTCTCCATGATGAGGAGGGAGTAGTCCACCCTCGGGGCTTGATACGTCTCCATTGTATCTGTAATTTTTTATTGTTTCAAGCTAATATTCCACAACTTTCATATACCTTTGGCAACATTTTATATTATTTTTGGGACTAACATATTGATACAATGGCCAGTGTCAGTTCCTGTTTATTGCATGTTTTTTTGTTTGCATAATATCCATATCAAACGAAGTCCAAATGCGATTAAAATTTACGGAGATTTATTTTGGAATATATGTGATTTTTGGGAAGAAGAATCAACGCAAGACGTGTCCGAGGTGGCCACGAGGCACCAGGGCGTGCTGAGGGGGGATGACCACGCCCTGGTGGCTGGTGAGCACCTCGTAAGTCAGTTGATGCCCTAGTTTTGCCACAAGACAGATAATATCTAGAAAAAATCATGTTAAAGTTTCAACCCAATCAGAGTTACGGATCTCAGGGAATTTAAGAAACGGTTTTTGGCCAGAAAACAAGAACGCGAAACAAAAGAGAACAGAGAGAGAGATCCAATCTCGGAGGGGCTCTCACCCCTACGGGTGCCATGGAGGCTAAGGACCATAGGGGAGAACCTCCTCCCATCTAGGGGGAGGCCAAGCCAGAAGAAGAAGGAGGGGGCTCTCTCCCCTCTGTCTCGGTGGCACTGGAACGCCGCCGGGGTAATCATCGTGATGGCGATCTACACTAACAACTTCGCCGCCGTCAACACCAACTCTCCCCCCTCTATGCAGCGGTGTAACACCTCTTCTCCCTACTGTAATCGCTACATATTATTATCCAATGATGTGTTGCCATCCTATGATGTTTGAGTAGATTAATTTTGTCCTATGGGTTGATTGATGATCGTGATTGGTTTGAGTTGTATGTTTTATTTGGTGCTATCCTATGGTGCCCTCTGTGTGGCGCAAGCGCGAGGGATTCCCGCTGTAGGGTGTTGCAATACATTCATAATTCGCTTATGGTGGGTGGCGTGAGTGATAGAAACACATACCCGAGTAAGGGGTTGTTGCGTATTGGAGTAAAGAGGACTTGATACTTAATGATATGGCTGGGTTTTAACTTAATCATCTTTGGCAGTTGCTGATGCTTGATAGAGTTCCAATCATAAGTGCATATGATCCAAGTACGGAAAGTATGTTAGCTCATGCCTCTCCCTCATATAAAATTGCAATAATGATTACCGGTCTAGTTATCGATTGCCTAGGGACAAATCTTTCTCTTGTGTTACAAAAGCTTTCTACTAAACAAATAACTTTTATTATCTTGCAAATTATTCATATTTTTATTCTTGTTAAGTACTTCTAGTTTTATCTTGCAAACCTATTCCTCTACACCTACAAAGTACTTCTAGTTTTATACTTGTTCTAGGTAAAGCGAACGTCAAGTGTGCGTAGAGTTGTATCGGTGGTAGATAGAACTTGAAGGGAATATTAATTCTACCTTTAGCTCCTCGTTGGGTTTGACATTCTTATTTATCAAAAACGCTACAATTGATCCCCTATACTTGTGGGTTATCAAGACCTTTTTTTGGCGCCGTTGCCGGGGAGCAATAGTGTGGGGTGAATATTCTCGTGTGTGCTTGTTTGCTTTATCACTAAGTAGTTTTTATTTTCTATTTTAAGTTGTTTTATATCTTTAGTTCTGGATATGGAACACAAAATACCAAAAAAATTAGTTGTACATTCTACTCATGGAGATGGGGAACCTCCTTAAACCCTCGATGCTCGTTATGTGGAAAATATTAAACACTACTTTGATAATCCTGAGAAAACCTAATTCAACTTGATAATGGGAGACATGTTGGATCATCGTGAATACTTTAGGTATTATCGCTTGAACCAAAAAGGGAACTCTTATGGGATCAAATTGATCATTTGCAATGATATGCTTTGGATTTATGCTTGAGATATGATTATACTTGCTGTGAATTTCATGATAATGAAACTTTGGCTTCTTATGCTAATGGTATATATTATTACGATGATGTTGAATGAATAGAAGAATTTGTTGCTTGTGAAATTAAATGTTTGTTTGAAGAGTATGAAGATTGTGATGATGCTCTTTACAAATCTGAAAATTTTGCTATACTTGAATATTGCTATGAGAATTATAAATACAATGCCAATATTAATGAGTTTATTGAGAAAGTCTCCGTTGTTCAAGAATAGACTAATATTCTGCAGGAATCTATGGAAGAAGAAATTGCGGAAACTGTGAGCTCATTAGATGAAAAAGATGATGAGGAGAGCGAAGAACAAAAGAAGGAAGAGCGGATTAGCTACCCGTGCCCTCCTTCTAATGAGAGTAACTCTTCAACTCATACATTGTTATATTTCCCTTCGTGCTTACCGAAGGATGAATGCTATGATGACTGCTATGATCCCTTGGATTCATTTGAAATATCCCTTTTTGATGAAATTGGTGCTTGCTATGCTTGTGGCCATGATGCCAATTTGAATGATGCTTATGGAGATGAACTTGTTATAGTTCCTTATGTTAAAAATGAAATTGTTGCTATTGCACCCACATATGATAGTCGTATTATCTTTTTGAATTCTCCAAACTACACTACATTGATGGGTTGCATTTTACTACTACACATGATGATTTTGAAGGATATAATATGCATGTGCTTGCTGCTCCTACTTGCAATTATTATTAGATAGGAACTACATCTCCACCTCTCTATGTTTCCAATACGATAAAATTGCAAGAAACTGTTTATACTATGCATTGGCCTTTCCTTGATGTGCATGAATTGTTCTTTTATGACATGCCGATGCATAGAAAGAGAGTTAGACTTCGTCATTGCATGATATATGTTTCTTGGTGCTCACTACTAAACTAAAAATCATTGTTAATTAAAATTGGCTTTGATATACCTTGGGATCCAGGTGGATCAATTACTTGAGCACTTTATGCCTAGCTTAATGGCTTTAAAGAAAGCGCTGCCAGGGAGACAACCCAGAAGTTTTAGACAGTCATTTACTTCTGTTGTGTGCTTTTAAAAAGTTTAAAACACAAAAAAATATAGAGGGGAACTTAAAAATATTTTTGAAAAGAAAAGTGAAAGTGAGAAAGACGAGCACCGTGGAAGCGGGAGCATGCCTTGAACTTTGTTCATGCCCATGGAAACTTTGTGAATCTTAATTACAGAAAAATTTCAACAAAAATAATTATCCCCCTTGTACAAATCCATTGTATCATAAAAATAATGTGCCAAGATTTGCCTTTAGGATGTTTAGATTGTTTGTTTGGTGTGTGCAGTGCAAAAACAGAAACTTTTGCTGTAGTGCATGAATTTACATTTTTTACTGGAATAAGCAAAAATTCTGAATTTTTTACACAGTACTAATAAGCAAATTTTTTATTTTTTCCTAATTCTTAATCATTGTTTGAGTTACAGAAGTATATATGCCATCTGCATCTTTATAGACTATCCGGTTTTCACAGATTGTTGTTATAGTTTCGTTATTTGCGTATGTTTGAAATCTTGTTGAGCTCCGTTGGCTTGGGAGCCATAGAATTGTGATAGAATACAGTGGGTAATGTTTTACTATAAATATCCAATAATGTTGCAGCAGGACATGATAGGATTTTATGTTAGATGTACTAACCCCGCTAATAAAAAGTTCGGTTAAGTTTTGTATGGATGATGTGTTCGAAGATCGAGGAGGTCCTGATATGAGGAGAAGGAGCAGAGGCAAGAGTTCAAGCTTGGGGATGCCCAAGGCATCCCAAGTAAATATTCAAGGAGACTCAAGTGTCTAAGCTTGGGGATGCCCTGGAAGGCATCCCATCTTTCTTCAACAAGTATCGGTATGTTTCAGTTTTTGTTTTGTTCACATGATATGCGTAAATTCCTGGAGCATCATGTGCTTTTTATTTTTCTTTTAATAATGCACCATGGTGGTATGAGATAGTCCTTGGTTGATTTACAGAATTCTCTTTGCACTTCACTTATATCTTTTGAGTATGTCTTTATAGAATGCTTCATGTGCTTCACTTTTATCATTTGAAGTTTGGATGTCTGTTTCACTACATCTAGAAAACCGTTATTTGTAGAATGCCCTTTTGCTTCACTTATATTTATTAGAGCATGGGAAATTCTTTTGTAGAAAGAATTAAACTCTCTTGCTTCACTTATACCTATTTAGAGAGTCAACAGGAATTGGTCATTCACATGGTTAGTCATAAAATCCTACAAAAAACTTGTAGATCACTGAATATGATATGTTTGATTCTTTGCAATAGTTTTCCGATATAGAGATGGTAATATGTGGCAGGTACTAGTGAATGATTGTGGTTTAGTAAGAATATTGGTGTTAAGGTTTGTGATTCCTGAAGCATGCACGTATAGTTTCTCGTTATGCTAAGAAGTTGGAGCATGATTTATTATTGATTGTCTTCCTTATGAGTGGCGGTCGGGGACGAGCGATGGTCTTTTCCAACCAATCTATCCCCCTAGGGGCATGCATAGCAGTACTCTGCTTTGAGGGCTAATAATCTTTCACAATAAGTATGTGAGTTCTTTATGACTAATGTGAGTCCATGGATTATACGCACTCTCACCTTTCCGCAATTTGCTCGCCTCTTCGGTACCGTGCATTGCCCTTTCATACCACGAGAGTTGGTGCAAACTTCGCTGGTGCATCCAAACCCGATGATATGAAACGCTCTATCACACATATGCGTCCCTATATTTTCCTCAAAACAGCCACCTTACCTACCTATTATGGCATTTCCGTAGCCATTCCGAGATATATTGCCATGCAACTTCCATCGTTCCGTTTTTATGAGACACGTCATCATTGTTATATTGCTTTGCATGGTTATGTAGCTGACATACTACTTGTGGCTCAGCCACCGTTCTTCATTTTTTATACATGCTTGATGTCTACCACGCAACTTTATTCTTGTAGACTTGTGTTGGGCCTCCAAGCGCAAAGTTTTGTAGGACAGTAGCAATTTTCCCTCAAGTGGATTACCTAAGGTTTATCAATCCGTGGGAGGCATAGGATGAAGATGTTCTCTCTCAAATAACCCTGCAACCAAATAACAAAGAGTCTCTTGTGTCCCCAAGACACCAAATACAATGGTAAATTGTATAGGTGCACTAGTTCGGCAAAGAGATGGTGATACAAGTGTAGTAATGATAGTAGATATTGATTTTTGTAATAGGAACAATAAAAACCAGCAGGGTAGCAAGTAACAAAAGTGAGCACAAACAGTATTGCAATGCTTGAAAATGAGGCCCAGGGTTCATACTTTCGCTAGTGCAATATCTCAACAATGCTAATATAATTGGATCATATAACCATCCCTCAACGTGCGACGAAGAATCACTCCAAAGTTCTTAACTAGCGGAGAACATAAGAAGAAATTGTTTGTAGGGTACGAAACCACCTCAAAGTTATCCTTTCCAATCGATCTATCGAGCTATCCCTATAAGTGTCACAAATAGCCCAAGAGTTTGTACTAAAATAACACCATATGATACACATCAACCAACTCTAATGTCACCTAGATACTCCAATGTCACCACGAGTATCCATGATTTGATTATACGATATGCATCAAACAATTTCAGATTCATAATACACAATCCAACATAAAGAACCTCAAAGAGTGCCCCAAGATTTCTACCGGAGAAACAAGGACGGAAACGTGCATCAACCCCTATGCATAGATTACCCCAATGTCACCTCGGGAATCTGCGATTTGAGTGCCAAGACATACATCAAGTGTTCTCAAATCCATAAAAGTATTCAATCTCAAAGGGAAAACTCAATTCATCACAACAAGATAGAGAGGGAGAAACACCATATGATCCAACTATATTAACAAAGATCACGATACATCAAGATCATTCCAAATCAAGAACACGAGAGAGAGAGAGAGATCAAACACATAGCTACTAGTACAAACCCTCGGCTCCGAGGGTGGACTACTCCTTCCTCATCATGGTGGCCGTTGGGATGATGAAGATGGCCTCCAGTGATGATTTCTCCCTCTGACAGGGTGCCGGAATAGGGTCCAGATTGGTTTTCCATGGCAACTGAGGCTTACGGTGGCGAAACTTCTGATCTAGGGTTATTTTTGGGGGTTTCTGCATTTATAGGTTTTTTTGGCATCAGTTTACGCGAAGATGGGCCTCAGGGGGCCCACTACCCACCAGGGCGCACTAGAGGGGGGTGGCGCGCCCTGGTGCCTAGTGGGCAGTGGTTCGTTGCTCCAGTATTTTTCTTTTCTTCCAAAAAAATCATCAAAAAGTTTCTTCCAATTCCGAGAACTTTTATTTCTGCACAAAAAACAACACCTCGGTAGTTCTGCTGAAAACAGTGTCAGTCCGGGTTAGTTCCATGCAAATCATACCAAAACCATATAGAATTGTTATAAACATGGCATGAACACTTCATAAATTATAGATACGTTGGAGACGTATCAGCATCCCCAAGCTTAATTCCTACTCGTGCTCGAGTAGGTAAATGATAAAAGAAATAATTTATGAAGTGTGAATGCTAGCATAGTGCATAAATTTGATCAATGATAATTTCAATCACTTTTCCTAGCATCATAACAGCAACTCTTTCTCATAAAACTCATCATGATAAAGTAGCAATTGAAAACGGAATTTTTGATGTGGAATGCTACCTGTCATATTCATCATATACTCTTTTCTTTTGTAGCATGGACATTTGGACTTGAATGATTCAAAGCAATAGTTTATATTTGACATGAGGACATCAATACTCAAGCATATCAACAAGCAACCATGTCTTTCAAAATATCAACACCAAAGAAAGCTATCCCTAGGCCATTATGCTCAATCATTGATCCATTCATGAAACACACTCGAATATTAACTATGCCCAATGCACAAGTATGACAATAGTGTTCCCTAGTTGGTGCTTTATAAGAGAAGATGGAGACTCAATAAAAACAAAAATTGCATAAAGTAAATAGATATGCCCTTCGCAGAGGGAAGCAGAGATTTGTAGAGGTGCCAGAGCTCAAAGCTTAAATTGAGAGATAAAATTATTTTGAGAGGCATGCTTTTCCTGTCAACGAAAATGACCAAGAATTCCCAATACTTTCCATGCTAGATAAATCATAGGCAGTTCCCAAACATAAAATAAAGTTTATTCCTTTTTACACCATTCTTTCACAATCCATGGCAAGCCGTATCCATGGGTGCCTTCCATACCAACACTTTCCAAGGAATTTATTATTGACAACATAAATAATTTTTTTTCATTTCAAGACTGGGCATCCCTATTACCTGCGACACTCTCATGCAATGACAAGTGAATAAACACTCATCTTGAGAATAAGATATCTAGCATGGAAAATATTGGCCACCCCCTGCCGCTTCATGAGCAGTACGAGCACACAAAAAGGAAATTCATTTTGAAAAATTAGAGTTGGCACATACAAATTTACTTGGGATGGCATGGAAATACCATATATAGGTAGGAATGGTGGGCTCATTTGGCACAACTTGGTTTAAGGAGTTTGGATGCACAAGCAGTATTCCCGCTTAGTACAAATGAAGGCTAGCAAATAGATTGAGAAGCGACCAATCAAGAAACAAAAATGATCATAAACGAGCATTAAACATAACTAACACCGAATAATGCACCACAAGAAGGATATAACGTCACTGCATAATTATTGACTTTCATTCTTGCATAGGGAATCACAAACCTGAACACCAATATTCTTACTAAAGTACAATTACTCACCAACATGACTCACAAATTACTATCTCCATATCTCAAAACTATAACAAGGAATCAAGTTTATAATATCCGATGATCTTCATGAAAGTTTTTATTATATCCCTCTTGAATATCTATCACTTTGGGACTAAATTTATATATTACCATTGCTACAAACAAGCTCTCAAATAAATTTAAGTGAAGCACGAGAGCAAAAGGCAAACTACTCCAAAAAGATATAAGTGAAGATCAAACGAGTAGTTAAGTAAATGGGTAGCTATTTGAGGACTCTCTCTCATTTAAAAACTTTTAGATCTAATTATTTTATTAAAATAGAAATAAAATCCTCATGAAAGGAAATGAAACTCCAAGCAAAACACATATCATGTGACGAATGAAAATATATTCCCATGTAAGGTTACCGATAATGTTGGAGACGAAAGAGGGGATGCCTTCCGGGGCATCCCCAAGCTTAGTTGCTTGAATATTCCTTGAATATTACCTTGGGGTGCCTTGGGAATCCCCAAGTTTAGGGTCTTGTCACTCCTTATTCTCCTCATATCGATATCTCACCCAAAACTTGAAAACTTGAATCACACAAAACTTAACGGAACTTTGTGAGATGGGTTAGCATAGATAAAACAAATCATTCGCTTGGGTATTGTCAAAGTCAAGATTCATAATTGTTTCTACATAATTCCTACTGTACTCTACAATTTCCATAATTTATATTAAGCAATATAAGCCATAGAAACCATAAAACAAGCAAACTATGCATTGCAAACAGAATCTGTCAAAAACAGAATAGTCTGTAAAGATCTGAATAATGACTATACTTCTGTAATTACAAAAATTCCGAAAACTATGGAAAACGTACGAAATTAGTATATCAATCATCTGTAAAAAATTCATAATTTTTACAAGTTCCAGTAAAAGATAGGAATTTCTATACAAGACGCAAAAGTTTCTGTTTTTGCACAGAATCAAGTCAACTATCATCCACACTATCCCAAAGGCTTTACTTGGCACTTTATTGAAACAAAAGCTATAAATCATGATTACTACAGTATCCTAATCATGTGAACACCCAAAAATAGTATAGGTAAATGTTGGGTTGTCTCCCAACAAGCGCTTTTCTTTAATGCCTTTTAGCTAGACATGAAGATTTCAATGATGCTCACATAGAAGTAAAGAATTCAAACATAAGAGCATCATGAAGCATATGAATAACACATTTAAGCCTAACCCACTTCCTATGCATAGGGATTTTGTGAGCAAACAAATTTATGGGAGCAAGAATCAACTAGCATAGGAAGGCAAAACAAGCAATACTTCAAAGCTTTCAACATAAAGAGAGGAAACTAGATATTATTTTGTTATGTAGAAGCATATATTGCTCTCTCATAATAATTTTCAGTAGCATAATGAATGAATTCAACAATATAAATATCACATAAAGCATTCTTTTCATGATCCACAAGCATATAATTTTTATTAATCTCCACATAAGCAATTTTATTCTCATTCATAATAGTGGGAGTATCATATGAAACTTGAATACAATAAATTGTTTCCACATTAAAAGAGTAATGTTCAGTAAAAGGATATTCAAAATTATGATAATAGTTATCACTACTTTTTATAACATAAGTATCGTCACAATAATCATCATAAGTAGCAAGTTTGTTCTCATCATAGTCAATGGAAACCTCTTCCGAAATAGTGGAATCATTACTAAATAAAGTCATGACCTCTCCAAATCCACTTTTATCATTATAATAAGATTCAACACCCTCCAAAATAGTGGGATAATTATTATCTAAAGTTGACCCTCTTCCAAACCCACTTTCATAAGTATTGCAATCATCATAAATGGGAGGCATGCAATCATCATATAAAATTTGATCATTCAAAGTAGGGGGACTAAAATGATCATCTTCATTAAGAATAGCATCCCCAAGCTTGGGACAAACATTAATTGCAGCAACTAAATTCTCAAACATGTCATTCTCATCAAACATAGCATCCCCAAGCTTGTGGCTTGGCATATCATAAGCATAATCACTCTCATCATTAATAGTATGAATAGCACCAATAGTATAACAATTATTATCATCATAATTTCCCAAGTTGATGCCAAAAAGATTTTCAAGATTATAAGAAGTATCATTATCTTCCCAATCATAGTCATCACAACAAGCAATAGGCATAACAAGATCATCATCAAGTGTATCATCTTCCACAATTATTTTTGATTCATTCTCATGAGGCACAACAATAATACGAGCAACATCATTTGGCAGGGATACTTTTTTACCTCTACTCTTTCTTCTTTTCTTCTTCTTCTTCACCACATCATGTGTGGGTTTTATTAATTTTGCCGAGCATCTTATTGATGAGATCGGTTGAATAGGGAGCTCCTTCTTGTCACCTATTTCATCATGAGAGACAATAGGAGGGAAAGTAGAAATCTTTACCCTTTCATTAGTATTCCTTTTATATTCTATTGGTTTTCCCGTCTTTCTATAGCTGGCAATATAAGAATTTTCAATTCAATTTACCGTGCAAAACCTATGGATTTCTTTCAAATTAGTTTTAGCATGGTCTATGAATATGAATGCTTCAAACCAACCATTTTTATGTGACAATTCTTCACACCCCAAAAATAAACAAAGTTCGTTATAAAGTTCAACGGTGATCAAGTTATTACAATATTTGGACACGATTCGATCATGAAAAAGCATGCATTGGAAATTAAGGTGGCCAACTTTATTGCAAAGTTCACAAGTAATAGGATAAAGAGAACATAATTTTGTAGCAAATTCATCTATCACTTTGAGCAAAAAATTGGTTCTATCATGTTTATGCTTCTTACAAAATCTACCATCCCCATAAGGCATGTCTTCACAAAGTCTTTTGTAACACCCTAGATTTTGCCCTTTTCTTTTTCTGATGATTTTCTTGGATTTCTTGATTTGATTTGCTTTTCTGTGGCTATGTGGTTCTGAAACTTGGGAAGATCATGTCTTTCGAGGTTTTACAGTGGCTTGTCATCCTCATTATCATCCCAGGATCATGTCATTTTCATCCTTGACCCAATTCCAATATTCATTTTCTTGGGAATATTCCTTTTCTATTAAAGGAATAATTCTTTTTAACCCTAGGTTGTGAAGGAACCTATATTTGTGTCAGTCCAAAAATTCCCAAATAATTCTCATAAATTGTTTGGGTCATATCTTCCTCAAATATGTCAATATCCTTCCTTGGCATCATCAAAGATAATTCACAAATATTCCTTTTCTCATTCTGCCCTAAGAGGTTGTTTGAGAAGGAAGTGTCATTTATCTTTTCTTGATTGATCCCAAACTTTTTGGACATCTTTTTATGTCCATATAATTGCCCCATGCCAAAATTCAACTCAATTTGCCTAGTGAATATTCCTGAGCAATTTTTCAAAGTTCCTCTCTAAGGGAAGCATGTGTGAAGGAAGTACAAGCTAGGCATATCCAAATGAGTTGAAATTTTGCAAGATCCTTCATTTGATCAAATCATGACTCTACACCAAATTTGAGCTCATGTAACTCAACTATGCAAGCCCAACTCCAAATCTTGGTTTCTGGTCAGATTTTCAGTTTGTGAAGCAACCATATTTTATATTGCTTCATTTAAGCTGAAAATTTACCAGGACATTCTCCTATCCATATCAACTCTCGCCACCAAGTTTTGGCCCATTTCATTAATCCATTTGTCATGTGCAATTTTCCAAAATTCTGTCCAGAGAGATGCTATATGAAGCAAGTGCTAGTTTGGCTAATCCTAATGGCATGAAACTTTTTGAGCAACTTCATATCTTCAAATTATTGGGCCATGCCCATTTTCAAATCATTTCATGTACTTATGTGAGTGCTACTTCATCATCTCTTAATCTGGCCCTTATGGTGGTTTCTACAGCAAGTACCCTTTAAACTCCTCCTCTTAAGCTGATTTTTGGTGATCAACATAATCTTAGCATGTGATCATCACCAGACAAACACATTCCTTCATGGCTAAGTCTGGGCCCCCTCTGCTCAGCACAAACACTTTGCTACTATTCTGGTTTGGCTCCTCCTGCCAATCTCTTCTTTGCACCTGGACTGAATTATTTCTTCGTTTGGACTGAGGGTAGCAAGGTCCATCCACTGGACATGGTCGGCCCGGCCAGAACGCGCTGCTTGCACCAGTGCACGCGGTGATCACGCTTGTGTCATGCTAATTGCGAGCTCTGGCTCGTTCCGGCCGCTGTGCTCGTCCGCTCCCTCGTCGTCTCGACTCCCAGCCATGTCTAGTAGCTCCCCCGTGCTTGACTGCATCATCCCGTGCCGAGGCCCCCTCCTGTTTCTCCATTAATGTGCCGCTAGAGCCGTGCACGTGCCGCGTCCAGCCCCTGTCCACCATTAGTGCACTGCTTGAGCTCGCCCGTGAGCTCTAGAGCCTCCCCCGCGGCCTATTTAAGGCATGCCCGAGGTGTTCCGCACCTCACCAGCCTCTCCTCGTTCCTCCTCCCCCACCGGAGTGCCTCTCCTCGCCATTTTCTTCTCGGGTCGCCTCGGCCATCGCCGGAGTTCGCTCCTCCCTAGTGCGCCTAGCCCACCTCTCCTCCTCTAGCCACCACCAGCGTGCTCCTCTCGTCTCAGCGGTGCTCCCCAACCCTCCTCCCCCTCGCCAGAGTGGCGCACCCCTGAGAACCACCACCGCCCTCACCTCTCTGTCCTCCTCCTTGCGCCGCCCGTCACCGCCGTCCCGCTCCTCCCCGGTGCCATTCAACCCTCTGAACGGGACCCCCTCACCGCCCCGGTCCCGCCGGTTCCCTCGGCTCGGCCGGAGATGGCCTGAGCCGGCCGGCCCCCTTGGCCACTTCCCTCCCCTGCCCCGCTCTGTTCCACGGGAGGAACAAGCGTGGGGGAGAAGACGACGCCCGCCTGACCCCCCCTGCCGCTGGACCCCACACGTAAGTGGCCCAACCCCCGCTGCCAACTCAACTAAGTGGAAACGTATTCCCAGGAGTGCGTTTTCCCTATTCCGAAAACGTACTCTTGTAATGCTTTAGACAGGAACGCGCTTTCCCTTCTCTGAAAGCGTATTTCTCTCTACTTCGGCCAAGAACGCGCTTTCTCTGTTCGGAAAACGTATTTTCTCAAATCCGTTTCTGTCTTATCCACTCAGGGACCCATTGGTGATAAAAAAATTCATAGATTAGTCCCTGGGCTTCCACCCCTCGTATCTCCGCGACCGTAACTCCGATTGAGTTGAAACCAATGCTTACTTCTTCGTCTCGTCGAGATCTTTCTGTTGGTAACATTTTCACTAGGTGGTCCCACAGTGAAAATGACCATTTTGCCCTTGCTTCTAATCAGCCCCCTCCAAGAGAAAACCGTCCGACATTTCGTTCCGCGGCTTCACCGCACTTCTTCCCTGAGTCTCTGTCACCCCCAGGCAAGCCACAACAGCCACTTGCATGATAGCCATGCAGTAGCCATGGTTTCTACTTGAATATTTAATAAAAGTTTGCCTGTTATCTGTCTGCTTGTTTGCTACTACTGTCGTTGTTTCGGTTATGCTCGTGGTTTCATGTTCACCTTCATGCTATGTTCCGATGCATCTTGTTATCTTCTGCTACTTGCTAGTATTATTTTCTCATGTTGTGCTTGGTAGTAGTAGTACATGCTGGTAGCAGTGGTGTTCTTCCTGATGCATGCTTGTCGTCCATCAAAGTACCATTGTTATGCATGTTCCTTTGCATCTAGTTGGTTACATGCTTACTTGGTAGTGTTCTTGCTATTTTCTTGCATGGTATTTATTTATGATGCTAGTAGTCATGCTATGCTCATGTGTAATGTTATGCTTATGCTCATCGTTATGCCATGCTCATATGGTTTAATGCTTCATTGTGGTTATGCTCGATGATTATGTTGCACCTCCATGCTTATGTTGATATCATGCTCATGCATTGTAGTTGCATCATGTATTTTAATATGGCTCAGCTCATTGCATTCAAGTTTAACTAGGTAATAATGAACTTGAACAACCGTTGGCTGAGTCATGGTGCCACCAAATCGAGCTGACCAGTGCAACCACATTTGCCTTTTATGGGAAGGCCCTAATGCGGTCTATTGTCATGCCTCTCGCCGGTGCCTCCAAAGAGGGAAGGTTATGGGCGCGCGCTACCCTGATCAGGTAGGCGGACATAAGCCTTGTGAGCCCAAGTTTGGTTATGTGCACTTGTCCCCATTTGGGACCGTTTATAGTTTTGCCACGACGGTGGCCGTTGGATGTCACAGGTTGACATTAGGGCCACCCAGGACTTAGCCCAATGGGGAGTTGGTCGGAGTGGCCGGGAGAGTGTCATGGCAGTAGATCGGTTTTGTCGGAACGCCGTTGGTCCACTCGAATGGGAGTGCGAGGCCATGGGTTCCGTGGTGTGGGTACAGTGTACTAACCTCTGCAGAGTGTGTGTTTAAATCTATCGATAGCCGCACCCGCGGATATGGGCCCAGTTCGTAGTCGGTCACACTATGAGCCAACTATAATAATAACTTGATTAATAATAACCCTGGTTCGATGATGAGAAAGAGTTTGGTTGTGATTGAGAGAGGATCACGGAGGTATCATGGATACCGAAGTTGGTTGATCTTTATGTGATCGCGAGATGATCACGGAGGTATCGTGGATACCGATGTTGGTAAGATGATGCATGAGATGGTTACGAGTTAACCGCCGAATAAGAGTAAGTTGGTGCATGATACAGTTTACCTGTTGCATGTAGTATCATCATTTTCTTATGCTCATGCCATGTTAAAGTTGTATCATGTTCAGTTGTGCATGCCATGTATCATGTTCATGATTGCTTTAACCTGCTAATGCCATGCTGTTGTTTGTCTTGACTGCTTTTGGTTTATTGTGAGCTTGCAAGTACATTCAATGTACTGACCTGGCGTGTCATGCCAGTTTGCAGGTCGTGCCTGGTTTGCTTGCTTGTTTGGTGTGGTTCCCGTGTTCGCGAGCTAGGATAAATGTTCCAGCCAGAGTCCCTGCGGATTGGAGTCCATCATCGTCATTCGTTGTTCCACTTCCAGTAGAGGTTCCACTGCCTTGAGTTGTTATGCTGCTTGCATAGAGCAACTGTGTTTGGCGTAGCGTCGCCGTGCCAGTGTTATTCATTGTAATATAGGAGACCTTGTATTCGTATTCGTGTTGTAATAGACAGCTGGTTTGTTCTATGCTAAGAAGTGCCGTATTCCAGAAGACTTCACCTCCATCTCTGGGCTAGAATACGGGGCGTTCCGGTTTCTCTGAGCCGGTGTGCCACAGGGCTTGGTATCAGTGCAGGTCTAGCTATAGAGCGTCCTAGTCCGCTGGAACGTTAGAAAATGGTAGTATAGGGTCTGGTTGTTGCCCTTGCTTGCTGCATTTGGTTGTTGCATTTGTTTGCTGCATATAGTCTTATTCGGTTACCCCTAACCCCTGTTTCGTGCGTAGATGGCGGTCAGCTTTCATGAGTTTAGTGCCCTCCCCAGAGCCCCCGGTGCTGTTCCTATTGCGTTCAGTCCCACTCCTACACTTCTCAGCTTTGCCACCATCCTTGGCGATATGTGGCGTAGCATTTATCCCCATGGAGATCCACCCCATTACCAAATATTCTAGTTTTCTGCCGAAGGAAGAATTCTGGAGTATGTTGCTCATGTCCATCTGTCAGCCTCGATTCCTATTTGTAAGTGCACCTACAGTTTCCACGGTGGCTATGGCGCTACTCCCGAGCGTGCTGTTCAGCTTGCCGTAATGGTAGGAATCACCGGTCTTCGTCATCAAGAGAGCATGGTGCAAGAGAACCGTGCTTATCAATATTATCCCACCATCGTCGAGAATCCTAAGCGGATCAAGTTCCCCTCTGTCAACCCTCAAGATGACCCGGCTATTCTCGCCATGTCCCATTACATCACGGTCGAGTGTCTTCTTATTTTCGAGTTAGTTCGAGACGCCATTCGAGCTAAGAGATTGCTTGGTGCTTCCCTACCTCAGTCTCCGCCAGCTTCTCCAACCCCTCCGCCTCATCCCTCCTGAGTTTCGGAGTCAGCATCTCCACTCGCTACTCCCTTAGCTTCTTCGTCAGTTCCCTAGCATTTTCTTAAGCGTACGGTGTAGTCCTTCGTGTAGTGCAGGTGCATCTGCTATAGTATCATGCTTGTGTGTGCCTGTGTGGAGTAGTTTTGTAGCTTGTTTGATGTGTGCTTTGTTGCAATAAATCGTTTTCTCGTGCTTCTTTATTTGAATCTTCGGTGTTACCCCCTTATGAAAAATTGCTCATCAACCGATGCCGGATCAGAAGAAGCCATGAGAAGTAAAGATATACACCAAGGAAATCAGTTAAAAGCAATGATATTTTCAGCTGACAGCATTGTATTGCAGACATCCGGTCTAAATACAAGTTATATTCTGCTCAGACTTTCAGTAACAAGCACCCGTCAGAGATACATCTTTATTGCAGCAATGATTA
Source organism: Thinopyrum elongatum (assembly GCA_011799875.1). Taxonomy (NCBI): domain Eukaryota; kingdom Viridiplantae; phylum Streptophyta; class Magnoliopsida; order Poales; family Poaceae; genus Thinopyrum; species Thinopyrum elongatum. The sequence continues at coordinate 53,708,699 of CM022297.1, forward strand.
AACCAGTAGGAGAACAAAATTGGATCCAAGTCCAACCTACATTTCAAGTCAAAGATATGGTCCGTACACAATGATTGATTCTGCCATGAGTCAGATTTAAAACATGCGACACCCAAAAGTCAGTCCAAAGACGCAATGAATTCATTAAGCAAGGATGGTCAGACAATTCTTGTCATACAAGTTATCAGCAGCCGGAATCACAAGGATATATATATGTCATTCCGTTCGCAAGAAAAGCAGCACATTATTTCTCAGCGAAGCGTACAAGGCAAGATTCCTCAGTCTACATCAGCAAGGTATGAATGGATTCCCGTGCAAGATATTCAGTCTTCTCGATAAGGTACTGTAAAAGCTTCTGGCATAAGGTACCGAGTCTTCCCTAGCAAGTCTTTAAGGGGGGAAGCTTCGAAGGTACGCTACCCAGTCTTCCCCAGCAAGCTATCCACCGAAGGCTTCGAGCACAAGCCATCCAGTCTTCCTCAGCATGATATCCTGGTGGCTTCCAATGCAAGCTGCCCAATCTTCTTTCGTACGACACTGGTACAAGATGTTAAACAATGATGTTGTCAGCATATGGCAGTGTTTTCCAAGAGTTAGATCATCAACAGTTGGGATCAGAAACAAAAATCAGTCAGAACAAAGGTATGCCTCGAGAATTAGATATTCCTACCCACGGTGAGTATACTGTCAAGTTCATGCAAGTTCCTCGCATAAGGAAGAATTCATGGTACACATCCGACAACCTCACTGGACATGCAAGTGAAGGAAAACCAGTGGGTATTGCAAGAATCGACAAGTCTTGAAGAAAGACAACATTGAGACACCATCTCGGCAGTAAATATCAAGATCAGCCCCGCACACCCGACAAGGTGATGTTATTAATCCTGTCACTGTCCGGCAGAGTCAACCACAACAGTATTGAGATCTGTACAATCACACGTAAACCGGATAAATATCCCGAGACTCTAGACCAAAGTATGAATTGCAAGATATTGCACATGATAGTACTCAGGGTCGCAAAATAATCAAGGATATATAAGGCCCAGCTCTTTCAGTTAAGGATCCAAATAAAGAAAATAATAATGAAAGAGCAAGACCGACAATACAGGTATGCCGGTTATTGTGTGAAAAATATGGTATGTATGCCCAAGACAGTCTTATTCCACATCAAACCCAAGTGAAGATACGCCTAAGAGGTCTACTCCATTGCGGTAAGGACCTCATAGCAAGGTAACCAGCTTAGTCCACAGTATGCTTAGAACTGTCAGTATTGAATACCCAAGTCTGTCAAGTCCGACCAAAGGACAGCTCAATATATTGACCTCAGTAACCGTGCTAAAGTATCGCACAACCTACTATCCACATGCGAATAACGGCTGTCAGAGTAAATGACCACGGGTAGCCTCATCAGCTCCCCTGGGTATTTCAAGACATCAGGGCAGGCTGCGCCCCTCGACAACAAAGACAAAGGACCGCCTTCTTGGGCCGGCCGGTCCAAGCGGCCGGTTGCCAGGAGGTGGCGGAATCCAGAAGACGGCCATGAAGTGGGCCGACTCCTAGCAGGCGGCTTCCTGGGAAGCCGGATCCTAGTAGGCGGCCCCTCGTGCCCTCAAAGTTAGCACCGAGTTAAACACGATGAGACATGGCGTGGCTACAGTACAAGCCTGCTACCCCCGAATCCAGGGGAGAGCGTGGCCACAGTGCAGCGCAACAAGCGGACATCCCACGCCCGGCGCGACACTGTTGCCATGCCGCTCATGACATCACCCATGGCAGAGGAAGCCATACTCCCACGACGGGCTGTCGGTACGGCCCGCAGGCGGCGGGCCCTACCTGTCCGTGAAGAGGCCAGAAGGCGGCGAGCCCTGACCAGCCGGCTCAGGGGAAGGCCGGCTCCTAGCAGGCGGCCCTCTCCTTTCATTGAAGTTTGTGCGCCATTAACCAGAAGAGACGGGGAGTGGCTACAGTGAAACGCCCGCTAGGCGGCAGGACTATAGCCACGCTCTCCCCGACCAAGCATGCATCATCAGTGGCATGGCTACAGTGCTATGCAGCTGACAGGACCCACAAGCGGCGGGCCCAGCTTGTCGGCCGAGTACAAGACAGCCGGGGGGACCAACCAGGCGGCGGGCCCCTGCAGTCGGCGGAGAGGCCGACGACCAGAGACACTGATGGCCGGGTCCTACGCCCGGCCGGATTACCATTGTACCCCTGGGGGGTAGGCCTATATAAACCCCCCAGGTCACCCCATGCAAGGGGTTGGGACCTTGGTAGAGAGGAGAGAGCCTTCTTCAACACACACACACACACATAGAGAGTGGAGTAGAGCTAGCCTTGCCCTCCTTCCTCCTCTAGCAGAACAGCTCAAGGAGCAAGCTTGTAGCTACTTGTTGAGGTAGTGATCATGCGGAGACCCCGCAGAGCAGGACTAGGGGTGTTATCTCCTAGGAGAGCCCCGAACCTGGGTAAGATTCGCAGGCGTACGCGGTCTCCCTCACTCCCGCTTCTAGAGCCCGGCGACGTACTTTTGTCCCCATCCATGATAAGCCACCCCCTGGCATATGTCGCACGATATCCCCGACATTTGGCACCCACCATGGGGCGAGGTGCACCGTCGTTCGGAAACATGTTCTGGACGGGAACCCTCTTCCTTCCTGGTGAGCGCAGCCAGCCCGGCACGCCTGACGGCGTTTGTGCTGACACGCTGCGTGGCATGGAAGTTGCTTGCGCCACAAGCAGCTTCGCTGATCTCATCGGCGGGATCCGCCTCTTCGACGAGCCCGCACTCGTCGCGGGTGCGGCCAGCCCCGAGAGCTGCCTCGTCGACTCCCTCGGCAAGCTTCACATCACCAACGAGCCGGTCTCCGACCTGGAGTCCGTTGGCTCCACCGACCCGTCTGTCGACATGGTCATCGACGCCGACGTCGCGCTTTCTGATGCCTTCCCCGGTGACGTGGTGATCTTCGACGACCCGCTTCTTGCTGCAAACAGCAGTGCCAGCACCAGCACCGTCACCGGGGTGCTGGTCATCGGTCACGACGGAGCATCCGACCAGGCCGGCCGGGACCCGTTGCAGGCAGCAATGCGGGACCTGTCCGCACCCGTAACGCCTGGTGCGAACGGAGAAACGCTGGAAGAGTGCCGTATCACACTCCTCGACAGCGCCAACAAATTGGCGGCCATGAGACGCCTCACCGAGGCCTACCACCGCGAGATCGACCGTGCCGTCTGCGGCACACCGGCTGTTGGCAAACCCAGCCGCGCGGGCACGGTCTGGCAGCGCGGCGCAGCCATCGCCAGCATGTTGGGGGCCGACCGCCTAGTCTATGCTACGCCAATGGAGAACTTACGCGCCACCCAGGCGGCGGTGGACGAGCTGGACCGCCTGGAGGGCGATGAGCATCTCTACATGACGGAGCGCGTCCAGCAGCTCATCGACGCGGCCGCCGCGCAGCAAGAAGCTGGCCGCCGCGTGGTGGAACCCGGCTTACAGGCCGGGAACCTTCCCCCTCGCCGAGAGCACGGCGCGACCTCCCGGACGCCGGCAGGCGGTGCCGGCGACCGAGGTGACCAAGAACCGGTTGTTAGCCGCAGCCGCACCCGCATCTCCATCGAGCGCGACCAAGTCGGGCGCCCACGAGCAGTGGAACGGCGGGACGGTCGTCTGCCTCCCCCGCGCAGGGAGAGGCGCGCCTCCCCGCCACCTGTTGAGCATCCGACTCTTGGAGGCCGGATGGGCCCCCGTGAACGAGTCGGAGAGAACGACGCCCGCCACCGGATCGACCGCTTGGCTCGATCCCTGGCGTTAGAAGAAGAAGATGCGATCAGCCCGCCTTGTTTCGGCCCCCGCATTCGCGACGAGCCCTTCCCCAAAGGGTTCTCGCTCCCTCGGGACACCCCCAAGTACAACGGCTCTGTGAAGCTGGAGGACTAGCTGGTGGACTACTCCACGGCCGTCAGCGTAGTGAACGGCAACAAGCGCGTTGCCGTAAAGTATGTTCCGCTCATGCTCCAGGGCACGGCCCGGACATGGCTGAACAGTCTCAAGCCCTACAACGTCAATAGCTGGCTAGACTTCACCAAAGTTTTCATCCGCAACTTCACCAGCACCTACAAGCGGCCGCCCAAACCTCGCCAGCTCTCTCTGTGCATCCAAGGCCCGACTGAGTCTACCCGCGACTACTTGACGCGGTGGGCTGAACTGCGCAACTCCTGCGAAGGGGTGCATGAGGTGCAAGCCATAGAATACTTCACTGCCGGGTGCCGAGAGGGCACCCTACTCAAGCACCGACTCCTCTGCGACGAGCCGGCCACCCTCAACGAGCTGCTAATCATAGTGGACAAGTACGCCACTACCGACTCCTCCATGAAGTCGGAGCTCCGAGTGGACGCGTCAGGAAAGATGCTCCCTCCGGCCCCTCAGACGCCGGCTGGTGATTCCATTCGGCGCCAACAGTCAAACGACAACAAGCGCAAGGCCCAGCAGCCGGCTACCAACAGCCGGCAGGTGGCGACAGTCGAAGACCAGCAGCCAGAAGAGCAACCCGCCCCCAAGCGCCAGAAGGGCGGCAAGCCTGCCTGGTTGCTCGCCTTCTCGTTTGAACAGACCCTTGACGCTCCCTGCAAGTTCCACAGCGGTGCGAAGCCATCCAACCACACCACCCGGAAGTGCCACTAGCTCGCCCGCATCGCCAAGGGCGAAGGACTGCCTCCCCCGCCCGCTGGCCCGCCGCCTCCACCTCCCCAGCAGCCGGCGGTTCGGGCAGTCGGTGCGATCCAAGATGAGTTTCCCGAAGAGCACGGAGCTTACGTCGTCTTCACCAGCGTGGCTAACGACAGGCACAGCCGGCGTCAGCAGCAACGGGAGGTGAATGCTGTCTCCTCTGAAGCCCCAGAGTTCATGCACTGGTCCGAGAAGCCGATCAGCTGGAGCCGAGCTGACCACCCGGAGGTGATGCCTTCTCCGGGTTCCTATGCCCTGGTGTTGGATGCCACCTTTGCAACAGAGAGGCGAGCCGCTCATTTCTCCCGGATTCTGATAGACGGCGGTAGCAGCATCAACATCCTCTACCGCGACACCATGGAGAAGTTGTGCATCAAAGAGAAACAGCTCCAGCCCAGCTGGACTGTCTTCCATGGCATCGTGCCTGGCCTTTCCTGCTCACCAATCGGCAAGATCAAGATAGACGTCCTCTTCGAAGACAAGAATCACTTCCGCCGAGAGCAAATCTGGTTCGAGGTGGTTGACCTTGAGAGCCCCTACCACGCGTTGCTTGGCCGGCCTGCCCTGGCCAAGTTCATGGCGGTTCCCCACTACGCCTACCTCAAGATGAAGATGCCGGGTACCAAGGGCATTATCACTGTAGCTGGCGACTAGCAGTCGGCTGGCCGAGTCCCTTGTGATTGCTGCCGAGAAGCGGCTCCTTGACCGGGTTGTGGCCATGGCCGGCAAGCAGCCGGACCTGTCGCCAGATCCCAAGGAGTCAGAAGCTCATGGCTCTTTCCAGCCGGCAAAAGAAACCAAGAAGATACCCTTGGACCCAGAGCACCCGGAGAAGTTCGCTGTCATAGGAGCTCACCTTGATAGCAAATAGGAAAGCGAGCTCGTCGATTTCCTCCGTGAGAATCGCGACATCTTCGCATGGTCTCCAAAGGACATGTCGGGTGTTCCGACGGATTTCGCCGAGCACAAGCTACATGTCCGAGCAGATGCAAAACCAATCAAGCAACCCCTCCACCGCCTGTCGGAGGAGAAGAGAAGAATTGTTGGTGAAGAGATAGCCCGGCTTCTAGCAGCCGGCTTCATTATGGAAGTGTTCTTTCCAGAGTGGATTGCCAACCCAGTCCTTGTACTGAAGAAGAACAATAAATGGCGCATGTGTATTGACTATACCAGCCTCAACAAAGCTTGCCCCAAAGATCCGTTTGCCTTGCCTTGGATTGACCAAGTGATAGACTCCACAGCCGGATGCGAGCTGCTGAGCTTTTTGGATGCCTACTCAGGGTACCACCAGATCAAGTTGAGCCTGGCCGACCGCCTGAAAACCGCCTTCATCACACCATTCGGAGCCTTCTACTACCTAACCATGACATTCGGCTTGAGAAATGCCGGTGCCACGTTCCAGCGTTGCATGCAGAAGTGCCTCCTCAAGCAACTCGGCAAAAATGCCCACGTCTATGTAGACGATATTCTGGTGAAGACGGAGAAGCGCGGTACCCTCCTAGAAGATCTCAAGGAAACTTTTGATAATCTGCGCCGTTTTCAAATCAAGCTCAACCCACAGAAGTGTGTCTTTGGAGTACCAGCCAGCCAGCTCCTTAGTTTCCTTGTCTCAGAGTGCGGCATAGAGTGCAACCCTGTCAAGATCAAGGCCATCGAGAGGATGGAGAGGCCCACCCGACTGCAAGACATTCAGAAGTTCACCGGCTGCTTGGCATCCATCAGCCGCTTCATCAGTCGGCTGGGTGAGAAGGCTCTTCCCCTGTACCAGTTGATGAAGAAAACCACTCATTTCGAGTGGAACGACAAGGCAGACGAGGCTTTCCTCCAGCTCAAGAAGATGTTGACCACGCCGCCCGTTCTGGCTGCTCCGGCTGCCAAGGAGCCCATGCTTCTTTACATCGCCGCCACCAGCCGGGTGGTCAGCACAGTCATGGTGGTAGAGTGCCAAGAAGACGGCAAGGCACAGCCGGTCCAGAGGCCCGTGTACTACTTGAGTGAGGTGCTGTCAGCCTCCAAGTAGAACTACCCCCACTACCAAAAGATGTGCTACGGCGTGCACTTTGCCGCCAAGAAGCTCAAGCCATACTTTCAAGAGCACCCCATCACGGTTGTCTGCACCGCCCCGCTTGCGGAGATCATAGGCAGCAGAGACGCGTCGGCCGGCTGGCCAAGTGGGCAATCGAGCTGGCCCCCTACACCATCTTCTACCAGCCTCGCACCGCCATCAAGACCCAAGCACTGGCCAACATCCTCGTCGACTGGGCCGAGACCCAGTACCTGCCGCCAGCCCCAGACTCCACTCATTGGCGGATGCACTTCGATGGCTCAAAGATGCGCACCGGTTTGGGAGCCGGCATCGTCCTCACCTCTCCCAAAGGCGACAAGCTCAGATACACGTTGCAAATCCATTTTGCCGCCTCCAACAACGTGGCAGAGTACGAGGCACTAGTACACGGACTCCGGCTGGCCAAGGAGATCGGCATCCGCCGGATTCTATGCTATGGTGACTCGGACTTGGTGGTCCAACAGTCGTCTGGCGACTGGGAAGCCAAGGATGCAAACATGGAGAGCTACCGCTCCCTCGTCCAGCAGATCAGCGGATATTTTGACGGGTGCGAGTTCCTTTACGTGCCACGAGCCGACAATGAGCAAGCAGATGCCCTGGCACGGATCGGCTCCACCCGGTAGGCCATACCAGCCGGTGTGTCCCTTCAGTGCCTCCGCAAGCCGTCTATTAAGCCTTCCCCGGAATCAGAATCCATCTTCGTGCCGGCTGCCCCCGAAGCAGTAGGATCCGACTCGGGGGCTGCGGCAGCTGGCCCGGGGACTTCGGCAGGCGGCACGGGGACTGCAGCAGTCGCGCCCGGCCCGGGGACTTCGCAACCTGGCCCGGGGGCTGCAGCAGCCGTCCCGGGGACTTCACCAAGTGGCTCGGGGACTGCAGCAGTCGCACCCGGCCCGGGGACTCCACAACCCGGCCCGGTGACTGCAGCAGTCGGCCTGGGGACTTCAACAACACAGCAAGACGCGGCCGACTCCACCCCGCCACCTCCCAACCCAACCGCCCTAGTTTTAGTGGCCGTAATGACAGTGGATGAAGTCGAAGCACCGTCATGGGCGCAGCCCATCCTCAACTTTCTGGTGAGCGGAGAGCTGCCAGCTGATGAGATCTCGGCCTGGCAGGTGCAACGCCGGGCAGGAGCTTACACGATAGTAAACAGAGAACTTGTCAGGGGCAGCGTGACCGATGTCTTCCAACGCTGCGTCGAACCAGAGAAAGGCACGACAATCCTCAGAGACATACACCAAGGCGAGTGCGGCCACCATGCGGCCTCCAGATCCCTTGTCGCCAAAGCTTTCCGCCATGGTTTCTTCTGGCTGACTGCTTTGGAGGACGCAAGGATCTGGTCAAGAAATGCAAGGGGTGCCAGAAATTCAGCTCCAAGCAACATCTGCCGGCTTCCGCACTCAAGACCATCCCCCTTACCTGGCCTTTTTGCCGTCTGGGGGCTGGACATGGTGGGCCCATTCAAGACAGCACGCGGCGACATGACCCATCTGCTTGTCGCCATTGACAAATTCACCAAGTGGATTGAAGCAAAGCCAATCAAGAAACTGAATGGTCCGACTGCTGTGACCTTCATCGCAGATATCACCGTCCGGTATGGTGTACCACACAGCATCATCACCGACAATGGCACTAACTTTGCCAAAGGCGCCTTGGCCCGTTTCTGCGCGACGCAGGGCATCCGACTGGACTTAGCATCTGTTGCCCATCCGCAATCAAACGGCCAAGTCGAGCGAGCAAACGGCCTATCTTATCCAACATCAAGCCCCGACTGGTCGAGCCACTGGAGCGCTCGGTCGGCTCCTGGATTGACGAGCTGCCGGCTGTCCTCTGGAGCCTCCGCACCACCCCGAACAAATCAACCGGCTTCACTCCCTTCTTCTTCGTTTACGGGGCCGAGGCCGTCATCCCAACTGACATCGAGTTCGACTCACCTCGCGTCACCATGTACACGGAGGCAGAGGCGAATGAAGCACGTGAAGACGGCGTCGATCTGCTGGAAGAAAGCCGGCTGTTAGCACTCAGCCGGTCCGCCATCTACCAGCAGAGCCTGCGCCGCTACCACAGTCGGAAGGTCAAGCCATGATCCTTCCAAGAGGGAGACCTTGTGCTCCGGCTGATCCAGCGGATAGCCGGCCTGCACAAGCTCTCGGCCCCTTGGGAAGGCCCCTTCATCATCAGCAAAGCCTTGGGCAACGACTCCTATTACCTGATCGACGCGCAGAAGCCCAGGGTGCGCAAGAGGGATGATTCCAGCATGGAAACAGAGCACCCCTGGAATGCAAATCTCCTCCGAAGATTTTACAGTTAATGTAGTATGTACCACGCTACCTTTTGTATTATGCGCAAAGACACTAGGTCCCTCGAGGAGCACTCGGGGGCTACCTTTCTTATCTATATGATAAGTTTCATGCCTGTGAATGAGTTATTTCATTCCTCCGCCCGGCACTGGGTCCGACCAGTCGGCCCGGGGGCTTGCCGCCTTGTATTATGTCAGCGCTACCTGCAGTCGGACAAGTAGTGTGCCGGTAGCTAAGCCCTCTCTTGCCATAAGCCGCAGCTCACAGAGAGACTATCTGGCTCGTAAGAGTCAAAGGCAGGAAATGGTGCCCACATGAAAAATGGCTAAGGACGAAAGCACTCACATAGGCCAAGCCGGCTCCTCGCCTAGCCATCCGGTTGCTGAGCAGCCGGCCGGCCGGCTTCTCACTTAACTTGCTATGTTCTAAGCGGCCAAAGTTCTTGCCTTCCCAAAATGGCCAAGTACCTTAACCAGCCAACAGACCGAAGAGCGGCTGCCTGGCCGGCAAGGTGGCAGCCAAGGGAAGGCGGCAAAGGAAAAAGCCAAAAGAACAGAAAGCAAGACAAGTCGGAGCTTGGCAAAGCACAACTTGTGCGAAAATTAAATTACATAGCAAGAGACCCTCGGCCAGCATTCAACAAAGTTTGAATACACCCCCAGTGGGTGGAACTGCGCAAATTTAACAAGTTCGTTCTAGAGACCACAAAAGTAGGAAAAGATAAGGTAAAGTTGGCAGCCTAGGCCAGAGGAGTAGCAGGCGGGTCCGGCAGGTTGGTGGAGTCGGCGGCGCCGGCTGGTGGAGTGGCCGTCTAGCGAGTCTCGGCTTGGTCGCCATCAGCAGCAGTCGGTACACTCGCACACGGCTCATTGCTCGAGGCCCGATCGAGTTGAGGCTGGCCACCCGCTCCGCCCTCCGGTGCGTCGTATTCACCATCCTCGTCTTCCTCGTCCTCGCCTTCGTCACTGGAGGCGATTTCTTCCGCCGAGTCCTCGCCGTCATCCAGGTTCAGCCCGAACCAGTCCGGTGGCACCTCGGCACCCTCCTCGTCTAGCTCGGGGAGGAAGACATTGGTCTCGTTGTACTCGGCGATCGCCGCCGCATGTCGAGTGAGCGCAGGCCCCACCGCCACCAACTCTTCCCTGGCCTCCTGCCGGAACGTGGCCAACTGGGCTAGGTTCAGCCCAGGATACCACGCCTTGACGAACTCCAAGGCCCTTCGGGCGCCTGCCCGAGCGGAGGAGCCCTTCCAAGCCTCGAAGCGGCCGTTCGCCATCTCTAACCAGTCGGCGGTCCGACTGGGGGTGCGCGGAGCTTGGACGCCTGGCCAGAGGGCGGAAACCAGCTAGGACCCGGCGCGCTGAAGGCGGCGGAGCAGACGGTGAATCGGCCGCAGGCGCGTCCTGACGGCCAGGAGCTGCTCATTCATGTTTCGAGGCGCATCGGGCGGGACATCCACTCCTTCCCTCCTACGCTGGTCACGCCGCACCTCGATGCCCTGGCTGACGGCGACGGCGTGTCCAGGAAAGAAGTCTACACAAAGAAAAAACAAAGATCAGAAGTCGGAAGCCGACTCTCGATGCAGTCGGCAGCTATTCCAAAGAAAGAAGTTTACCATCGATCATATCCTCAATCTCGTCGTAGCCAGCGGCGAGGATCGCCTCCTTCTCGACCCACTTCGAGCGCTCGGTCTCAAACTCGGCCTGGAGGGCGCCTTCCGCCTCTTTGAGTTTCTGGAGCTCCGCCTTGTGCTGGTCCGCCTGATCCGCCAACTTCTCGGCCAGACGGTCGCGCTCCTGGGCCGCCTTGCTGCGCTCCTCCTCCTTGACACGCAGCTCGGTCTGGACTTCACCCAAGCGCTGTTGCAGTGTGGCGTTGGCTCCTGCAAAATTGAGAAAGAGAAGACAATCAACAAAGTTGACAAAAAGAAAAGTGGTTGCCGGAAGATCCGGCCCGACTGCTCAGGAGTCGACCTGAATCTCAGGGGCTACACCCAGCGGGTGCGCTGACGCGCCCCCACGAGGAAGAAGACGGAATGCTTACTCCGGCTCTCGGTCAGGTCGGCAGTCCGCTTAGCCAGCTCCTGGACCTGGGAGTTGAAGGCGGCTGCGCGGATGTTGTGGTAGTCCTGCAACGAAGACAAAAGAAGAGAAAACAAGTTAGCACTCGGAACTTACCATAAAGTTCCGAGCCGCCTGCCCGGAACTCGGGGGCTACACCCAGTGGGTGCGCTGGCGCACCCCCACGGAAGATTGCAAGAATAAAAAAACCAAAGCAAAGAAGTGTACCCGGACGGCCGTTCGCGTCACCTAGAATGTCTTCGTATACTGCTGGAGGGCGGTGCCTTGGGCCTGGAGCTGGCCTGAACGTCCTGCGCGGCCTTGTTCAGCACGCCCGTCCCGCCCCCAGGCGTCCATTCTGGTGGGGCGGCATTGGTGGCCTCTGCATCTTGGGCCTACGAGCTTGGGGCCCCGATCTCCTGCGCTTGTGGCGCCAAGGCCGCCTTCGCTGCACGCCGGCGCCCCGGAGGACGGACCACAGGGGTTGCCCCCAACGCCAGCTCGCCTCTGACTGGCGGCGCCGGTGGCACATCAGACCGACTGCCTCGGGCCTCGGCAGTCGGCGCTTGTGGGGGCACCTCCACCCTCGGGACGCTGGCGTCGCCTCCTCTCCTCTCCACGACCGGCTGATCGTTGCCGACACCTCCAGTCGGCGCCGGGTTATCTGGCGCTGGTGGCGCTGTGCGCAATGGGATGGCGAGTTCCGGATTCCGGCCGCGTGCGGCCTCTTCCGCTTGCACCTTGGCGGCTGCATCCGCCTGGGCCTTGGCTGTGGCGTCTGCCTGGGCCTGGGCTGCGGCGTCCGCCTGGACCGTGGTGGCAGCGTCGTCTTGGGCCTTGGCCGCCGCCTCCGCGTCCGCCTGCGCCGCCTCCGCCTTCTACCGCTCCACCTCCTCCCGTTCCTCGCGCGCCTCCAGCGCGTTCCTCTCCATCGCCTCCTCGAGGTCGGCGAGCGGGTCCACACGGCGGGTGTTGGCGGAGCCTTCCGCCGCCCCGATCACTGAAGCAGCGGTGGACCACTCAAGAGAGAGCGAGGCCCTGTTCGAGCAAGACAAGGGGAAACTCAGAAAGAGTTTGCAAGAAAGAAGAAAAGAAAACGCAAGAGAAACCAAGCACTTACGCGGACACCATCAGGGCCTGCTTTGGGGTCTTCTGGAACTGAGCCGCCTTCGCGGCGGCCTCCTGGCGCTTGGTCGCAGCGGCCGTGATCTTGGACTTCTTCGGCCGGCTGCCGAACAGCAACAAGCCGGCTCGGCGCTTTGGTGCGCCGCCTGGTGCAGTTGGCGCGACTGAAGAACTCGCGCCCGCCTTGTCGGAGCCGTGCGTACGGCACGGCTCGTTCTCCTCCTCGTCGTCATCCGGCCAGGCCTCGAGGCCGCCTCCTCCTTCGGAGCCGCCTGCTCCACCGCCGCCACCTGTGGTGTCGTCCTCCTCCATGGCGGCCGCCCCCAAGTTGGGGTCCTCCACGTCGCTCCTCGTTCGGTCCAACATGTACCGCTGCCCTGTATCCAGAGCGCCGGCGGCCGACTGGGCCGGGAGGACCTGCACCATGGACGACTGGTCAGACAGCAAAACAAGAACTCGGACCAGAAAAAGAGAAAAAGAATTGGAAGACTCACCGCAGGCGGCGGATGTGCGCGGTCGTACGGCCGCTTGCCAAACCGCCAATCTGTCTCCGATAGCTTGCAGTTGGAGAAGTAGTTGACCAGCCGGGCCACCTCCACGTCCCGCAGCTCCCATGTGCACATCCGGCATGCGTCCTGGTGCCCGCTCATGCAGCTGATGATGTGAGGCCGGGCTTGGAGGGGAAGCACTCGGCACGTCACGAAGGCGGCCAGCAGGTCCGAGCCCTTAAGGCCCTCCGACTCCGTCATCACCTGAAGTCGGGCGAGGGCGGAGGAGGAGGCGGCCGATAGGGAGCTCTGCTTGTACTGCCTGTTGGCACGCGGCTCGGCTAGCGGGCCGGCTACGTAAGCCAACAAGTTGATGTAGTCGCTTGTCGGGTGGATGTTCTTGACGTAGAAATAGGATTTCTGCCACAGTTTGGCCGACTGCAGCAGGGAGATGGGCGAGAAGTGGTTCCCGGTGCCCGGACGCCGCACCGCCATGCAGGCTCCGCATTGAGCCGCCTAGCCCTTGGTGGCGGTGCCGAGTTTGAGATAAAAGCACTACCCCCAGAGCTCAAGGGTGGGGAGAGTGCCGAGGTATCCTTCGCACATGGTGACAAAGGCGGCCAGCAACACCACCGTGTTTGGCGTGAGGTGGTGTGGCTGGACTCGGTAGAAATCAAGGAAGGAGCGGAGCAAGCCGCTCGCCGGAAGGCCGAAGTTGCGAAGAAAATGGGACCGGAAGACAACGCATTCATCACCCTCCGGCACTGGCGAGATTTCTGCCTCTGGGGGGACACGTACCCGCACGTTCGTCTCCCGGGGCAGCTGCCGTGTTTGACGAAGGAAGGAGAGGTGATCCTCATGGACGTTGGAACCGTCCCAGTCGCCGGCCCGTGAGCGCGCCATGGGCGAAGGAGCTCGTCGTAGGTGTGGCACGGTGACGAGCGGGCGAAGCCGCGGCGGAGCAAGGAAGCCGCAGCGAGAAGAAGCTCGTCGACGATGGGCTGCGGCAGCGCTTCGGCAAGAGGAAGAGGCGCTGCGGCGGCGGGGAGGAAGAAGAATGGCGAGGGGAGAGGAGGGCGCGCGTGCGTCTGCCACCCCCCTCCTCCCCCTACTTATAGCCCCAGGCGGCAGAGCCGAGGGGGCGAGAGCGTGGGGGATCGTGGGATTAACTGCGCCCACTCCCCCATGATCCCACAATTACGACGCCAATAAAGGCGTGTATTGATTACCACAGAAGCCCAACCATCTACCTCGGCTGCAGCGGATCCGCGCGCGTGCCGAGGCACTGTAGTGGCGGGCCCCAGCCCGCGGCGATGTCCCGTCACACGCGTGGGCTGGCCGGCCGGCTTGGCCTGCTGACGCCGCATGGCTGGCGGGCACGGGCGGCGAGCCTGACGTGTGGCTAGCATGCCACCTGGCCCCCACCGCGGCATTTCGAAATCGCCAGGCGGCCTGCTTGGTCACGGCCGACTCCTACCAGTCGGCACTTCGGAAGACGGACGAAGCAGAACGCCAGACAACCCAGAGAAGGAAGCTGCTGGGGCTTCTCGCCCCTTCAGCCGCAGCACCCCACCAGCTTCGGGGACTACTGTCAGAGTAAATGACCACGGGTAGCCTCATCAGCTCCCCTGGGTATTTCAAGACGTCGGGGCAGGCTGCGCTCCTCGACACCAAAGACAAAGGACCGCCTTCTTGGGGCCGGCCGGTCCAAGCTGCCGGTTGCTAGGAGGCGGCGGAATCCAGAAGACGGCCATGAAGTGGGCCGACTCCTAGCAGGCGGCTTCCTGGGAAGCCGGACACTAGCAGGCGGCCCCTCGCGCCCTCAAAGTTAGCACCCACATAAACACGACGAGACGGGGCGTGGCTACAGTACAAGCCTGCCTCCCCCGAATCCAGGGGAGAGCGTGGCCACAGTGCAGCGCACCAAGCGGAGATCCCATGCCCGGCGCGGCACTGTTACCATGCCGCTAATGACATCACCCATGGCAGAGGAAGCCATACTCCCATGACGGGCTGTCGGTACGGCCCGCAGGTGGCGGGCCCTACCTGTCCGTGAAGAGGCCAGAAGGCGGCGAGCCCTAACCAGCCGGCTCAGGGGGAGGCCGGCTCCTAGCAAGCGGCCCTCTCCTTTCCTTGAAGTTTGTGCGCCATTAACCAGAAGAGACGGGGAGTGGTTACAGTGAAACGCCCGCCAGGCGGCAGGACGGTAGCCACGCTCTCCCCGATCAAGCATGCATCATCAGTGGCACGGCTACAGTGCTACGCAGCCAACAGGACACACAAGCGGCGGGCCCGGCTTGTCGGCCGAGTACAAGACAGCCGAGGGGACCGACCAGGCGGCGGGACCCTGCAGTCGGCGGAGAGGCCGGCGACCAGGCGGCGGGACCCTCCTTCCTCCTCTAGCAGAACAGCTCAAGGAGCAAGCTTGTAGCTACTTGTTGAGGTAGTGATCATGCGGAGACCCCGCAGAGTAGGACTAGGGGTGTTATCTCCTAGGAGAGCCCCGAACCTAGGTAAGATTCGCAGGCGTACGCGGTCTCGCTCACTCCCGCTTCTAGAGCCCAGCGACGTACTTTTGTCCCCATCCATGATAAGCCACCCCCTGGCATATGTCGCATGATATCCCCGACACCGGCAAAATGAAGAATCAGAGTATTAAATCACAAAGCATGTGCTCTCACATATGGGAATAGATTAAAGAATATCCTGCCTTGAACCGGATTCTTTGCCAAGATCACCGCCAGCCAAGTCTGCAAATGTTATCACCAGGAGATGGTGCATTTTTCTATCAGTCACGTCAATCGACAGTCAAACCTTTGGTACAGATTGGATACTCAAGACTGTGAAGCCAGTCAAGATAAGTTAGAAACTCCTGCAAGATGTCAGAATCCATTAGAAGAAGATGTATGATTCACATCACTGTTTTGAACCCAGAAGGCATGCATATATTCGCGGAACCCGATGCTTGGATAGAAGAGACTCTTTGTTCCACGGGAAGATGTGTTCCCCACTCCGTGGAATATTCTCGGTACTCGATACGAGAATAACACCTCCCTCAAGGATTAATATCGAGAAGGACACTTATGTCAGTAAAGATAATCTTTCAGACCCCAGCTAAGCCAACAGATATGAAAGAAAAATTTGAGTCCATATGAACAGGAACATATGAGGTAAGTCCTGTCAGAATGTCCGATACGGTGAAGCAAACCACCCCAAATCAAGGCAGTCAGTCAGATCAAATTCAGTGGGAACATTATATGAGAGTAAATAGGAGAAACCCGAGTTGGAAACGGTTTCTTCAAGTAAGAATATTTACTTGTTCCCTAAGCAACCAAATCTTGAGGACGAGATTTCTTTAAGGGGGGAAGGTTTGTAACACCCTGGATTTTGCCCTTATCTTTTTCTGATGATATTCTTGGATTTCTTGATTTGATTTGCTTTTCTATGGCTATGTGGTTCTGAAACTTGGGAAGATCATGTCTTTCGAGGTTTTACAGTGGCTTGTCATCCTCATTATCATCCCAAGATCATGTCATTTTCATCCTTGACCCAATTCCAGTATTCATTTTCTTGGGAATATTCCTTTTCTATTAAAGGAATAATTCTTTTTAACCCTAGGTTGTGAAGCAACCTATATTTCTGTCACTCCCAAAATTCCCAAATAATTCTCATAAATTGTTCGGGTCATATCTTCCTCAAATATATCAAAATCCTTCCTTGGCATAATCAAAGATAATTCACAAATATTCCTTTTCTCATTCTGCCCTAAGAGGTTGTTTGAGAAGGAAGTGTCATTTATCTTTGCTTGATTGATCCCAAACTTTTTGCACATCTTTTCATGTCTGTATAATTGCCCCATGCCAAAATTCAACTCAATTTGCCTAGTGAATATTCCTGAGCAATTTTTCAAAGTTCCTGTCTGAGGGAAGCCTGTGTGAAGGAAGTACAAGCTAGGCATATCCAAATGAGTTGAAATTTTGGAAGGTCCATCATTTGATCAAATCATGAGTGTCCACCAAATTTGAGCTCATGTAACTCATCTATGTGAGCCCAACTCCAAATCTTGGTTTCTGGTCAGATTTTCAGTTTGTGAGGCAACCATATTTTATATTGCTTCATTTAAGCTAAAAATTTACCAGGACATTCTCCTATCCATATCAACTCTCTCCACCAAGTTTTGGCCCATTTCATTAATCCATTTGTCCTGTGCAATTTTCCAAAATTCTGTCCAGAGAGATGCTATATGAAGCAAGTGCAAGTTTGGCTAATCCAAATGGCATGAAACTTTTTGAGCATATTCATATCTTCAAATCATTGGGCCATGCCCATTTTCAGATCATTTCATACACTTATGTGAGTGCTACTTCATCATCTCTTAATCTGGCCCATATGGTGGTTTCTACAGCAAGTACCCTCTAAACTCCTCCTCTTAAGCTGATTTTTGGTGATCAACATAATCTTAGCATGTGATCATCACCAGACAAACCCATTCCTTCGTGGCTAAGTCTGGTCCCCCTCTGCTCAGCAGAAATACTTTGCTACTATTCTTGTTTGGCTCCTCCTGCCAATCTCTTCTTTGCCCCTGGACTGAATTATTTCTTCGTTTGGACTGATGGTAGCAAGGTCCATCCACTGGACATGGTCGGCCCGGCCAAAACGCGCCGCTTGCACCAGTGCACGCGGTGATCACGCCTGCATCATGCTAATTGCGAGCTCTGGCTCGTTCCGGCCGCTGTGCTCGTCCGCTCCCTCGTCGTCTCGACTCCCAGCCATGTCTAGTAGCTCCCCCGTGCTCGACTGCATCATCCCGTGCCCGGGCCCCCTCCTGTTTCACCATTAATGCGCCGCTAGAGCCGTGCCCCTGCCGCGTCCAGCCCCTGTCCTCCATTAGTGCACTGCTTGAGCTCGCCTGTGAGCTATAGAGACTCCCCCGTGGCCTAATTAAGGCATGCCCGAGGTGTTCCGCACCTCACCAGCCTCTCCCCGTTCCTCCTCCCCCACCGGAGTGCCTCTCCTCGTTGTTTTCTTCTCGGGTCGCCTCGGCCATCGCCGGAGTTCGCTCCTCCCCGGTGTGCCTAGCCCACCTCTCCTCCTCTAGCCACTACCAGCGTGCTCCTCTCCTCTCAGCGGTGCTCCCCAACCCTCCTCCCCCTCGTCGGAGTGGCCACACCACCGAGAACCACCACCGCCCTCACCTCTCTGTCCTCCTCCTGGCGCCGCCCATCGCTTCCGTCCCGCTCCTCCCCGGCGCCATCCAACCCTCTGAACGGGACCCCCTTGCCGCCCCGGTCCCACCGGTGCCATCGGCTCGGCCGGAGATGGCCTGAGCCGGCCGGCCCCCTTGGCCGCTTCCCTCCCCTGCCCTGCTCTGTTCCACGGGAGGAACAGGCGTGGGGCAGAAGACGACGCCCGCCTGACCCCCCCTGCCGCTGGACCCCACGCGTAAGTGGCCCAACCCCCTCTGCCAACTCAGCGAAGTGGAAACATATTCCCAGGAGTGCGTTTTCCCTATTCCGAAAACGTACTCTTGTAATGCTTTAGACAGGAACGCGCTTTCCCTTCTCTGAAAGCGTATTTCTCTCTACTGCGGCCAAGAACGCGCTTTCTCTGTTCCGAAAATGTATTTTCACAAATCCGTTTCTGTCTTATCCACTCAGGGACCTGTTGGTGATAAAAATATTCACAGATTAGTCCCTGGGCTTCCGCCCCTCGTATCTCCGTGACCGTAACTCCGATTGAGGTGAAACCAACGCTCACTTCTTCCTCTCGTCGAGATCTTTCTGTTGGTAACATTTTCACTAGGTGACCCCATAGTGAAAATGACCATTTTGCTCTTGCTTCTAATCAGCCCTCTCCGAGAGAAAACCGTCCGGCGTTTCGTTCCGCGGTTTCACCGCACTTCTTCCCGGAGTCTCCGTCACCCCCAGGCAAGCCAAAACAGCCACCTGCATGATAGCCATGCGGTAGCCATGGTTTCTACTTGAATATTTAATAAAAGTTTGCCCGTTATCTGTCTGCTTGTTTACTACTACTATCTTTGTTTCGGTTATGCTCGTGGTTTCATGTTCACCTTCATGCTATGTTTCGATGCATCTTGTTATCTTATGCTACTTGCTAGTATTATTTTCTCATGTTATGCTTGGTAGTAGTAGTACATGCTGGTAGCAGTGGTGTTCTTCCTGATGCATGCTTGTCGTCCATCAAAGTACCGTTGTTATGCATGTTCCTTTGCATCTAGTTGGTTACATGCTTACTTGGTAGTGTTCTTGCTATTTTCTTGCATGGTATTTATTTATGATGCTAGTAGTCATGCTATGCTCATGTGTAATGTTATGCTTATGCTCGTCGGTATGCCATGCTCATATGGTTTAATGCTTCATTGTGGTTATGCACAATGATTATGTTGCACCTCCATGCTTATGTTGATATCATGCTCATGCATTGTAGTTGCATCATGTATTTTAATATTGCTCAGCTCATTGCATTCAAGTTTAACCGGATAATAATGAACTTGAACAACCGTTGGCTGAGTCATGCTACCACCAAATCGAGCTGACCAGTGCAACCACATTTGCCTTTTATGGGAAGGCCCTAATGCGGTCTATTGTCCTGCCTCTCCCCGGTGCCTCCAAAGAGGGAAGGTTATGGGCGCGTGCTACCCTGATCAGGTAGGCGGACATAAGCCTTGTGAGCCCGAGTTTGGTTATGTGCACTTGTCCCCGTTTGGGACCGTTTATAGTTTTGCCACGACAGTGGTCGTTGGATGTCACGGGTTGACATCGGGGCCACCCAGGACTTAGCCCAAAGGGGAGTTGGTCGGAGTGGCCGGGAGAGTGTCATGGCAGTAGATCGGTTTTGTCGGAACGCTGTTGGTCCACCTGAATGGGAGTGCGAGGCCATGGGTTCCATGGTGTGGGTACATTGTACTAACCTCTGCAGAGTGTGTGTTTAAATCTATCGATAGCCGCGCCCGCGGATATGGGCCAAGTTCGTAGTCGGTCACACTATGAGCCAACTATAATAATAACTTGATTAATAATAACCCCGGTTCATTGATGAGAAAGAGATTGGTTGTGATCGAGATAGGATCACGGAGGTATCGTGGATACCGAAGTTGGTTGATCTTTATGTGATCACGAGATGATCACGGAGGTATCGTGGATACCGATGTTGGTAAGATGATGCATGAGATGGTTACGAGTTAACCGCCGATAAGAGTAAGTTGGTGCATGATATGGTTTACCTGTTGCATGTAGTATCATCATGTTCTTATGATCATGCCATGCTGTTGTTTTTCTTGACTTCTTTTGGTTTATTGTGAGCTTGCAAGTACATTCAATGTACTGACCTGGCGTGTCATGCCATTTTGCAGGTAGTGCCTGGTTTGCTTGCTTGTTTGGTGTGGTTCCCGTGTTCTTGAGCTAGGATAAACGTTCCAGCCAGAGTCCCTGCGGATTAGAGTCCATCATCGTCGTTCGTTGTTCCGCTGCCAGTAGAGGTTCCGCTGCCTCGAGTTGTTATGCTGCTTGCATAGAGCAACTGTGGTTGGCGTAGCATCGCTGTGTCGGTGTTATTCATTGTAATATCGGAGACCTTGTATTCGTATTCGTGTTGTAATAGAAAGTTGGTTTGTTCTATGCTAAGCAGTGCCGTATTCCAGAAGACTTCACCTCGATCTCTGGGCTAGATACGGGGCGTTCCGATTTCTCTGCGCCGGGGTGCCACATCTTTCCACTCCACAAAAATTGACATGCTTATAAGAAACATTTTTGTCATGACTAGTGCTATCATCATTAGCATTTTGGATATTCATAGAATTCATACTAACGACATTGCAATCATGCTCATCATTCAAGGATTTTATGCCAAACATTTTATTGAATTCTTCTTCTATCAATTGAGCACAATTTTCCTTTCCATCATTTTCAAGAAAAACATGATAAAGACGAATAATATGAGGCAACCTCAATTCTATTTTTTGTACTTTTCTTTTATAAACCAAACTAGTGATAAAACAAGAAACTAAAAGATTCAATTGCAAGATCTAAAGATATACCTTCAAGCACTCACCTCCCCGGCAACGGCGCCAGAAAAGAGCTTGATGTCTGCTATGCAACTTTATTCTTGTAGACTAGTGTTGGGCCTCCAAGCGCAGAGTTTTGTAGGAAAGTAGAAACATTCCCTCAAGTGGATGACCTAAGGTTTATCAATCCGTGGGAGGCGTCGGATGAAGATGTTCTCTCTCAAACAACCCTGCAACCAAATAACAAAGAGTCTCTTGTGTCCCCAACACACCAAATACAATGGTAAATTGTATAGGTACACTAGTTCGGTGAAGAGATGGTGATACAAGTGTAGTAATGATAGTAGATATTGATTTTTGTAATAGGAACAATAAAAAACAGCAAGGTAGCAACTAACAAAAGTGAGCACAAATGGTATTGCAATGCTTGAAAACGAGGCCTAGGTTTCATACTTTCGCTAGTGCAATCTCTCAACAATGCTAATATAATTGGATCATATAACAATCCCTCAACATGCGATGAAGGAACACTCCAAAGTTCTTCTCTAACGGAGAACATAAGAAGAAATTGTTTGTAGGGTACGAAACAATATCAAAGTTATCCTTTCCGACTGATCTATCAAGCTATCCCTATAAGTGTCACAAATAGCCCAAGAGTTTGTACTAAAATAACACCATATGATACACATCAACCAACTCTAATGTCACCTAGATACTCCAATGTCACCACGCGTATCCGTGAGTTGATTATACGATATGCATCAAACAATTTCAGATTCAAAGTACTCAATCCACCATAAAGAACCTCAAAGAGTGCCCCAAGATTTCTACCGGAGAAACAAGGACGGAATCACGCCAGAAGGGGGTGGCACGCCCTGGTGCCTAGTGGGAGGCAAGGCGCCCCCTCCAGTGGTTCTTTGCTCCAGTATTTTTCTTTTCTTCCAAAAAAATCATCAAAAAGTTTTGTTCAATTCTGAGAACTTTTATTTTTGCACAAAATATAACACCACAGTAGTTCTGCTGAAAACAACGTCAGTCCGAGTTAGTTCCATGCAAATCATACCAAAACCACATAGAATTGTTGTAAACATGGCATGAATACTTCATAAATTATAAATATGTTGAAGACGTATCAATGTTACGCTAGATCATCACACATCATCATACACCGCCAGAGGCATTCATATAGAGTCATATTTTATTCTAGTATCGAGTTGTAATTTTTTTGAGTTGTAAGTAATTAGATGTGTGATGATCATGATTATTCATTATTAGAGCATTGTCCTAGTGAGGAAAGGATGATGGAGACTATGATTCCCCCACAAGTCGGGATGAGACTCCGGACAAAATAATAATAATAATAATAATAATAATAAAAAGGTGCCAAAAAGATCCCAAGAAAAAAATGAAACAAAAAAAGGAAGAAAAAAAGAAAAGAGAGAAAAAGAGAGAAGGGGCAATGTTACTATCCTTTCCACACTTGTGCTTCAAAGTAGCACCATGTTTTTCATATAGAGAGTCTCCTATGATTTCACTTTCATATACTTGTCCGAAATTTTCATTATAAAACTTGGCTTGTATATTCCGATGATGGGCTTCCTCAAATGCCCGAGGTCTTTGAGAAAGCAAGTTGGATGCGCGCCCACTTAGTTTCACATTGAGCCATCATACACTTATAGCTCTTAATGCATCCGTTGCATGGCAATCCCTACTCCTTGCATTGATATCAATTGATGGGCATCTCCATTGCCTGTTAACTAGCCACATCGATGTGAGACTTTCTTCCTTTTTTGTCTTGTCCATATTAATCCCTACCATCGTATTCTATTACACCCATAGTGTTATATCCATGGCTTGCGCTCATCTATTGCGTGGGGGCTCAAAAAGCTGAAGCGCATTAAAAAGTATGAACCAATTGCTCGGCTTGTCATCGGGGTTGTGCATGATAAATACATTGTGTTAAGAAGATGGAGCATGACAAGGCTATATGATTTTGTAGGGATAACGTTCTTTAGCGTTCATATTTTAAAAGACATGATTGTTTGTTGGGATGCCTGAGTATTGATGTCTTTATATCAAATTATAGACTACTGCTTTGAATCACTCGTGTCTTAATATTCATGCCATGATTAGATTACAAGAACAAGATTATGCTAGGGAGTATTCCACATCAAAAAATATCTTTTTTATCATTTACCTACTCGAGGAGGAGTAGGTATTAAGCTTGGGGATGCTGATACGTCCCTGTCGTATCTATAATTTTTTTATTGTTTCATCCTAATATTCCATAGCTTTCATATACTTTTGGCAACATTTTATATTATTTTTGGGACTAACATATTGATCCACTGCCTAGTGCCAGTTCATGTTTGTCGCTTGTTTTCTGTTTCACAGAATATCCATATCGAACAAAGTTCAAACGCGATAAATTTTTTATGGAGATTTATTTTGGAATATATGTGATTTTTGGGAAGAAGAATCAATGCAAGACAACGTCTGAGGTGGCCACGAGGCACCAGGGCACGCCCAGGGGGGTGACCGCGCCCTAGTGGCTGGTGAGCACCTCGGAAGTTGGTTGATGCCCTTCTTTCACTGCAAGAAATAAAATATCCGGAAAAGAATTCTGTTAAAATTTCATCCCAATCAGAGTAACGGATCTCCGGGAATTTAAGAAATGATTTTCGGCCAGAAAACAGGAACGCGAAACAGAAGAGAACAGAGAGAGAGAGATCCAACCTCGGAGGCGCTCTCGCCACTCCGGGTGCCATGGAGGCCATGGACCAGAGGGGAAAACCTCCTCCCATCTAGGGGAAATAAAAGCAAGAAGAAGGAGGGGGCTCTCTCCTCCTCTCTCCCGGTGGCGCCAGAACGCCGCTGGGGCAATCGTCGTGACGACGATCTACACCAAGAACTTTGCCGCCGACAACACCAACTCTCCCCCCTCTATGCAGCAGTGTAACACCTCTTCTCCCTGCTGTAATCTCTACTGAAACATGGTGCTTAATGCTACATATTGTTATCCAATGATTTGTTGCCATCCTATGATGCTTGAGTAGATTCATTTTGTCCTATGGGTTGATTGATGATCGTGATTGGTTTGGGTTGTATGTTTTATTTTGGTGTTGTTCTACGGTGCCCTTCATGTCGTGCATGCATGAGGGATTCCCGCTATAGTTTGTTGCAATACGTTCATGATTCTTTTATGGTGGGTGGCGTGAGTGATAGAAACACATACTCCAGTAAGGGGTTTGTTGCGTATGGGAGTAAAGAGGACTTGATACTTAATGCTATGGTTGGGTTTTACCTTAATGATTTTGGTAGTTGAGGATTCTTGCTAGAGTTCCAATCATAAGTGCATATGATCCAAGTACGGAATGTATGTTAGATGCCTCTCGCTCATATAAAATTGTAATAATGATTACCGGTCTAGTTATCGATTGCCTACGGACAAATCTTTCTCTTGTGTTACAAAAGCTTTCTACTAAACAACTAACTTTTATCGGCCTTTACTCCAAGTAAATACAACCACACACAATCTTGCACCCAAACAGTACCTTCCGTGAAAAACTAATCTCCCAGGAAAAAATACCAAAGATCTTGCACACAATATGGCATCCCTAATCTCATCACAACTGCCTTGGTCCAATCAACGGAAAAAAGTATCAATGTTTTAAGAGATGGGAGGAGACGTGGAGGATGATACCTTTTTACTCGGGCATCGGCGTTGGCGTCTGCAGAGCGATGGTGCGACTCCCGGTGTCGGCTACGTCAGGAGACCAAAACTTGATGGGGCGGTTAAGATAGGAGGGATATGTGCAAAAAAAGATAGGAGGGATATGCTGTACGATGGAACACTGGTACAGCGAGCTGCTATACAAACGGTTTTTAACCCCTTTCCACGATGGCATTTTGAACCGTCACCTAGTGAGTGTGGGCGATAGGAGGGTCCTTCCCACACGACCCAGAAACCGTCAGAGATAGGCCCTCCGGTCACACACGCTTGGCAAAATCAGCTCGTGTGCGCCGGGCGAGCGATCAAATATGATTATACGTACAGGTGTGTTAAAAAATACAATTATACATGCCCAATCATTTCTGGTCGTAAGGACATCCCACACAGTGAGTCCCAGACAAACGTTTCCATTCGTATGTACATTCCACACAGTCAATCCAAGGAATACGTTTCCATTAGTATATACATCCCACACAATCGATCCAAGAAGTACGTTTCCGTTCGTATATACATCCCACACAGTCACTCCAAGGAAAATGTTTCCTTTCGCACGTACATCACACACAATTTTCCCCATTAAATCGTTTGTGATAGCGCTGCCATTCAGACGATATTAACAATTTTATCATTTGCGTTATTGAATGCATCATGCACGGTGCATAGAGGAAACTGTGTGGCATAGGCTGTCCATCACACACAATTTTTATGTCGAAAACGTTTGCACAAGGTGGCCTAACACATAACATTTTCCAGAGGAAGTCGTGTGTGATTGTTCATTGATCCAACACGTTTTCTTCCTAGAAACTGTGTGGGTTGTCGGAGGTCATCGCCCACGGTGTTGTCTCAATAACTGTTTGCAATACAAAAACCAAATAAGCATCCTAATTGGCCTATTATTAATAATCCATTTATTAATAAAATTCACATTTCATATTAAGCACATAATACATTTCATTTTTGTATTACGGAACCAGGATTTCATAATTGAAATACATCAGAGTACAAATAGCTTAAGCACACAGTTACACCATATAGGCATATAGCTAGCTACCCCATTATACAACTTCACCAACACCAAGTTTCACATGCAACATCTATAACCTTTGGAAATTAGCATCATAGACGGTAGATAGACAGATGAATCTCATCTGGAAAACTGCTGAAGTAGAAGGCGAATATTGAGCCTTCATTTGAAAATGGTAGATAGCTAGTGCCTGTGGATGATTGACCGTCCATCCTTCATCCTCTTGAGGAAGACTTAAATATTGTACCGTGGGTGTTGTATGAATACCTTCCTCACCTCCGGACCATACAGGTGGTTTGAGAGGTAATCATCAGTGAACTGCTTTGGAAAGGCCTGAAAACAAAGATACGCATAAATATCTTCTCTAAATTCGGAAATGGTGCAAAGGAATAAAAAAGACAAGGTATAATAGTTAGTACCATCGTGTGGTGCACTGATGTCTTCTTCATTGTAGAGACAAATATCTTGTTGTTTCTTGTCGCTAGTTTATTTATCCTAACAATCTTTCTGAGTTTCTTGACTTGGCTGATATTCATGGACAACTCATTTCCCCATATGCAAAATGGGTCAAACTGTGGGTCAAAACCTCTGACAGTAGGACCTACATGTGTAAGACCAAATTGTTAAAAACCTAAATATTAGAATGGTTCCTGCAATTGCACAATAATGTGCTATTAGACAAGGACCATCCATGTGCACACCTTGATTGTAAACCTTAGTGCTTCCCATTGTTTCCCTGCAACACATATAAGGTAGTTATTGATCAGGTTAAGTCAGAGTTGGCATACTATCAGCAAAATATGTTGATGAAAAACAAACACATTGCAGATTCAGCAGATTAATTCGAGCCACATGGAAAAGCCATTTATCAAAACCAAGCATGATTAAGAACTAGGAAATGCTGCAATTGTATATGTTTCTCATGTATTTAGTATAGCCAAATTCGATTTATTCCTCACATGCATAACAATACAAAATTTTACCCACAACAATTGAACATCGCACTGCAGACTTGAACCAAACAGTTAACTGATACGTCTCCAATGTACCTATAATTTTTTATTGTTCCATGCTATTATATTATCTGTTTTGGCTGTTTTATATGCATTAATATGCTATTTAATATTATTTTTGGGACTAACTTATTATCCTATAGCCCAGTGACAGTTTCTGTTTTTCCTTGTTTTTGACTTTTACAGAAAAGGAATATCAAACGGAGTCCAAACAGAATAAAACTTTACGGTGATTTTTCTTGGACCATAAGAAACCCACGAGACTTGGAGAGGAGGCCAGAAGCCCTACGGGCAGGCCACTAGCCGTA
Organism: Thinopyrum elongatum; assembly: GCA_011799875.1. Taxonomy (NCBI): domain Eukaryota; kingdom Viridiplantae; phylum Streptophyta; class Magnoliopsida; order Poales; family Poaceae; genus Thinopyrum; species Thinopyrum elongatum. Next base: position 53,735,564 of record CM022297.1, read on the forward strand.
GGGGCACACCCTAGGGTGGGGGACGCCCTAGGGCTTGTGGGCCCCCCGTAGACCTTCCAACCCTAATATTCACACTATAAATCCTCAAATATTCCCCTACACCAGAGGGCACACCAAAAATACTTTTCCGATGCCACAAGCCTCTATTCCTGTGAGATCCCATCTCAGGGCCTTTTCCGGCACTACGCCGGAGGGGGATTCGATCACGGAGGACCTCTACACCAACCTTGCTGCCCTTTCGATGATGTGTGAGTAGTTTACCACAGACCAATGGATCCATAGCTAGTAGCTAGATGGCTTCTTCTCTCTCTTTGATCTTCAATACAATGTTCTCCTCGATGTTCTTGGAAATCTGTTCGATGTAATCTTCTTTTGCGGTGCGTTTGTTGAGATCCGATGAATTGTGGATTTATGATCAGATTATCTATGAATATTTTTTTAGTCTTTTCTGGACTCTTTTATGCATGATTAAGATATCTTTGTATTTCTCTTTGAGCTATCGGTTTGGTTTGGCCAACTAGATTGATTTTTCTTGCAATGGGAGAGGTGCTTAATTTTGGGTTCAATCTTGCGGTGTCCTCACCTAGTGACAGAAGGGGTAGCAAGGCATGTATTGTATTGTTACCATCAAGGATAAAAAGATGAGGTTTATATCATATTGCTTGAGTTTATCCCTCTACATCATGTCATCTTAGTTAAAGCGTTGCTCTATTCTTATGAACTTAATACTCTAGATGCAGGCAGGAGTCGGTCAATGTGTGGAGTAATAGTAGTAGATGCAGGCAGGAGTCGGTCTACTTGTCACGGACGTGCTGCCTATATTCATGATCATTGCCTTAGATGTCTTCATAATTATGCGCTTTTGTATCAATTGCTCAACAGTAATTTGTTTACCCACTGTATGTTTTCTTCAAGAGAGAAGCCTCTAGTGAAACCTATGGCCCCTGGGTCTATTTTCCATCATATATTTTAAGATCTATAAACCAAAAAACCCAAAAATACCTTGCTACACTTTATTTGTATTTACTTTATTTGCTCTTTTATTTATCTTTTATACCTATCCCTATTAGATCTCACTCTTGTTCGTGACCGTGAAGGGATTGACAACCCCTTTTTCGCATTGTGTGCTAGTGTTTGTTAGTTTGTGCAGGTGCATATATTGGAGACTTGCTTGTGCCTCCTTCTGGATTGATACCTTGGTTCTTAACTGAGGGAAATACTTATCTCTACTTTCCTACATCACCCTTTCCTCTTCAAGGGAAAAATCAAGGCAAGCTCAAGAAGTAGCATTAACTAAACACCATATCAATGAACCAAACATTAACTGAGCACCACATTACATAATATATAACACACTAGAAGATCAGACAGTTAAGCAAACCAAGCATGCTTGACAACATGGAAATATAGCAATTGTATTTGTTTCTCATGTATTTTGTAAAGCCAAATTGGATTTATTTCTCACATGGAAGACAATACAAAATTGCACCCACAAGAATTGAACATCACATTGCAGAATTGAACCAAACAGTTAGCTGAATACGATAACAAATTAACGAAACAGTTAATAAGTGAGCACCACATTGCACGACATCTAGACCATATATACTAGAGGATCAGATTGGATGGTAAAAGTACATGGGACAATTCACTATAATTTGTCAAGGAAAGGCAGGAGCAGAACCATGCAACAGGTAAACCCAACATGCTTAACTGGATTAGCTAGCTAACTGAACATAGGTCCTTATAGTTAGCTAATAAGACAAGCTACTCCTCGTTGTCGGAGATATCGATGACGATTGGCTCCTTGGAATTGGAAGAGGGCGAGGCCTCCACATCGTGAGTGCCCTCCTCGTAGTGGTGAGTTGCCTGGGCCACTCCGGGCACCAACCTTCTAGCTCTCGAGTTGAGGTAAGCGCGGGCACGCTGGGAAAACACCTCGTAGTCTTCCCCTAAGGCACCAATGGTGGCCTCGAGAAAACGCCATGAACTGTCATTTAAAGTAGCCAACCACGTGGCGGCGTCAGTGCGCGAGGCGTCGACGATGGCCTCGACGGTGAGGTGCTCCAAGATCTTGGGGTCGGCACAAATGGCAGCCATCGCGACCTCATCCATGCATGCGGCCGCGATTTGCTTCTCCGTTGCCAAATGCTCCTTGAGCTCCTTTTTCGCATTATGTGCAAGTGTTTGTTAGTTTGTGCAGGTGCATATATTGGAGACTTGCTTGTGCCTCCTACTGGATTGATACCTTGGTGCTTAACTGAGGGAAATACCTATCTCTACTTTGCTGCATCACCCTTTCCTCTTTAAGGGAAAAATCAATGCAACCTCAAGAAGTAGCAGGAAGAATTTTTGGCGCCGTTGTCGGGGAGGTTCTACATCAAGCCTACCAATTACCTATCATAAATTCTCATCTCTTGCACTAACATTATTTGCCATTCGCCTCTCGTTTTCCTCTCCCCCACTTCTAAAACGTTTTCAGAAAAACACAAAAATATTTGCTTTTTTATTCGCCTTCTTTCGTTCGTCTTTTCTTTTGCCTTTTGTTTGCTTGTGTGCTAGATTGCTTGCTTGCCTTCATGGCTCAACCTAAGAGCCTTGATTTTTACTATAGAAAGTTGGAAAAAATTGAAAATAATACCAAAAGCTTCATGTCCTTACAATTTGAGCATAATAGTTTCTTTAGGAACAAACTTAAGGAACAAAAAACTATGATGGAGTATATTAATAAAGAGCTTAATGATGTTACTAAGGAAATATATGGTCTTAAATCTCAATTTTCTCATATTTAAAATTTAGTAGGCCAAATTTCCGATAAGCAAACCACTTTGGTAAATAAGATGGCCGCTTAACCGAAGCCTTTAAATAATGATGAAGATCTTAAAGTGATTGGTGTGACTCCTAGTGAATCTTTGTTTGCTAAAATAAAACTTGATAAAGATGGGACTGGAGATGAGTCAACTTTAGCTAGAAGGCATCCCAATAATTTGGAGGGTGAAGATCTTAATGAAAAAATTGATAAAAGTTGGATTGGCGAGGTCAAAACTTTAAGTAGCGATGAACCCACTCTTTTGGATTTCAGGGACTTTAATTATAATAATTGCTCTTTGATAGATTGTATTTCCTTGTTGCAATCCATGCTTAATTCACCTCATGCTTACAATCAAAATAAAGCTTTTACTAAACATATCGTTGATGCTATGATGAAATCTTTTGAAGAAAAATTGAGTTGGAAGTTTCAATCCCTAGAAAGCTTTATGATGAGTGGGAACCTACAATTAAAATTAAAATCAAACTAGTCGTCAACCCGTGCTCCTGCACGGGCTAGAAATTTTTGGAAGTTTATAATAGTGTAGATGGAAATTTTCTATAAGTATTATTTTCTTTAAATCTTATAGACATTAGTTGTGTAGAATATTTATAAATATCCTTTATTTTCTATTCTCATAGTCTATAAAATATTATATTCCCTACTGTAGAAATGCTTACATACATATGAAGATGAGTTTTCTTCTTTTAACATTATTATGTGTACACCATTTATGAATTCACTCTTTACGGGTTACTATTTCCAGGGGTTTTCCATGCTTCCCCATGCAAACATATGATTATATCACCAAAAACATGCGTGACAAACAACCATTCTCCGGGCAGTTTTTTCAAGTGTTCACCAGTTCAACATGCCGGCGAGCCGCACGCCTCGCTATAGGACACAACACGGTTGATTTTTTTAGGGGCGGCTTAGTTAAAGCTTGTCTTTGTACTTTAAATTTTTTGGAAGACCGTTGAACTTCATAAAGTTTGTTTTTAAAACTCAGGGAAACCTTCTTTTCTTTTTGAATAATTTCATATATTTCTGGTATTCTCAACGGATCATTCTTTTAGTTGGCTGTAACATTCTAGAAACCATAATTTTTTTAAATTACTACATTAGCATTTAGAAAGTTCCCTGATTATTTGAAGTTGGATTTTAATTTTCTAGGATTGCACCCTTCTGCTGTGTGTAAATCCTCATAAATTAAGTGATGTCCGCCTATAAGAATTTTAAAGTTCGTTTGTACACTTATGAAAATTGGTCCTTCTGACATCCAAACTGAACCATCGAGAAAAGCAACGACGATGCATTTTTTAGGCGATGACCACTAGTCCACATCCTAGCGTATGATATGTAGCTTTAGCGGCCAACATCTGTACCATTGTAGTACATTTATCAGGACTTACATCTGCCATTTTGGCTACTATTAATTTAACTCTTTTATCAATTAAGTGCTCTCGCATTCTGATGCGCTTATTCCTTAAATATCTGACATATGAAACTTTTTTCTTTTCAAAAAAAATAAAGCCTATGCTGCATTCCCTGACTTCTAAATCAGTAAGTTTCTGATGCACTTGGATGGTTTAGCAATTTTTTTATTTTCAAATAATGTAGGATTTATTTATTAACTATTTTTGTGACATAGACTTATAAAAATTTCGACATTAATTTATTTATATTTTTAGAAATACTATGTGCATGGTCACATACAAATTCAAGAATATATATTTAATTAAGTGTGACTTATGGATGGGATTGGTATAGTACATGATATATTCGTCCTGGTTGCACGCGTGGTGATTTCCTGATGAAGTATTTAGTCCACGTACCTATATATACCTAGATGTACGCAAGACACTGAAGCATTGTACGCATATTTTAAGCCGGATAGATAGACAATGCTAGCCATGATTTTTTTAGTTGCCGTGATACTTACATTGCAAGCTGCGTCATGGCTGCATGGGTAACTTTATTGGTACATTTTCCAAAAAAAAATAGTTTATTAGGTGATTTTCACGTTTCCTTCCTACTGTATCACATATGGACTCTTGGGCACGTTTCTTTTCCTAGCGTATCACATATGGACTCTTGGCCGGTTGATCTCCCTTGTAAACATACGTACTTCTAAACATGAGGAGACCATATCTTGTTTAATCCTAGGCGTAAAATTAAGATCTAATGGTCATTTATAAGTAGTTATCAAGGATTAACGTGGAGGCTCGTATGATGCCTTAAATTAGTAAATATAAGATATTATGAGTGCAATGCTTTGTGTGATTTGGGCGCTAGCGTTTCCACTATTCCGAAACTTTATGTGATTTGCTAGGTTTTCATAAATTTGATGATTGTTCTTTGAATTTGCATCTAGTGGATTCCACTATTAAGAAACCTATGGGAAGGATTAATGATGTTCTTATTGTTGCAAATATGAATTATGTGCCCGTAGATTTTATTGTGCTTGATATATATTGCAATCCTACATGTCCTATTATTCTTGGTAGACCTTTCCTTAGAAGGATTGGTGCAATTATTGATATGAAAAAAGAAAACATTAGATTTAAATTTTCATTAAGGAAGGCTATGGAACACTTTCCAAGAAAGAAAATTAAGTTATCATATGAATCTATTATGAGGGCCACTTATGAATTGCATACCAAAGATGACAATACCTAGATCTATGTTTTATGCCTAGCTAGGGGTGATAAACGATAGCGCTTATTGGGAGGCAACCCAATTTTTATTTTTGTGTTTTTTGTTTTTTCTCCTGTTTTTAAATAAATACACATTATTACCTCTGTAGTAATTGTGTTTTAGTGTTTTAATTAGTGTTTGAGCCAAGTAAGACCTTTGGGATGGTCTATGATGATAGTTGATTTGATTTTCCTGAAAAACAGAAACTTTTGCGCTCATTGCCAGAAATTAAAAAAAATCACAGAAACGTGATTTTGATCTGAATTTTTTACACAAGGTTGATATACAAATTTCCTAGGTTGTCCTAATGTTTCAGAATTGTTGGAGTTACATAAGTATACGAAATTTCCAGATTACTACAGACTGTTCTGTTTTTGACAGAATATGTTTTCTATGTGTTGTTTGCTTATTTTGATGAATCTATGGGTAGTATCGGGGGGTATGAACCATGGAGAAGTTGGAATACAGTAGATATAACACCAATATAAATTTAGAATGAGTTCACAACAGTACCTAAAGTGGTGATTTATTTTATTATACTAACGGATCTTACGAGTTTTCTGTTGAGTTTTCTGTTGTGAAGTTTTCAAGTTTTGGGTAAAGTTTTGATGGGCAACGTAATAAGGAGTGGCAAGAGCCTAAGCTTGGGGATTCCCAAGGCACACCAAGGTAATATTCAAGGACAACCAAGCATCTAAGCTTGGGGATGCCCCGGATGGCATCCCCTCTTTTGTCTTCAATCCATCAGTAAATTTACTTGAGGCTACATTTTTATTCACCACATGATATGTGTTTTGCTTGGAGCGTCTTGTATGATATGAGTCTTTTATATTTATTTTTCCACTATCATCCTTTATGTACACACCTTTTGAGAGGGACACAAATTAATCGTGAATTTATTAGCATACTCTATGTGCTTTCCTTATATCTTTTGAGCTAGGTAGTTTCTCTAGTGCTTCGCTTATATCTTTTTAGAGCACGGCGGTGGTTTTATTTTATAGAAATTAATGAACTCTCATGCTTCACTCATATTATTTTGAGAGTCTTTAAACAGCATGGTAATTTGCTTAGGTTATGAATTTAGTCCTAATATGATGGGCATCCAAGATGGATATAATAAAAACTTTCATATAAGAGCATTGAATAATATGAGAAGTTTGATTCCTTGCATTTGTTTTGAGATATAAAGATGGTGATATTAGAGTTATTCTAGTGGGTAATTGTGGATTGGTAAAAATACTTGTGTTAAAGTTTGTGATTCCCGAAGCATGCACGTATGGTGAACCGTTATGTGATGAAGCCAGAGCATGATTTATTTTTTGATTGTCTTCCTCATGAGTGGCGGTCAGGGACGAGCGACGGTCTTTTCCTACCAATATATCCTCCCTAGGAGCATACATATTAGTACTTTGCTTTGATGGCAAATAAATTTTTGCAATAAGTATGTGAGTTCTTTATGACTAATGTTGAGTCCATGGATTATATGCACTCTCACCCTTCCACCATTGCTAGCCTCTCTAGTACCCCGCAACTTTCGCCGGTGCATTAAACCCACCATATAGCCTTCCTCAAAACAGCCACCATACCTACCTATTATGGCATTTCCATAGCCATTCCAAGATATATTGCCATGCAACTTCCACCGTTTTGTTTATTATGACACATACCATCATTGTCATATTGCTTTGCATGATCATGTAGTTGGCATAGTATTTGTGGCTTGGCCACCATTCATATTTTTTATACATCTCACTCTTGATCATTGCACATCCCGGTACACCGCCTGAGGCATTTATATAGAGTCATATTTTGTTCTAGTATCGAGTTGTAATTCTTGAGTTGTATGTAAATAAAAGTGTGATGATCATCATTATTAGAGCATTGTCCCATGTGAGGAAAGTATGATGGAAGCTATGATTCCCTCACAAGTTGGTATAAGACTCCGGACATAAAAAACTAAAAGAGGCCAAAGAGCCCAAAATAAAAAGAGGCCAAGGAGCCCAAACAAAAAAAATGAGAGAAAAGAGAGAAGGGATAATGTTACTATCCTTTTTCCAAACTTGTGCCTCAAAGTAGCACTATGTTCTTCATGATAGAGAGTCTCCTATTTTGTCACTTTCATATAATAGTGGGAATTTTCATTATAGAACTTGGCTTGTATATTCCAATGACGGGCTTTCTCAAATTGCCCTAGGTCTTCGTGAGCAAGCAAGTTGGATGCACACCCACTTAGTTTCTTTTTGAGCTTTCATACACTTATAGCTCTAGTGCATCCATTGCATGGCAATCCCTACTCACTTGCATCGATATCAATTGATGGGCATCTCCATAGCCCATTAATTTGCCTAGTTGATGTGAGACTTTCTCCTTTTTTGTCTTCTCCTCACAACCTCCATCATATTCTATTCCACCTACAGTGCTATATCCATGGCTCATGCTCATGTATTTGCGTGAAAGTTGAAAAAGCTTGAGAACATTAAAAGTATGAAATAACTACTTGGCTTGTCATCGGGGTTGTGCATGATGAAATATTTCGTGTGATGAAGATAGAGCATAGCCAGACTATACGATTTTGTAGGGATAACTTTCATTGGCCATGTTATTTTGAGAAGACATAATTGCTTTATTAGTATGCTTGAAGTATTATTGTTTTTATGTCAATATTAAACTTTTGTTTTGAATCTTGTGGATTTGAATATTCTTGCCACAATAAAGAAAATTGCATTGATAAATATGTTAGGTAGCATTTCACATCAAAAATTCTGTATTTATCATTTACCTACTCGAGGACGAACAGGAGTTAAGCTTGGGGATGCTTGATATGTCTCCAACGTATCTATAATTTTTGATTGTTCCATGCTATTATATTATCTATGAGGGGGATTCGATCATGGAGGATGTCTACACCAATCTTGCTGCCCTTCCAATGATGTGTGAGTAGTTTACCACAGACCTACGGGTCCATAGCTAATAGCTAGATGGCTTCTTCTCTCTCTTTGATCCTGAATACAATGTTCTCCTCGATGTTCTTGGAGATCTATTCAATGTAATCTTCTTTTGCGGTGCCTTTGTTGAGATCCGATGAATTGTGGATTTATGATCGGATTATCTATGAATATTATTTGAGTCTTTTCTGAACTCTTTTATGCATGATTAAGATATCTTTGTATTTCTCTTCGAGCTATCGGTTTGGTTTGGCCAACTAGATTGGTTTTTCTTGTAATGGGACAGGTGCTTAGTTTTGGGTTCAATCTTGCGGTGTCCTCACCTAGTGACAGAAGGGGTAGCGAGGCATGTATTGTATTGTTGCCATCAAGGATAAAAAGATGGAGTTTATATCATATTGCTTGAGTTTATCACTCTACATCATGTCATCTTACTTAAAGCATTGCTCTGTTCTTATGAACTTAATACTCTATATGCAGGCAGGACTTGGTCGATGTGTGGAGTAATAGTAGTAGATGCAGGCAGGAGTCGGTCTACTTGTCACGGACGTGATGCCTATATTCAAGATCATTGCCTTAGATGTCTTCTTAATTATGCGCTTTTCTATCAATTGCTCAACAGTAATTTGTTTACCCACCGTTTTCTTCAAGAGAGAAGCCTCTAGTGAAACCTATGGCCCCCGGGTCTATTTTCCATCATATATTTTCAGATCTATAAACCAAAAAACCCAAAAATACCATGCTGCACTTTATTTGTATTTACTTTATTTTCCTCCTTTATTTATCTTTTATACCTATCTCTATTAGATCTCACTCTTGTTCGTGACCGTGAAGGGATTGACAACCCCTTTTTCGCGTTGTGTGCAAGTGTTTGTTACTTTGTGCAGGTGCATATATTGGAGACTTGCTTGTGCCTCCTATTGGATTGATACCTTGGTTCTTAACTAAGGGAAATACTTATCTCTACTTTGCTGCATCACCCTTTCTTCTTCAAGGAAAAAAAATCAACGCAAGCTCAAGAAGTAGCATTAATTAAACACCACATCAAATGAACCAAACATTAACTGAGCACCACATTGCATAATATATAACATACTAGAAGATCAGACAGTTAAGCAAACCAAGCATGCTTGACAACTTGGAAATATAGCAATTGTATTTGTTTCTCATGTATTTTGTACAGCCAAATTCGATTTATTTGTCACATGGAAGACAATACAAAATTGCACCAACAAGAATTGAACATCACATTGCAGAATTGAACCAAACAGTTAGCTGAATACGACAACAAATTAGCCAAACAGTTAATAAGTGAGCACCACATTGCACGACATATAGACCATATATACTAGAGGATCAGATTGGATGGTAAAAGTACATGGGACAATTCACTATAATTTGTCAAGGAAAGGTAGGAGCAGCATCGTGCAACAGGTAAACCGAACATGCTTAATAGGATTAGCTAGCTAACTGAACATAGGTCCTTATAGTGATCTAATAAGACAAGCTACTCCTCATCGTCTAAGATATCGATGACGATTGGCTCCTTGGACTTGGAAGAGGGCGAGGCCTCCACATCGTGAGTGCCCTCCTCGTAGTGGTGAGTTGCCTGAGCCACTCCGAGCACCAACCTGCTAGCTCTCGAGTTGAGGTAAGCACGGGCACGCTGAGAAAACACCTCGTAGTCTTCCCCTAAGTAAGGATGGCAATGGGTAGGGTATGGGCAGGGTAGAGCAATACCATGCCCATACCCATATAGTCAGTGGGTACAAAATTCTACCCATACCCGTACCCATGGGTACGAAACTTTACCCATACCCATACCCGACGGGTACCCGTACCCATTGGGTACCCAGTGGGTAGAACAAATAGTACAAGAGTTGTTCACATTTTTACACTCATTGATAGCACATTTGACAAAAAAGTTCAATTATCACATCTGAATAACAGGTAGATGAGTACAACATAGTCGTAAGTCAATAAGAGTAGACAAGTCACATGACAAGTTAATGATTAATTGACGACAACTTAACATTAGTTCACAAGCGGGCAGGGTAAGGGTATACCCACGGGTACAAGGCTATACCCATACCCTACCCATGACTTAACGGGTAGGGTATGGGTACTACCCATGGGTATAAAAGTGTGACCATACCCTACCCATGCGGGTATGGTACCCGCGGGTACCCGTACCCGTGGGTAAAATTGCCATCCTTACCCCTAAGGCACCAACGGTGGCCTCGAGAAAACGCAACGAACTGTCGTTTAAAGCAGCCAACCGCGTGGTGGTGTCAGTGCGCGAGGCGTCGACGGTGGCCTCGATGGCGAGGTGCTCCTCCAAGATCTTGCGGTCGGCACAAATGGTAGCCATCGCGACCTCATCCACGCGTGCGGCCGCGATTTGCTTCTCTGCTGCCAAATGTTCCTTGAGCTCCTGGCTATACAGCGTGCACAATGGCTTAGGGCGGCGCTTATTTGGGGTAGGGGTTGGTGATTATGGTGGAAGGGGCCGCGCCAGTGATCGGGGCATGTTGAATGTAGAAGGAGGAGGAGGATGGGGGTCGGGTGTGGATTACCTGTCTGGATCGACGAGGCCGAGCAGCGTGAAGGAGGGTCGCCGGCGCTGCAAGCAAGAGTGAAGGTTTGAACTTGGAAAGGAAGGCGGAAATAGGGGAAATGTAGGTTTTGGTAAGGGGGAGGGGGAGGGGAGGTAGATATTTCCTAGGAAGCCAAAAAATTTGCCTCGGTGAAGCGAAAAACTGTCGTGCAAAGTGTCATCAGACACGGTCCCTTATTCAGCACTGTGTACAATATGTGAACATCACAAACGATTCATATAGCTTATCCCGTGTGTGATGAGTTTGAACGTGCAAATTTTGGTCTGAATTTCCCTGGGTACAATGGTCATCCACGTCATTGCATAATTTGGGTACACAAAAGAGGCTACAACACACCCGCACTTCTTAATCGAGCAAGTACATCAATTAAACAGAGCTACCTGACCTAAACATTACTCTAACAAATTAGAGACTGGCGCTCTAAACAAAGTGTACTTCTCCGGTTGTCGCTCGTCGATCTCCGCTGCCATCTCCTTGTCCAGCTCGCGCCCGACGATCTCCTCGGGAAGGGGCTCCATGGCATCCATCACACCATACTCGGTAAGCATCTCGCCATCTGCGGCCGCCATATCTTTGGAAAAGGCCGCCATGAGCTGGTCGTGCGCGGCCATGGTCTGGGCTTGGACGGGCTCCATCGTGGCAAGGTATGCCCCGAACGAATGGCTCTCAGCGATTGCCAACTATTCGACTGTGGGTTGCCGACCATTGTCGGAGAAGCTTCAAGCGATTTGTGTGGTGACCGCCAGGAGCTGGGCATGGGCGGCCTCGACATGGTTGTGGACGGCCTGCATTAGGGCTAAGGTGGCCGCTGCAGAATGGACAACTGTTGTGCCGCTCTCGCCAGTTGCTATCCCCGTCGCAGGTGTTGTTGTCGCCACCTTAGCAGCAACAGCGACCGTTTGGGCTGCCTTGGCCGCCAGTCGTAGATTACGGCCGCACTCATGCAGGTTGTTAGCACCCACATGGCGGCTGCGGCCGCGCTCTCGCCAGAGTGGGCCGCCGAAGGTGCCCTCACAACGCGGGTCCACGTTCCCATCTTTGCCCAGTGATGATTGAATAGTGAAATGATATTTGGGAAGCAAGCTAGTGTGCTTGATGCGCCGGCTATGGACTGTAGCCGATGAACCTTCTCGCGTAAGCCATATACTACTCCGATGGTGCTCCAAGATATTTTGTACTACATCACACATGGTTGGTGATAATAAACTATGTGCGACCAACTTGATTTTTTGTCTTGATTTGAAATACATAATGGAGTCATAGCCGCAAAGGAGGGTGTTTGAATTGCTAGAACTTTTATCTGCAATGAACATGCAACTATGGGAGTGTCGTCAAAAAAATTGAAATTATTCGGGGTTCGTCTGGACATTTCTATACATTAACTAAGTTTTTTAGGCATTTAAGGTGCGTAATTCAAAATTAAACTATATGCACATGCTCCGCTGCACCAAAATGGGTTGTAAAATCATATATGTGTCCATGGCTGGATGCTTATGTACAATGCAAGAAATGTGAATGAATTTCAAACACCTCAGCACCGTGGGTTGCCGGCAAACGTTGAGATACTTGGTTTTGAAAGTCCATTAAATCAAAAACTCGTCTGAAATTCTTGAAACTTGGCATGCTATCAGGGAATGGCACCAAAATGTTGTGGTAAAAAAATTGTCCCATTTGGGGCAGATTTGGGTATAAGCTTCTCACAAACCAGAGTTTCTCACAAGAAGCCTCATGGTTCCGGTAGGGGAACGTGTCACCTTTGTGGACGAAACGATATTCATTGCCTCTTTTTGCTTTCATTTTTTTCTACTGTCAACATAGAACAACAGGAGTATCATTTTAAATTCTGTAATTTTTGGGGGTTCGTTTGGACATTTTTATAAATTAACTGAGTTTTCTAGGCATTTTATGTGCATAATTCAAATTTCAACTACAGGCACATGCTCCAGTGCAAAAAAATGTGTTGAAAAATCAAATGTGTGTCCTTGGGGGCATGCTTAGGTCCCATGCAAGAAATGTGAATGAATTTGAAACACCTCGGCACCATCGCTCAACCGCAAACATTGAGATACATGGTTTTTAAATTCTAGTAATTCCAAAACTCATCTGAAATTCATGAAACTTGGCATGTTATCATGGAATGGCATGAACATGATGTGGTAAAAATAAATCCCATTTGGGGCAGATTTGGGTATAAGCTTCTCACAAACCAGAGTTGCTCACAAGAAGCCTGATGGTTCCGGTAGGGAACGTGTCACCTTTGTGGATGAAACAATATCCGTTGCCTCTTCTTGCTTTCAATTTTTATCTAATGTCAACATAGAACAACACGAGTGTTGTTTTAAATTTTGTACTTTTCCGCGGTTCGTTAAGACATTTTTATACATTAACTGAGTTTTCTTGGCATTTTATGTGCATAATTCAAATTTGAACTGCATGCACATGCTCCCACGCAGAAAAATGGGTTGGAAAATCAAATGTGTGTTATTGGGTGCATGGTTAGGTCCCACGCAAGAAATGGGAATGAATTTCAAACACCTCGGTACTGTCGCTCGGCCGCAAACATTGAGATACTTGGTTTTTAAATTCTAGTAAATCCAAGACTTGTCTGAAATTTATGAAACTTGGCATGCTATCATGGAATGGCATCAACATGTTGTGGTAGAAAAATTGTCCCATTTGGGGTAGATTTGGGTATAAGCTTCTAAAAACCCAGAGCTTCTCACAAGAAGCCTCATAGTTCCGGTAGGGAACATATGACCTTTGTGGATGAAATGATATTGGTTGCCTCTTTTTGCTTTCAAATTTCCGTCTAGTGACAACATAAACCAACAGGAGTGTCGTGTTAAAATTTGGAATTTTTTTGGGTTCATGAGGACATTTTTTTACATTAACTGAGTTTTGTAGGCAGTTTATGTGCATAATTCAAATCTTAACTACATGCACTTGCTCCAGTGCAGAAAAAGGGTTGAAAAATCAAATGTGTGTCCTTGGGTGCATGCTCAGGTCCCATGCAAGAAATGGGAATGAATTTCAAACACATCGGCACCATTGCTTGCCAGCAAACGTTGAGATACTTGGTATTTAAATTCTAGTAAATCCAAAACTCGTCTGAAATTCATGAAACTTGTCATGATATCATGGAATGGCACCAACATGCTATGGTCAAAGAATTGTCCCATTTGTGGTAGTTGATGGTATACGCTCCTCACAAACCAGAGCTTCTCACAAGAAGCCTTGTGGTCCGGTAGGGAAGGTGTGTCACCTTTCCGGACGAAACAACATCTCTTGCCCCTTCTTGCCTTAATTTTTTTTCGAGATATAGCACACTGACAGGAGTGTTATGTTAAATTTTGTAATTATTCAGGGTTCATCTAGACATTTTTATACATTAACCGAGTTTTCTAGGTATTTTATGTGCATAATTCAAATTTGAACTACATGCACATGCTCCAGTGTAGCAAATTGGGTTGAAAAATCATTTGTGTGTCCTTGGGTGCATGCTTAGGTCCCATGCAAGAAATGGTAATGAACTGCAAACACTTGGGCAGTGTGGCTCGGTCGATAACATTGAGATACTTGGTTTTAAAATTCTACTAAATCCAAAACTCCTCTGAAATTCATGAAACTTCGCATGCTATCATGGAATGGCACCACATGCTATGTTATTTTTCATGTCCAATTTGATAGAAGGCGCACAAATTAATAGCCAACAAAGGCATTTTGAAAACAAATAGCTGCCTCATTATATCTGAAATGTTTGTATAATTTAAATCGTGGGTGTTCTGCTAACCATTCACGCGACGCCACGCGTCAAACTTTTAATGGCTAGGAGGTGCCATGCAGACAGTTGCTGAGTAGACGGGAGGCATGCGAGCGCAGCCCACTGCATAGGCTGAACGGGAGGCGTGCAAGCAGTCCACCGATGTGCAGGCTCACTGGGAAGCGTGCGAGCTGTATGGTGCGCAAGCTCACTGGGAAGTGAGCCCTTTGACTTCCATGGCCGAGCGCCCCCCTCAGCGTCATGGGACGCCGCCATCGACCGCAACATCGCAGCGCCGCGAGTTGTCATCCTCACACACCGCACCCGTTGATCGCGTGACGACAGAGTCTTTGATTTCCAAGTGAAGAACATTCTGAGCTGGCTTGAAGACTTCAACAATGGCGTCCCGGAGGACGACAACGACAACGTCGGCGCAGCATGCCGCCTCAGCCGCAATTAGTATCTCGATTGTATGAATATAAAGTCACAGTGTTACTGTATGAAACCTATGGTTTGAATGTACATACTTATCAAATATATTAAAAAAAACATCAATGGTTTTCAAATTTAAAACATTCATCACAAACGATTTAGATAGAACACCCGTATGCAAACCAACAGCTTCCTTAGTACACTACTAGGAGAAAGCTTATACATAGAAATTTAGTAGTAGCGCTGGTTATGTGTCCAGCGCTACTGCCACTTAGTCGTAGCGCTGGTTGACAACATGCGCTACAGGTACCAAAGTGGTCCCAACTTAGCAGTAGCGCTGGGCCCCCTGGCAGCGCTACTGCTAAGTGGTCCCATGACCACCGGCAGGGCTACATGTAGTAGTAGCGGTCGGCTGGAACCAGCGCTACTACTACAGACATAGCAGTAGCGCTGGGCCACCAACCAACCGCTACCGGTAAGTCTGCACGGTGGGCCCAACTTAGCAGTAGCGCTGGTCCATGAGCCAGCGCTACTGCTAATGCTACCTTATCCTCTCCTCTGCCAGCCCGATCACTCTCCCTCCCACACTCTCATCGTCTAACCCCCGCTGACACCGCTCGCTGCCATCATCACGCCGCCGCCGTCGCCCACTACTGCCGTCGCCCGGTATGTCTCCCTTCCTCCCTTCTCCTTCCATCCCTCCCTTCTCCCTCCCTCCCTCCGACCCTACCTCTCCCTCCATCCCTCGCCCTTCTCCCTGCCTGCTCCCTCCGATCGACCCCCTCTCTCTCCATCCCTCTCTTCCTCCCAGCCCTCTCCCTCTGACCCTCTCCCTCCCTCCGATCCCTCCTGCATTGCATAGATAGATGGATAGATAGATCAATGGATAGATAGATAGATAGATGAATTGATAGATGGTTAGAACTATGTTTTTTTTTATATTGCATAGATAGACAAATAGATGGATAGATGGATGGATGGATATATAGATAGATGGATGGATGGATAGATGGATGGATGGATATATAGATAGATGGATGGATGGACAGATGTTAGGGCTAGAACTAGGGTGGTTTTTAGTAAATGTATAGGTCTTTTCAATTTTTAGGGTTAGAACAAGGTATTTTTAGTAAATGTTAGCGCTAGAACTAGGATGTTTTAGACATAGGGTTTCACTAAGTCCTAAGATAAGGATAATAATGTTTTTGTTTATATTTTGTTTTTGCAGAAATCAAGGAGCCCCTGCATCATCCCCGCTGTCGTCCCCGTCACCGACCCCCTCCAACCTCGAGGTGAGACCAGCCAAGTCCCCATGTCGATGATGATGTAGATGTTTTGATAGATGTAGTAGAGTAGTAGCTACATGAGTAGCTGTGACAATTTTCAAGGAATAGAAAATTTTCAATGTAGGTCTTTCAAATATGATGGAGATTTAGACGTGTGATATGTTGTGTTGTGTAGTACTAGTGCTTGCCCAAGTGGCCTATGTTTGCAGGGAACACCTCATAGTGGCCTATGTTTTACCGGAGTGTTCATTAATTTCCATTCCGGAGAATTTCAGGCGCTAGATATATGTCCTTTTTAGCAAAGGTCATGCCAGATTTTTCCGTGAATTTTGGCATGACTTGTGCTAGAATATGTAGGAAATATCGAGTGGCCCAAATTTTGTAGAAAGATAATTAAACGACATTTCGGGTTGACTTTAAGTCTGTCGGGACTCCACCATATATATGAGAGAAGAAGAATGCCGACTTTTGTCGTGGGGGTCGTTCTTCCTCTTCTTTCTCGTGATAGACCTTTTGGTAATGCACGGGAAGGAAGAGAAGAACGACCATAACCGACAGTCACAAATGTCAGAGAGGAATCAGTGAGGGAGAGTCTACACCATATATGAGAGGAAGAAGAATCCTGACTGTTGTTGTGTGGGTAGCTTCTTCTTCATTCCAATGTGCTAGACATTTTGCGGTAATGCACTTTGGAATGACAGGAGTAGCTACCATCACCGATGGTCGAATATATACACCACGTGAGCAGAGAGTTTTCAAGAAAAGACTCAACTGACCGATAGTCAACCCGTGATGAATAATAATGATCTAATTTAGTTTTTGTAGTACATATATTGAATTGTAGAAGTTTAATCTTTGAATTATGAACATAGGAAATGTCTGACGACGACGATAGGATCCCGGAGTGCGACTACTGCAGCGACGACTGGGGTCTGTGCAACAGGCCTCACCTGGTAGATGGTTGGCGCTTCAGTATTAAGCTCGACGAGACCTTCGATGTTGAAACCGTACGCAACGATGACACGTTTTTTTTGGTAATTAAGCATGACAAGTCTTCTGCTTCTTCAATGTGTAATTTATATTGTCTTTTACAATTCGACTAGCTTGTCCCATGCCATGCAAGACACTATGTCTTGGAGCATCTGAATTTCAAAGATCATGAAAATATGGAGACAAAGATAGTTCAACTCAGGACCCATCATGGTTAAGAATTTGTTGTAAAGCTATACAATTCGGAGAGTGTATCCCATTTTGGTTGCTCGAATAGGGAAGCACTGTGCAAGGCGTATGATTTTCGAGAGGATATGTATGTCACCTTCGATCTTGGTGATCCTGAAGATGACATCGATGAAGATAATGTCGACGAAGATAATGTCGATGAAGATAATGTCAATGAAGATAATATCGATGAAGCTAATATCGACATTTGGGTCCTTGTTCATACGCTTCCAGTTCTACCTCTATGTGAGTTTCTGAAACATATTTATTAAGTAATTTATATCGTTTATTTCAGAATAGTTGACAGCTTATTTCCATTGAAAGCTTATTTTCATTCTTCAAAAAATGTACGGAATATGGTAGACAGAACCTACTACACTGATGGCGCTGAATTAACTTATGAGGAGAAAGATCATCTTATCTCATTTATTATTGATGTTGAGAATTACAATATCAATTATGAAACTCCTGCACATTATGGTCAATACGTGACACTAGTTCACGTGTTGAACTATGGTAACATCCATGGAGATGGCATGGTAAGATTTTTTACTATTACGACATTCGTGCATCTTTTGCATATATTCTTCTAAAGCTAAACTACATTGCTAACTACGACGTTATTATTATGTTTTTCAACAGAAAATCCCGAAGGATTGTGTGCCTGATCTGATGTTTCCGAAAGGTCGCCTTGATGTTATTAGCTTACGGCGAAGTCATCCTAGGCTTCACTGCTGTTCATACCGGATTTCTAAAACCGATGAAGACATGACAATCAAAGAATGGAAAAAATGTATGGACAATCATAGGGAGCTACTTGGAAGCAACATTGTGCAAAGCGCAAGAATTGGAGACAGGATAATATCCATTCTCCATAATGGAGCGTCAGGGGCTATCTTGTTTTATGGTACTTTACCTTAGAGAGGGTAGTAGGTCCTAGCTAATACTCATGATCATGTTCTAAGAACAATTAAGTAGGGTTGGTTAGATGACTAAGATGATGATGAGTATGACTTGTTATTATGATAACGAGTAGAAGTTGTATGATGATGAGTATGACTTCTTATTATTAACGAGTAGAAGTTGTTAGATGACTATGATGATGAGTAGGACTTGTTATTATGATAACAATGATGAGTTATATATTATTATGATGATGCATGATGCTAAGTTGTTATATGAGCATGATGAGTTATTATATATATATATATATATCAGTGGGTGAAATGAACATGGATTAGATTCAAGTGGAGGCAACATGGTGCAGATCAAAAGTACTACTCACTAATGGAATCAGAGGATTTGCCATCTATCAGTTCTTTGCCATCAGCTTGCGGACGGCAAAGAAGGTCTTTGCCGTCTGCTCACAAAAAGTGGACGGCAAAGAACTAGCTGATGGTAAAGATGCAATTTGCCGACAGCCTGGTTTTTGTCGTCTGCTAGCGGACGGAAAAGGATCTTTGTCATCCGCTAGCAGACGGCAAAGAGGTGGGTGCGGTCCAGTGGAGGCCAGAGCTGTAACGGCCCACCCCCCAACCTCTTTGCCATCTGCTAGCAGACGACAAAGAGCTAAAATGCAGACAACAAAGAGGTTTGACCCTAACGGCTCTAACGGCCGCCCCCATCTTCCCTCCTCCTCTCTCTCTCTCTCACCCACCGCACCGGACCTCGCACCGCCACCGCCGCCCCCCATGCCCCACCATCCCGGCCCGCCGCCCGCCCAACCCAGCGCCCCTCCGCCCCCACACCCCACCGCCCCGCCCCGTCGCCCCCCCACATCCCACAACACACCTTCGCCCCTTTGCCCCCCACCCCCACCTCCCTGTCCCTTGCCTTCCCGACCACACGTCTCTCCACTTCCCCTGACTCCTCAGCCTAGCCACCCCTCCTTCCCTCCGCCGTCTCCCACTCTTTCTTCCCCCACTCCCCACCTCCCCTCGACTCTCTCTCTCCACCCCTGCTACCCTCTTCCCCCTACGGCCCATGCTCCTTACCCCCTCCCTCCTCCTTCTCGTCCGCCTGGCACCGCCCCCAGCTCCCAACTTCCGACGTCCACGCTGCCCTCCTTCTTCTTTCCTCCCCGTCCTCCACGCACTCCCTCCTCCCCCATCCCCCCGCCTTCTTTTATCCCCCTCTCCCTCCCCCTCTCTTTTTTTCAAAATTTTCTCTGTTAATTGTGGTTAG
Source organism: Thinopyrum elongatum (assembly GCA_011799875.1). Lineage (NCBI taxonomy): Eukaryota > Viridiplantae > Streptophyta > Magnoliopsida > Poales > Poaceae > Thinopyrum > Thinopyrum elongatum. The sequence goes on from CM022297.1 coordinate 53,755,513, forward strand.
TTTACATAGTGTAGTTAGAGTAGTTAAGTTAGTGTAGGTAGTGTAGTTAGTGTAGTTTAGTTAGTGTAGTGTAGTGTAGTTTAGTTAGTGTTTTTTAGTTAGTGTAGTTTGGTTAGTTAGTGTACTGTAGTTTAGTTAGTGTAGTTTAGTTAGTGTACTGTAGTTTAGTTAGTTTAGTATACTTTAGTTAATCTAGTTTAGTTGTAGTTAGTTAGTGTTCTATTTTAGTGTAGTTTAGTTAGTGTTCGAGGGTCGCCGAGGGGTCGTCGAGGGGTCGAGGGGTCAGGGGTCGAGGGTCGAGGGGTCGATGGTTGAGGATCTTCCGGTCCGAGTGCTGACTGACTGGTGTCGTAGCTTAAGAAGAGAGTGTCCCCGAGCTGAAGGTCATGAGCGCGCGTGAACTGCTTCCATCCGTGCGCGAAGAACGGATGGAGGCAGTTCACCCGCGCTGATGACCTTCAGCTCGGGCGTGTCTGCATCTTAAGCTACAACAACAGCCGCACCATGCTCACAGTGAAGGTGTTCGACAGGACCACCGAGGGGTCGAGGGTCGAGGATTGCCGAGGGGTCGACGGTCGAGGGGTCGACGGTCGCTGCTACTTCTTGAGCTTGCGTTGGTTTTTCCCTTGAAGAGGAAAGGGTGATGCAGCAAAGTAGAGTAAGTATTTCTCTCAGTTTTGAGAACCAAGGTATCAATCCAGTAGGAGACAACATGCAAGTCACCGAATACCTGCACAAACAAACACCAAACTTGCACCCAACGCGGTAAGGGGTTGTCAATCCCTTCACGGTTATTTGCAAAAGTGAGATCTGATAGAGATAGGTAAAACTAAACAAAAGATAAAGTAAATATTTTTGGGTTTTTTGGTTTATAGATCTGAAAATAAAAGATTGCAAAATAGTAGATCGGAAAGTAATATGATGGAAAATAGAAGATTGTATGATGGAAAATAGACCCCGTGCCATAGGTTTCACTAGAGGCTTCTCTCAAGACAGAAAATAATACGGTGGGTGAACAAATTACTGCCGAACAATTGATAGAAAAGCGCAAAGTTATGATGATATCTAAGGTAATGATCATGAATATAGGTATCGCGTCCGTGTCAAGTAGACCGAAACGATTCTGGATCTACTACTATTACTCCACACATCGACCGACTCCTGCCTGCATCTAGAGTATTAAGTTCATGAAGAACAGAGTAACGCATTAAGAAAGATGACATGATGTAGAGGAATTAACTCAAGCAATATGATGAAAAACCCATCTTTTTATCCTCGATGGCAACAATACAATACGTGCCTTGCTGCCCCTACTATCACTGGGAAAGGACACCACATGATTGAACCCAAAGCTAAGCACTTCTCCCATTGCAAGAAAAACCAATCTAGTTGGCCAAACCAAATCGATAGTTCAAAGAGACTTGCAAAGATATCATATCATGCATAAAATAATTCAGAGAAGATTCAAATAATATTCATAGATAAGCTGATCATAAATCCACAATTCATCGTATCTCGGCAAACACACCGCACAAAAATTATTACATCGAATAGATCTCCAAGAACATCGAGGAGAACGTGGTATTGAGAATCAAAGAGAGAGAAGAAGCCATCTAGCTACTAGCTATGGACCTGTAGGTCTGAGGTAAAATACTCACGCTTCATCAGAAGGGCAATGGTGTTGATGTAGAAGCCCTCCGTGATCGAATCCCCCTCCGGCAGGACGCTGGAAAAGGGCCCTAGATGGGATCTCACGAATACAGAACGTTGCGGCGGTGGAAAATTCTTTTCGTGGATGCCTCTGGAGGTTGCACTACTAGAAAAAAGGTTGTTAGTGGCGCACCAGTTTTTGCTATTAATGGCGCACTATAGGTGTGCCACTATTAACACGCCACTAGTAACAAATAGTAATGGCTCACCTCTGGTGCGCCATTAGTATCCCAGATAATAGTGGCGCACCACGTAGTGCGCCATTACTATGTCCAACAGTGCGCCATTACTATGCCTCCTAGGGGCCATATTTACCTTCACGTATGCCCCCAAGTGCGCCATTACTATGCCCCATAATGCGCCACTGGTATTTAGCCTTGGTCCGCCACTAGTGCTCAATGCGGTGCGCCACTACTATGAAAATTATGAATTATTATTTTTTGCTTTTCTGGTATTTGCACAGGTTACAAAATACATTACAGCACAGAATATAAACATCACACAATAGAATTCATCATATTAGTCTCCAAATTCGAAATAGCGAACAAAATTCAAACATTAGCCAAGTTTAGGTCTCGAGACATTAGCAAAGTTCATCATATTAGCCGAGTTTGTCGTCACATTACAAAGTCGATATCGATCATCTAAACTACCATCACATAGAAGAGAGCTGTGGTCACGATGAGCATCATCGCGATGAAACTGGTCTTCATCCGGTTCCTCCTCCGCTCCCTCCTCTCTCCCGCTAGATAGCGCGCGTATCTAGCTTCCGCCTCCGCCCTAGTGGTGTACCCTTTGTAACTGTTACCACTGAAACGGTGAACCTGTCTCTGACACTCCTCCCAATCGTCGTAGACTCCGGGAACCTTACCCTTGTACACGACATATGACGGCATCTCTATGCACTAGACAAACAAAACGTTAGTAGCAATTCATAGATAATATATAAGCAATATATAAGTATGCAACAAAAGGATCGGAAGATAAAAGCAACACATTAATAGCACGATTCATGGTCCTACTAATAAATAGCATCGATTACATATAAGTTGAATGACTGTCCAAACTAAAGAGACATACAAGTTCATTAAAGTTTAATTACAACATGAGCTAATCGATATTTCATAACTACATAGCATCAATGCTGTCGACTCAACTCAGGGACCGGAGCGTGGATGAAGCCGCCATCTTTCGTGATGGTCATGAATGTGCGGTCGTTGTCAGCCTGCATTTGTAGCGTTGTTTCTATTTCACTGTTGGACGGTTGATATTTGAGGTAGAACTGCCCCGAGGTACGAAGGACATCTTGATAGATGATTTCCGCAAACTCCGACTGGATGCGAAAGAATTCTGGTCTGATGTCCTCGTCCTGGATTGCCGACAAGCGTGGGGCCCAATCTTTGAGATTAGTTGGTAGCATAAGGTGATTATGGTCCCGTACGATCGCCCGCATGTGATGGAGGGCGTAGTAGGCATCCTTCTCACTGCCAGGCGGCTGCTTGAAGCAGGGGAACGTCGTTACGTGGGTGAACACGTGCTTGCCGTACCTACAAATTGGCCTCCTGAAGGTGCCTCCAGATTTGGCGTAGCCGGGGAGAGCATCATCAAGATCTTTCTTGATATTTGTGTAGTCTTTCTTCGACTGACGGTCCGAGTCGAAATACGTGGCCATGGAATATTTCGAGCTTAAGAGGATGAGTGTGCAATGTGTGTCACTGCACAAAACACGGACTGTTAGAAAAAAAACGAACGATCGAAATCTAAGAAATCATATGTTATAGGGCGGTGAGGGGATGACTTACTCGGAAAAGTAAGGCACGAGGAAGTTATCCTTATCTGGGTTCGCCAGAATGATGCCTTCGAGGTATGAACTCGCGACTTGCCGGTCCCCAGCGCTGCCCAAGATCTTGGCACGCATGTAGAAGGGGTCGACTATCACGATGTCCGGGGTCTTGTCTCTAATGATCCGCATCTCCATACTGAGCGAAAATAGCCGAATGAAGGTGTAGTGCAGCGGATGAAGGTTAAACATAGCGAAGATGTTATCAAACCGCAGGACGATCATACGCCCGATGGTGCTATCGACAAAGCCCTTGCCCTCTGGCACCTTGGCCATGAAAACCAGGTATGCCACATCATTCTCGGAGAGACGCCGCTTCTCCATAGAAAGAACACTGTCATGCAGACTCCACATAGCACCGGTTGCAGCATTGAGCAGATTAGTCGGTAGCATCGGCCTACCCGCCACATGCACCCTCCTCAAGATATCCTTAGGTGAAGGTGGCCTGTCCTGAGCACGGATCATACTCGGTGCCGGCTGGCTCGCACCCTTGTTATTTTTTCTTTTCCGTCCCTTCTGCTTCTTCTGCTGTAATGGGATCAAGTTCTGCTCAGAGACCACCTTCTTGAGTGTGTTGGGGCTGATAATATTTCGCACCTCGGCTATTTGAGGCTCGGTGAAGGCGGCAGCTGGAGGCGTCTCCTGAGAACTGAACTCCAGACAACGCCTGTTGCAATTGGGTTTCTCCGTGGTACCAGCTAGATCGCGATCGTCTTTTGCAGGGTTGGGTTCTTGAGAAGGAGGCCCCAAGAATTCGTCACCGCACCCATGTTCGTTGAAGTACTTATCAACGTTGGAAAATGTACCGTCGTCGTCATCCGGATCCTGTGCCATATGCATGTCCGGATCAGCTGACAGCAGTAGCGTTGCGGTGGTCTTGCCATGGCTTGGCGCCGGCACAACTGGCGGTGTTGTCTGTGGGGTGGTGTCCCCCGCCCCCAAACGAATCTGGCTCTTCGGCCAAAGCAGGGGCCAGCTTAAGCAGGCGCTGAGGGTCATCACATCATCTTCGTCGGCCCCAGGGGGTCGAAACGGAGGTAATAAGTCGTCGCAGCCCCGCAGCACCCGAACCAGTTGAACCCTATACACGATGGGTGGCATCGGATTACCGTGGAACACTCGGTTGCCCGGTTGAACGATTCTGGCCTTGGCGACATCGATCAACTCGCCCTCCACGAAGTGCAGGAGAGTGCATGGAACGTCGGCGGCGCCCTGCGAAAACATGTAGGGCGTCAGGGATGCCCAGTCAAAGGCAAGGAGATGAAGTCATCGGCCGAGGCTTAGTTACTGTGATGGCGTCGAGCTCGGCTAATGTCGAGGCACCGCCAACGGTGGGCGTGTAAGTGACGGAGGGGCCGCTTGCTGCTGAGGTGCCGCCCGGCGTATTCTTCCCACACCCGGGGGCATTAAGCTCCAATGTCGGTGCCGACGCTGGAGACACCAATGCCACCTCCGCCGGAGACACCAATGGCGTCGGCGCGTTGTGCGAGTTGCTGCCCGTGAAGCTGGGAATCGGGGGCGGCCCCTGTTGGCCGCCCGCAATCCACGCATGCAGCCCCTCAAGCAAGGTAGGCATAATGGCGGTGATCGTCGCTCCCAGTTGGTCTCGCACTTGCTCTTGGACTATCTCCAGAATCCGCGCCACTTGTGCCTTGAGTTCTTGAACCTCGCGCTCCTGGCTTTCCGAGCTGGTCTTTCTCTCCTTTCGCCCAGCGTTATAGTATTCCGACCATTTCGTGGACAAGCCTTTGCCGGCCACACGACCAGCTGACGATGGCTTACTGAACTTATCCTTGTGTTTCATTATGTTCAACGCCCTATTTAAAGTGTTGTCCCAAGGGACAGACGGGGAGCTCTGAGACCCCGCGCTACTGCTTTCAGTTTCCTGCGGAAGGAACGTCAACCATTTAGAAATTTGGATTCATTAATTAGAATGCAACCATATGGAGCTAATTACGCGGGGGTGTATTCCTTACCAGAACAAGCTCAAGCGCCTTGGTCTTCGGATCCGTGGTAAGCTCCTTTGTTACCGGGTCCACCTTGTACCGGGCCCTGACATAATTCCTGGTCTGCTTGTCACGGTATTTATCGAAGAGGGGCGGTAGGCCTTGCTCGGCACGCTCCGCGTCCTCCTTGTCCCATATAGGTTCCACCACTCTGTAACCGCCGGGACCAAGTGTGTGGTGTCCTAAGTTCAAGTCCCGCATATCTTTCCCCCACTGACTTGATTCCACGGAAGCGTTGCTCTCACACTTGATCTTGAACTCCTGGTAGTCAGCTTCGCTGATCGAAGGATTTGTCTCCTTGATCTTCTCATAACTATCACCACTTAGAATCCTTCTCTTCACCGCGGCTCTCCAAGTAGCCAGGGCTGTGCTCATCTTCGTGAGGGTGGCACTGTTCACTTTATTCCCTGAGAGGCGTGTGTTTGCGAAGTCACCGGGGAACTTGTATCGTTCGTGTAGCTTCGTGAAGAGGAGGTTGCGCAAATTCCCTCGGTCACGATGCCTTAGGTTCTCGGTGTTGATCGAGACGGTGCTCCGGAGAATGCACCCGAGTTGTCCCGCATACCCACTGACTAATTCTATGGGCGCCGTTGGATGCCCACTTGAGGACACTTCAGTAAATTCCTCCTTGACGGTGCCGAGCACGTTCGGGCGCCGGTCCTTCCGTTGCCTCTTCGGTTGGCTGCCATCTGTGCGTGCGTTCCACGTATTGGCTGGCGTTTTCCACAGTGTGTCTAGCTCCTCTTTCAGCAGCCCCAGATACAGATTGATGTCGTTCCCTGGTTGTTTCGGCCCTTCAATTAGCATACTCATGTGAATGTACTTCCTCTTCATGCACAACCAGGGGGGAAGGTTGTACATCCACACAAACACAGGCCAGGTGCTATGTGTGCTTCTCTGGCTGCCAAACGGATTGACTCCATCGGTGCTCGCGCCCAGCACGATGTTCCTCGGATCGTCCCCAAATTCTGGGTGTTCGAAGTTCAACGCTTGCCACTGGCTCGCATCCTTAGGGTGACTCAGCATCTTGTCTTTTTTATTTATCTCCGGATCATTTCCGTCATCTTCTCACTTCTTCTCCTCCCTATTCGCGTGCCAACGCAGAAGCTTTGCTAGCTTAGGGTCCGCGAAATACCGCTGCAGATGAGGAGTGATCGGAAAGTACCACACCAATTTTCGAGGAGCTTTCTTCCTCTTCTTGTATCGAGTGACGCCGCACACCGGACATATGGTAGACTCCGCGTGCTCGTCCCGATAAATGATGCAATCGTTCATGCACACATGGTATTTCATGTGCGGTAAATCCAGAGGACACACGATTTTCTTCACCTCCTCGAAACTGGTCGGGCACTTGTTCCCCTTGGGAAGACGTTCGTGCCAGAATGACATGTTCTCGTTGTAGCATGCGTCGGTCATTTTGTGTTTTACCTTCATCTCCAGAGCCATGAGCATTACTTTCAGGCGGGTATCCTCGGGCCTGCATCCTTCATACAATGGAGTAACCGCGTCTATCTCCAGTTGATCCAGCTTGGCTTTCTCTCGGGCGGCAGCTCTTGCGTTACCCATCTGCTTGAGAAGCAGCTCTTGAATATGAGGGTCCTGCACCCAGCCCATCGATGGTCCATCGTCGTCTGCTCTGGCATCTTCATCTTCATGATCATGCCCTTCGTCTTGATCTTCCTCATCATCATGTCCGGCATCTTCTACATGATGACTGTGTCCTACATCTACTTCGTGATCATGTCCTGGAGATTCTTCGTCTTCTCGCCCGCCCTCGCCGCTATTGTCTTGCTGCCCTTCCTTATTTCTTACCCGGCCCCCATGGATGACTTCATAATCATCTTCATCACCTTGCCACCGATAGCCATCCATGAAACCACGCACGAGCAGGTGGTCCCGCACCTGTCTGGAATCCGGGTCCATAAGGCTCCTCAGCTTGCATCTTCGACACGGACATCTTATCTCCATCTCGTTCTTTTGAAGCATCTCGGCCTTCGCGGAGCTCAAAAACCTATTCACGATGCCTTCGGTCATTGTGCGGACCATGGTCACCTGCGGGGTAGAGCAAAACGATATTTTAGAACCAAAAAAAAATTTGGCATGACTTTGCCTAAAAATAGGACCAAAAAGAATGCATAGTGCCAAATTCTCGCCGAAACAGAAATGAATCAACATTCCGGCAAAATATTGGCAGCTATCGCATTTCAAATACCGGTACCTCCAAACACAAACATATGCAACACCACAAACATATGTAGATCTAGGCCATAAAAAGTGTGCACGTTGTTGGAGGGAGAAAAAAGTAGATCTAGAACATAAAGAAAGCTTTCCCCTTACTTACCTATCAAAAAAAGGAAATTTAACAACTTAATTTGGGTGAATCTATGGTGCAAATGAGGTGAGGAGGAGGAGGCAGCCGAGACCAAGCTTGGTAGAGGTGGAGAGAATGAAGTGGGGAAAGTGAGTGTGGTAGGTGGCTGTCCAAAATATCTAGCTGCTCTCAGGTTACCAATGGCGCACCTCCTAAGAATGCGCCATTGGTAACCAGGGTTACTAATGGCGCACCTGGTGTATGGTGAGCCATTACTAGTTTTGAAAAAAAAATAAAAAAAATTGTTAGTAGTGGCGCACCGTGGGTGTGGTGCGCCATTACTAGTTAAAACTAGTAATGGCGCACTATCCCCAGGTGCGCCATTACTAGTTTTGAAAAAAAAAATTGTTAGTAGTGGCGCACAGAGGGTGTGGTGCGCCATTACTAGTTAAAACTAGTAATGGCGCACTTTCCCCTGGTGCGCCATTACTAGTTTTGAAAAAATAAAAAAATTGTTATTAGTGGCGCACCGTGGGTGTGGTGCGCCATTAGTGATATGGCCACTAATGGCGTACCTATATCTGGTGCGCCACTGCCATATAGCAGTGGCGCACCACATACGTGGTGCGCCATTAATGTCCATATTAGCTATAGCCTTTTTTCTAGTAGTGTTGTGCCATATAAGAGTACATATAGGTGAAAGAATTAGGTCAAGAGACGCACGAGGGGCCCATAAGGGTGGGGGGCGCACCATACCCCCCTGGGCGCGCCCTCCGTCCTTGTGGCTGCCTCGTGGCTTCTCTGACTTGCACTCCAAGTCCTCTGGTTTCCTTTTGGTCCAAGAAAGATCATCGCGAAAGTTTTATTCCGTTTGGACTCTGTTTGGTATTCCTTTTCTACGAAACTCAAAAACAGGGAAAACACTGGAACTGGCACTGAGCTCTAGGTTAATAGGTTAGTCCAAAAAATAATATAAAATAGCATATTAATGCATATAAAACATCCAAAATAGATAATATAATAGCATGGAACAATAAAAAATTATAGATACGTTGGAGACGTATCAAGCATTCTCAAGCTTAATTCCTGCTCGTCCTCAAGTAGGTAAATGATAAAAACAGAATTTTTGATGTGGAATGCTACCTAACATATTTATCCATGTAATTTCTTTATTGTGGCATGAATGTTCAGATCCGTATGATTCAAAACAAAAGTTTAATATTGACATAAAAACAATAATACTTCAAGCATACTAACAAGATAATTATGTCTTCTCAAAATAACATGGCCAAAGAAAGCTTATCCCTACAAAATCATATAGACTGGCTATGTTGCATCTTCATCACATAAAATACTCAAATCATGCACAACCCCGGTTTTAGCCAAGCAATTGTTTCATACTTTAGTATTCTCAAACTTTTTCAACTTTCACGCAATACATGAGCATGAGCCATGGCCATAGCACTATAGGTGGAATAGAAGGTGGTTGTGCAGAAGACAAAAAGAGGGAGATAGTCTCACATCAACTAGGCGTATCAACGGGCTATGGAGATGCCCATCAATAGATATCAATGTGAGTGAGTAGGGATTGCCATGCAACGGATGCACTAGAGCTATAAGTTTATGAAAGCTCAAAAAAGAAAACTAAGTGGGTGTGCATCCAACTTGCTTGCTCATGAAGACCTAGGGCAATTTGAGGAAGCCCATTATTGGAATATACAAGCCAAGTTCTATAATGAAAAATTCCCAGTAGTATATGAAAGTGACAACATAGGAGACTCTCTATCATGAAGATCATGGTGCTACTTTGAAGCACAAGTATGGAAAAAGGATAGTAACATTGCCCCTTCTCTCTTTTTCTCTCATTTTTTTTCTTTCTTTTTTTTCTTTTTTTTTCTTTTCTCTTTTTTTCTCTTTCTTTCTTTCTTTTCTCCCTTTTTTTTCTTTCATATCTCTTTTTTTTCTTTCTTTTCTCTTTTTTTTCTCACATGGGATAATGCTCTAATAATGAAAATCATCATACTTCTATTTACTTACAACTCAAAAATTACAACTCGATACTAGAACAAAATATGACTCTATATGAATGCCTCCAGCGGTGTACCGGGATGTGCAATGAATCAAGAGTGACATGTATGAAAGAATTATGAAAGGTGACTTTGCCACAAATACAATGTCAACTACATGATCATGTAAAGCAATATGACAATGATGATGCGTGTCATAATAAACGGAACGGTGGAAAGTTGCATGGCAATATATCTCGGAATGGCTATGGAAATGCCATAATAGGTAGGTATGGTGGCTGTTTTGAGGAAGGTATATGGTGGTTTTATGGTACCGGGGAAAATTGCGTGGCACTAGAGAGGCTAGCAAAGGTGAAAGGGTGAGAGTGCGTATAATCCATGGACTCAACATTAGTCATAAAGAACTCACATACTTATTGCAAAAATCTATTAGTCATTGAAACAAAGTACTAGACGCATGCTCCTAGGGGAAGGGTTGGTAGGAGTTAACCATCGCGCGATCTTGACCTCCACACAAAGGATGACAATCAAAAAATATCTCATGCTCCAACTTCGTTACATAACGGTTCACCATACGTGCATGCTATGGGACTCACAAACCTTAACACAAGTATTTCTAAAATTCACAACTACTCACTAGCATGACTCTAATATCACCATCTTCATATCTCAAAACAATCATAAGGAATCAAACTTCTCATAGTATTCAATGCACTTTATATAAAAGTTTTTATTATATCCCTCTTGGATGCCTATCATATTAGGACTAAATTTATAATCAAAGAAAATTACCATGCTGTTTTAAAGACTCTGAAAATAATATAAGTAAAGCATGAGAGTTCATCAATTTCTATAAAATAAAGCCACCGCCGTGCTCTAAAAAGATGTAAGTGAAGCACTAGAGCAAAATTGCCTAGCTCAAAAGATACAAGCGAAGCACAAAGAGTATTCTAATAAATCACGATTCATGCGTGTCTCTCTCAAAAGGTGTGTACAACAAGGATGATTGTGGCAAACTAAAAAGCAAAGACTCAAATCATACAAGACGCTCCAAGCAAAACACATATCATGTGGTGAATAAAAATATAGCCTCATGTAAAGTTACCGATAGACGAAGACGAAAGAGGGGATGCCTTCTGGGGCATCCCCAAGCTTAGGCTCTTGGTTGTCCTTGAATATTACCTTGGGGTGCCTTGGGCATCCCCAAGATTAGGCTCTTGTCACTACTTATTCCATAGTCCATCAAATCCTTACTCAAAACTTGAAAACTTCACAACACAAAACTCAACAGAAAATCTCATAAGCTCCGTTAGTATAAGAAAATAAATCACCACTTTTGATACTGTTGTGAACTCATTATTTATTTATATTGGTGTAATATCTACTGTATTCCATCTTTTCCATGGTTCATACCCCCCGATATTACCCATAGATTTATCAAAATAAGCAAACAACACAAAGAAAACAGAATCTGTCAAAAACAGAACAGTCTGCGAAGATCCGAATTGCCAGAATACTTATGTAACTCCAAAAATTCTGACAAATTAGGAAAACATAGTAAATTTGTATATCAATCTTGCATAAAACATTCATGGTTTTTCAACGCTCCAGTAAATTATTAAAATCCTGAAACTGGACACAAAAGTTTCTGTTTTTCAGCAAGATCAAATCAACTATCACCATAAGCCATCCCAAAGGTCTTACTTGGAAAAAACACTAATTAAAACATAAAACCACATCTAACAAGAGGCTATATGAATTATTTATTGCAAAACGGAACCAAAAAAGCAAAACCAAAAATAAAATTGGGTTGCCTCCCAACAAGCGCTATTGTTTAACGCCCTTAGCTAGGCATAAAAACAAGAATAGATCTAAGTATTGTCATCTTTGGTATGCAATCCATAAGTGGCTCTCATAATAGATTCATCAGGCAATTTAATTTTCTTTCTTGGAAAGTGTTCCATGCCCTTCCTTAACGGAAATTGAAATCTAATATTTCCTTCTTTCATATCAATAATTGCTCCAATCGTTTTAAGGAAAGGTCTACCAAGAATAATAGGACATGTAGGATTGCAATCTATATCAAGAACAATGAAATCTACGGGCACATAATTCCTATTTGCAACAATAAGAACATCATTAATCCTTCCCATAGGTTTCTTAATAGTGGAATCCGCAAGATGCAAATTTAAAGAACAATCATCAAATTCACGGAAACCTAATACATCACACAAAGTTTTTGGAATCGTGGAAACACTAGCACCCAAATCACACAAAGCATGGCATTCATAATCTTTAATCTTAATCTTAATAGTAGGTTCCCACTCATCCTAAAGTTTTCTAGGCATAGAAACTTCCAATTCAAGCTTTTCGTCAAAAGATTGCATCATAGCATCAACGATATGTTTAGTAAAAGCTTTGTTTTGTTTATAAGCATGAGGAGAATTCAACAAGGATTGCAACAAGGAAATACAATCTATTAAAGAACAATTATCATAATTAAATTCCTTGAAATCCAAAAGAGTGGGTTCATTGCTACTTAAAGTTTTGACCTCACGAATCCCACTTTTATCAATTTTTGCATCAAGATCTAAAAACTCCGAATCATTGGGACGCCTTCTAACTAAAGTTGACTCATCTCCAGTCCCATCTTTATGAAGATTTATATTGGAAAACAAAGATTCAATAGGAGTCACATCAATCACTTTAAGATCTTCATCATTATTTAACGCTTCTGGTTTAGCGGCCATCTTATTTACTAAGGTAGCTTGTTTATCGGAAATTTGGCCTACTAGATTTTCAAGATGAGCAAACTGAGATTTCAAACCATAAAATTCTTTAGACATATCATCAAGTACTTTATTCATGTATTCCATAAAAATTTGCTGCTCCTTGAGCTCGTTCCTAAAGAAATTATTATGCTCAAATTGCAAAGACATGAAGCTTCTAACATTATTTTCAATTTCGTCCAACCTCTTGAGGTGAGGATCAATGTTTTTTGGAGGAATCATCGTGACAAGCAATCAATCCAACACGCAAGCACACAAAAAGCAAACGAAGAAGACAAACGGAAGAGGGGCGAAGAAAAGGCAAAGAGAGAGGCGAAGAAAAGGCAAACTTTTCGAAAATCGGTTAGAAGTGGGGGAGAGGAAAATGAGTGGCGAATGGCAAATAATGTAATGCGAGAGATGAGAGTTTTTGATGGGTACTTGGTATGTCTTGACTTGGTGTAGATCTCCCCGGCAACGGTGCCAGAAATTCTTCCTGCTACTTCTTGAGCTTGCGTTGGTTTTTCCCTTGAAGAGGAAAGGGTGATGCAGCAAAGTAGAGTAAGTATTTCCCTCAGTTTTGAGAACCAAGGTATCAATCCAGTAGGAGACAACACGTAAGTCACTGATTACCTGCACAAACAAACACCAAACTTGCACCCAACGCGGTAAGGGGTTGTCAATCCCTTCACGGTTATTTGCAAAAGTGAGATCTGATAGAGATAGGTAAAACTAAACAAATGATAAAGTAAATATTTTTGAGTTTTTTAGTTTATAGATCTGAAAATAAAAGATTTCAAAATAGTAGATCGGAAAGTAATATGATGGAAAATAGACCCGGGGGCCATAGGTTTCACTAGAGGCTTCTCTCAAAATAGAAAATAATACGGTGGGTGAACAAATTACTGCCGAGCAATTGATAGAAAAGCGCAAAGTTATGACGATATCTAAGGCAATGATCATGAATATAGGCATCACGTCCGTGTCAAGTAGACCGAAACGATTCTGCATCTACTACTATTACTCCACACATCGACCGACTCCTGCCTGCATCTAGAGTATTAAGTTCATGAAGAAAAGAGTAACGCATTAAGAAAGATGACATGATGTAGAGTAATTAACTCAAGCAATATGATGAAAACCCCATCTTTTTATCCTCGATGGCAACAATACAATACGTGTCTTGCTGCCCCTACTGTCACTGGGAAAGGACACTGCAAGATTGAACCCAAAGCTAAGCACTTCTCCCATTGCAAGAAAAACCAATCTAGTTGGCCAAACCAAATCGATAGTTTGAAGAGACTTGCAAAGATATCAAATCATGCATAAAAGAATTCAGAGAAGATTCAAATAATATTCATAGATAAGCTGATCATAAATCCACAATTCATCGGATCTCGGCAAACACACCGCAAAAAAAGTTTTACATCGAATAGATCTCCAAGAACATCGAGGAGAACGTGGTATTGAGAATCAAAGAGAGAGAAGAAGCCATCTAGCTACTAGCTTTGGACCTATAGGTCTGAGGTAAACTACTCACGCTTCATCGGAAGGGCAATGGTGTGATGTCGAAGACCTCCGTGATCGAATCCCCCTCCAGCAGAACGCCGAAAAAGGCCCATAAATGGGATCTCACGGGTACAGAAGGTTGCGGCGGTGGAAAAGTCTTTTCGTGGATGCCTCTGGTGGTTTGGCCATATAAGAGTATATATAGGTGAAAGAATTAGGTCAGGAGACGCACGAGGGGCCCACAAGGGTGGGGGGCGCGCCATACCCCCCCTGGGTGCGCCCTCCGTCCTTGGGGCCGCCTCGTGGCTTCTCTGACTTGCACTCCAAGTCCTCTGGTTTCCTTTTGGTCCAAGAAAGATCATCGCAAAAGTTTTATTCTGTTTGGACTTCGTTTGGTATTCCTTTTCTGCGAAACTCAAAAACAGGGAAAAAACAGGAAGTGCCGCTGGGCTCTAGGTTAATAGGTTAGTCCCAAAAATAATATAAAATAGCATATCAATGCATATAAAACATCCAAAACAGATAATATAATAGCATGGAACAATAAAAAATTATAGATACGTTGGAGACGTATCAGTCGCCGAGGGATCGAGGATTGCCGAGGGGTTGAGGGTCGCTGAGGGGTCGAGGGCCACCGAGGGGTCGAGGGATCGATGGTTGAGGATCTTCCAGTCCGAGTGCTGACCGACTGGTGTCGTAGCTTAAGATGAGGACATGCCCGAGCTGAAGGTCATGAGCACGGGTGAACTGCTTCCATCCGTGCACGAAGAACGGATGGAAGCAGTTCACCCGCGCTGATGACCTTCAGCTCGAGCACGTCCGCATCTTAAGCTACGACAACAGCCGCACCATGCTCACAGTGAAGGTGTTCGACAGGACCACCGAGGGGTCGAGTGTCGAGGATTGCCGAGGGGTCGAGGGTCGAGGGGTCAACGGTCGCCGAGGGGTCGAGGATCGCCGAGGGGTCGAGTGTTGAGGGGTCGATGGTCGAGGATCTTCTGGTCCGAGTGCTGACCGACTGGTGTCGTAGCTTAAGACGAGGACGTCCCCGAGATGAAGGTCATGAGCGCGGGTGAACTGCTTCCATCCATGCGCGAAGAATGGATGGAAGCAGTTCGCCCGCGCTGATGACCTTCAGCTCGGGCACGTCCGCATCTTAAGCTACGACAACAGCCGCACCATGCTCATAGTGAAGGTGTTCGACAGAACCACCGAGGGGTCGAGGATCGAGTGTCGAGGATTGCCGAGGGGTCGAGGGTCGAGGGGTCGACTGTCGCCGAGGGGTTCCTAAGCTATGTTGTACTTGATGATGATACACTAGTTATATATGCATATTATTATTCATGTCGGTATTAAAAAAAATTATGTTGTACTAATTTCATTTACTCTATGTCATGGCAGTTGTTGAAAGATGGTGGGCACGGGTAAGGAGCGCTCCGATGCTCCTTCTTCATCGGCACGTGGTGGGAGGGGTACTTCCATTCCACCCCAGACTCTCCGGAGAGCGTTGGTCGACAGTATGAAGACACCGGTGGGCGCTTCTTCGTCGGCGTCGTTGCCCACTGGGGGAGGAGGTCGGGGAGGGAATAAGAGAGGAGGTCGGGGAGGACGTGGCCATGGGAGAGCTAGGCAGGCTCCTACAACTTCCTCGCTGCCACCCCTAGCTGATTCACCCGAGCACAGGACTGCTAGGGTGAACACGTCTGAGGAGGAGGCTACGCGGACTCCGGTCCACGAGCCTCGGGCCTTCGGCCCACGAGACTTGGCCCCACGAGGCTCCGGACCAGGGTACGTCCCAGGAGACGTCCGAATGGGGTACCTGGACGAATCCGCCTGAGGGGCCGAGTGGCCATGCTGATGGTGCCTAGGATCCGGCTGATAGCGAGGGCGAGGTGGTTGAGGAGGCCACCATCTACCAGCATGGTTGTACACGGCTCCTGCCCGTGCCGGCGACCCGCGAGCAGAGGTGGTTGATTTTTGCTGATGGGGAGAGGTAAGTGCATTTACTCTTTTTGTACCATTAGCCTTCATGTTTCTTCAAATATCTAATGCGTTGGCCTTGTCATACTGCAGGGATTGGCGCCATGTTGATCGTGTGCGCAGGCCCAACACCGTCCTTGGTGTGATTTGCCGGCAAAACTTCCCGGGGTTTGTCACGTTGCCTAATGAGGGTCAGGTTCCAGACCTAGGATTGAACTGGGAGCACTACTTGGCTGCCCCGGCCCCACCGGAGGTGATGATCGACGGTGCCTTGTGCCACACGAGGGAAGAGATGGTGATTAGAAAGTTTTGGGTAATTTCTCCTTTACACAATTAAAAATCTTTAAATAGCTAGTTATTGTACTAATCAATGTTGTCTCGTTTGATTGCAGACCTTCTACAGGTGTGAGGAGGGATACGAGGAGGCCGCGGCAAAGGTTATCGATGCCGAGTGTAGGCGCCTTCTACAAAACTTATGGCACGAGGCTCGGGTGCAGGCTGTTCAAGACTACTACGCCTCGCGTGGTTTTAAGCCCAAGCCGGCGTGCCGCGATAAGTTTCTGAAGAAGGAGGAGTACATGACGGTAATTACCTATTCTTAAGGCCTTGTACTTAGTTTCCTTGATTTGATTCGTAGGCGTAGCGCTCAAGTACGTTTCTCTTTACTAAATTAGGTGCCCCCGAGATTGTGTGCGGATCAGATGGATTGTTGGGAGGTGTTGGTCGATGAATGGTGCTCAAACTAATGGCGTGCCCAGCACAACAATGCCAAGGACAAGCGTGCCCAAATGGAAGGTGTGCCACACCATCAAGGCAGCACCAACTTATTTCAGTTCGGGCTGAACTGGGTATGTGGTTTGCTTCATGATTCATGCAATTCATTCTTCATGCTAGCTTGAGACCTTTAATTACTAATTTACTCTGTTCCTCTCTTTCAGGCAAAACACAATAAGGCGGAGGTGCCAGAGGTGTACGACCTCTATGCCATGGCCCATACTGGGCCGTACAAGAAGGTCAAGGCATTCGAGCCATCTGACCTCGATAATCCATAGAACTTCAACAACATCTCTTCCCACAACAAACTCGTGAGGTACAGAGATGAGGGGAAGGCGAGGAAAGGCAAGGACTTTAACCCGAGCCAGCAGTTTGATCCAGAGCTGGTGATGATATCTGGTGGCGGGAGGTCCCATGGCTCGATAGCCATTGGAGATGGACTTATCCGTTGTCCTCGCACTCTCACGGAGATCAAGGCACGCTAGTCGAGGTCCACTCCTGAGATGAGGCCTTGTCAACGGCCAGTCGAGCTCGTCTTCGAGGTTAGTTGTATGGACTCATCTATCTTTCCTCCATTACATTATGTGTGCGGCCATCGATGATTACAATGCTAACGAGGAGTGATGTTGCAGGCTACTCTTTAGAGTGAGAGAGATAGAACCTAGGCACTTCTAGCGGAGAGGGACCGGCAGGTGGAGGAGAAGCAGCGGGAGTTGGAGGAGAAGACGGCAAGGATGTTGGAGGAGGAGAGGGCACGGAATGACATGCAGAACTGGGCCATGTATGAGCTCCTCGTGGTAAGTTTCTTCTGCATATTAGCCAAATCATTCACGTAATGTTCGTTTCATTACTAACTAGTATGACTAACCCGTCAAAACCAAATGGGCAGTCTGTGTGCCAGAAGGACGGTCAGACCCCTCCGCCGATGCCAGAGATTGCTCCGGGGACCACGGTGAGTTTAATTTGAATGGTCATTAGTTACTAGTATTAACATTTGAGTGTCGTCATGCTAACGAGACATTGCAAATGATCTTTGGTGTAGCGTACCTCCAGATAAGCATCACACGATCCTTCTCCAGGTGATACCGGCACGAGCCACGCCGATGCTTCACCTCTGTGATGACAGTAAGTTTTCTCTAGTGTTTTGCTTAACAAATGCATAATGACCTAGACTTAGCTTTATTTCCTCCAATATGCTTACCATAATGACCTAGACTTAGCTTATTTTCCTCCAAAATGACATAATAAGGTTACTTAGCTCCAAAATGATACATTTAACCTTAGTTAGCTCTAAAACGATCTATACTTAGCTTTGTTTCCTCCAAAATGACCTAAGTTAGCTCTAATATGCAAGTTATCTCTAATATGCTTAATTACCTAGGTTTGCTCAATAATGACATACACTTAGCTTACTTATGTCAAAAATGGCATAATTAGCTTACTTAGGTTTGAAATGGCATAACAACCTTGGTAACCTCATATATGTCGTATACTTAGCTTATTTTCCTCGAGAATGACATAATAAGCTTAATTAGCTCCAAAATGATCAATTTTACCAAAGTTAGCTCCAAAAATTACCTATGTTAGCTCTGATATGCTAAGTTAGCTCTAATATGCATAGTTACCTAGGTTAGCTCAGTAAATACCTATACTTAGCTTACTTATGTCAAAAATGGCATAATATGCTTAGTTAACTCAAAAATGGCATAATTACCTAGGTTAGCTCAATAATGATCCATTTTACCTAAGTTAGCTCCAAAATGATCCATTTTACCTAGGTTAGCTCCAAAATGATTCATGTTACCTATGTTAGCTCCAAGATGATCCATTTTACCTAAGTTAGTTCCAAAATGATCCATTTTAGCTAGGTTAGCTCCAAAATGATCCATTTTAGCTAGGTTAGCTCATAAATGATCCATTTTACTTAGGTTAGCTGATAAATGTCATTTTTACGTAGGTTATCTCCAAAATGACCCATTTTAGCTAATTTAGCTCCAAAATGATCCATTTTGCCTAAGTTAGCTCATAAATGTCATTTTTACCTAAGTTAGCTCATAAATGTCATATACTTCTTCTTCTTCTAAGTTTTTTGTTTCCCATTTTGCAGATTTCATTAACTTCACGGAAGCTTTGCATTGATGGAGGGCTTGTTTTCCCTTTCTGTTTTAATTTTCGAACAATGTGGAACTTGCATTGTGGAACTTGTAATATGTATATATGGATGAACTATGTATGTTGAACTTGTGATGTATTTGGATATGTCATATGTATGTGGAACTTGCTATCTATGTGTTTGATATCTCCTATGTTTGGTGTGAAATATATATATGTTTGCTGTGAAATATCATATATTTGTTGTGAAAATGGTTGGATATAAGAAAAATAGAACAAAAAGAGGCAATGCAGCCTCTTTGCCGTCTGCCACCGACGGCAAAGGGACCTTTGCCGTCTGCCACAGACGGCAAAGAGGCCACGTGGCAGCAGCTTCTTTGCCGTCGGCCACCGACGGCAAAGGTTCTTTGCCGTCTGCTTTGAGAAAGCAGACAGCAAAGAACCTGTTTACCGTCGCTTACTCTGCCGGACATGTTTGTCGTCTACGGTGTGACGACCCCGGCTTAATCGTCCACTAACCATACACGCAATTGCACATGATCAAGCCTAAGGACTCACTTGAAGATATCACAACACAACTCTAAAACATAAATAAAGTCATACAAGCTTTATATTACAAGCCAGGGCTCGAATACATAGCTCGATGGCGTACAAGCGTCAGCGGAAGCATTAGATATCTGAGTACAGATATTACAGAAGAACAGATAGGCCTTTAGAAAGGTGGGGCAAAATTAAAATACTATGATCGAAAGGCGTAGGCCTCCTGCCTAGGATCCTCCGAATCCTACTCCTGGTCGTCTCTCGGCTCCTCGTAGTAGTACTCGCCGGGAGGGTAGTAGTAGTAGTCGTAGTCGTCGACAGGGGTAGCTATCTCAGGGGCTCCGTCATCTGGCGGCGACATATGGATATGGGGAGAAAAAGAAAATAAAGCAAACGTGAGTACTCATCCGAAGTACTCAGCAAGCAAGGATCTACACTACATATGCAACATTTTCAAAGGAGGCTGTATATGTGGACTGGGCTGCAGAAATGCCAGAATAGAGGGGAGAGCCTAGTCCTATCGAAGACTATCATCTTCAAGCATCTACATCGGTCTTGCAGCATTAGAAGAGTGCAGAATAATCAAAATGTAAAGTAGTAGTGTCATCAACCTCGGCCAGAGATCCTTTCTCGACTCCCTACGAGAAAGCAATCTCAGAGCCATACTATCCATTTCATCTCAAGTTCTAGTTGTACCGATCGGGATACAACTCCGAGTGTCCGTTACCGTAGGACAGGCTATCGAAAGATTGTTTCTTCCCTGCAGGGGTGCACCAACTTACCCACCACGCTCGATTAACTCTGACCGGACACACTTTTCTGGGTCATGCCCGGCCTCGGCCAAACAATACGCCGCAACCAGACCAAATACTTAACAGAGAGGTCAGCACGCCGGACTAAACCTATGCCCCAGGGGTCTTGGGCCATCGCCCCGGGAACTCCTGCACGTTACGGGGCCACCGAGAGCAGACCTAGCAACCCCTTATACAAGCGCGGTTGCGTTCCCAGTCCAACTCGGTGTGTGCCGCTCCTTACTGACGTCAATTAAGCTTCGGTTGCTGTATACGACGCAGAACATCCATACTATGCCCACGTGATGGTTAGTGCTATCAAGCCAGATGCCCCTCGGATCAAATATCCAAACCGTTAATGTGTTGGTAGTGCGGTAACGAGCAGAGACTCACGAAAGATGTGACCCCGTCGCCCCATCTCAAGGACTTGCGGCAAGGGCTAAGAATGCCCGGCCATGCCTTGTGTTCAACTCTCGGGCACCATCCAGGTCCACCCGACTCAACACCTCTCGCAATTAAGCTCGCGTGGGTACCCCTCAGGGCCGACCCGTCTTTAGTAACATGTTTCTGTGTAAAGTCATGTTAACCAAAGTAACCGTGTGTCTAACACCAAGGGGGAACCCTAAGGAATCACCCTCGATGGAATTCGACCTGATGTTATCGTCAAGGTGAACGAATGAGGAATCACCCTCGAGGTCCACTCTTGAGAAGTTGCACGACGTCGTCGTTATTGAGGGTGGTGTAGGAGGAATCACCCTCGCTGACCACGACCGATTAACTAACCTACAAGGTTATCATCAGAAGTGCTGACGAGGTATCACCCTCGGCACTCGATAGTAACCCAGTAGTGTCAAGCAACTAAGGGGGAAGTGATGTGCGGTGCCGGGGTCTGATCTTCAATCCCGATGATCGGGTCTTCTGATTATCCAGCGGGCCAGTCGGGATAAAGTGGGGGTCTCTGATGGGTCTCTACCCAGCCTATACTAAACAGTTTAGCATAAGCACGTAGGTAACAATAGCAGGTTACAATAAACAGGCTATGCAACAGATATAGGATACAGTAACAGCATCAAATTCTAATGCATGCATAAGAGAGAAGAGAATGGGCGATATCGGAATGCTCAAAAGGGGGGGTGCTTGCCTGTCTGCTCGACGGCAAGGGCAAGGTCGTCAACTGCGTCGTTGGGCTCCGGAGCAGCGTCGGCCTCGGGAGCTACATCGACGTTGGGGTCTACCGGGAGAGAAGAGGGGGAAGAAACATATAAATACACAGCTAACGAAGCAACACAGAACATGTCATGACTAGGATGCAGTGCAGGGTTGCCTGAAGTATGTCTAAGTCATTTTAGTTATTATAGGATTAAGGTGGGATTTATTTACCGGTGATTATGCACTATTCATCTATCGGATACAGATGAAAAGTTACGGGTTCTCCTACGTAGGGGGTTCCGACATGGAAATAGATGACACGATCAGATTCGTCTCGTCGTTCTGAGCAACTTTCATGTTTTAAGTTTTTCGATCTGAGCTACGGTTTAAAAGTTATTAATTTCCGAAGATTTAATCTATTTTCTGGAATTATTTTTATTTACAGAAAATGATATATGATGTCAGCATGATGTCACTGTGTCGTCAGCAGTCAACAGCGGCTGACCAAAGTCAAACCTGACATGTGGGTCCAATGGGACCAACATGTCAGTCTCTGTTAAGACTAACATTGAATTAATCTAACTAACAGGGCTAATTAAGGGGTGGGCCCCATATGTCAGTGAGTGTTAGGATTATCTAAACAAATTTTAATTAAAAAGTGTTTTAATTACATTAACTAAATGAAGGGGCCCACTGTCAGTGACTGGGATGCACAGTAATTGCGTTGACCCGGTCAACCTTGTCAAACACGCTGTGGGGCCTACTCGTCAGCGACCCTGAGCGGGCCCCACCACTTGCCATGTCGGAGGGGTCGCCGGAAATGCACCGGTGAGCGTTCCGCGGCGGCTGCCTCGCCGGAGACGCGCGGGTTTCGCTTACACGGGCCCAAACTTGACGCGGCTAGGTGCGTTCGATAGAGGAGACGGAGCCGCGTCAAAAGGCGTAGGGGACACGGCCGGAGTAGGCCGGAGGGGACAGCGGCGAGCACCGCAGCGGGCGCCGGAGTTCGGCCGTCGTCGGAAACTAGACTACAGCGGGAAAAACGAGCGACGTAAGATCTCTACGGCGTCTACGCGGCCCAATGAAGCGAATGGTCACGCGTGCGTGACCTATGGGTCACCGGAACCACGCCGGTGTTGAGCTCGCACGGCGGCGAGTACGGCCACTGTGGCTCGTCGTCCCGGAGCTCGCGTAAGACAGGGAAAGAAGAGGGGGAAGGACGGTCGCTCACCAAGGGAGCTCAAGAAGGCTCTTCAGAGGCTTAGGAGCTGCCGAGGTGTTGCTGGAGATGACGAAGACGGCGGCGACCAAACAGAGGAGGTGTCGTTGATTCAGCTCCAGCGGTGCCTTCCGGCTCCACCTAAAGGTCCCAGCCGAACGGGAGAATGACGGCGGCCCTCCTGGACGGTGAGAGAGGTTGACGCGGCGCCGGTGACCACGAGAACGTGCGAGGCACGGCGGCGACCGTGTCGGTCTCGTTGGGTGGGGAGGAAGAGAGCTTAAGGGAGAGAAAAGAGAGACAAGGGGAGAGTGGCGAGGGAGGCCAGAGGGGATGGATGAGGCCGGGACCTTATCCCCTCGCTGTCGGTGGGCGTCGTGCTGTCGCCGTTAAGACGGCGCGCGCGCGGCGTCCATGGCACGGCCGACAGCGCGACAGAGAGAGAATGGGGACGAAGGAGTGGGCCGGCTGGTCTGGGCTGAGTGCAATGTGCACTTAGGCCCAGCCAGCTAGACCTTTTTCATTTAATTTTTTTGATTTCTTTTAACAGAGGGGTTTTGCAATATTTTGTGCAGTCAAAACATTTAGCAAAAATGTTGGCCTTGGCCACATAATTACTTTGGATTACTCTGCATTACGACAAAAAGATTGGGCAGCATTTGAATCCATTTGGATTTTTCCAAAAATGTTTTTGGCATTTTATAGGGCTGTTTTACCCCTGATTCTTCTATTTGAATCTCTTAGTTAATTTAATAAATGTTGGATCTAATTTTTGAATGGTCTTTGGATTATTTTCTATTTCATGAACATTTTTAGAACAGTGTTCGAGCAAAGTTATTTTGCACTTTTGAATTTGAGTTGATTTTCAGGTTAGGATTTGAATTGTTGGGATTAATCACTATGACTAGGCATTGCAAATGATATGACTTGGCATTATTAGCAGTTGATCACAGTGACTAATACTCAGGGGTGTTACAAGTTCTCCTCCTTTAAAAGAAATTCTCGTCCCGAGAATTTAGGAGGTAGAAGGAAAGAGGTCGGGATATTCTTCCCGAAGATGATCCTCGCATTCCCAAGTGGCTTCATCTTCAGTATGATTCGACCACTACACTTTCAGGAACTTGGTCGTCTTCTGATGAGTTCGACATTCTGCTTCATCGAGAATGCGGATGGGATGCTCCTTATAAGAAAGATCATCTTGCAACTGGAGCATCTCGTGATCCACTGCGTGGTGTGGACATTCCTTGAAGCATTTACGAAGTTGTGACACGTGGAAGACATCATGGATATGAGAGAATTGTGGTGGCAACTCCAATTTATATACCACCTGTCCACATCTAGCTACGATGCGGAAAGGACCAATATAGCTAGGAGCTAGCTTGCCCTTGATTCTGAAACGACGGGTGCCCTTCATAGGAGTGACACGAAGATAAGCTTGATCACCTGGTTGATAGGTCAAGCCCCATCATTTGTGATCATAATTGCTCTTTCTGGCGGTCCTGAGCCGCCTTGAGATTTTCTCGGACAATTCTGACTTGTTCTTCGGCATGTTGAATAATGTCCGGTCCCACGAGAGGTCGTTCCCCAGTTTCTGACCAATTTAGAGGGGTTCGACACTTACGTCCATAAAGCACTTCGAAGGGGGCCATTTTCAAGCTGGCTTGATAACTGTTGTTATAAGAGAATTCGGCATACGGGAGAGATTCTTCCCACTTCTTACCGAATGATATAACACAAGCCCGAAGCATATCTTCAAGCACTTGATTTACTCGCTCGACTTGGCCTTGGGATTGAGGATGATAAGCTGAACTCCAGGTAATGTGAGTTCCCATAGCTTCTTGGAAACTTTCCCAAAACTTGGATGTGAAAAGACCGCCACGGTCCGAACTGATCTCCTTCGGAATACCGTGGAGTGAAACGATTCTGGAGATATACAGCTCTGCTAGCTGGCTAGCAGTGATAGTCTCCTTGACAGGAAGAAAATGAGCAACCTTGGAAAGTTGGTCGACGACGACAAGAATAGCATCGTGACCTTTCTGAGAGTTGGGAAGACCAGTAATGAAATCCATTTGCACTTTATCCCATTTCCCCAAAGGAATAGGGAGTGGTTGAAGAATTCCAGCAAGCTTCTGATGTTCTACTTTCACGCGATGACAAACATCACATTCAGCAACATAGCGAGCAATGTCCTACTTCATTTTAGACCACCAGTACCTCTGTCGAAGATCCCGATACATCTTGGTGCTACCCGGATGGATAGACAGCGGTGTATCATGGGCTTCTTTCATAACCTTATCAGTCATAAGCTCGAATCGAGGTACCACGATGTGGTCTCTGAAATATAAGGTTCCATCTTCAGCAATCAAGAAATCCATGTACTTCTTGAGGTGAACTTTTTCTTCATCAGATCGATTTCAGCATCTTTGGCTTGCGCTTCTTTAACATCTTTCTCAAGGTCTGGCTGTACCACAAGGTTATTAAGAGAACCCTGCAGAACAATACAGATGTTCAACTTGCGCAATTCTTCATAAAGCTTGGGTTGAGCTTGCTTAACCATGAGGTTATTGCAATAGGACTTGCGGCTCAAGGCATCCGCCATCACATTAGCCTTGACAGGGGTATAATAAATACCACAATCATAGTCCGTAATTGTTTCCAACCATCGTTGTTGATGAAGATTAAGATCCGATTGGGTGAACAAGTACTTCAGACTCTCATGATCGGTATAAATCTAACACCGGTTCCCAAGAAGATAATGTCGCCACTGCTTCAAAGCATAGATCACAGCAGCGAGTTCGAGAACATGCACTGGATAGTTTTCTTCATGCGGACGCAATTGTCGCGAGGCATATGCAATCACTTTACGCTCTTGCATTAGGACATAGCCTAATCCCTGACGAGAAGCGTAACAATATATCACAAAGTCCTTGCGTGAATCGGGAGGAGCAAGCACTAGAGCAGAAGTAAGCTTGTCCTTGAGGGTCTGGAAACTTTCTTAACATTTGTCTGTCCACTCAAACTTAACGCCTTTGTGGAGCAGATTTGTCAGGGGCTTGGCAATCTTGGAAAAGTTCTCGACGAATCGACGACAATAACTTGCAAGGCCGAGAAAATTTTGGACTTGCTTGGCATTCTTCGGAGGGGTCCAGTCAAGGATAGCCTGAACACGCTCCGGGTTAACAGCAATACCGTCCTTGGAAATCACATGTCCAAGGTAGATCACTTCAGAAAGCCAGAATTCACATTTAGAGTACTTGGCATACAACTTGTGCTCTCGAAGCCTCTCCAGAACAAGGCGAAGATGTTCGGCATGTTCTTCCTTATTCTTCGAATATACCAGAATATCATCCAGATATACCACGACGAACTTGTCAAGGTAATCCATGAATATATAATTCATTAGACGGGAGAATGTAGCTGGAGCACTCGTTAGGCCAAATGACATAACGGTGTACTCGTAGGAACCATAACAAGTGACGAACGCAGTCTTGGGAATATCCTCTTCACGGACACGAATCTGGTGATAACCCAACCTCAAGTCGAGTTTAGAGAAACACCGATGATCCAGCAAGTTGATCATATAAGTCATTGATCTGGGGAAGCAGATATTTATTCTGAATGGTTGCCTGGTTGATAGGACGGTAATCTTGAACCAACCTATTCGTACCATCTTTCTTCTTGACAAAGAGAGACGGTGCTCCCCAGGCAGACGAACTAGGACGGATGAAGCCCGTCTTAAGTGATTTATTGATTTCTTCCTTAAGCTCAAGTAGGTGGTGCGGAGGCATCTTGTAAGGACGCTTCGCAATAGGAGTGGTGCCAGGCTTCAAGTCAATGACATACTCGACAGCTCTAGCAGGGGGTATTCCTAGAAGTTCTTCTGGAAAAACATCCTAGAATTCGCAGACAACTGGAATGTTCTCGATCCCCTCAAGCGGAGAAGTGTTCAACGCATTCAAGGCATAAATCTGAGCCTCGGCATTCTGAGTGAGGTGAGCATGATAATTCACTAACTCATCTGATGGATGAAGGAGGTGTACAACTTTACTGGCAGAATTGATTGAGGTGTAATGAGCCTTCAACCAATCCATTCCCAATATAAGGTCAATTTTGGAAGACTCCAGGATAATGGGAGACACGTGGAACTCCAATCCTTCGATTTCAAGGGGAACATTATAACTAACCACGGAGGTTCGACATCCGCCCGCGGGAGTATGTACCACTAAAGGTGTGTTCATGTACTCACACTTAACATCATGCATGCGTGCAAAATGCTGTGACATGAATGAATGAGATGCTCCTGAATCAAATAAAACAGAGGCTGGTGCTGAGTTAACAAGTAGTGTACCCATGACTGTAGCTGGTTGATCTGGGTCTTCACTCATGTTGACATGATAAGCCTGCCCACAACCATAAGAAGGTCTGGCATTGTTGTTACGCTGCTGAGGAATTCCACGGCCATTACCATGGCCAGCTGAAGGAAGAGCTAACTGATTTTGATTCTGAGAACAGTGTCTGGCACGGTGACCTGGCTGGCCACACTTGAAGCATAGTCCACTGTCAGGATGTGGTGCGGGAGCTCGAGGTGGTGGAGCTCTAAGAGGCTGCCTCGATGGTGGTGGAGGCAGACGAGGTGCAGCATATGCTGGCCTGTACACTGGAGCTGCTGGACGGTACATGCTCTGTGGAATCCATATGCGGCGCTTCTGGGAAGACGAGCCCGAAGATGAGCCCGCTTCACGAGTGTGTCTGGTCGCTTGCTTGTGTTTCTTCAGACCAGTCTCGACCATGATAGCCTTATTCACCAAGGTGGCGAAGTCAGGATAGTCTTGGACGAGCAGGGCTAACAGAATGTCATGGTGTAGCCCTTCACGGAACATCTCCTGCATACGAGCATCAGTTGGGATGTCTTCTTCAGCATAGCGAGACAAGTCAAGGAACTCTCGCTGATAGACTTCTACAGTCTTGTTGCCTTGAACAAGGTTGCGGAACTCAGCCTTCTTGCATGCTATAACTGCTTGAGGAATATACCAGGCACGAAAAGCAATCTTGAATTCCTCCCATGTGACAACAGTTCCAGGAGGTAGGGTCTGTCGGTGAGTGGCCCACCATTGCGCTGCGGGACCCTTCAGGAAGTATGTCGCAAAGGTGACATAGCTGGCAGGGAGAACATCAGCTGACTCCATCTCATAGAAGATGTCACGCAGCCAATCATCAGCATCCAGCGGATTAACAATGTTGCGGAATATCGATGGGTTGAGTCGAACAAACTCAGGCAGCGTAATTGAAGGTGGCTGCTGGTTGGCATTGGGACGAGGGCACTGTTGCATAATCCCCGTCATAAATTGACGGTTAAGTTCAAACTGTTGCATCATAGCAGCCATATGGTCAGGCGGTGGCGGCGGTGGTGGATTGTTATCTGCCATCCTGCTAAATTCAATAGGGGTAGTTTAGCAGAAGCCAATGCGAGTGTTCAGCGACATGCATGATGTAACGCGATGGAATTTAAGTAGTACAACAGATGCTTAATAGTAGTCATTAAGTCATATAGATCCATACAGAGTTGGTTACAAATGGGCAGCACAACGGCGCAAATTCAAAAGCTAGACATACTAGGCGGCGCGCAGGCACGCGGTAAGGAAGTACACATTGAGACATAGCAAAGGCTACATCAACGTCAGAGAAAACCACGGAAACGGGGTAGCTACAAGTGCGGACGACGGACATTCGTCGCAGAAGGATCCTGAGCACCATGTGCACTCTGATGCAGAACCCGGTCTCGAGCTGAAAGAAGAGGTCCACGTGCAGGTGTGTGACCTCCCATAGCAGGCCAATCGATCCCTGGTGGCATCTCGGTCCTGCGCGGGTAAAGAATATGCTCCGAATGTATCCCTGCACGAACAACTGGTAGCAACTGTGTCATAGCCTCGTAGAGTCGTACTCGAGTGGCAAACAACTCGACGGCCAGAGCCCGAACAGTGCGATCCAGAGCCTGAGTACACTAAATCAGAACTCGCGGATCATAGCGACGAGGCTCGTACGGGGCACAGGTAGCTGTGTAGTAACCAGTAGCATCTCCAACCGGGGCATACGGAATGTATCGGAACTCAAAGTCATCCAAGCTAGCACTGTGCTCTCCTCGGAGACGTGCAACAGCAGAGTAGGCGGCATCATGGACTGCCATCTCAATCGTCATGCCGCTACCGTGGAAAAGGTACAGCTCAGTGTCCGAGTCATCCTGATGATCATAGATGCGAACATCAGCATAGTACTGCTCTTAGTTGAACTCGCGGTAAACCTCGTAGACCATGTACTCGGGGTACCAGCGGTAACCCAGTCTGGTCAAGAGAGCGATCAGGACAGCTGGAAACCCAGGGGCATCGCGAGCCTAAGTGCGAAGCACAAGCTGCGTCGTGGGACGTGGTGGAAACAGACAATCCATCTGAAACAAAGGAGTTCAGGGTTGTCATATGACGATGAGAAATATTACAAACCTCGGAAGGAAAAGTTAAACAAAACAATGGAAAGGAAAATGATTATCAGACTAATCAGATCAATGACAGGGAAATCACACAGAATTCCAGCTCTCCGGGTGGACGGAATTTACGAGATCCTAATTGTCGGTGTTAGTAAATTTATTAAACCCGAATAGACGAGAGATCAGAGTCCCAGAGTAAAGATTGAGGAGTAAAAGATCCTAATACCACCCAATTGGCGACGTGGGCCCATAACCCACAGGTCCCAGGATCAAAACCTGGCTCTGATACCAACCTGTGACGACCCCGGCATAATCATGCACTAACCATGCACGCAATTGCACACGATCAAGCCTAAGGACTCACTTGAAGATATCACAACACAACTCTAAAACATAAATAAAGTCATACAAGCTTTATATTACAAGCCAGGGCCTCGAGGGCTCGAATACATAGCTCGATGGCATACAAGCATCAGCGGAAGCATCAGATATCTGAGTACAGATATTACAGAAGAACAGATAGGCCTTTAGAAAGGCGGGGCAAAATTAAAATACTACGATCGAAAGGAGTAGGCCTCCTGCCTAGGATCCTCTGAATCCTACTCCTGGTCATCTGTGGGCTCCTCGTAGTAGTACCCACCGGGAGGGTAGTAGTAGTAGTCGTAGTCGTCGATAGGGGTAGCTATCTTAGGGGCTCCGTCATCTGGCAGCGACTTATGGATATGGGGAGAAAAAGAAAATAAAGCAAACGTGAGTACTCATCCGAAGTACTCAGCAAGCAAGGATCTACACTACATATGCAACATTTTCAAAGGAGGTTGTATATGTGGACTGGGCTGCAGAAATGCCAGAATAGAGGGGAGAGCCTAGTCCTATCAAAGACTATCATCTTCAAGCATCTTCATCGGTCTTGCAGCATTAGAAGAGTGCAGAATAATCATAATGTAAAGTAGTAGTAGTGTCATCAACCTCGGCCAGAGATCCTTTCTCGACTCCCTGCGAGAAAGCAATCTCAGGGCCATACTATCCATTTCATCTCAAGTTCTAGTTGTACCGATCAGGATACAACTCTGAGTGTCCGTTACCGTAGGATAGGCTATCGATAGATTGTTTCTTCCCTGCAAGGGTGCACCAACTTACCCACCACGCTCGATTAACTCCGACCAGACACACTTTTCTGGGTCATGCCCGGCCTCGGCCAAACGATACGCCGCAACCCGACCAAATACTTAACAGAGAGGTCAGCACGCCAGAATAAACCTATGCCCCCAGGGGTCTTGGGCCATCGCCCCGGGAACTCCTGCACGTTACGGGGCCACCGAGAGCAGACCTAGCAACCCCTTATACAAGCGCGGTTGCGTACCCAGTCCAACTCGGCGTGCGCCGCTCCTTACTGACGTCAATTAAGCTTCGGCTGATGTATATGACGCAGAACACCCATACTATGCCCACGTGATTGTTAGTGCTATCAGGCCAGAGGCCCCTCAGATCAAATATCCAAACCGTTAATGTGTTGGTAGTGCGGTAACGAGCAGAGACTCACGAAAGATGTGACCCCGTCGCCCCATCTCGAGGACTTGCGGAAAGGGCTAAGAATGCCTGGCCACGCCTCGTGTTCAACTCTCAGGCACCATCCAGGTCCACCCGACTCCACATCTCTTGCAATTAAGCTCGCGCGGGTACCCCTCAGGGCCGACCCGTCTTTAGTAACAAGTTTCTGTGTAAAGTCATGTTAACCAAAGTAACCGTGTGTCTAACACCAAGGGGGAACCCTAAGGAATCACCCTCGATGGAATTCCACCTCACGTTATCGTCAAGGTGAACGAATGAGGAATCACCCTCGAGGTCCACTCTTGAGAAGTTGCACGACATCGTCGTTATCGGGGATGGTGTAGGAGGAATCACCCTCGCTTAACACGACTGATTAACTAACCTACAAGGTTATCATCAGAAGTGCTGACGAGGTATCACCCTCGGCACTCGATAGTAACCCAGTAGTGTCGACCAACTAAGGGGGAAGTGATGTGCGGTGCCGGGGTCTGGTCTTCAATCCCGATGATCGGGTCTTCTGATTATCCAGCGGGGCAGTCGGGATAAAGTGGGGGTCTCTGATGGGTCTCTACCCAGCCTATACTAAACAGATTAGGATAAGCAAGTAGGTAACAATAGCAGGTTACAATAAACAGGCTATGCAACAGATATAGGATACAGTAACAGCAACAGATTCTAATGCAAGCATAAGAGAGAAGAGAATGGGCGATATCGGAATGCTCAAAAGGGGGGGTGCTTGCCTGTCTGCTCGACGGCAAGGGCGAGGTCGTCAACTGTGTCATCGGGCTCCTGAGCAGCGTCGGCCTCGGGAGCTACGTCGACGTCGGGGTTTACCGGGAGAGAAGAGGGGGAAGAAACATATAAATACACAGCTAATGAAGCAACACAGATCATGTCATGACTAGGATGCAGTGCAGGGTTGCCTGAAGTATGTCTAAGTCAATTTAGTTATTATAGGATTAAGGTGGGATTTATTTACCGGTGATTATGCACTATTCATCTACCGGATATGGATGAAAAGTTACAGGTTCTCCTATGTAGGGGGTACCGACATGGAAACAAATGACACAATCAGATTCGTCTCGTCGTTCTGAGCAACTTTCATGTTTTAAGTTTTTCGATCTGAGCTATGGTTTAAAAGTTATTAATTTGCAAAGATTTAATTGATTTTCCGGAATTATTTTTATTTACAGAAAATGATATATGATATCAGCATGATGTCACTGTGTCATCAGCAGTCAACAACGGCTGACCAGAGTCAAACCTAACATGTGGGTCCAGTGGGACCCACATGTCAGTCTCTGTTAAGACTAACAGTGAATTAATCTAACTAACAGGGTTTATTAAGGGGTGGGCCCCATATGTCAGTGAGTGTTAGGATTATCTAAACAAATTTTAATTAAAAAGCATTTTAATTACATTAACTAAATGAAGGGGCCCACTGTCAGTGACTGGGATGCACAGTAATTGCGTTGACCCGGTCAACCTGGTCAAACACGCGGTGGGGCCTACTCGTCAGTGACCCTGAGCGGGCCCCACCACTTGCCATGTCGGCGGGGTCGCCGGAAACGCACCGGCGAGCGTTCCGCGGCGGCTGCCTCGCCGGAGACGCACGGGTTTCGCATACACGGGCCCAAACTCGACGCGGCTAGGTGCGTTCGATAGAGGAGATGCAGCCGCGTCGAAAGGCGTAGGGGACACGGCCGGAGGCGACAGCGGCGAGCACCGCATCGGGCGCCAGAGTTCGGCCGTCGTCAAAAACTAGACTACAGCGGATAAAACGACCGACGTAAGATCTCGACGGCGTCTACGCAGCCCAATGAAGCGAATGGTCACGCGTGCGTGACCTATGGGTCACCGGAACCACGCCGGCGTTGAGCTCACACGGCGGCGGGTACGGCCACTGTGGCTCGTCGTCCCAGAGCTTGCGTACGACAGGGAAAGAAGAGGGGGAAGGACGGTCGCTCACCGAGGGAGCTCAAGAAGGCTGTTCGGAGGCTTAGGAGCTGCCGAGGTATGGCTGGAGATGAGGAAGATGGTGGCGACCAAACGGAGGAGGCGGCGTCGATTCAGCTCCAGCGGTGCCTCCCGGGTCCACCTGAAGGTCCCAGCCGAACGGGAGAACGACGGCGGCCCTCCTGGACAGCGAGAGAGGTCAACGCGGTGCCAGTGGCCACGAGAACGGGCGAGGCACGGCGGCGACCGCGTCGGTCTCGTTGAGTGGGGAGGAAGAGAGCTTGAGGGAGAGACGAGAGAGACGAGGGGAGAGTGGCGAGGGAGGCCAGAGGTGATGGATGAGGCCGGGACCTTATCCCCTCGCTGTGGGTGGGCGTCGTGCTGTCACCGTTTTGACTACGCGCGCGCGGCGTCCATGGCGGGGCCGATAGCGCGACGGAGAGAGAATGGGGAGGAAGGAGTGGGCCGGCTGGTCTGGGCTGAGTGCACTGTGCACTTAGGCCCAGCCAGCTAGACCTTTTTCATTTAATTTTTCTGTTTTCTTTTAACAGAGGGGTTTTGCAATATTTTGTGCAGTCAAAACATTTAGCAAAAATGTGGGACTTGGCCACATAATTACTTTGGATTACTCTGCATTACCACAAAAAGATTGGGCAGCATTTGAATCCATTTGGATTTTTCCAAAAATGTTTTTAGGCATTTTATAGGGCTGTTTTACCTCTGATTCTTCTGTTTGAATCTCTTAGTTAATTTAATAAATGTTGGATCTAATTTTTGAATGGTCTTTGGATTATTTTCTATTTCATGAACATTTTTAGAACAGTGTTCGAGCAAAGTTATTTTGCACTTTTGAATTTGAGTTGATTTTCAGGTTAGGATTTGAATTGTTGGGATTAATCACTATGACTAGGCATTGCAAATGATATGACTTGGCATTATTAGCAGTTGATCACAGTGACTAATACTCAGGGGTGTTACAAGTTCTCCTCCTCTAAAAGAAAGTCTCGTCCCGAGAATTTAGGAGGTAGAAGGAAAGAGGTCGGGATATTCTTCCCGAAGATGATCCTCGCGTTCCCAAGTGGCTTCATCTTCAGTATGATTCGACCACTGCACTTTCAGGAACTTGGTCGTCTTTTGACGAGTTCGACATTCAGCTTCATCGAGAATGCGGATGGGATGCTCCTTATAAGAAAGATCATCTTGCAACTGGAGCATCTCGTGATCCACTGCGTGGTGTGGTAAGCCAAGGGAAAATGTGCCGCACAGGATTTGTGCATCTCTTCATCGCCAATGTTTTAGATAGAACACCCGTATGGAAAGCGAGAGCTATGGTCCTTCCCCACTAAGCCAAGGGAAAATTTTCCGCACAGGATTTGTGCTTCTCTTCATCGCAAACAGTTCAGATTGAACACAGTATGCAAACCGGGAGCTATGGTTCCTTCGCCACTAAACCAAGAGAAAATGCGGTGCGCAGGATTTGTACATCCTTTCAACGCAAACGGTTTTTTTCTGATGACCCGTGTGCAACCACGTACAGACAATTTGGTAAGATTTGCATCTGTCATATTGTGTATATTGCAATTTGTCAAGCTGGAAAGATTGACATTTGTCGATCTAGTAACATTGCCCTTTGTCAACCTTGTAACCCTGCCATTTGTCAAAATTTACAGCTAAAAATCACTACCACTATCTAATTTTGCAGCTGAAATTCAGTAAGCATAGATTTCATTCATAGCTTAAGCAGTTGTTCTTTATACAAACAGTTCAACTCGACAGCTGAACCGACCAAACTTTTCCCCAATTGTTGCTAACCACGTACTGAAATAGCTAGTTCAACTATATATACTAGCTAATTTTAAGTACGTAGCACAATTCAACCACATCTATAGTCAGATGAACTGAACAAAATAGCCCCTAAATACTACTACTACTGAGGGGCTTTGTACTACTTCCAGCAGCCTCTCCTCTGCCGAGCACGCTCATTAAGAGGCAGGGGAGGAGCCTACCGACGAGCTGGACAACTGGAATATGGTGCCTACCGCTGCTACACCTTTAGCGACGCTCACCTCGAATGCCCTCCGCCACTCCAGACGACCCCTGTTCAAGCGGTGGGACTCCTCGTAGATCTCCTCATTCTGCGCCTCTGCGGCGGCGTGTGCTGCGGCCACAGCGGCTGTAAGACTCTTTGCGTGCTCGACCAGGCGCTCCTCCTCATCCCGTAGGAACAAGATGTAGCGCGCAAGGTCACTGACGCACATGTGGGGCTCCACCTCCCGCCTTCTGGCGGCGAAGGTGGAGCGGGTGATGACCCCGGCGATCGACGGTGGGCTGGCGGCCACGACAGCTGACGGTGGGGTGGCGGCCACGACGACCACCTCCCGCCTTCGGGCCGCGATGGCGGAGCGGGTGACGGCCACGGTGGCCGACCGTGGAGTGGCGGCCACGACGGCCACCTCCCGCCTTCAGGCCGCGGTGGTGGAGCGGGCGATGGCCCTGGCTTTCAACGGTGGTGTGGCGGCCATGGCGGGAGATGGTGGGGTGGCGACAACGGTGGCCGGCAACAACTGCCGATGGGCAGCGGCGACGGAGCGTGTGGTGGGTGTTGCGCGCACACCCAACAGGGACGCCACGTGCACTACACTTTGCCAGGGACTATGCCACCACCGCAGTGTAGGCTCCCAGCTGGAGCTGGCCTCTGATGACA
The DNA here is from genome assembly GCA_011799875.1 of Thinopyrum elongatum. Classification (NCBI taxonomy): domain Eukaryota; kingdom Viridiplantae; phylum Streptophyta; class Magnoliopsida; order Poales; family Poaceae; genus Thinopyrum; species Thinopyrum elongatum. Next base: position 53,790,938 of record CM022297.1, read on the forward strand.
GCGGGGTGGCTGAGCGATGATGACGGACCGGTGCCATTGGCGATTATGGGAGAAGAACACGTGATAAGCTACAGGGAGAGAGGGAAAAATGCGATGTAGGACTCGCCGGCCGTGAGGGTTTACATAGCAGGCCGGTAAGCATTGGGATTTTGGGGGATTTCGCCGAATCGGGCCGGAAGCTTGCCCAGCTATGCGCGGGAACCTGCACGGTTGCGCGCGAACGGGCTCACTGACGATTAATTAGCGCCACTTTGAGCCACCGTTTGACCAAAAGAACGCCTACGCGATGCTCAAGCTTGCGCACGAAGCCGTCTGCGGCAGCGGGGTGACAAGACGTGCGAGAGGAGGATCAAACGACACGTACACATATGGTTAATAAATAAAAAAAATTGTGATTTAATTACCTACTACCTTCGTCCTGCTTTATAAGTCCTGTTTGTATTTTTGTGCCAAATTTTGACTAGAGATTTAACTAATAAAATACGAATGCATGTCACCAAAGATTATATCCTTGGATTCATATTCGAACATTGTTTCCAATTATATTATTTTTTATAACATGCATTAACATTTTGTTAGTTAAATTTAAGGTCAAAATATGGCACAAAATATAAAGGGGACTAATAAACCAGGACGGAGGTAGTAGCACACGGCCGCTTTCGACGCATGTCGCGAATGACTGTTTGACCACAATGTGATGTGGAACGCGACGTAGTTTCACATCATGCCGCCGGCTCACAATTGCCGGCCAAACTGCTCTAGGTGTGGGGTTCCTCGCGGTTGAGGCGGCCGCGGCGCGCTTTGCTCGTGTTCCGCCACACGCGCTCTGCTCTCGCATCCCTCCGCACGCTCTACCAGCGTCCCTCCGCGCGCTGCTAGTGTTTGGGGCCGGCGCATGATCACGTATGTTCATGCTGCCATTGTGCTTGCAGTTGCGCCGGGTGCGGCGCCACGATGCAGTTACCCACTGCAAAAACTGGCATACGGACGTGCCGAGAATCCAGGCTGCCCGCCCCCATTTATTCCCACGGCCATTTACCTTCATCTCTCGCGCCCCACGACACAATAATCAAGCACACCCATGACGACACATACTGAGAGGATATGAGCGGCTCCAATGTTGCTCCCCGTGGCTCCAATGGTGCTCCCCGTGACTGACGACGACAACGGACGGTAGTTCACTTTGCCTGATGTAGTGGACACCAACGTGAGGGGGAAGGACGTCTCAGTGTTGTGCACGAATGAGCCGATCTCGGTGGAGAGCTCCATCCAAACTATGGAGCAGTTGCTTGCCGAGGACAAGTACCATGTGGTCGGCTTCGACCTCGAGTTCACCGGCGGGCGTGCTGCGCGTGATCAGAAGGTTGTCGTCGCCTAGTTGTGTGTGTGCCATCGCGTACTTGTCTACCACTACTGCCTGGCCACAAGGCCTTGCGAGCATTTCACCAGGTTTATTAAGAGCCGCGACTAAAGTTTCGCTATGGTGGACATCATCAACGATCTAAAAGCGCTCGAGGTTTCGGGCTTGGCCTGCCAGAACCTTGTCGACATCCATCACCACTGCAGGGTCTGGGGCAGCCCGAAGAACAAGCAGAACTCCCTGGTTAACCTCGTCTTAGCCATCATCGACCCCTACTACAAGAACATGAAGGCTGCGTGCAACAAGGACTACAAGATCGCGTGGCACAGTGCCTGGGAGCATAGACTGGATGAAGAACACGATAACTACGCGGCCAAGGAAGCATGCAAAAGCTACAAGATGTACAGGCGGATCGTTGACATGAGGAAGTGCCTTCATCCTGCCATAGACGAGGGATCGAGCCACGGGGCAGTGGCGGCAGCCTCAGAAGAAGTAGATGATTAGATGATCGTTCCTCCTAGACTTGAATGCATGTAATTGTTTATTGAGGTGTGTGCAAATGTTTTGTATAGTCACTTATGTAATTGGATGTTTATTTTTGGTTATATATGTTGTTCATCTGAAGAGAGCAAATCACATCGCACACGGAGAAAACTAGGGAACCCGTCAGTGATGATTTCATCAATCACTGACAATTGCATACTAGCAAGCGTTTGCCCACAACACACACAGCTTATTAGCAGCAATCGTCTGTGTTATTATCAGTCTTCCCACGCATTTCTGATTACTAACCTGTTTGCCGTGTATCACACACATCTTGTTAAGTTGAACCGTTTCTATTGTCTTGGCTCATCGCAAGCAGTTCGTTCGAGTAAACTGTATGCCCTATATAGAACACACCTTGATCTGGCTAGCCATTTCAGTTGTGTTGCCTAATCACAAACAGTTCATCCGAGTGAACTGTATGCCGTATATCGCACACACCTTCATCTGGCTGACCGTTTCTGTTGTTACGCTCATCGCAAACAGTTAATTCAAGTGAACTGTATGCCGCGCATCACACACGTAACTATAGTCTGAATCATGTCTGATGTCTCCGCCATCGCAAATAGTTTGTCTCATTTTTTATAGTTTTCTTACACCATCGTTTGTGATTAATGGATCGCACACAGTTTCATCGAAGGGTCTCTGATCATAGTGTCGCGTTAGGACCATCCTACAGTAGTGGAAGGGTACATATCCGTGATATGATGATCAATTATATATTTGCAAGTAAAGCGCATGGATGGAACGGTATCCGTCCGTGATTTTAGGGACAGTTAGTCATTTGTAAGATTTCTTAGTTAGTTTATTTAGAGGGAGCACAATCATCTAGTGTTGGTGTTAGGGTTTGTTGGGACAGTGGACGAGCGAATATTTTTGACAACAAACATCCCTAGTTCCTCTCTTACCCAAAGGATTTGGGCCACCGTCTGCCATTGTCGCCCTCGCCTAACACCTAATCAACCATATCGTCATCGAGCTCGATTAGGTGTGCGCTGAGGGGTCGATCAGTTGTTGTGCCCCTGATCCCTTGCCTTGACTGTGGCGAGACGGTGAGATTCTATCTCTCCAGTACCGAAGAGCACGATGGCTGGGTGTTCTACAAGTGCAAGCACGACAATGTACAATCCATATATACGTTGGGTTGAAATTTACTGCAGGAGTAATTTTTTGTACGGTTTCATTACTGCTGGTTTGATTTGTGTTCATTTTTTTCTTAGGATTCATGTGATTTCTGGCGCTGGGAACTAGAGTATGTGGATCATCTTGTTGGTACAAGTGTCCTTGTTGGTGCTGCTGCCGTTGATGCAATTGTTGCGGCACAGGGATGGGAAGAGCTACAACGCGCAAAAAAATAGTGCGGAAAGAATGCATGTACCAACAGAGGCAATATTGGAGGCAGGACAAATTACAGTCAGAGCAATGTGCCAACCATTACCAAGCACCATGCTTATACGATGTTAGGACTAGGGAGACAAATTGTTTTCGTGCTGAAGCTGCAGACGGCTAGTGTAATGGTGTTGTGTGTGATGTTAATTATGAAGAAATAATCTATTTGTGATCGTATCGAGGCGATTATCGTGGTCACCTGTAATAAAAGCATAATAAGATGAGGTGTTCTAACATGCTCCCTCTTACCTCCCCCCTTTTTAACATGAGAGGTAAGAATAAGAAATAAATCTGACCCGATGATTGCATTATATAGTTGTTTTGATTAATTCTTTCCTTCTTAACTCTTATGTGAAAATAGGGGGTAAGAGGGAGCATGTTAAAATTGCACAAAAAAGAATAAATAAAGCGAGTTCCAATGAAGACAATCAAATGAAAAAACATAAACAACTATTTCAATTATTGCCCACTATCTTGTGCACGAACACAATAGTACAATGAAATAGTAATAATGTACCTCATTACAGCAATGACTTAAAAACCCATTAATATATTTTCGCACACTACGTTTTGCCGAAACAACTCAAGAGGCACATCAGGAACATGGGAAACAAACAGATAAATCCCATGATCTCCCAGGTGCAGCAACATTAGCACCTTGTGTCCTAACAGCAAGAGTTTTTACATCTTCATGAACTCGTTCCATTTGTTGACGCGGACATGACCGTCAATATCAGAAATGATGTATGTACTTGACACAGTAGTTTGTGGATGACAAACAATGGTTATGGCACCATATTCATCCATGTCTTCGGGGACAACACGATGAGGCAGTTTTTGTTTGAACAACATATTTCTTACGTCAGCACATTCGTAAGTTATTGATATGTAGTAAAGGAAGAAAAATTAATTTGGAACAAAGCTAAAAACATGCTGAAATTACACAAAGTAAAGGAAGAATAAGAAAAATGGTTACTGCGAAGTTCTTATTGCAATCTGACCGTGTCAAGGTATGGAGGAATCCATATGCTCTTGCTTGATCATAGTTTCCAGCATCATGACGCTCCACTAACTTGTCAAGGTTCATCACTTGGCGTATGACATTGTCCGTCATTCTCCAGTTGAAGTTTGTCCCCTCAGTTACAGCAACATTGTCAATAATATCTCTTTTCTCATTGGACAATTGGTAGTATGCTACAATATTTTAGCACACACAATTTAAGTTAAAACATATGGTATATGATACAGTTAGACTAATAATACTTGCAGGAACAACAAAGTAGTTTACTTGGATGTATGATAGGCAAATTTCCAGTTGTCACAAGGCTAGTTGGTAGTTCTGAGTTGTTAGTACTGAACGTAATCTCCTGGCCCACATAAAGTGTGTAAACTCTAACAAATTCCTTCCAGGAATCTCCAGAAATGTATGTCAACCCTTTTTCATTGTTAATCTCACATGGGAATTCAAACCCCTCATTGGTACTAAAACTTGCATCAAAATTCCCATGTTTTCCCAAGGGCACTCTGAATTTCTGCATGAAACTGTATCTGCTGTAGCAGGGGATAACCTGATTAGCATATGTACGATTGTTAGTAAATATGAAGTATGTGTTAATACAAAGAGTTTGTCCAATCAAAGTATGCCAGAAATAGATGACTAGCATAGTAGTTCACTAGTTCTTAACAGTAATATCATATAACCCCATAGAAGATTTAAATTCACATGCACGTACACAAAACTATTTGATCAACTAACAAATCAATATGTAATGTAACTCTTTTGCAGTAAACATTACAAACAACTGACTGAGTACAATATTCGTACAATATTACTGCCACCATCCAAAAAATTGTGGACAAAAAATTGTACATACGGATGTATCTACCAAGAAAACATGACTAGATACATCCGTATTTAGATGAATCTAAGACATTAATTTTGGATTGGACGTAGTACTAAATTTCTCATGATATTTGCTACGAGACATGTCAGACTGGATCTTACTGTCTTGTTTGCAAATCCTGCACGCAGGGTGACGGTACAAAACTCCCTCATCCGATGCTCAACGGGGCTCCAAACAAATACCACATTGCGAATCAAGATCAATCACATTACGAGTACTATCTTAAAGATTTGTGCTAACAATTGAATTCAGATCTGACAGATTCTGTAGAGCAAATATGTACCGCGCTGATCTCCTTAACCATTTTTGCTCGAAGGCGATCGGCACGAAAAAAATTCCTCGAAGGACGGTCCCACTAGTGCAGGTAAGAGAGAGGGACTTGAGGAGGAGGCGGCGAAAAGAGTGGTCACGTCTGACACCTCAACTGACGATGGCGGTGGCGGTGGCCGGAGATTTCGATAATGCGCGTAAGCCCGGCGTCTCCGGTCTGATCTTGGAGTGGACGTGGCAGTGGTAGGAGGCCTTGATGCCACGGGTGATTATGAGGGAGCCGGTGCAATCACGGGATTTCCGGAGAGGTGGTGTGCGTGAGTTATGGGATCTTCTAACATATATCACCAAGATTAAAAAAACATTATGTTGTGCTAAAATTACATTTTGTAAGGGCTGAACTAGGTTTTTAGTTCCAGACAAGTATGAACGATATATAATTCCAAATTTGGCCTTGTCCATTTTCCAAATATGTTTCACTACATGCCATGACCAAAGCAAGCAAGCATGCAAAATGGTTTTCAGTTTAGCCAAGTTTTTCATTTTCTGGAATTTTTCAGTCAAAAATGCCCGAATGTGGCCGCACGTGACAACAATTGCAATCATTACTGATTCAAACTAGGCATGGAGGCCTACAATGGCCATGAATTTTCACCCCAAAAAAGTTGGGTTGACTTAAGATATGTCAAGAAACCATCATGTGCTATCGGAGGGTGCCAGGCTAGCCCGGAAGGGCGAGTCTGGGAGCACCTCCATGTTAACACCACATACAAATGATCCCAACTTTTTTTCATGGCCTCCCATGAACAAATCAAGCAAACATGCAAAATGGTTCTCAGTTTAGACAACTTTTCCATGTCTTGCGATTTTATTTTGTCAAAAATGCCCAAAAACTGGCCCCACGTGACATTACTTGCAAAATTCACTTAAAATGGTTCAAACTTGGCATGGAGGCCTAACATGACCATGAGTTGTTACCCCAAAAATTTGTGTTGATTTAAGAAAGGTCAAGAAACCAGCATGTGCTCTCAGAGTATGCCATTTAGCCAAGGAAGGGCGTGTATTTGAGCACCTCTGTGTTTACAATATCTAAAAATGATGCTAACTTTATTTCATGACCTCCCATGAGCAAATCAAGAATGCGTTCACAATGGTTTTCAATTTGGCCAACATTTTAAAACCTTTTGCAATTTCCAAGAGAAAAAGAACAATAAACATCGCCTACATGGTATACCCCCCGAGACACCCATCGAAAGTGGGTGGCACATGATGCATTACACTTTTTTGTCTTATGGTGGACCTAGTTGACCTAGTTGGATCATTGGCCTACACCGGATTCCATCTCATAGAGTCGCTCAGTTACATTACCTGCTCCCGTATAGAACCTTCGAGCTACACAGTCCACTTTGTGAAGCAAGTACAACATCAAATATGTGAAATTCCCAGAAGCTTTTAAAGTACACTCCATGACAAAATCAAGCAAGCATGCTGCTACTTCTTGAGCTTGCGTTGGTTTTCCCTTGAAGAGGAAAGGGTGAGGCAGCAAAGTAGTGATAAGTATTTCCCTAAGTTAAGAACCAAGGTATCAATCCAGTAAGAGATACAAGCAAGTCTCCAATCTATGCACCTGCACAAATAATCAAACACTTGCACCCAACGCGATAAAGGGGTTGTCAATCCCTTCATGGTCACTTGCAAAGGTGAGATCTAATAAAGATAGATTTAAAAGATTACTAAAACATAAAACAAAGTAAAAACAAATAAATTGCAGCAAGGTATTTTTGGGTTTTTTGGTATATAGATCTGAAAATATATGATGGAAAATAGACCCGGGGGCCATAGGTTTCACAAGAGGCTTCTCTCTTGAAGGCAAATAATACAGTGGGTGAACAAATTGCTGTCGAGCAATTGATAGAAAAGCACAAAGTTATGATGATATCCAAGGTAATGATTATGCATATAGGTATCACGTCCATGTCAAGTAGACCGAAATGATTCTACATCTACTAATATTACTCCACACATTGACCGCTATCCAGCATGCATCTAGAGTATTAAGTTCATAAGAATGGAGTAACGCCTTAAGTAAGATGACATGATGTAGAGGGATAAACTCAAGCAATATGATGAAAACCCCATCTTTTTACCCTTGATGGCAACAATACAATACGTGCCGTGCTACCCCTACTTTGTCACTAGGTGAGGACACCGCATGATCGAACCCAAAACTAACCACCTCTCCCATTGCAAGAAGAACCAATCTAGTTGGCCAAACCAAACCGATAATTCGAAGAGAAATACAAAGATATCAAATCATGCATATAAGAATTCAGAGAAGATTCAAATAATATTCATAGATAAACTAATCATAAATCCACAATTCATCGGATCTTGACAAACACACCGCAAAAGAATATTACATCGGATAGATCTCCAAGAACATCGAGGAGAACATGGTATTGAGAATCAAAGAGAGAGAAGAAGCCATCTAGCTACTAGCTATGGACCCGTAGGTCTGAGGTAAACTACTCACGCTTCATCGGAAGGGCAAAAGAGTTGATGTAGAAGCCCTCTGTGATCGAAGCCCCCTCCGGCAGGATGCCGAAAAAGGCCCCAAGATGGGATCTCATAGCTACAGAAGGTTACAGTGGTGAAAAAGTATTTTGGTGGATGCTTCTGGTCGTTTGGGAATATTTGGGAATATATAGAGGAAGAATTAGGGTTAGGAGAGCTTCGAGGGGCCCACAAGCCCTCAGGGCGCGCCACCCCCCTAGGGCACGCCCCCTGGCTTGTGGAGTCCTCGGGACTCCCCTGCCTTCAACTCCAAGTTTGTTGGGCGTCTTCTGGTCCAAGAAAAATCATCGCGAAAGTTTTATTCTATTTGGACTCCGTTTGATATTCCTTTTCTGTAAAACTCGAAAACAAGGAAAAACCAGAAACTAGCACTGGGCTCTAGGTTAATAAGTTAGTCCCAAAAATAATATAAAATAGCATATTAATGCATATAAAACATCCAAAACAGATAATATAATAGCATGGAACAATAAAAAATTATAGATACGTTGGAGACGTATCACATGCAAAATGCTATTCAGTTTACACAAAATTTACCATGTGTCGTGGTTTTGTCACGGTAGATGTCCTAGTGTGAGGACTTAGTCGTGAGGCCAATGCATCTAACTGGTAGCTTAAGAGGGGTTGAGCGGGACGAGAGACGCAAGATTTTACCCAGGTTCGGCCCCTCACGATGGAGGTAAAAGCCTACATCCTGCTTGATTGATATTGATAATCATGACGATCTCGGTTACAAGGGCGAGGTTTCGCTACCTCTATCTCGAGAGCATCTACTTTGATCTTTTCTAAGACTTGTCTGTCTCCAAACTTGTCCCTCTTGGGGTGCCCTGCCCCTCCTTATATAAGTTGAAGGGGCGGCTCACATGACTAGTCCTAGTAGGATTAGGACTACTTTATTACAAGTGGAATCCTAGTCTTGCTTCCCTTGTAAGGGAAATATTCCTTATGCCTTTTGTTCTCAAGCCGGCCCACCGAACACATACCTTGAGCCGGTCTTCTCATGAGCCGCCTTCTGGGCCTTGGGCCTTGTTATTCATCTAAACCGCCCTCCGGGTCACCAGTGAGTCGCCAGACTTAGGCGGGTCACCAGTGAGTCGCCAAACGTCAGTCGGCTCACTAGTGAGTCGCCAAGTTTCGGCCGGGTCATACATCAGGCTGGGTCATACCGCGGGGTATATCCCCGACACCATGTACTATAATTTTTCCAGTAAAAAATACTCAAAAACTGGACGCACATGACAAAACTTGCAAACTTTGCACAAAATGGTTCAAACATGGCATGAAGGCCTAACATGGCCTTGAATTGTCACCCAAAAATTGGGTTGATTTCGGACGGGTCAGGAAAGTAGCATTTCAAATAGGCCATGTTTGGGCTACATGCAAGTTTCAATCTTTTTAGCTAAGTTTGCAAGTTTTGTCACGTGCGACCAGTTACGGGCATTTTTAGAACAAGAAACATATTTTACCATTTAAAAAATATATTCCTTTCTCAACAAAATATTAGTTTTTTTGGAACAATAGATTCTAATGTTCCAACCTCCCATAACTCACGACGCCCAAATCTCCCGAAATCCCATGATTATAGCTCCTCCCTCGTAACCACCCGCGGCATCCAGGCCCCGTACCACCTCCCATGACCGCTGCAAGGTCAGATTGGAGCCGCTGGCCACCGCCCACCTGGAACTTCACCTGAGGGGTCGTGACACCAGTGGTGTTGTCGCTGCATCCTACTCGCTCAACACGCCGCTGCTCCTGTTGTGGCCGTCGAGCACGACACAGCCACATCTAGCGTGGGATGCACTATCCGTTTGGAGCATTGGGCCGCCACCGTCTCCGACAGAAGGTGTTACCTGATCATAGCTATCTTTCTCAGTCGCGTGTCTACTAGTTAAACCCTAATAGGTTTTTCCACAAGTTATTCTAGTCATCAAGATTACCTAATCATATCTCTTATTAATTATTTTCTTGTAATCAGTCTTGCCACACTACACGAACGTCGAAAAGAGGTAATACCACAACAAGAGAAGGGTATCTCTTCCATGAAATAACACGTCATATGTTTATGCACTCCTAAACCCTAGTTAAATTGTCCTAATGTTATGCATGACCAAAATCGGTACTGTGCTTATACTTACAAGTAGTTCATATTATTAAAAAAACTCATCCATACCTGATATAAGATTTTATTTTGTTATACATTTATCAACATTAAGTTCATATTAATTGACCCAGTTTTGCTTCTACTCCATACGTGCCAGTAAAATGGAAACTACTGTTAAAAGTCCTGCTAATGGAGAAAAACACTTCTCCGAAATGACCGATGAGGTGCGTAATTGGCATTTTGTTTGAAAATTGTGCGTGCACATACTTCTTTCATACTCGCTAAAATCTAATGCCACTTTGCAAGAACTCTTTGCGAAGCACGCTCATATGAAGTTAGCATGCTCACCATCAAGGTTCGCCAAAGCCATGGACTTGTTGTCACCAAAACACATAGAGTCCATCATAAGCAGTACTGGTCTTGGGGGTCTAACCAAGATACATGAATTTAATCTTCGGCGCATGATGTTGCTAAGACTAGCAAAGAGCTTCGATAGTGAGACGGCATCCATTACCATAGGTAAAACACCCTTTCCTATCACTGTAGAGGACGTGCACCATATATTTGGCCTTGCGATAGAAGGGGGATATTGATAAAAAGTTGCAAAGCACAACGGATCCAAAGTTGGTTAACACATTTCAACACAACGGGGTAATTTCTCTGCCTGACCTTGAGAAACAGATCATAAGTTCCAAAACTCCGGATGATGATTTCCTGGCGCGGGTCATTCTGTTCGCAATTGGTACAGTTTTAGCACCAACAACACAATCTTATGTCGACGTGAAATATCTTAAACTTGTTGAGGATATTAAAAGCATTAGGACATTGAACTGGGGATGTTTCACACTGAATCACTTGTTCACGTCCCTTTACAAATTTAACATTCTTGATCAAGTATCTCTACAGGGAAATTTACCTCTGTTCCAGGTTACTGCAAAATCACTAGTTAACATTCTACCATTGTTGTTCTATTGTATATCTCTCTATATTGATGAAGTAATTTATTATAAAGATTTGGTACTGGGAGCACGTGCGTTCTTGCAAATTGATGTATCCTCTATACCCCCACTATTGGTCGCACGATGGGATGAATGCACGTCAAAAATAAGAATAGTAGCTTACAACACAGGAGGTCTTCATAAAGGACTGGTTGATTTGTAGATTTGACCCTTGTATATCCGGTTATTTATTTGCTACTACTGATTCATTGTACTTGATTGAAAGGTTGTGATGGAAATTTGTGCTCGACAACCAGAGGCCAACAATACGAATGATCCACGAAGCAATAATTTTGTACATGTGGATCAACGTGATTCGTATCGAGCACAATCACAAGGTCAAAATATGAGTAGCAAACAAGTAAGCCCTTGAAGACAATTTTCCTTTTCTAAGAGCAGTAAAAGGATGCATCGAACCTCATCCATTTAGCTTTATTCTGAACGGGGTGTTATTTCGTTTGCAGAGGTGGAAATGATAGTTGCGGCCATGAATGCATGTTTTGTTGAACAAGAAAAGAAGATAGGCTGACAGTTAATGGAATTTCAGCACAGATTTGATGCGAAATTCCTCACCTTGACCGAAGAGTTAATCGACCTTAAGAGTAAATCTGCCAGTAATCCGAGGCTCTCGATGGCTGAGGACAAAATTAAAGACTTAAGAAGGGAACTGAAGGTATGTCATGTTGTGCATTTTTTATTGTTATGAATATGTTCCTCCATATTCATTATTGTTTTAATTGTTACAGGAATTAAAAAACCAAATTAAAGGCAGCCGACAATCCGAGTCACAGAAAGCAAGTGTCGAGGTAATAATTATGGCCCAATACGTACGTACTATTAACAAACTAATTATAATTGACAATTTTTTAATTGTAGGAACAAGTCAATGTGCGCAGTGAATCCTTCACGGTGACTCCTATGTTCGACGCATCCACGCCACGTACTTCGACTCCAAGACCAAGTGCCAGACACGTCCTGCCGAACAAGGAGGATCCTTGAATTACACCGTTGAAGCCTCTGTTTGATAATGATTACATGTTGACCGCTCAGGACAAAGAGGTAGCCGTTTTCATCTGGCGAACACACAACCCTGTTCAAGTAGCTCTAATCGGAGACATTCCCCTAAAAGCGGAACAACTCAAGCCAATTTACAAGAAAGAATATATCTGCGGTGATGTAAGCCCCTTGTACTCCATTGTACATCAACTATTGGAACTGCTGGCACATTATTATATGATTACAAATTTGACAGGTTATTATGGTGTATGCTCACATCAGCGGAGTTGAGACTGATACTACGTCAGTCATATCCCCCAATGAAACCAGAAAGCTTTTAGAATCAAAAGGGGTTATTCAAAGGGGGCGTGGAAGCTCGTGGGTTGCTCGTGTTGCAAATAAATTTGTAGGACACCCGAAGGTACCCATTTTCCTCACTTTCATATATCGTAATAGATAGTGTAGAGGAAATATTTCAGGGGTCCCCCGAACCATAACTGTTACCCATATCTAAATTATTCCGTGGAATGAGTCTGCTTTGATTTTACGGCAGGTGCACATCCCGTTGAATGTGCATAATAACCACTGGATGGCAATGGTGTTTAATTTCGACAAAGAAGAGAGTCAAATCCTAAACTCCTTGAAAGATCATTTTGACAAGTCCAAGGAAACTGCTCTTGTAAGCATTATCTTGTTGCCTCTTTACTGTCGAATGGCACATGAACTCCCAAATCATCGTAACCCTTTGTAAAACTAATATTATGCTAGGTGGAGTCGATTTAGACCTGCATCGACGAAGCGATGAAGGATGGCTTCGTAACACCTACTAAGCCCATCAAATTTATTGAGTGGGCGTAGTACACTATGACAACATACCACAACAGAAGGACGGGTACGTACGACCTCCTAAATTATTCCTCGCCAACACGTCCAAGTTTACTAAACCTAAAATAAACATTGCAGGCATTCATGTGCGCTATTCACACTGAAGTACATGTTGACATGGAACGGTGAAGATTTTACCGAGAATTTGGAGCAGGTCAGTCAAACACTACATTTAATTTTGAAATATCTTATGCCTCAGCGCTGTGCTGACATATGTGTCGCTTATCAAATTTATTCAAAGATAGAAATTTTCAGCTAGAAAATAGTTTCAAGCGTGCTGCATTCAAACTGCAACGGTCTTTGCCTCGATTCATACAAGTACCCCATAATGGTTAGCGAAAAAGCACGGATATTTTATTTTATTCACATGTCTCATGATATGAATGAATGCACTGATGTCTACTCTACAGAGGGAGGCGTATAAAGCCCACGTTGCAGCGCAACCTAAGGATTCAGAAGACGACGTCCAAGAAATCAACGAAACTGTTCTGTGCAACAAAACAGGCACGTCGAGCTCCCAAAAGGATCCCGACACCCCAAGCTCCCCAAAAAGGCGGAGATCACATGGACGCCTGAGGAAGATTGTCGATGAAGTGCAAGCTACAAAAACAAAAGCTCTTGAAGAGCTGAAACTTAAATTTGATAGCAAGACCATTGCTAAACACTTGGGTTCGATATCAGCACGAGCACGCAAACCATCACAAGCTATGTTGAGCCCATTCAAGACAAGCAAATGGTAGTTTAGCTATGTACTGGGTAGCACTGTAGTTAGCACTTATGATACATTTGTCATTTTTTATTTGGTGATCTTACTTTATCAAGCGTGCATCGACGAGGCGGCGAAAAGATGGCTTGCTAACACTCGCAAAGACCATCAAATTTGCCGAGAGGAAGAAAGTACGCTATGATAACATACCACAACAGAGCATTCTCTGCTTTTGTAGTACGTACTTTTTCCAATCATGAGCATTCTCTACTTTTGGCAATTAGGCATACATGCCTAGTTCTTTTGCTTGAACTAGCAATAGGTCCTTGTGCCAATCATTTGCATGATGTACTTTTCCCAATAACTAAGACAACCTGAGTGCATATCAAAAAGTGGCAATAGGTACTTTTGGCAATCATGTGCATGCTACATTTTTGGCAATAACTAATGCATGCTCAGTTGTTTTGCTTCAAATGGCAGTATGTACTCTTGGCAAACATTTGTGTGCTCTACTTTTGGTAGCAACTAATACAAGCTCAGTTATAATGCTATAACTGTCAATAGAAATAACTTCAACATCTTTATTTAGAAACATACCAAATTCAGTTGAAGATATAGCATTAGCATCTTCAGTTAGAGACAAAACATGTTTAGTTTAAGATATGTCTAGAACATCTTCAGTTGAGGGAAAACATGCACCATATATCACCATAGTAGAGGTATTAGGAAATGTTCAACACAATGCACTTAGGGTAGGTGCTTAAAAAATAAAAAATAGTTTAATGAAGAACTGGCCCTTATTAGTACAGGGTAGACGCTTAATTAGGCGCCTATCATGTACAAATTGGCACTGCTGCTTTAGAAATCTAGGTTTATTATTGTAAGCATGTACCTAAGCACGTAGCATTGAAAGTTGGGCATTAAAGAAATGAGCAATGTAGTATCAAACACTTAAACATAGCAGATTAAACAGTCGCAACCCAAAAGATAAATCGGCGCATAAGTTCAAGCAGTACGGTGGGGCAGAAGTATCAAACGACAACAATAACATAAAAACAATCTAAAGTGGCTAGTACTAGGCTAGCAACAACAACCAAGCAGCACATCAGATCCTCGGCTTCTTGGATGGACAAGGAGGCTTCGGGAGGTGGAACGGCAGATGCCCCTTCACGTACTTCCTAAGGAAGGCAACAAAGGCAACATGTTTAGCCCGGACGTGGGGCTTATGCTTCCTCCCCATACCACAGCCGATGCTGGTGCCATGCATGATTAGGCTATTGTAGTCGCTGCAGATCCTCTTGCAATAGAAGGGGCAGGCTATGTCATCGTAGAGCCTACTGGGGCCGCTACGGTACGGGATTTCCCCATTCTGCAGCCTCCTAAGGATGTAGCAGCTCTTGCTGTCCCCGCTGTCCTTGCTATCATCCACGTCTCCGTCAGATTCCTGTGTATTAGTAAACACAGAAGAACTCAGTTGATCGAAGTCAGAGTAGGAATACCAAAATATAGCATTTCATAAGAGTAGTAAGTACATTCTAAAAGTAGGAATACAAAAATATGATCAATCAGATGATTGACACAACATGTACCTCATGTATTGCATTATATGTTGATGCATTCTTTGTTTTCTTTCTTGTGCTTTTCTTTGCTTTGCATATGTAGCTGTTTTCCCCTCTAAAGAACTACTCATATTTGCAAAATCTAAGTTCAAAATTAACTAAAGGGTTCAAGTTTTACGGTTGGACAAAGCCTTTTACTGCATCCAAGCACATATTTATTTCATACTGAAAATAGATAACTCCAAAAACAGGATCATTTCTTACCCTTTCTTTCAACAATATTTGTACGATCTGGTTTTATCATAAAGAGATACCAGACATTGTCTAATTTAAGGATATTCAAACTAGATGAGTACATACTATAAAGTAAAACTACTGCAACAACAAAGTAATGATTGCCCTCACTTGATATTTTGAAGACAATAAAGCATATGAGTCATGTCATGAATTATGTACAAAAAAGAGAAATTTTGGATTGAGGTACATTGGGTGCGTAAATAAGAAATTCTGGATTGAATTACTGATCTTTGTTTATTGAAGTACATAGGGTGCGTACTTAAGAAACTCTGTAATGAATTAGCGATCTTTGTTAAAGGAGTAGTACCGATTGCAATCAGAAAATGTCTTCATAATCTAGTTGTATGGCTTCATGATTTTCATTAATAAACAAGTTCTTCTAACAACTAAACAAATGTACTGCTTCCTAGGTCTCAACATATTACTAATCAGATTGAAAATAAGATGCATAGTCCACTTCATTATATGGAAATCATGAACCAGATTGAAAATGTTTGCACTGTTAAAGTATGGAAGATTCTAGAACAAAGGAGAAACATAGTGCTTACAGGTTTGTGCATAGGGAGCATTGTGCTTAAGCTTAGTAATGGAATATTCTATATAGTAAGAATGCAAGAGAAAATCTTGTTGCTAAAAAATACTGTTGCGTGGACTTGACATGCATGATTAGTGATGTGGCATAGTTGCATGGATAGATTTCTGCAAGAGAAGAACTAAATAGGCTAAGAGAAGAACTAATGGATGTTTGTTGTTAATGATAGGCAGTGGCCCTAATTTGTTACTACATGCATCACTAGTGACCACATGCATGACTCAATGATGTGGCACAGTTCCATGAATAGCAAAACCAGATAATGGGTTCCCACAATTGAAGAATGGAGCACAATTTCATGAATAGCAAAACCAGGTAATGGGTTGCCACAATTGAGGAACAGAGCATAGTTGTAATAGGGGTTCTACTGATTTAAACTCTTCATCATTGATACTCTTTTTGATACTAGCGAGGCACACGTGCATTGCACATGAAAGCAATAGTTAATGTCAATTCTTTCAGATGCATTTTACATTGCTATGCTACTGTAGAAATGGAGTTTTTTGTGTGTGTTTTCTTTAATAAAGTGATAATTTTTGTGCATATTATGCATTGATATTCACAAAGTTAAAAAGCATTAGCAATTCATTTAGAAGAAAAAAGTTTGCACTGTTAAAGTATGGAAGATTCTAGAACAAAGGAGAAACATAGTGCTATGAGGTTTCTGCATAGGGAGCATTGTGCTTAAGCTCAGTAATGGAATATTCTATATAGTATGCTGATGTCTACTACACAACTTGTTCTTGTAGACTTGTGTTGGGCCTCCAAGCGCAGAGTTTTGTAGGACAGTAGCAATTTTCCCTCAAGTGAATGACCTAAGGTTTATCAATTCGTGTGAGGCGTAGGATGAAGATGGTCTCTCTCAAACAACCCTGCAACCAAATAACAAAAGGTCTCTTGTGTCCCCAACACACCAAATACAATGGTAATTTGTATAGGTGCACTAGTTCGGCGAAGAGATGGTGATACAAGTGTAGCAATGATAGTAGATATTGATTTTTGTAATAGGAACAATAAAAAAACAGCAAGGTAGCAATTGATAAAACGGAGCACAAACGGTATTGCAATGCTTGAAAATGAGGCCTAGGGTCCATACTTTCGCTAGTGCAATCTCTCAACAATGCTAATCTAATTGGATCATATAACCATCCCTCAACGTGCGATGAAGAATCACCCCAAAGTTCCTATCTAGCGGAGAACATAAGACGAAATTATTTGTAGGGTATGAAACCACCTCAAAGCTATTCTTTCCAATCAATCTATCCTAGAGTTCGTACTAAAATAACACCAAGCTATTCTTTTTGATCGATCTAACCAAGAGTTCGTACTAAAATAACACCATATGATACACATCAACCAACTCTAATGTCACCTAGATACTCCAATGTCACTACGAGTATCCGTGAGTTGATTATACGATATGCATCAAAAAAATTCAGATTCATAATACTCAATCAACATAAAGAACCTCAAAGATTGCCCCAAGATTTCTATCGGAGAAACAAGGACAAAAACGTGCATCAACCCCTATGCATAGATTACCCCAATGTCACCTCGAGAATCCCCGAGTTGAGTGCCAAGACATAGATCAAGTGCTCTCAAATCCATAAAAGTATTCAATCCGATAAAACGAAATCTCAAAGAAAAAACTCAATTCATCACAACAAGATAGAGAGGGGAAAACACCATATGATCCAACTATATTAACAAAGCCCACAATACATCAAGATCGTGACATCTCAAGAACACGAGAGGGAGAGAGAGAGATTAAACACATAGCTACTGGTACAAACCCTCAGCCCCGAGGGTGGACTACTCCCTCCTCATCATGGTAGCCGACGGGATGATGAAGATGGCCACCGGTGATGATTTCCCCCTCCGGCAGGGTGCCGGAACAGAGTCTAGATTGGTTTTTCATGGCTACAAAGGCCTGCGGTGGTGGAACTTCTGATCTAGGATTATTTCTGGGGGTTTCTGTATTTATAGGATTTTTTGGCGTTGGTCTCATGCGAAGATGGGCCTCGTGGTGAGCTCAACCCACATGCACACGGGTTGGGCTCCAGGCGCGCCCTGGTGGGTTGTGCCCTCCTTGTGGCTCTTCTGGCCCTCCCACGAAGCTTCTAGTGCCTCTTTTGTTCCAAAAAAACTCGTCAAAAAGTTTCAGCTCATTTGGAGAACTTTCATTTCTGCACAAAAAACAACACCACGGTAGTTCTGCTGAAAACAACGTCAGTTCGGGTTAGTTCCATGCAAATCATACCAAAACCATATAAAATTGTTGTAAACATGGCATGAATACTTCATAAATTATAGATACGTTGGAGACCTATCAGCATCCCCAAGCTTAATTCCTACTCGTCCTCGAGTAGGTAAATGATAAAAGAAATAATTTATGAAGTGTGAATTCTAGCATAGTGCATAAGTTTGATTAATGATAATTTCAATTACTTTTCCTAGCATCATAACAGCTACTCTTTCTCATAAAACTCATCATGATGAAGTAGGAATCAATTCACAAGTTACGGTTCAAACAATGCCTTCTCTTCAAACTTAACAACCTATGTTCTCAGTCACCAAGCAATTGCAATTCAACTTATTCAACAAAATCTAAGTAAGAGCTCCACATACTCAATCATCATATAGTCTTCTACGATTGCTAGTACTCAAAGCATATTCTTAGAACAAATGGCATCCATCGAACACAGAGAAAGATAGGGGCTTAATATTTCACCTCCCAACTCATTTAACATAGAGATAATTGTCAACAATAATAAATCATGATCAAATATATTTGACTGGTCATATGTGCCTTGATCTTTCCCCACCACATGATGCTTGCCAACTAGAGAATAATTGAGGTTGAACGAGGATCTATACTATTGACACTTGCATAAAATTAAATACTGAAAGGTAAAAGATAGGCCCTTCACAGAGGGAAGCAGAGGTTGTCATGCTCTTTTTGGTTTTGTATGCACAATCCCTTAATGCAAAAGAACATCATGTTATATTGCCCCTTATGATAGCATCCTTTATTATGCAGTCTGTTGCTTTTATTACTTTGCCATCACAAGTTCATACAATGCTCAATTTTCTCTTACACTAAATGATCAAACACATTTAGAAGCAATTTTTATTGCCTTTTTGCACCGATGACAACTTACTTGAAGGATCTTATTCAATCCATAGGTAGGTATGGTGGACATTCATGGCAAGAAACTAGGTTTAAGGGTTTTTGGATGCACAAGTAGTATCTCTACTTAGTACAAATTTTTGGCTAGCAAAAGATCCTAGGCAAACACCATATGTTGGAGGATCCATAACAATATAACTTCTATGCAAATATACCCAAACATAACTCATTACATTGTCTTCCTTGTCCAACTTCAACTAATTTGCTCAAGTTTGAAAATAATTAATGTGTATTCACAATCATAGAAGATGTCCAAGATAATATATTTGTATGTGAAAGTTCTCTTCCTTATACTAATCATTCATGAATTGCTTGTATGACCAATATTGTGATTGTCAAGCTTCAATAGATTTCACTTTCTAAACCCAATGTGTGGCTACTACGGGGTATGATATGAACATATAATTTCAACTTTATGATATTCAATTCATTCAACAATTTACTCATAGGACATAAGTGAAGCACAAGAGTAAATGACAAGCTACTCCAAAAAGATATAAGTGAAGTTCAATCGAGTAGTTAGGTAAATGGGTAGCTATTTGAGGACTCTCTCAAATTTAAAAACTTTTAGATCTAAGTATTTTATTAAAACAGCAAGCAATACTAAATAAAATGACATTCCAAAAATAGCACACATCATGTGAAGAAGCAAAAACTTATAGGCTCAACCAAGGCTAACCGATAATTGTTGATAAAGAAAGGTGGGATGCCTACCGGGGCATCCCCAAGCTTATATGCTTGAGACTTCTTAAAATATTATCTTGGGATGCCTTGGGCATCCCCAAGCTTGAGATTTTGTGTCTCCTTAAATCCTTTTATATCACGGTTTCCCTAAATCTTAAAAACTTCACCCACACAAAACTCAACAAGAACTCGTGAGATACGTTTGTATAAATCAATGCAACACCTTATCATTCTCTACTTTAACAAATCACTAAAATTATTATTTAACATTGCATACTAAATGCCTCTGCATATTTAATACTCCTATCCTAAAATAGAATCATTAAACAAGCAAACATAACAACAATCTGTCTAAACAGGACAGTCCGTAAAGAGTGCAATTTTACTCACACTTCGATAACTCCAAAAATTCTGAAAATTTACCACACTATAGAAAATTTATCATATCTTATTGTGCAAAACATTTAAACATTTTATCACATTCTGACTTTTCTCAAGAATTCACGCAATAGCGTGCAACTTTCTGTTTTGAAACAGAAACTCAAATACTTGCAAACTAAGCATGGTGAAGGATACTAATGAACTTTTATTGAAATAAAAGATATCAAACATTATTCTAAATAACAGAAAGCAAATCCTAATAAAATAAAATGATTCTCCAAGCAAAACTCATATCATGTGATGAATAAAAATATAGTCCGAAGTAAGGTTACCGATAATGTTGGAGACAAAAGAGGGGATGCCTTCTGGGGCATCCCCAAGCTTAGTTGCTTGGATCTTCCTTGAATATTACCTTGGGGTGCCTTGGGCATCCCCAAGCTTAGGGTCTTGCCACTCTTTTTTCTCCTCATATCGATATCTCACCCAAAACTTGAAAACTTCAATCACACAAAACTTAACGAAACTTCGTGAGATGGGTTATTATGATAAAGACAAATCATTCACTTTGGTACTGTCAAGATAAGATTCATAATTTTTCTCACACAATGCCTATTGTACCATACAATTTCTACAATTTATATTAAGCAATATAATCCATAGAAACCCTAAAACAAGCAAACTCTGCATTGCAAACAGAATCTGTCAAAAACAGAACTGTCTGTAAAGATCTGAATTATGGTTATACTTCTGTAACTCAAAAAATTCTGAAAAATTAGGACAACGTAGATATTCAAAGAATTCATACCAACAACATTGCAATCATGCTTATCATTCAAATATTTAATGCCAAACATTTTATTTAATTCTTCTTTTATCAATTGAGCAAAATTTTCCTTTCCATCATTTTCAAGAAAGACATGATAAAGACGAATAATATGAGACCACCTCAATTCCAAATTTTTTGTAGTTTTCTTTTTATAAGCCAAACTAGTGATAAAACAAGAAACAAAGAGATTTAATTGCAAGATCTAAAGATATACCTTCAAGCACTCACCTCCCCGGCAACGGCGCTAGAAAAGAGCTTGATGTCGACTATACAACTTGTTCTTGTAGACTCGTGTTGGGCCTCCAAGCGCAGAGTTTTGTAGGACAGTAGCAATTTTCCCTCAAGTGGATGACCTAAGATTTATCAATCCGTGGGAGGCGTAGGATGAAGATGGTCTCTTTCAAACAACCCTGCAACCAAATAACAAAAAGTCTCTTGTGTCCCCAACACACCAAATACAATGGTAATTTGTATAGGTGCACTAGTTCAGTGAAGAGATGGTGATACAAGCGTAGCAATGATAGTAGATATTGATTTTTTTTAATAGGAACAATAAAAAAGAGCAAGGTAGCAATTGACAAAAGGGTGCACAAACGGTATTGCAATGCTTGAAAATGAGGCCTAGGGTCCGTACTTTTGCTAGTGCAATCTCTCAACAATGCTAATCTAATTGGATCATATAACCATCCCTCAACGTGCGATGAAGAATCACTCCAATGTTCCTATCTAGCGGAGAACATAAGACGAAATTGTTTGTAGGGTATGAAACCACCTCAAAGCTATTCTTTCCGATCAATCTATCCTAGAGTTCGTACTAAAATAACACCAAGCTATTCTTCCCAATCGATCTAACCAAGAGTTCGTACTAAAATAACACCATATGATACACATCAACCAACTCTAATGTCACCAAGATACTCCAATGTCACCGCGAGTATCCGTGAGTTGATTATAAGATATGCATCAAATAATTTCATACTCATAATACTCAATCCAACACAAAGAATCTCAAAGAGTGCCCCAAGATTTCTATCGGAGAAACAAGGACGAAAACGTGAATCAACCCCTATGCATAGATTACCCCAATGCCACCTCGGGAATCCATGAGTTGTGTGCCAAGACATAGATCAAGTGCACTCAAATCCATAAAAGTATTCAATCTGATAAAACGAAATATCAAAGGGAAAAATCAATTCATCACAATAAGATAGAGAGGGGAAAACACCATATGATCCAACTATATTAACAAAGCCTGCGATACATCAAGATCATGACATCTCAAGAACACGAGAGAGAGAGAGAGATTAAACACATAGGGATATTTCGGGGGTAGGAAATTGCAAAAGCAATGGGCACATAGTCTCGAGAAAACATCGGAGAGTATCTTCGGAATCCTTCGGTGCACAAAGCAATCATCTGGAGTGAGGGGCTCTCCGGTAGGAAGTAATTACGAGAACCTAGAGTTAGAGTTAGCAAAATCATTTAACCCGGATAGAAGAGAGATCAGAGTCCCAGAGTAAAGATCGAGGAATAAAAGATCCTAATACCACCCAATGGTGATGTGGGCCCATAAGCCGCACAGCCATGTTAGTAAAAGTTTTGCACTGACTAGACTCAACTTTGGCCAAGGAGTTTGGAAGGGGATTCCTATAGGTAGTCAGATTTGATACCAAGTTGTGACGCTCCCGATTCAATCGTACAGTAATCATACACGCAAATGTGTACGATCAAGATCAGGGACTCACGGGAAGATATCACAACACAACTCTTGATACAAATTAAAATAATACAAGCTTTATATTACAAGCCAGGGGCCTCGAGGGCTCGAATACATAAGCTCAAATACACAAGAGTCATCGGAAGCAATAATATCCGAGGATAGACATAAGTTAAACAAGTTCGCCTTACGAAGGCTAGCACAAAAGTAGCAACGATCGAAAAGGCAATGCCTCCTGCCTGGGACCTCCTAACTACTCCTCAAAGCCAAACTCCACATAGAAACATCCTCGGGATCCTCTGACTCCTGGACTCCATCATATGATCGCAATAACCGGCAAAAGGGGAAAAAGAAGTAGCAAAGCAACCGTGAGTACTCATCCAAAGTACTCGCAAGCGAGGATCTACACTACATATGCATCGGTATCAATGAAATGGGTAGTATCTCTGGACTGAACTGCAGAATGCCAGAATAAGAGGGGGAGAAGCTATTCATATCAAAGACCACGCTTCTGGCAGCATCCATCTTGAAGCATATAGAAGAGAGTAGCTGGTAAGCTCACCAAGTAACAACGTATAGCATAATCCTACCCGGCGATCCTCCCCTCGTCGCCCTGTGGGAAAGCGATCACCAGGTTATCTCTAGAACTTATCTGGGTGTGTTTTATTAAGTATCCAGTTCTAGTTTTCATGAGGTCGGAATACAACCCCAAGTCATCCTGTTACCGTGGACACGGCTATTCGAATAGTTAGACTTCCCTGCAGGGGTGCACCACATTGCCCAACATGCTTGATCCCTCTGGCCGGGCACACTTTCCTGGGTCATGTCCGGCCTCGGAAGATCAACACGTATCAGCCCTACCTAGGCCCAATAGAGAGGTCAGCACGCCGGTCTAAATCTGAAGCGCGCAGGGGTCTTGGGCCCATCGCCTGTTGCACTCCTGGACGTTGCGAACGCGGCCGGTGAGCTGACCTAGCAACCTCCATTACAATGGAGGGTGCGTTACGCGGTCCAACCCGGCGCGCGCCACTCAGTCGCTGACGTCTGAAGAGCTTTGGCTGATACTACGACGCTGAGTGCCCATAACCGTCCCCGTGTAGTTCGTTAGTGCATATAGGCCAAAAGACCAACTCAGATCAAATACCCAATCTCGTTAAGCGTGTTATTATGAAACAATCGCGGACACCGACCGGGGACCAGACCCACCTGTCTCCTAGGTGGTCACAACCTGCCCTGTCGCTCCGCCACAAAGATCCACTCAGAGGGCCGTCGAGAAACATGTCCTTTCAGCCACCAGTCCGTGAATCACTCGCGGGTACTCTACGAGCCGACCCGACTTTAGTCACATCATGTATCAAGTGTAATAAGTATAGTATGTATATACCCGTGATCACCTCCCGAAATGATCACGACCCGATAGTATAGCATGGCAGACGGACAAGGATGTAGGGCCCCTGATGAAATACTAGCATCCTATACTAAGCATTTAGGATAGTAGGTAAGGCATCAAAAACAGTAGCAACAAGGACAGGCTATGCAGCAGTATAGGATCAAACCGATGAAACAGTAACACTACTCTAATGCAAGCAGTAGAGGGAAAGAGTAGGCGATATCGGGATGATCAAGGGGGGTTTGCTTGCCTGGAAGCTCTACTAAGAAGGAGGGGTCGTCAACACCGTAGTCGAACGAGGCTGTAGTGGCGTCAGTCTCATAGTCTACCGAGAGAAGAGGAGGAAGAAACAATGAATACAATGCAAACAGATGCATGACGATGCATGACATGACATTAAGTGATGCTAGATGTGCCCTAACGCGGTACTAGGAGATACTAGCGAAGGGGGGAAACATCTGGGAAAGTATTCCCGGTGTTCGACGTTTTCGGACAGACGAACCGGAGGGGGATGGTTGCATGTTCATTATGCTAGGGACGTGTGGCAGACGAATGGACTGCATATTCGGAATCATCATGTTTTTCTGAGCAACTTTCATGTATAAAGTATTTTCATCCGAGATACGGTTTATTTTATATTAATTTACAAAGTTTTAATCATTTTCTGAAATCTCTGGATTAATTTAATTTGAAAATAAAATTCAAAGTTCTTTTATTACACAGCCAGATCCAGCCACAGTCAATGAAATGTGGGGTCAGCCAGCTGAGTCAGCACGTCAACTATTGACCAGTTGACTAGTCATCAGAATCAACTAGGACCCACGTGTCCTTGACTGGGGTGCCTAGTCAGCAATTTGACCAGTCAACTGGGCCCCGTGGGACCCTCCTGTCAGTGTCACAGATTAGATTGGACTTATTGTAACTCTTTGGTTAACCGAAAGGGGCCCACACGTCATACACCGGAGGTAAATTAATTTAGTAACTTCTTTAGTTAGTGGGGTGGGGCCTAGATGTTAGTGGGGGTTAGCGTGGGGCAGGGGGGGTTATCCTCTAGCCCCAAACAAGGGCCGGCCATGGCCTCTGCAGGCAAGCACAAGCGCGCGGGGGCGCGCGACGGCCACAGCGCTCGCCGGCTAGCCGCAGGCACCTCGGCGTGGGGCTGCGTGGGCGGCCGAGGCATGCAGCGACAGCGGCAGTCGCTCGGCAAAGCAGCAGCGGAAGTACAGCAGGCAGCGGAAGCTCGAGCGGCGAGCGGGGCGGCTGGCCGGGGCGAAGCAAGGGAAAGGCAGGCACGGGCGCGAGCGGCTCGCGGCACGCGCGCGGGGAGGGGGCGGCCGGCGCGGGCGAGGCAGGGGTCGGGGCGCGAGTGTGGAGGCATGGCAGCCGGCGCCGAGCGCGGCAGTGGGAAGGCGCGGCAGCTGCAAGAGCTAGCAGCAGCAGCGGCTAGCGGCGGGGGAGGGCTGCCGGCGCGATGGGAGCGGCGGGCGGACTCCAGCAGGCCGGGGAAGCGGAGCCGGGGCTGGGGCCGACGCGGCCAGTGAGGAGGAGCACAGACGGGCGTGAGCTGCGCACGGGGAGGGGTGCGACGAACGCGGTGACCAGGAGTTCGGCCGCATCAACGCGAGGTTGGGGCGCCGATTGCAGCGACGAGGAATGAGGGGAAATAGGGGGGAACGTAGCGGAACAACAAGGCTCACCCTGGGGAGGCCGCTGACGAGCTCGGACGGGCCGGTGGCCTGCCGGAGCGCGGATCCGAGGCGGCGGAGCTCGGGGTTGAAGGTGGACGAAGATGGTGATGGCATCGATGTGGCGGTGATCCGGGCCGATCCGGACCCGTAGATGATGTAGGGCCAGTTCTTTTGGGCGATTCTCCAAGAATTGCCCCCCTTCCCAGATTCTCCCAGAATCGTTACTTCATATTTTTTTTTACAATCCTAGCTAATTAGACCTTAACTAGATAGGATTGTAAAAAAAATATGAAGTGGCGATTCTGGGAGATGCTGGGGAGGAGGGCGATTCTGCGATTCTGGGAGAATCGCCCAAAAGAACTTGGCCGTAGTCATGGACGGCGGTCTTCCTAGACAGCACCCGACGGCGCGGGGTGGCTCCGGAGCGCGTCAACGTCAATGGCGCAGCGGCGGCCGAGCTCGGGTGACGGCTACGAGCGAGGAGAGGGGAGAGAGCTTGGAAGGGAGTCGATCACGTTCGTGTCGTGGGGGGTGTTGGGGGGCCGTCGGGCGAGCCGACTTTTATAGGCGAGGGCAGGGGCGGATGGCCCCCACGCACGACCATCGCTGGCGGATGGCCGCCACGGCACAACTGAGGTGGGAGGCAAGTGGGGGTTGCCCAGGGCCGTTTTGCTAGATGGGCCAAGGGGCCCAGTAGATTAGGTTTCTTTTCTTTTTACTACTATTTTTTCATTTACTTTTCTGTTTATTTACTTAGCTATTGTTTTGTACTTTCTTTTTGCATCAAAACACTTTTGTAAAATGTAAAACCTTGCCATATAATTACTATGCATTATTTTGCACTGCCACAAAAAGTTTGGGTTCAAGATAATTTATTAAGTTTGAGTTTATATTTAAATGGGATAAAAAGGTGCTATTGGTCCATTGTTTTAATATCCAGGGGCAATTTTATATTTTGAAAAATGTTAATTCTTTTATGAAAAATTGTTAGTGAATATTTGCAACCCATCGAACATTCTTGTTTTACCGTTTGAAGAAATAATAATTTGACTTTATTTTAAGTTTGAATTTGAATCGGGTTTGGATCAAAGTGAGGTTTAGCAAATTAACTGCGATGACATGGGACCATTAGGAGGGGATTACTGTAGCTTAATTATTCGGGCGTTACAATTCTCCTCCACTACAAGAAATCTCGTCCCGAGATTTAGGAGGTAGAGAAAAGGGGGAAGGTTATGGTTACGAAATTCTAGCAAGTGTTCTTGGTCTTGGTTGCTCTTCTTGAAGAGGTCAATCCATTATGTTGATGTCTTCGTTTCTTTGCTTCAGGCCATCAAGATGAAGTCGGCATCCTTTCTTCAAGATCTCCATCATACTTACGGAAAAGATAAGGGGGACAACTCGGGAAGGACGGAGCTCAACACATGTTAGGCACCTTGGGGCTATCTCAGTGAACGAGGCATAGAATCATCTCTCGAGTTGAGATTCAAGAAATTCATCGAGGGAGCAAAATAAGAAGTTGCAATAAGAAGTTTCAAGCGGATAGGCAATCGTTCGTTGCCTGAAATGGAGTGTGAAAGGGGTTCAGAGCAATGAAAATAAATTTTGCGTATGATACTAGAGTGGATCACCTCTAGGAATGTGGCTCGTGATTTTCATACGAAGCCAAGCGTGAGGAATAACTTTAGAAACAGGGGTGTATAGGAGAGTCAGGTTTCGATCCTGCGGAACTGTGGATCATGGGCCCAGCATGTGGATCAAAGGTAGGAAGGGTGCTGACATCTTGCACGCTCATGATAGCAAGGCATGTCAGATAATAGCCTATCAGTTATGTCGTCAACAATGTTGGTACCAAGGGCGAGGGACGAAGAGAACCATTTTCCTACTCGTTGAACGAGGCGGACCAATAGGCAAGGTTCTCGTCCATCTGTGGTTACCGGAATGTCATCAACAGTAGTAACAGGGTCTTACTGACAGAGTTGTACACCGAGGTGTCTACATAAGCAGGGAAATACTACTGCTTATATCATATACATCACAAGAAACGTGAAAGGATCGATACGGTTGACTAGAGGTGGGGGTGAATAGGCAACTAACAATTTTTAGCTTTTCTTTTACAAATTAGGTTTAGCAACAAATAGGTTGTCTAGATGTGCAACTAGGTGAGAAACCTATATGATGCTAACAACAACAATAACAAGTGTAAGCAAAGGATACAACACAACAATAGCTTGCACAAAGTAAAGGAAAGAGATAACCACACGTGGAGCCGGTGGAGACGAGGATGTGTTACCGAAGTTCCTTCCCTTTCGGGAAGTACGTCCTCGTTGGAGCGGTGTGGAGGCACAATGCTCCCCAAGAAGCCACTAGGGCCACCGTATTCTCCTCACGACCTCACACAATGCGGGATGCCGTGATTCCACTAGTGGTGCCCTTGAAGGCGGCGACCGAACCTTTACAAACAAGGTTGGGGAAATATCCACAACTTAATTAGAGGCTCCCAACAATACCATGGAGCTTCACCACAATGGAATATGGCTCCGAGGTGACCTCAACCGTCTAGGGTGCTCAAACACCCAAGAGTAACAAAATCCACATAAGAAAGTATGGGGGAATCAAATATCCTTTGGTGGAAGTGTAGATCTAGGTCTCCTCCTTCAATCCCTAGCAAATCAACAAGTTTGAGTGGCTAGGGAGAGAGATCGGGTAAGAAAGCTTGAAGGGCATTAATGGTGGAGAGACAGAGGCAAGAGGTGAGGGGGTAGGTGGAAGAACCCCCTTTATATAGGAAATCGTAAATCCAAGAGTTACAACAGTTTTTACACTTCAGCGGTACAACCGCTCCTCTCCCCGGTACAACCGGGATTCACGGGTAAGCTGCTGAAACCCTGACAAGCGGTACAATCGGACGCTCGAGCGGTAGTACTGGTTAACAGGAATAACCGGACCAACCGCTCAACAACCGCCTAGAACTAGAAGGGAGTCACCCCTATGGGCGGTGGTTGAGCGGTAGTGCTCCGGAACTACCGCCTGGCCCTGGTACCAGGGTGGCTAAGTCCCAAGTGGTAGAACCGCTCAGGACACCCGGTAGTACTGGTATGCAGAGCACAACCGGGACAACCGGGCCACCACCGCCCAACTACCGCCCTATCACAGAAGCTAGTCCGGTGGTCAGGCGGTACCCGGCTGGTACAACCGCCAATGAAGCTACTCCAGAGTTCTTCCAGCGAAGGGGCGGTACCACCGCCCGGGGGCAGCGGTACAACCGGTGGGCAAGAACCCGGGAGGTGCAACCCCAAGGTATCACCCCTGGGGCGGTGGTTGAGCCGGTACAACAGGGCCAGCGGTACAACCGCCCTAGTGGGCGGTACAACCGCCGTGAGGAGAAGCCACTACAACAGTATGGAACAAAGAGACCTCTCTCTACAAGGAACGAAAGGTAATGGTGGGTGACGAGAAGTGTGTACATGCAATGATTGACCCATTGCCTTCCGATGTGGATTCCCTCTTAATAGTACGGGATTCCTACGACCAAAGAAATAAACACGTAGAAAACACCGTCTTCGATATTTTCCTTCCACAAAGAATGTCTAATCGATGTGTACCTAAGCGTAGAGAACCTGAAGAACTTATCACACGATTAGACCACAAGGAGAGTTTTCATCATCACCCAAAACACAAAGATGGGAAATGTCCTAACAATCTCCCCCTTTTTGGTAGATGATGACAACAACAAAATTTGCACAAGAGGTCTAGAAAATATAGACGGGCTCCCCCTAGATGTGTGCACTATTTTGATTTTGCTTTTGGAATGCAAAGTCACACATTAGGATCAAAGCTCCCCCTAGATTTTATAGACCCACCACTCCTACTAACTGAGATAGATAAACAATAAGCATATAAGTAGAGAGTAACGAACTAAGAATAAACCGATAAGATAGATAGATAGAGAATGCATGTCTCACACCATGCAAGTCGAGTCTCACAGCACAGGGTCCACAAACTAAGAAAGAGCAGATAGAAACTCAAGTTCAACTCTCAACTCGAAACAGAAAACACAACCCAAGCAACTCCCATGCAAATCCCGAGACCTAATAGAACTCTCTCGCCCTTTGGCATGAAGACACCAAAAAGGAAAAGAGCGATGCTAGCGCCCCAGAGCTCAGTAGTCCTCCCCTGACTCCTCGGTCTCATCTGGATCAGCATCGCCAGACTCCTCATCATCATGCTCCATGATATCATCAGCCGCAGCAGAAGTGGAGGTAGCAGGATGGCCAGGTGCCTCATCATCAGTCCAAGTGCTATGCTCAGAAATCCACTTGTCCTCTGGAGTGATGCTCTTCTCAGATCCACTCTTCACAGGCATGTTGAGGTGTTTCATCATAGCAATTTGACAGCGCCGAGCAAGCTTCTCATTGACATGAGCGTCATACATCTTCTTCTGAATGTGAGTCTGAAGGCAAAAGATCTTCTTGACTTTAGCAGTGAGCTTGGCCACCCAGGAGGGCTTGGCACCCGGCTCCATCTCAAAGTCCTCATCATCTGAAGTGGCATAAACATCCTCGGGGTCATCCGCAGGAAAACGGGGCTCGGTATGCTTCTTCTTCTTAAGTTGCTTGACCTCATGCACGGTGAGGTTATCTGGCAAAGTGAGAAGTTCTCCAGGACGGCGAACAGCCCAAACTGAGTTCAAAAAGCACATGACAAACGGTGCATAGATGGGAACCTTTCTGTAGATGACCATGTTGTACATCTCCTGCCAAAGCCAGTTGGACACATCAAATGTAGCACTAGACCCCACTTTGGTCTTCATAGCAACAAGCAAGTCAACAAGATACCCATAGATCTCATCCTGGTTCCCAACCTTGGGCAGAAGCACATTGCAAAACACGCGATGCATGATATCATAGACCTTCTCAAGATCCTTGGACTCACCAATAATGCCTCGTCCATGAATGTACAGAGGAGCAAGTTTCTCCTTAGGCATGGAAAGGGGATGGTCGTGAGGACGAATACCACCATTCCTTTCAAGACCGGTATCCTCATAGCCAAGAGCATTGCAGAAGGCCCTCCAGGGCACTTGAAAGAACTCATCACGACACATGAAGGAGAGAGTGCGAGCATCATCTTCTCCAAAGTGAACGGTTGCATAAAACTGATGAATAAGCTGAACATCAAAGTCACAGTTGACAGACATGAGTTTGATCAAATCAAACTCCTCACAAAGAGCCAAGGCCTCTCTCCAAAGTACTCCATGTTGTTCCTCCAATGATCAAGGTCAATGGTCCACTGCTTGGTGTACCGATTCTTGTTATGCTCGAAAAGCTCATGAACAATCCTTACTTGCATCTCATTCCGGAACTGAACGGTGGTCCAATGAGGCTCAATGGGAACCGTGTAAGGATTCCTTCTCCGCAAAGCTTCCCACCCCTTGCCTTTCCACTTGTGCAGAGGCATGACCACACGTTGCTTGGCAACGGCAGACTTCTCACGACGAGTTGGCTTGGTGGGAACCACAACCTCCTCATCTCTATCAGACTCGACCGGGCGCTTGCATCTACGGGCTCTCTTCTTGGTATTGGCATGAGGAGTAGAGTGAGAACTAGAGCCACCTGCACACACACACACACACACGAAAAGCACACAAGAAACCCAACAAAGATGAGAGGATTGCACACAAGAAAAGAGAAATATATTGCTTGGAAGTCAGAGAAAGTAAAACAGTGCCACTTGGTTCATAAATTCTGGTTGTACCGGTTCTCCAACCGGTGGAACCACCCGAGCGGCTGTTCCGCCCATAAAGGGTGGTAGAACCACCAAAGACAAGAAGTACCACCCATGGGGAACAAGTGCCTACGGGAGACGAATCAAACTAGCAATATTTTAGGTTCTAAGGACTCACAAATAATAGGAGAAGCATATATAGATCTCTTCCACCCAATAGTTTGGACAACAAACGTGGAATATCAAGCAATGCCCTAAGAAATCCAAGAAACCTTAGAAAAAGGGGAGTGGGCCATTACCGGTATCCATGGGAAGAGATCGGGAGGGAGAGGGCCTCCACGGAGAAGATCCAAGGAGGGCCCACAGATCCGGAGTGCCGGAGGACTCTCCGGGGCGAGGGCGAGGGCGACTGGTGGCTAGGGCAGATGAGGGGAACGGGCACGAAGGGGGAAAGAAGGTACCCCTTCGGACCGACCCCTTTATATACCCGCAGACCGCGAAGCGGTTGTACTGCCCTGACGGGCGGTTGTACCGCTCCCTGGTACATACCAGCGGTTGCTGGCGGTACTTCCGTTGCCTGGAAGGCAGCGGTAGTACCGCCTGCAACTGGCCGGTAGTACCGGCCAGGAGCTCATCCTGGGAAGTCAGCAGTAGAACCACATAGACTGCCCTGGTGGAACCCGTGGGACAATACAACCGAATGATCTAGCGGTTGAACCGCCAGGAGCACCGGTTGTACCGCCCAGTCAACATCACCCACACAAAGAACAAGCTTGTGTGCAATTGGAGAAGATGGTGTAAGGGAGGAGAGTCTTGGGATGGAAACAAGTCACTAGAGTATGGTGAGGTAACCTCCAAGAGTGCAAGAAGCAACCAAGAAAAACTACCACTTGGAGGTCACACCACCTAATAACTAAAGATCTAGCAAGGATGAACAAGAACCAAAGAAAAACAACCCTTTTTAAGAAAAGGGTGGTGGCCGGAGCCACCTATATTTGAGTTAATTGGTATGGCACCGCGAAGATTTTAACCTTGGGCCCATGGCCAAAACTCATCTTTGAAGCACAAGTACCATCAAAAATGGCTAATGTGAAAGATTTTAATCACTTTATGCATAATGGGGGGAGGGAGAGTTCATTGAGAGAACAACACTCCCCCTGTGTCCATGCCTACATCTAGAGCAAGATATAACGATCAGTGCGGTGGGGTGTGCCTAGGTTCAAGCCACATTGCTCAAATCAATGATATTTAGCTCATGCCTTAACTCGCAAAATCTTGCTTCATCTAGAGGCTTGGTGAAGATATTCGCTAGTTGCTCTTGAGTGTTGATGTAGATGATCTCAATATCTCCACGCTTGATATGATCCCTAATGAAATGATGACAGATCTCAATATGCTTCGTCTTGCTATGTTGCATCGGATTGTGAGAGATCTTGATAGCACTTTCATTGTCACATAGAAGAGGCACTTTGTCACAAGTGACACCGTAATCCTTTAAAGTTTGCCTCATCCATAGCAATTGTGCACAACAACTTGCGGCGGCTACATATTCGGCCTCGGTAGACGAGAGAGACACACAATTTTGCTTCTTCGAAGACCAACTCACCAAAGAGCGACCAAGGAATTGGCACCCTCCGGAAGTTGACTTCCTCTCCACACAATCTCCCGCCCAATTAGAGTCCGAGTAACCCATGAGATTGAAGCTTGCTCCTTTGGGGTACCATAAGCCAAAGTTTGGGGTATGAGCCAAATATCGAAAGATTCGCTTGACCGCCACATAGTGGCTTTCCTTAGGTGCGGCTTGAAACCGTGCACAAATTCCCACACTCAACATGATATCCGGTCTAGATGCACAGAGGTAGAGCAAGGATCCAATCATGGAACGATATACCTTTTGATCCACTGCTTTACCATTGGGATCACTGTCAAGCTTGCATTTGGTTGGCATGGGAAACTTGACCGGCTTGACATCATCTAACTTGAACCTCTTTTGCATGTCTTGGGTATACTTGGCTTGGTTGATGAATGTTCCTTCTCTTCTTTGCTTGACTTCGTAACCGAGAAAGAACTTCAACTCTCCCATCATAGACATCTCAAACTTCTCGGTCATTAGTGCGGCAAACTCATCATTGAAAGATTTGTTAGGAGAACCAAAAATAATATCATCAACATATAGTTGGCATATGAACAAATCCCCTTTGACCCTCTTATTAAAAAGAGTGGGATCGATTTTCCCAATTTCAAACCCACGATCTTGTAACAACTCGGTAAGGTGCTCATACCATGCACGTGGGGCTTGTTTAAGGCCATAGAGCACCTTTTTGAGTTTGTATACATGAGTGGGGAGCTTGGGATCCTCGAATCCTGAAGGTTGTTTGACATACACCAACTCATTCAAAGGACCATTAAGAAATACACTCTTCACATCCATTTGTTGCAATTTAAAATCATGACGAGATGCATATGCAAGCAACATGCGAATAGATTCAAGACGTGCAACGGGGGCAAAGGTTTCACCATAGTCGATGCCCTCGACTTGGGAGTAGCCTTGTGCCACCAATCTTGCCTTGTTTCGAACAACCACACCGTTCGCATCTTGCTTGTTCTTGAAGATCCATTTGGTCCCAATGACATTGTGATCCTCCATTGGCCTTGGTACTAATTCCCAAAATTGATTGTGCTCGAAGTTGTTGAGTTCATCATGCATAGCTTCAAGCCAATCCTCATCATCGAGCGCCTCATGTATCTTTTGGGGTTCAACACGAAACAAACGCGTGATGCTCACGAAAGTTTGACAATTGTTTACGAGAAGTTACCCCTTTTCTCAAGCTTCCAAGCACATTCTCCATGACATGATGTTGACACTCGAGCTTGGTAGCCACCTTAGCGGCACGACGCTCCAAAAGTTCCTTGATGGGCATTTGAGGATGATCTTGCACATCTTGAGCACCGTC
The DNA here is from genome assembly GCA_011799875.1 of Thinopyrum elongatum. Classification (NCBI taxonomy): domain Eukaryota; kingdom Viridiplantae; phylum Streptophyta; class Magnoliopsida; order Poales; family Poaceae; genus Thinopyrum; species Thinopyrum elongatum. The sequence goes on from CM022297.1 coordinate 53,825,663, forward strand.
ATGAGTTTGCTCTTGATCTTGAGATTGCTCTTGATCTTGAGCACCGTCTTGAGCTTGCTCTTGACCTTGAGCTTGCTCTTGATCTTGAGTGAGCTCAGAGGCATGAACTTGATCTTGGGCATCACTTGGTGCATCACCATCTCCATGGGGTTGATCTTGCCCTTGATCTTGCTCATTGGGTTGAGGGCCTTCACTTTGTTCTTCAGAAGCATGTGGGTCTAGCGTAGATGATGGCTCCACTTGAGTAGAGCGTTGTCCTTCTCCTTCGGCCACAAGGGGTTCATCAATGGGGAGTATTTGACCAATCCCCATTCTTCTTATGGCTTGGGGAGGAATTTCATCACCTACATCACAAAGACCACTTTGCTCCACTCGGGAGCCGTTATTTTCATGAAACTCCACATTACACGTCTCTTCAATCAGTCCAGTGGACTTGTTGAGAACACAGTAAGCATGAGAGTTTGTAGCATGACCAACAAATATGCCCTCTTGAGCTCTAGGTTCAAATTTAGACAAACGAACACCTTTCTTGAGAATGAAACACTTACAACCGAACACCCAGAAGTACTTGAGGTTGGGCTTGTTGCCGGTAAGTATCTCATATGGAGTCTTGTTCAAGCCTTTGCGGAGATAGAGCCTATTGGATGCATGACAAGCGGTGTTGATGGCTTCAGCCCAAAAGTTGTAAGGAGATTTGAACTCCGCCATCATGGTCCTTGCCGCATCCATCAACGTCCGGTTCTTCCTCTCCGCCACAACATTTTGTTGAGGGGTATAGGGTGCTGCATATTGGTGCTTGATCCCCTCATCACTAAGAAACTCATCCAAGGTGTAGTTCTTGAACTCGGTGCCGTTGTCACTTCTAATCATCAAGATCTTTGCTTCATGTTGACGTTGAGCTTCATTTGCAAAGTTAATGACGGTTTGTTGAGTCTCACTCTTCCTCTTGAAGAAGTAAACCCATGTGTATCTTGAGTAGTCATCCACAATCACCAAGCAATACTTTCTTCCACCAAGACTATCAAAGGATGGTGGACCAAAAAGATCCATGTGAAGGAGCTCCAAGGGCCTCTTTGAGTAGATGATAGTCGATGGTCGGTGAGCCGTTTCATGAAGCTTTCCTTCGATACAAGCACTGCAAGCACAGTCTTTGGCAAAACTCACATTTGTTAGTCCACGGACGTGGTCCCCTTTGAGGAGACTTTGCAAAGATCTCATATTGACATGGGCTAGTCGGCGATGACAAAGCCAACCCACATCAACTTTAGCCATTAGGCAAGTCGCGGTCTTAGTGGGCCGCTCCGAAAAGTTCACCACATAGAGACCGTTCTCGACATGACCAACGAAGGCTACTTTAAGAGTCTTGCTCCACAAAAGGGCCACGGTTTCAAGATGAAATAATGTAGAAAATCCCATGAGTGCAAGTTGACGAACGGAAAGCAAATTGTATGCAAGGGACTCAACAAGCATGACCTTCTCAATAGATAAATCTTAAGAGATGACCACCTTGCCAAGTCCCACTACCTTAGAGGTTGAAGCATCACCGAATTGGACATGGGTGGGCATAGATGGAATTGGATGCACATCCACCACCAAGTCCTTGCTCCCGGTCATATGATTTGTTGCTCCACTATCAAGCAACCATGACACTCCACCGGAAGCAAACTCCTACAAGAGATCAATGCTTGGATTTAGGTACCCATTCTTGGATGGGTCCTTTGAGGTTAGTAACAAGGGTCTTAGGAACCCAAATAGACCATTCAATGTACTCATAGTAAGAACCAACAAATTTAGCATAAACATGCCCATCACTAGCATGGCACAAAACATAAGAAGGGTTAAAGTCGCCGGCTTTGTTGTTAGGGGCAGTTTTGCTCTTCTTGGCATTACCACCCACTCCCTTGTTCTTCTTCTTCACATGAGTACCCTCACCCGCCTTGACAAAAGTTTCCTTGAGTGGGAGAGGTAGCTTGGTCTTGTTCTTCTTCTTCTTCTTTGACTTGGGTGCAAACCCAAGTCCCTCCTTTCCCACAACTTCCTTTTGATTCGTCAAAAGGTCATTGAGGTTCTTCTCGCCTTGTATGCAAGTCGAAAGGCCCTTCTCAAGTTGCTCTTTCAACTTAGCATTTTCTTCCACGAGATGCACATGCTCGCAACAAGGGTTAGTAGCATGGGCATTATCAATTAGAACGAAAGGAGGACAAGTGGAAATCTCCTTGGTTAGCTTCACTTGAAGTTGATCATGAGACTCTTTGAGAGAAGCTTGAACACCCTTCAAGACCTTGTGAGCCTTGTCAAGTGTATCAAATTCTTCCTTGAGTCTATCATGGCCAACCCCAAGTGCGGCTTTCTCGGATTTAATCACACGAGTAAGAACAATAGCATGATCAAGATCTTTTTGCAATTTAGCATGATCAACATTGTGTGACTCCTCAAGAGTCAAACGAAGATCTCGCTCTTCCTCTAGAGCAATGGAAAAATCTGCAATCTCATCAGCATAATCACGACTATGCCCCTCCAACTTGGAGATAGTATCCTCATGCGATTCAATGATATCATTGGCCTCACCAAGTTGTTCCAAGAGAGCAACCAAGTGCTTCTTGGACTCACCCTTGAGCATGCTCACAAACTTGGTGAACTCATTCTCATCAACTTTCTCCACCTCACTATCATCTACACAATCTAACAATGAAGGAGTAGTAATGATGGGGGTTTTGATGTTAGGAGTTACCTTGTTGATACCTTTGGCCATGAGACACTTGGCAATGGTGTTTTCGTTGGGGGCGCCAAAGAGAGACACCTTGGAGGGAGAAGATGTAGCAATGGCAATGGTTGCCGTTGCCATTCCTTCTCCACTTGTATCTTCCTCATCATCATCGGAGGAGTACTCTTCATGTGCCACCAAGCCCTTTGGAGGAGTCTTCTTGGTGAAGTTGTTCTTGCTAGGGAAGGACTTGGCTTTATCTTTGTGAATGAGTTTGCCACCATTGTCTTCCCTCTTCTCGTAGGGGCAATCGACCACAAAGTGACTCACATTGCCACAATTGTAGCAAGTTCTTACACGTTGCTTGTTCTTTGACCCACTTGAGTTGTTCTTGGTGAAGTTGGGCCTTGAGTTCCTCTTCTTGCTCCAAAATTGCCTTGACGCAAGAGCCATGTGCTCATGGTAAGCATATTTGGTGTCCTCGGGGCCACACTCCTCTTCTTCTTCCTCTTCTTCTTCCGGAATGGACTTGGCCTTCAAAGCAAGGGTGGGAGTGCTTTTCTTTGACCAGACACGAGCAAGAGCATTGTCGGCGGTCTTGTTCATGATGTTCATGGCAATAAACTCATCCAACACTTCACTTGAGGATAAGGAGTGAAAATCCGGCCTTTGACGAATCACGGAAGACATGGCCTTGTTGAATGGCATGATGGCCTTGAGGAACTTGCGCTTGATCCAAGTGTCATCCGTATGCTTGCTTCCATGGTCTTGGAGAGCAACCGCAAGAGTTGTCACCCTCCGGTAAAGATCAAGCGGATCCTCATCTTCAAGCATCACAAATTCATCGGCCTCATTAAGGACTACTTCAAAGTTGGACAGTTGGATGCTTCAGCTCCCCTTGTACATAGAAACAATGTGCTCCCAACAATCCTTTGCACGAGTGAAAGGTCGTAGGTGCGATAGATCTTCGGGAGGGACCGCTTCTTGAAGAATGAACAATGCGGAGTGATTGTATTGATTGTCCACTTCTTCTCTTAGGGTGAAGTTGTTTGGATCATGCGGGTAGAAGCTTTGCTCAATGATTCTCCAAAGGTTAGTTAAGCAATGATTTAAATGAGACTTAATGCGAAAGACACAATTAGCAAAATCACCCTTAACAAGCTTGGGAGGAGGACCATGAATATTAATGCGAGCTGTGGGGACTGGTCCTCCATAGACCGGGGGAGGGGGAACCGAGGCAAAGGTTCCCGTCCCATTCTTGTCTTGAAGGGACGGAACATGAGTACCTTTAGCCGCTTCCTTGGCGGAATTGGCCTCCGACTCCGATGCCATGGGATTAACCACAAGTAAGGGATTGGGAGTGGATTTCATCCCCTCAAGTAATTCTTTAATCATGGACTTGACTTCGGTCGTCATAGACGTCTTAAGTGAAGCCATAGCTTCATTTAAGTCGTCTCGAGTGATCGAAGTCAAATCTACAGCCTCGGGCACTTCCTCCCCGGTGTCAACCTTACTCTTTGGGTGGTGAAACCTTTAATAAAGAGACGAGGCTCTGATACCAATTGAAAGAATCGATATGGTTGACTAGAGGGGGGGGGGTGAATAAGCAACTAACAATTTTTAGCTTTTCTTTTACAATTTAGGTTTAGCAACAAATAGGTTGTCTAGATGTGCAACTAGGTGAGAAACCTATATGATGCTAACAACAATAGTAACAAGTGCAAGCAAAGGATACAACACAACAATAGCTTGCACAAAGTAAAGGAAAGAGATAACCACACGTGGAGCCGGTGGAGACGAGGATGTGTTACCGAAGTTCCTTCCCTTTCGGGAACTACGTCTCTGTTGGAGTGGTGTGGAGGCACAATGCTCCCCAAGAAGCCACTAGGGCCACCGCATTCTCCTCACGCCCTCACACAGTGGGAGATGCCGTGATTCCACTAGTGATGCCCTTGAAGGCGGCGATCGAACCTTTACAAACAAGGTTGGGGCAATCTCCACAAATTAATTGGAGGCTCCCAACGATACCACGGAGCTTCACCACAATGGAATATGGCTCCGAGGTGACCTCAACCTTCTAGGGTGCTCAAATACCCAAGAGTAACAAAATCCACACAAGAAAGTATGGGGGAATCAAATATCCTTTGGTGGAAGTGTAGATCTAGGTCTCCTCCTTCAATCCCTAGCAAATCAACAAGTTTGAGTGGCTAGGGAGAGAGATCGGGCAAGAAAGCTTGAAGGGCATTAATGGTGGAGAGAGAGAGAGGCAAGAGGTGAGGGGGTAGGTGGAAGAGCCCCCTTTTATATAGGAAACCCTAAAATCCAACCGTTACAGCAGTTTTTACACTTCAACGGTACAACCGCTCCTCTCCCCGGTACAACCGGGATTCACGAGTAAGCTGCTGAAACCCTGACAAGCAGTACAACCGGACGCTCGAGCGGTAGTACCGGTTAACAAGAATAACTGGACCAACTGCTCCCCTACCGCTCAACAACCGCCTAGAACCAGAAGGGAGTCACCCCTATGGGAGGTGGTCGAGCGGTAGTGCTCCGGAACTACCGCCTGGCCCTGGTACCAAGGGTGGCTAAGTCCCAAGCGGTAGAACCGCTCAGGACACCCGGTAGTACCGGTATGCAGAGCACAACCGGGACAACCGGGCCACCACCACCCAAGTACCGCCCTATAATAGAAGCTAGTCCGGTGGTCGGGCAGTACCCGGCCGGTACAACCGCCAATGATGCCACTCCAGAGTTCTTCCAGCGAAGGGGCGGTACCACCGCCCGGGGGCAGCGGTACACCCTTTGGGCAAGAACCTGGGAGGTGCAACCCCAGGGTATCACCCCTGGGGTGGTGGTTGAGCCGGTACAAAAGGGCCAGCGGTACAACAGCCCTAGTGGGCGGTACAACCGCTGTGAGGAGAAGCCACTGCAACAGTATGGAACAAAGAGACCTCTCTCTACATGGAACGGAAGGTAATGGTGGGTGACGAGAAGTGTGTACATGCAATAATTCACCCAATGCCTTCCGATGTGGATTCCCTCTTAATAGTACGGGATTCCTACGACCAGAGAAATAAACACGCAGAAAACACCATCTTCGATCTTTTCCTTCTAGAGAGAATGTCTAATCGATGCGTACCTAAGCATAGAGAACCTGAAGAACTTATCACACGATTAGACCACAAGGAGAGTTGTCATCATCACCCAAAACACAAAGATGGGAAATGTCCTGATAAAAGGTTAAACAAACAATGGAAAGGAAAATTGTGATTATCATATTAAACAGAACAATGAAAAGGAAAATGTGTATATACGAGTATTAGGTGTATCTCCTTGCCAAGAGCAAGCATTGCAAGATAATCAGGACAAGGCTCCATGTATGTAACCATTTAGACAAGGGGCAAAGAATTTATGATGTTTACCCATACAATGCTGTTTGGATAATTGATCAAGAAATTTTAGCATTGCGCTTCCAATATTCGTGTTGACGTTTGAGTACCATAGTCATGCTTCGAGATAGCATTGACATGGTCATCAGGTAAAGATCAGACTTTGGATACACAAAGGATCAATCAGGAACAACTTATAGATTAAGTCTTACAATTTCCTCATGGAAGAATGGCTAACCTTGCTAAAAAGGATATTATAACAATAGGTCCTCCGGCCAGGGGTGCTAGGCATGACATCACCTTACCGGGTTGTATAAAGATCAATGTTATAATTCTTGAAAAAATGTTTCAACCATCATATCTAATCGAGTTTCAGATCTGATTGGTGTCAGGATACCTTAGACTCGGGATGCCTGAGAAGAAAAGGTGCAACACAAATTGACGAGATGACATTGTAAGATTCTCGGGAGATGAACTATGGAATCAAGTTCCGAAAACAAAAGTTCATAATTAAACCAAGTAGAGGATGAGGAGGTGGCTGATGGACTCAGCGACAATTCATCGAGATTTCCAAAAAGATGGATTTCCACAATTATGTGAACAAGGGGATAACATTTGTCAGATCAAATGATATAATGATGTATGCTCGAGGAAAACATACGCAATTAAACATTGGTTGACAGGTGCACCCGAAATATGGGCTTAGGTAGCATGATCAATGTTAGAATGGTGGTTCAACAACCAATAGTCTAAGAATGAACTGTCGACCATTAACTTCAAAGCAATAGGGTTGCTAGAAGTACATAATCCAAGCAGCACCGTTCACTTGTTGGTATCCTGGCTAGAATGAACATCGGGACCAAGAAAGAATGGTGATGGTGAGAAGTATCACGATACCAAGAATTCTTAAGAGGTGGAGCAATCCTCACAACATCCTTGACAAAAAAAGACAGTAATACTTCGAGGTATAACATAATACAAGCTGGATAGCAAGTCGCATCCATAACATGAACAAGTTTGTGATGAAAGGAAGGTAAGGATGTTGTCGATGGTAACTCAAATTACTAAGGGACGAGGATGGCACTTATCATCATGAACTCGATTGATATCCTAGAAGGAGTCAAAATGTTGATGATGATCATGAAATTTTTTGTCGAGAGGCTCCATGAAGAAGCAATCGAACAGCGACTGCATCAAGCAAAAGGACTAATGCAGCGAAAGATCATTGGAACCACAGATACAACACAAACTCGGAATCAAGTTTGCTATTCGAGGTGAAACGATATGACAAGGAAGATCGACATAAGTTTAGCTCATCGTCGAAAGTTGTGCTTCAGAAATAAGGACCAGGTAGCACAGTTAAAATTATCACGATAATGATATAGCCAAACAGGCTAGTAATGATGTGATCGGGGTACAAACTCGTAAGTAAAGAACATTACTAAGAGTTGTTGAACCGTAGTGCGGACTCGATTCAGTTATCGGGGTACTAGAGTGTCTAACAACTCAGAACCCAGGAAAATTAGAATCGATAAGAAATGATTCTTGATGAAGACTCATAATATGCAATATGGGTCTGTGATATTTTTGAGATACTAGAGGGTAATACTCGAATGTATGACAGAATAATGGATGGACAAGTGTATTGATCTGCGGAAGACAAGTACTTTAACTTGTCCGAGAAAAGGGATCAAAGAAGATCAATATGGCCGGAACCACGATTGCAAAAGACCAGATCCCAGATATAAGATGAACTTATAACAAGGGAATAATTAATTTAAGAGAAGCTTCCATGATAAGATCTACATCGTGTCCATGGGCATGAACACAAGGTTCAAGGTCGACTCCCACTTCTCCAATGCATGACCATTCATTCACTGCTCTTATTAATAATGATTTGAGTGTGAAAACCTATACCTGAGGAATTACCAGAGGAGTATGACCCGTGAATACTTGTTGGGTTCACACAGATTAAGGAAGGCATAGGTTCAACCCATCAGGGTATCTTATAAACATATACCACAAGCTTCAAGAGTAAATATCACAAGCTCGAAAGCAGAGCATGGTTGGCCAAATCAGAGAATAGGATTTACCAATGGCATTATGTATCAGGGAAAGAACTTCCAAAGTGATTGAACATGAAGGATATTGTCGGATAAAATCCAACAAAGGATCTGGAGGTCCTCAAGGGATTTGATATGAGCATCGGTACTCAACCAGAGGAAGAAAGAATGTAAGGAGACCAAATTATAGAAACAACTGACTAATTCAAAGCACAAATACAAAAGAAGTATGATTTCCAAATCAAGGGATCAGAAGCAACCGCTCTGACTAAGGATGGATAAATTGAGTAGGCTTAGGGGTACAATCGATGGCAATTTGATTGGTTGAGACCTAGCTCATGTTCAAAATGGCCTCTGAGCCGGAAGGATGAATTCTAGGATCTGATTGAGGATTGCGAGCATTCGCAACGTATTGAATCAACGGACTCAAAATGATAATGACAAAGGATGCCAATAAGATTACCAGACTTATGGGATTAATCATAATGCAAGCAAGCAAGAATTTCAAGAGCAATAGGCTGTTGAGGATTTTCATAAGATCGAATGGTATTTCGAAGAGTTTTGTGAAATACATGAATCAACTGGGAATGAGAGGATACTCGATAAGTGCGAGAAATTATCCGTAGAGGTATTCAGGTGTCAAAGAAATGCAAGGCAGTAGGCACAAAGTATTCTCGGAACAGTAGAGAGAACTTCGGGGTATCTTGTAACAACAAGATCAACTGGGAATAAAAGTAAGAATGGCAGGTGTATGTATTTATCCATAGGGATATTTCGGTGGTAGGGAATTGCAAAAGCAACGGGCACATAGTCTCGAGAGAACATCAGAGAGTATCTTCGGAATCCTTCGGTCCACAAAGCAATCATCTGTAGTGAGGGGCTCTTCGGGAGGAAGTAATTACGAGAATCTAGAGTTAGAGTTAGCAAAATCATTTAACCCGAATAGAAGAGAGATCAGAGTCCTAGAGTAAAGATCGAGGAATAAAAGATCCTAATACCACCCAATGGCGATGTGGGCCCGTAAGCCGCACAGCCATGTTAGTAAAAGTTTTGCACTGACTAGACTCAACTTCGGCCAAGGAGTTTGGAAGGGGATTTCTATAGGCGGTCGGCTCTGATACCAACTTGTGACGCCCCCGATTCAATCGTACACTAATCATACACGCAAATGTGTACGATCAAGATTAGGGACTCACGGGAAGATATCACAACACAACTCTCGAAACAAATTAAAATAATACAAGCTTTATATTACAAGCCAGGGGCCTCGAGGGCTCGAATACACAAGAGTCAGCGGAAGCAATAATATCAGAGTACAGACATAAGTTAAACAAGTTTGACTTAAGAAGGCTAGCACAAAAGTAGCAACGATCGAAAAGGCAAGGCCTCCTGCCTGGGACCTCCTAACTACTCCTCAAAGCCAAACTCCACATAGAAACATCCTCGGGATCCTGTGACTCCTGGACTCCATCATATGATCGCAATAACCTGGAAAAGGGGAAAAAGAAGTAGCAAAGCAACCGTCAGTACTCATCCCAAGTACTCGCAAGCGAGGATCTACACTACATATGCATCGGTATCAATGAAATGGGTAGTATCTATGGACTGAACTGCGGAATGCCAGAATAAGAGGGGGAGAAGCTAGTCCTATTGAAGACTACACTTCTGGCAGCTTCCATCTTGAAGCATATAGAAGAGAGTAGCTGGTAAGTTCACCAAGTAACAACGTATAGCATAATCCTACCCGGCGATCCTCCCCTCGTCGCCCTATGGGAAAGCGTTCACCGGGTTATCTCTGGAACTTATCTGGGAGTGTTTTATTAAGTATCCGGTTCTAGTTGTCATGAGGTCGGAATACAACTCCAAGTCGTCCTGTTACCATGGACACGGCTATTCAAATAGATAAACTTCCCTGCAGGGGTGCACCACACTGCCCAAAACGCTTGATCCCTCTGGCCGGGCACACTTTCCTAGGTCATGTCTGGCCTCGGAAGATCAACACGTCGCAGCCCTACCTAGGCCCAACAAAGAGGTCAGCACGTCGGTCTAATTAAATCCTAAGCGCGCAGGGGTCTTGGGCCCATCGCCCGTTGCACTCCTGCATGTTGCGAACGCGGCCGGTGAGCAGACCTAGGAACCTCCATTACAAACGAGGGTGCGTTACGCAGTCCAACCCGGCGCGCGCCACTTAGTCGCTGACGTCTGAAGAGCTTCGGCTGATACTACGACGCTGAGTGCCCATAACTATCCCCACGTAGTTGGTTAGTGCGTATAGGCCAAAAGACCAACTCAGATCAAATACCCAATCTCGTTAAGCGTGTTATTATGAAACAACCACGGACACCGACTAGGGACCAAGCCCACCTGTTTCCTAGGTGGTCACAACCTGCCCTGTCGCTCCGCCACAAAGATCCACTCAGAAGGCCATCGGGAAACATGTCTTTCAGCCCCCAGTCCATGAATCACTCGCGGGTGCTCTACGAGCCGACCCGACTTTAGTCACATCATGTATCAAGTGTAATAAGTATAGTATGTATATACCCGTGATCACCTCCTGAAGTGATCACGGCCCGATAGTATAGCATGGCAGACGAACAAGGCTATAGGGCCACTAATGAAATATTAGCATCATATACTAAGCATTTAGGATAGCAGGTAAGGCATCAACAATAGTAGCAACAAGGACAGACTATGCAGCAATATAGGATCAAACCGATGAAACAGTAACACTACTCTAATGGAAGCAGTAGAGGGAAAGAGTATGCGATATCGGGATGATCAAGGGGGGTTTGCTTGCCTGGAAGCTCTGCTGAGAAGGAGGGGTCGTCAACACCGTAGTTGATCGGGGCAGCAGTGGCATCAGTCTCGTAGTCTACCGGAGAGAAGAGGTGGAAGAATCAATGAATACAATGCAAACAGATGCATGACATGACATTAAGCGATGCTAGATGTGCCCTAACGCGGTACTAGGCGATACTGGCGAAGGGGGGAAACATCCGGGAAAGTATTCCCGGTGTTCGACATTCTCGGACAAATGAACCAGAGGGGGATGGTTGCATGCATGTTCGCTATGCTAGGGACGTGTGGTAGACGAAGAGACTGCATATTCGGAATCATCACGTTTTTCTGAGCAACTTTCATGTATAAAGAATTTTCATCCAAGATACGGTTTATTTTTATATTAATTTACAAAGTTTTAATCATTTTCTAAAATTTCTGGATTAATTTAATTCGAAAATAAAATTCTAAGTACTTTTATTACACAGCCAGACCCAGCCACAGTCAATGACATATGGGGTCAGTCAGCAGGTCAACTGTTGACCAGTTGACTGGTCAACAGAGTCAACTGGGACCCACGTGTCATTGACTGGGGGTGCCCAATCAGCAATTTGACTAGTCAACTGGGCCCTATGGGACCCTCCTATCAGTGTCACAGATTAGATTGGGCTTATTGTAACTCTTTGGTTAACCGAAAGGGGCCCACACGTCATACACCAGAGGTAAATTAATTTAGTAACTTCTTTAGTTAGTGGGGTGGGGCCTAGATGTTAGTGGAGGTTAGCGTGGGGGTGAGGGGTTATCCTCTAGCCCCAAACAAGGGCCGGCCATGGCCTCTGCAGGCAAGCACACGCGCGTGGGGGCGCGCGACGGCCACAACGCTCGCCGGCTGGCCGCGAGCACCTCGGCGTGGGGCTGCGTGGGAGGCCGAGGAGGCGGCGCAGGGGCGCGGTAGGAGGTGGCGGAGCCGAGGCATGCAGCGGCAACGGCGATAGCAAGAAGCGACAGCGACGGTCGCTCGGCGAAGCAGCAACGGAAGTACAGCAGGTAGCGGAAGCTCGAGTGGCGAGTGGGGCGGCTGGCCGGGGCATGGCAATGGGAAGGCAGGCACGGGAGTGAGCGGGTCACGGCGCGCGCGCGTGGAGGGGGCGGCCGGCGCGGGCGAGGCAGGGGTCGGGGCGCGAGCGGGGAGGCATGGCAGCCAGCGGCGAGCGCGGAAGTGGAAAGGCGCGGCAGTCGCAAGAGCAAGCAGCAGCAGCGGCTAGCAGTGGGGGAGGGCTGCCGGCGCGATGGGAGCGGCGGGCGGACTCCAGCTGGCCGGGGAAGCGGAGCCGGGGCCGCGGGGCTGGGGTGGACGTGGCCAGCGAGGAGGAGCGTAGACTGGCGTGAGCTGCGCACGGGGAGTGGCGCGACGAATGTGGTGAGAGGGAGTTCGGCCGCATGAATGTGAGGTCGGGGCAGCGATTGCAGCGACGACGAATGAGGGGAAACAGGGGGGAACGTAGGTGAGCAGCAAGGCTCACCCCGGGGAGGCCGATGACGAACTCGGATGGGCCGGGGGCTTGCCGGAGCGCGGATCCAAGGGGGCGGAGCTCGGGGTCGAAGGTGGAAGAAGATGGTGATGGCGTCGATGTGGCGGTGATCCGGGCCGATCCGGACCCGTAGATGATGTATTCGTGGACGGCGGTTTTCCTGGACAGCACCCGATGGCGCGTGGTGGCTCCGGAACGCATCAACGTCAATGGCGCGGCGGCGGCCGAGCTCGGGCGATGGCTTCGAGCGAGGACTAGGCATCCCTAATACCTTTGCCGTACTCTCGTGCAATGACAAGTGAATAAACACTCATCTTGAGAATAACACAAATAGCATGGAAAAATATCAGCCACCCCCTACCGTTTCATGAGCGGTACAAGCACACAAAAGAGAAATTTATTTTGAAAATTAGAGATGCCACATACAAATTTGCTTAGAACGACATGGAAATACCGCATATATGTAGGTATAGTGGACTCATATGGCAAAACTGGTTTAAGGATTTTGGATGCACAAGTAGTGATCATACTTAGTGCAAATGAAGGCTAGCAAAAGATTGAGAAGCATCCAACCAAGAAACAAAAAATATCATAAGCGAGCATTAAGCATAACTAACACCGAATAATGCACCACAAGTAGGATGTAATTTCATTGCATAACTATTGACTTTCGTGCTTGCATAGGGAATCACAAACCTTTACACGAATATTCTTACTAAACCATAATTACTCACCGACATGACTCACATATTATATCATCATATCGCAAAACTATTACAAGGAATCAAGCTTATTTTGTCCAATGATCTTCATGAAAGTTTTTATTATATCCCTCTTGAATATCTATCACTTTGGGACTAGTTTAATGTGTTGCTTTTGATAGCTCAAGCAAATCTATGTGAAGAACATGAGCATAAAAATTTTCTTCTCTCAAAATGATATAAGTGAAGCATGAGAGACTTTCTAATTTTTTTTACTAACTCTCAAATAAATCTAAGTGAAGCATGAGAGCATTTCTTCAAAAAATATTAAAGCACACCGTGCTCAAAAAGATATAAGTGAAGCACTAAAGCAATTCCATAGCTCATAAAGATTTAAGTGAAGCATAGAGAGCAATTCTAACAAATCATAGCATAATTTTGGCTCTCTCAAATAGGTGTGTCCAGCAAGGATACTTGACTAAAAATAAAAATAAAAACAAGCAAAGACTGAAGTCATACAAGATGCTCCAAGCAAAACTCATGATATGTGACGAATAAAAATATAGCTCCAAGTAAAATACCGATGGTCGTTAGAAGAAAGAGGGGATGCCACTCGGGCAACCCCAAGCTTAGTTGCTTTCTTATCATTTATATAATAGCTTGGGATGCCATGGGCATCCCCAACCTTAGGCTTTTCTTACTCCTTATTCCTTCATCCATCGTGATCTCACCCAAAACTTGAAAACTTCAATCACACAAAACTCAACAAAACCTTCGTGAGATCCGTTAGTATAAGAAAAGTAATCTTTACTTTAAGTACTGTAGAAAACCCATTCAAATTTTGTTATTGAATTATATCTGCTGTATTCTAACTTTACCATGGCTTATAACCTCCAAAACAAACCATAGATTCATCAAAATAAGCACACAATGCAAAGACAACAGAATCTGTCAAAAACAGAACAGTCTGCAAAGATACGAATTGTTCTCATACTTCTGTAACTCCAAAACTTCTGAAATATTAGGATAACATTGCCAATTTGTATATAAATATTGTGTAAAACATTCAGAATTTTTCGTCTCTTATGTGAATTTTTAAAATTATTTTACTGGACGCAAAAGTTTCTGTTTTCCAACAAGATCAAATCAACTATCACCCAACATGATCCCAAAGGCTTTGCTTGGAACTAACACTAATTAAAACATAAAAAACACAATCATAATAGTATAATAATTGTGCAAACACTCAAGAACAGAAAGAAAAAGACAAAAATAAATTTTATTCATTGGGTTGCCTCCCAACAAGCGCTATCATTTTATGCCCCTAGCTAGGCATAATGCAAAGATCTAAGTGTTGTCATCTTTATTTCCAGATCCGTAAGATGCCCTCATGATTGATTCATATGGTGGCTTAATTCTTGTTCTAGGGAAGTGTTCCATACCCCTTCTCAAAGGAAATTTGAATTTGATGTTCCCTTCTTTCATAACAATCACGGCACCTATAGTGCGTAAAAACGGTCTACCAAGAATAATTGGACAAGACGGATTGCAATCAATATCAAGAACAATAAAATCTATGGGAACATAATTCCTATTTGCAAGGATAAGAACATCATTAATTCTTCCCATAGGCTTTTTAATAGTAGAATCCGCCAAGTGCAAATTTAAAGAACATTCTTCAATATCGGTAAGACCAAGCACATCACATAAGGATTTCGGAATTGTAGAAACACTAGAACCCAAGTCACATAAAGAAAAACACTCATAATTTTTAATCTTGACTTTGATAGTAGGTTCCCATTCATCATGTAATTTTCTAGGAATTGAAATCTCTAATTCCAACTTTTCTTCCAAAGCTTTCATCATAGCATCAACAATATGTTTAGTAAAAGCTTTATTTTGTTCATAAGCATGGGGTGAATTTATCATGGATTGCAACAAAGAAATACAATCAATCAAAGAGCAATTATCATAATTAAAGACTTTGTAATCCAAAAGAGTGGGCACATCACTAGTTAAAGTTTTGACCTCTCCAAACCCAATTTAACAATTTTCTCAACAAGATTTTCACCCTCCAAATTATCGGGACGCCTTCTAGCTAAAGTTGACTCTTCTTCAGTCCCTTTATCATCAATCTTAATTTTACTAAACAAGGAATCAATAGAAGAAACACCAATCACTTTAAGATCTTCATCATTTTTATGAAAGCAGTCGCTAGAAAACGCTTTTTCTAAAAATTCTCTTTTAGCTCTAAGCATAGCGGTTCTTTTCTTACTTTCATCCATAGAAACATATAAAACTTTAATTGATTCCTCAACCTTAGGCAAAAAAAATTCATCTTGAGATTTTCTACATCATGAGAAATTCTATCAATTCTTCTAGACATATCATCAATTTTACTCAACTTTTCTTCTATCATAGTATTAAAATTCTTTTGAGCATTGATAAATTCTTTAATATTATTCTCAAGATCAGAGGTGTTCCTATTATTATTATAAGAAGGATTACCATAGGAATTACCAGAATTATTAGAGGAATTTCCCGGAAAAGGTCTAGGATTGAAATTACCTCTATAAGTATTGTTATTAAAATTATTTCGCGAGACAAAATTCACGTCTACGGCATCACTATTTTCCTCAATCAAAGTAGACAAAGGCACATCATTAAGATCAATAGGAGCATTTTTATTGGAAACCAACTTCATAAGAGCATCAACTTTTTCACTCAAAGAATTTATTTCTTCTACCAAATTAACCTTTTTACTAGTAGGAGCTCTTTCGGTATGCAATTGTGAATAATTTGCCATAATATTATCAAGTAATTTAGTAGCTTCACCCAAAATAATATCCATAAAAGTACCACCCACGGCGAATCTAAAAGATTTCTAGAAACAAAATTCAATCCCGCATAAAAAATTTGTATGATCATCCAAAGATTTAAACCATTAGTAGGACAATTTCTTAGCATCAATTTCATTCTTTCCCAAGATTGCGCAACATGTTCATGCTCAAGTTGCTTAAAATTCATGATTTGTGTCCTAAGGGAAATAATTTTCGCGGGAGGAAAATACTTAGTAATAAAAGCATCTTTACACTTATCCCAAGAATTAATACTATTGCGAGGCGAAGAAGAAAACCAAATTTTTGCACGATCTCGAAAAGAAAACGAGAATAATTTCAACTTCACAATATCGTTGTCCACATATTTTTTCTTTTGCATATCGCATAATTCCATGAATGTGTTAAGATGGGCCGCGACATCCTCACTAGGAGTACCGGAAAATTGATCTTTCATAACAAGATTCAGCAAAGTGGCATTAATATCACAAGACTCCGCACTAGTGGCGGGAGGAGCAATCAGAGTGCTAATAAAATCATTATTGTTGGTGTTAGAGAAATCACACAACTTGGTGTTCTCTTGAGTCATCATGACTACGCAACAAGATTGCACTCAAAAACAGATTTGACGAGAAAACGGCGAACGAAAAAGAGGGCGAATAAAATGGCAAATGTTTGTGAAGTGGGGGAGATGAAAATGAGAGGCAAATGGCAAATAATAGAAATTGGAAGGAGATGATATTTGTGATTAGGAACCTGGTACATGTTGATGATGTCTCCCCGGCAACGGCGCCAGAAATTCCTTTTGATGTCGCTTGAACTACGTCGGTATTTCCCCAAAGAGGAAGGGATGATGTAGCATAACTACGGTAGGTATTTCCCTCAGTGATGAGACCAAGGTTATCAAAATAGTAGGAGAACCACGCAACACTACGTGAACGGCACCTGCACACAAAGAACAAATACTTGCAACCTGACGTAAAAGAGGGGTTGTCAATCCCTCCCGGGTAAAAAGATAGATAAATTTATAGTAGATCGGATAAATAGATCTCGCAGGAACGCGAGATAAAATAAATAACATTAAATTGCAGCAAGATATTTTTGGGTTTGTAGATTAATAGATCTGAAAATAAAAGCAAATAAAAATAGATCTCGAAGGCAAATATGATAAAGAAGAGACCTGGGGGCCGTAGATTTCACTAGTGGCTTCTCTCGAGAAAATAGCATACGGTGGGTAAACAAATTACTGTTGGGCAATTGGTAGAACTTAAATAATTATGACGATATCCAGGCAATGATCATTATATAGGCATCACGTTCAAGATTAGTAGACCGACTCCTGCCTGCATCTACTACTATTACTCCACACATCGACCGCTATCCAGCATGCATCTAGTGTATTAAGTTCATGGAGAAATGGAGTAATGCAATAAGAACGATGACATGATGTAGACAAGATCTATTCATGTAGGAATAGACCCCATCTTGTTATCCTTAATAGCAACGATACATACGTGTCATTTCCCCTTCTGTCACTGGGATTAAGCATCGTAAGATCGAACCCATCACAAAGCACCTCTTCCCATGGTAAGAAAAATCGATCTAGTCGGCCTAACTAAACCAGAGATTCGAAGAAGAAATACGAGGCTATAAGTAATCATGCATATAAGAGATCAAATGACTTAAATAACTTTCATGGATAAAAACATAGATCTGATCATAAACTCAAACACTAATAGGGAAAACCTTATACACAGAGGTATAGTAGTAGCGCTGGTCAGTACAAAGCGCTACTGCTACTTAGTAGTAGCGCGCATCAACAAAGCGCGCTATAGCTATGGTTATAGCAGTAGCGCATCTGCATGCAAAAGCGCTACTACTATAATTCCCACACTGTTGCCGGTAGGCTAGGAATAGTAGTAGTGATTCTGCGAAAAGCACGCTACTGCTAAGTGCCTTGTAGCAGCGCGTTTCTGGTGTAGAGTGCTACTGCTAAGAAAAAGAAAATAAATAGAAAAGTAAATGAAAATGAAAGAAATAGAAAAAGGAGAAATGAAAAAAAAGAAAATGTAAAGAAAAAGAAAAATAAAGGAGAAAGGCATAGCAGTAGCGCTTGTTCTCACAAAGCGCTATAGCTACCTTAGTAGTAGCTTTTTGCAGGCCCGCGCTATAGCTAAGTTTCATAGATAAAAGGAAAAGAAAAAGGGAAATAAATGGCTACTTCCTATAGCAGTAGTGCGTTTTGGTGGATAGCGCTATAGCTAACTTAGCTATAGCGTGTTTTTCCTGCCAGTGCTACTGCTAGTTTGACTTGCCCGAGGCCGCCCTCGACCTAACCGCCGCCACCCTCGACCTCACTGCCGCCGCACTCGACCTCGCCGATGCCGCCCGAGCCCTCCCTGGACCGTTGCCTCCCGAGCCCGAGCCCGCCCTCGTCGCCGACCGTAAGCCTCTCCCTCTCCTCTCCCCTGCCCTCCTCTCTCTCTCTCTCTATCTACTAGCTAGGGCAAATTTCATATGTTGCTACTGTGATGATGTTCAAATGAACCCTAGATTTGTTTAGGACAGTAGGAATTTTTTTAGCATTTAGGAAAAAAATTAGCAATTTTTTTTAGGAAATTAGCTAGGGCAAATTTTTATGAAAATGCCTAAACAGTAATTCCATTTAGCTTTAAATTAATAGAGGGTACATAAATAATAGTAGCATTTAGCTTTAAATTAATAGAGGCTATAAACAAAAAACAGTAGCATTTAGCTATAAAAAATTATTTGCACTATGGACCTGAATCTGGTCCAAATTTCATTCAAATGAAATTTGAATTATTTGGACTATGGACCTGAATATTTTTGAAGAAATTGGGTGTAGGTACTAAGGTCTTGCTATGGAAATTTTGGTGAGGTCAGAAGGGTTAGAGAAAATGGAGTTCCTTTGCAATTTCTAATAAGGTCAAGTATTGTTGGAATATTTGCTCTAAAACAATTTGGATGAAAAGAAAATAATGTGTGTGTGTGTGAGGAATAGCTAGAACAGAATTTGGGTTCTCTCCTAGGCAGAGAAGTGTATAGTGAGGTCATTTTGCAAAGCTTTTTGGTTTTTGAAAAGACCACTATTTTTCAAGGAAAATAATTTAGGCAAGTTTTATTTTAAAGATGATCCCTTCCTGGACTTTTAGCTTTAAACAAAAAACACTAGCATTTAGCTATAAATAAAAAACAGTAGCTATGGCATTTAGCTATAAACAAAAAATAGAATTGTTTTTCTTTTCAAAAACTTGGTTAAAGTAATTGTTGCTATATAAACAAAAAAACAAGATTGATGTTATATGATATATGTCATTGATGTTCATTTGCATATTCCATTATTGTTGATTATATCTTTTCATTGAAGTGGTTTGATTGTGCCCAAGTGGCCTTTTGTTGTTGGCAGAGAATGAAGCCGAGTGGCCTATGTTTTGCCGGAATGTTGATTCATTTCTGTTCTGGCAAATTTCAGGTGCTCGATTTGTCCACTTTGTAGCAAAGGTCATGCCGAAATTTTCCGTGAATTTCGGCATGACTTGTGCTACAAACTAGGACATATCGAGTGCCCGGGATTTGCCGCACCAGGAATGAATCAAGATTCCTGCAAAACATAGGCCTTTTTTATGTCATTATTCATTTTATTAGGTCTAGAATTAATTGACTAGATTTAATCGTAGGAAACATGGCTAGCGACGATGAAGGACAGGGTTCTGGTGATTGCAATGTCTTCGAGGCGGCAGACGCCTATTTGAACCTTCTCGAGGAGCAACGGTTGTTGCAGTGCCCACCTGTCACATTCGAGACTGAGACCGACCGCCGAGACCGGCACCGAGACTGGCGAAGCCGGTATAGAACCAAAACCGAAGAGGATACGGCGCCCAAACCAGCTCAACACTACTAGACTGGTGGTCACGGAGGTGGACTCCGGCAATTTTGAGCCAAAAGAGCCCGCGGAAGCGCACGCGTGCTACGGCAATCAAATAGGCTGCATCCTACGGGCAACCGCCACCATCAATGATGAGAAACTAAAGAAGATACCAAATATGGAGCACTCCCTCCTAAGGAAGCTGCACCAGGTATTCTTGTTCCCGGGCCGGGATGAAATCAAATATACTCATCCAGATAAAGACTCGGCAATGAAGAAGATAAACAGACGCGCCATGGGCAAGTTTAGCGGCGCGTTGTCCGCCTAGAAAGTAAGGGTGAAACATCGGATCATGGTCAAAAAGGAACCCTACTCCGAGATTGTAAAGGATAATCCGACAATTACGGAAGAGCAGTTTGAAATATTCAAGAAGGCTTGCATTGCCGAAGCTACCAAAGAAAAGTCAGAGTGCATGAAGGGGCTTCAAGAGAGGAACATGGGATGCCACCACCTCGGAAGCCGTGGTTACGCGGGGAAGAGGCCCATATGGGCCAAGGAGGACGTGGAACGCGAAAGTCTGGGGATCCCAGACCCCTTGGCGGAGTTCACCACCCCGCAGGAGCGTGATGTCATCAAGGCCTGGTAACGTTGGGACCCAGTCAACAAGGTTTTCGAAACAGACGCGGTCACGACGGAGTTCATGAGACTGCTAGTAATTTTTAATTTACCCCCTAATTTTAGCTTCTAATCAATTCGACTGCACGGAGTCACATTTGTAAACGATCCTTGTTCCTTTTGCAGAAAGAGCAGCACAGGATTGCAGCCAAAAGTGACTCGCCGTCTGAGGCATTGGCGAGGCCCAAGTGGGACACCCCATTCAACCGGGCCTTGAACATATTGAAAGGACTCCCGGTGGACACTCGGTCGTCGTATGGACGAGTGCACGGCATCGGAGATGGCGCCACGTGGAAGAAGTACTACCGTGAGACCATGGAGGAGGGAAAGGAAAGACGGAGGTTAAATGAAGAAAACATCGACAACAAGGTTGAGATTGCGGTTGATAAGAAATCAGCTGAGACAATCAAAGCAGCGGTAGCTGCCGCAAGAGAGGAGATGGCAGCTTCGTATAGTGTCTTGGTTCCGGCTATCGTCAGTTGGACCAAGCAAAATCCAGATAAAGAGGCAGCGGACTTTCCCCTTTCCAGCTCGTTTAGCGCACCTGCTCCTGCACCTGCTCCCGCACCCGCTAGCAGCCCGTCCTCCGTCTCTGGCGTGCTCGGCGGGGCTTCGTCTTTGGCTGAGCTCGACGCCCTCACGGTACCTGTCACACCGGCCCTCTTCAATATATGTATAATCTCCCATTTCCATTGCCTTTCGGATGTCTCATGTCACAGACATGTCTTTGCAGGCCGACGTAACCCCGTGCACCATACTGTACACCATCAACGGCCAGAAGGTGGACGTGGGAAAGGCGACGATAATGAAGCCGAAGGAACAATTGTTCCAAAGCCGGCCGATCCCCCTTGACGTCTTCAAGGTTTCCGTGGCCAGTGTCAAACCGGGCCACGAGAATTTGGCTCCTCCGGCACTAGGGGCAGATGATGATGAGACCCCGCTGCGGCTTGGCGATTGCAAGAGTTGGGTCCTGTTGTGGCCAAAGAGTCGCTTCGTCTGGAGGCAGCCAGGAGCACACCCACGATCACGCAGCCTCAGCAAGGTATGAACACCAACACCCCACCTACCCAATTAGCATCACCTATCATGCCGGGTGATAGCAGACGGCGTGAGGAAGAGGCTCCATTAGTCGCTGATGACGTCGCTGCCGTCGAAGAAGCAATGCATGATATCGATGCCATCGATGAGGATGACGATGACCCTCTACAGTATCTCAATACTAGTGCCTATGATGACGGAGGATTGATGGCTCAGCAGTATGAGTACTCAGGGTTTGAGCGTGATGAGTCGGTGCCTGAATTGCCGGAGGATGAACGTATTATAGGTGACCTTCCAGTAGCAAAGAAGCATAGGAAGAGGCCGAGGAAAGGCAACAAAGCTGCTTCTATGAGCCAGCCGCCTCCGCAGCCTCGGGTTCAAGACCGTATACCTGTCATAGGTGCGGCAAAATACCATATCCCCGGTGATCCGATACTACCGAAGGCAGCGGTAGAGGCCATATACGGCGATCTCAGGAGACCTCATGATGATGTGCTGCGGAGTGAGAAAAACCTGATCGCCTCGGAAAATCCAGGATACCCGCTCTACGTGGTTAACGTGCCGCAGCAAAGGTTGTACATCGACACATTCCCCGCGGAAAAGTTCTTCCTTCGATTCGATTACATCTTTGACATGTTTCACTTGAAAAAGCTAGATTTTACATTTGTCTGCCTTTTTGCCTTGTACATGAACTACATCATCAGGATTGAGCAGATACCTTACATCGGTGTTGCTGACTCATACTTCATGTACGAGGGCTTCTTAGCAGTCTGCCCAAAGCACCGTGAATATGCGAGTAACTACATCACCGATTTCATGGTCGGCAATAAGGATAAGGAGACGATTCTTGGGCCTTATCATCCCATGTAAGTCATCCGCACATATCCTTCCTTCGATTTCAATCATTCATTTGCACGCGTGGAGGCTAATTTGAGGTGTACTTATTTTGCGCAGCGACGGGCACGCCGTCCTCATCATCCTTTACCCCCGATTCTCCCACGCTCTTTACTTGGACTCGTCGAAGAACATGAAGAAAAAGGATTACACCCACATCAAGTCTGTTCTCGACAGTGCTATCTTTAGCTACGGCCTACGGGGTGGAGAGATCATGCTCAAGAAGACAAGGAACCGCGCGCCCGCCTTCGGCCATAAGACCGACTTCTGCTGCATCCAGCAACCAAGTGGTACTGTCAGTGATGGATTCTATGTCCCCCACCACATGCTGGAATACAGACGGGATCAGCAAAACCTTCGCATGTCACCTAGATCCGGCGATGCCCATATTCTGCAATGGGCAAAGAACCTAGGAGATATCCCTGATCATCGACTCCAAGTTGAGTTCTATCACATCCAGCGTGAACTTGCCCAAATCATCATGAAGGAGGTCCTCAAAAAAAACAGGGATGTTCTACGAAGAAGGGCAAATGCCGCGGGAAGACGTCCGAACACGCGTAGCCGCTCAGTGTCTCGACCTGAGGCCTTTCACTACACTCGGGGACTATCTCCCTGACTTTGATGGATGGAACGACATGTTGGAGTGATTGACGATATATGACAATGTGTCCATTTAGTCCATACTATCTCTATGACGAAACTTTGAGTTATGCACGATGAAACTTTATTTGTGATGTGATTAAACTATCCTCCTCAACTAGCGAAGATCACTCTAGTTAGGGCATTTTGGGTACATTGAACTTTGTTATTTATGCTTATGATATGTTGCTTCTATTTTCGCGAACTCGGTCTCTTTCTGTTGCTCAACTATATATGTTGCATATTATCGACTCATGTGACGATGCAGGTACATAGATCATCGATGGCAAAGAAGTGCTACACCAGGAGTATACGACGAGTGGTCGGAGTGTCAGGCCCAGGTGTACCAGTTTCCGAGCGACAGCCAGAGAGGGATACAAACCGGCGCCTCAAGAAGTACTACATTATGTATGATGAGACATGTCATGTAACTTGTATAGCTATATCGTGATTATGATGTGACGACATGATTTGTGTTGGATGATATGATGAGACTATTATGTGTATGATATGATGAGCATATTGCATGTTTATGATATGATTAGAATACTGTATAAAACCTATACAAAAACATCACAAATACGTAGCCAAAAAAGGATATGTGAAAATATACTAGTAGCGCTCTTTAGTGCTGGACAGGAAAACGCTACTGCTAAGGCACTTAGCAGTAGCACTGGTATGGAAAGCGCTACTGCTAAGTAGGTATACCAGTAGCATGTGTCAAAACGTGCTACTGCAAAACGTTAGCTGTAGCGCCGTATCAGTAGCCCTTAGACTCGCGCTACTGCTAGGCTTTTCCCTAGTAGTGAAATTTCATCGGATCCCAACAAACACACCGCAAAAAGGGTTACATCAAATAGATCTCCAAGAGACCATTGTATTGAGAATGAAAAGAGCAAGAGGAAGCCATCTAGTTACTAACTACGGACCTATAGGTCTACAATGAACTACTCACGCATCATCGGAGAGGCACCAATGAGGATGATGAACCCCTCCATGATGGTGTCTAGATTGGATCTGTGGTTTCTGGAACTTGCGGTGGCTGGAATTTTTTTTCGTCGACTCCCCTAGGATTTCTGGAATATTGGGGTATTTATAAAGCAAAGAGGCGGTGCGGGAGGCCACCGAGGTGGGCACAACCCACCAGGGCGCGCCTGGGCCTCCAGGCGCGCCCTGGTGGGTTGTGCCCACATCGGGGCACCCCTCTGGTACTTCCTTGGCCCAACTTGTGTCTTCTGGTCTAGAAAAAATCACCAAAAAGTTTCACTGCGTTTGGACTCCATTTGGTACTGATTTTCTATGAAGTAAAAAAACAAGCAAAAAACAGCAACTGGTAATGGGCACTATGTCAATAGGTTAGTCCCAAAAAATGATATAAAGTTGCTATAAAATGATTGTAAAACATCCAAGATTGATAATATAACAACATGGAACAATCAAAAATTATAAATACGTTGGAGACGTATCAGTGTTCTTGTCCAGAAAATTACGTTGTTCATCGGAGGCCGTTTGGATTGGAGGGAAGGGTCGGTCTCTAATGACGTATTTTCCGACATCCTTAAAATGGACCCAAATTTTAGTCTACACCCTTCTATCAACATGAGAAGCATCCATGCCAGTTTTGGTAGCTTTATGATGTTGTATGTATTTTCTAACTATTTCCCGATGATAAAACACTAAAATACTTCCCAGACGTGATGCAATGTGCATTCGTTGTCGAAATTGCTTCTAATTTTGTGTGGGATACCGGGGTGGGCATGCCCACTTGGTGGCAAAATTTGGTGTCGTACTGAAGATGGAAAAAAATTGGCCTTCTTCATCCGAGGCAATTTGGGTAGGAGGGAAGGGTCCGTCTCGAAGGATGTTTTTTTAACATGCTAAAAATGTTGCCAATTTTTTTCTACAACCTTGTATGAACATGAAAAGCATCTATGCCAAGTTTGTGTAGCTTTCTGATGTTGTATCGATTTTAAAGCTATTTCCTAACGATAAAACACTAAAATACTTTCTGGACGTGACGTAATGTGCGTTCTTTGTCGAAATTGCTTCAAATTTTGTGTGGGATACCAGGGTGGGCATGCCCACTTGCTGGCAAAATTTGGTGTCGTACTGAAGATGACCAAAAATTGGCCTTCTTCATCGGGGGCCGTTTGGGTAGGAGGGAAGGGTCCGTCTCGAAGGACATTTTTTTACATGCTTCAAATATTACAAATTTTTTTCTACAGCCTTGTATGAACATGAGATGCAATTATGCCAAGTTTGGTAGCTTTCAGATGTTGTATGGATTTTCAAGCTCTTTCGAGATGATATGTTAACTTGCTGTTTGTTCCAGATTATATGAAAATGCATTTCTCATACTACTAAAAGTAGATGTCTGAAATTCATAGAATACTTATACGCTAACTACTGCAAGGATATGAGATTCAAAAGACATTGGTTAACAGAATCTCTACTTTTAAAAAGACTATAAACATAAGCTACTCAGAGAAGCATAGATACTGCTGCTGTCAGGAAAGGATCCATCCCTCCCACCCACCCAGCAGCTCACGCAAACAGTATAAACCCAACACAAGCGCCACGCAAGAACCAATTTTTAGTGCACTACATATTACATTACCGAAATAGACAAGACATAAAAACAAAGCAGAACAGGCTTTTCTCTACCAAGAGATTGTCTTCAGATGCTTCCAGCATGTCCAGCCTAAAGGATGAACCAACGTCGGCACCCCTATCCTCCATCCATGCGTAGTACATCTGTAGATCTCCCCCGCAACCTGCTCAACTTCTCTTATGTCCGTCGTCATGTGCCTTATTTTTTCTTGTTTTTTCTGCAACACATTTGAATCATGTAAATTTTAAATAATCATATTAACAGGAACACAGAGATCAACCAGCCTCATATGTTTGCCCACTGAACGAACTATTCATAAATTTGCACATGTTTGAAAAATTCAGATAATTGAAGCATAATTTAGATAACTGAAGTATTCAGAAATTTAAACTATCATAGACTAAATGTTTGGAAGCTTGTAGATAATTGAAGCATAATTCAAATGCAGAAAGAATGAATGTTTGGAAGCTTGTAGTACAGCTTTCATGGCCACATTATAAATTTGGCAGATAGCACATCCTGGCATATTCTATATTTGGAAGTGATGCACATGGGCACATGATAGATGCAACATGGAGAAGCAAAGCAGCATCAAACATAGGAGCAGCATCAACTACAGAGATAACACACAAATTACAGTTTTAGCATAGGAGCAGCAAAGCAACAGTGCAACACAATTTCAGCATAACTTCAGTTTGTGAAACCAGAAACTACAGTTCACAGACATACCACAAATTAGATAGCTCATATGCTGAAATATACCATCACACCTAACTTAGATAGCTTAGGGTTCTTCGGTGACAACATAGCATACCAAAATAGATAACTTGTATGCTGAGATATATGCTTATTAGCATACCTAACTACAGCTTCACATCTTCTTCAGCTACACATCGTCTTCAGGTTCACTTCTTCAGCAGCTTCACGAGGTCGGAGCGGCGCATCGCCGTTGCACTGGCTCCTGCAGCACCCCTCGCCTTCTTCTTCTGCACCTGGGCCACCTCCTCCTCCTCCACCTCCAACTTGACGATGCCAGGGACATCCGGAAGGAGGTTGACGTCGATGGGCATATTCTTGTCACCCTCGATGATGACCGGCACGACCATCTATACGGCGTCCTCCTCGCCATCTTCCTCGTCATCAGGGATGACAACAACTTCCTCGACATCTTCCTCCTCCTCGTCAGAGACGACCGGCGCAGGCACGCGGTGAACCTGGTAGTCGGGGTTGATGGGCGCTGGGACAGCGAGCACGACGTCCTTGTGGGTGACGCGCTCCGCCCTAGACGCGACGCGCGCAGTATCCGGCGGTTGCGGCATGGTGGTGGAGCGGTACATCCACCACTTTGCGTGCTGAATAGGGTCAGTGCTCAGTGCCGCCTCCCACACTGCCCATACAAGGAGGACGACAGGTGGCACGCCATGGCCGTCGGGCAAGGCGCGCTTCTTCTCCGTGGCCGTCAGCACCTCCCGCAGCCTGCGCTCGTGGTTGACTAACATCTGGTGCTGGGAAACCAGCTGGACACCTCCCTTAGCTGCACGCGCCACACCAGATCACCGCCGACGAGGTCCTCCATCGCTTTCTGCCACCCTAGGCTGCTCTCCATGGCGGCGGTGGCTAGTGAGGGTTTTGTAGGGGAGGGGAGTGGGGAGGGGAGTTCGAACGACGCCGAGTGGGAGTGGGGCGAGTGGGCGGTTGGGCGGTGAGTGGGCGGTGGGTATATGTAATGAATGGCGGTTAGGTGGGCGATGGGGAGAGGGAACATACAACATAGTTAGGTACCTGCATCTCATCAAGATCTCTACTCATAGCACACTGGCATAGCACACTACAGGTCCTGGGTTCAAGCCCCAGGCAAAACAAAAATTTTGTTTCTTGTTTTAATTATTTCAGTGTGTACCTGTGTGTACTGAAACTGCAGTACTGAAATATTTCAGTATCTACCAGTGTGTACTGAAACTGCAGCACTGAAATATTTCAGTATCCCCCACTGTGTACTGAAATTGCACTACTGAAATATTTTAGTGTCTCCCAGTGTGTACTGAAAATGAACTACTGAAATATTTCAGTGTTTACCAGTGTGTACTGAAAATGAACTACTAAAATATTTCATAAGCTACAACTGCCTACTAAACTTGCAGTACTGAAATATTTCAGTGTTTACCCAGATTCTACAACTGTCTACTACAACAGTACAAATTTTGCCTATGGCTCATATACATCATAATCCAGCCCCATAAGCATGTACTCAAATCTTCGTGCAATTTATTGAAATTAAAATGCCATCTAGCATGCCCTCTCTGAATTATTATGATCACTATCACCATAGCTGTAAGCATGAGTAGTAGGAAGATTAGGAGTGGGGAGGCTTACTCATACCCCTACTACTCCTCGACCACAGACCGCCGGCCCATGAGACGAGTGGAACGGCGAGGGAACCGTGGAGAGCGGCGGGGAAGCGACGTCAGCAAATATCTCTTCCTCCTCCTGCGGTTGCTCGACGAGGCTCCTCCGGCATAGGTTCCCATGGCAAGATCTCAAGCGGAACCATATAGATGCTCGGTTCTCGCTCCTCCGGTTTCTCGATCTTGGAGCGATAGTTCCACCACCGAATCCTCATCCCCTCCATCGGGGAATCCGACTGCTCCATGGCCCAGAGGAGGTATTCTATGTGGAACCGCTCCGGTGATGTGGAGACTGCAGCCCTCTCTCTCTATAACATATATGGATGCATCCTATGCTGTGCGGCTACTAACTGCCTTGGGTACTCAAACTAGGAGATGATCTCCCTGAGCCTGCGTAACTTCACCTCATCGCCACCGGCGATCCGCAGGATCTCCTCCTCCATTCGCGCGGCAAAGTTGTACTTCTCGCCGCCAGCGATCTGCATGAGCTCATCCTCCATCGAGTTTTGGTCTTGGATGGAAGAGGGGGTGGATGTGGAAGAGGACACGAGAAGGAGGAGATTGCTGCGGTGGATCTGGAATGCAGGACAGGGAGGAGATGGCTACGATTGTGTAATGGCGATGGAAGAGGAGAGGACCCTGGCGCGGTTCTGGATTGGATAATAGGGGTGGCGCGTGGAAAAATTTCCTATGACTAAAATGCCCCTAGATTAAAATGTGTCCCCACATTGTCATTAGTACCGGCCCCACAAGTTGTAGTACTTTCGAATACTTTCATCCGAGTACTACCCAGTACTAGCTATTTGTGTGTCGTTACATTGAGACCAACGAACGGTTCCAAAAAAGCTCAACCACTGTAAAACTTGTAAAAAAATAATTACTTGCTAGATTACATGTGCTTAGTTGCCATGCTAATAAATGCTTAGCGTTTTACAACTGTTTCGTTTCCATGCTTAAAATATACCTAGTGTCCCGATTACACAAATGGTTAGTTGTCGTGCTAAAGAAAATCTTAGTTTCCAGATTACACAAATGCTTAGCTGCCATGCTAAAAAAAATCTTAGTTTCCAGATTTCACAAATGCTTAGTTGCCATGCTAAAAGAATACTTTAGTTTCCAGATTACACAAATGCTAAGTTGCCATGCTAAAAAAAATACTTGGTTGACCAGATTACAAGTAGGCACTCCCTCTGTCTAGAAGTACTTGTCACTCAAATAGATATATTTCAGTGCTAAATACATCCATTTGAGCGTCAAGTATTTGCAGATAGACGAAGTATTTTTTATCATGCTAACTAATCACTTTCTCTTCCCTTCTTATCCATGTAAGCTGTTCAATGACTTAATGCTGTGTTATGGGGAAGAAGGACGATGAAGGCGACGGGAGCAGAATGGGGACGGTGAAAGCGATAGCAACGGGAGTGAGATCGAATATGAAGCCTTTTTTAGAACAAAATACAGAGCTGGTATAACCAAGGCCCATGGTGCATGCGCGTTCTCAACACAGCAGTGGCGAAATCACTAATTAAGGAGTACTCCTTCCAAAGATCACTCCCACCTTCGCAGGTTGTGACAAGTGGCATACTGCATGCGCGCCACTTGTTGCAACCTGAGAGTTTTCATCTATATATGTTCATTTAAATCTTTTATCTCTTAAACCATGCGTCCAAATCTTTTATGTCCGCTATTCTGAAGCATTATGTGTCTTCTGGTGATATATCTCTGATCAAGGTGTGTAGAAGAGCACCGGGTATCTCACATATTTTATTTGCTGATGACACCATGCTTTTCTTTTAGGCTAGCAGAGCCCGGGCTGAGAAAGTTAAATTGGCTTTTGATCAATACGGGGTAGCAACGGGACAATCTCTTAATTTTGATAAGTGTTCCATCCTCTTTGGTATTGCATGCCCCGAAGATATTCAGGAGGAAGTCAGGGGGGTGCTGCATGTTACTAGCTTAGTGTTTGAGGAGAAGTACCTTGGCCTTCCAACTCCAGAGGGTCGCATGTCGAAAGGGAGATTCCAAAACCTTCAGATGAGTTTAACCAAGCGTTTGGTCCAATGGGGAGATGGTCACCTTGCGCAACCGGGGAGGGAGACTCTTATTAAATCTGCTGCGCTTGCTCTTCCTACATATATGATGGGTGTTTTCAAGATTCCATTCTCAGTGTGTGATGAATTAACACGGATGGTACGTCCCTTTTATTGGGGTGCTGAAAAATGTAAGAGGAAAGTACACTGGCGTGCATGGGAGGATTTACATCAACCAAGAAGTAAAGGAGGTGCCGGGTTTAGAGATTACAGAATATTTAATCAAGCCTTACTAGCAAGACAAGCTTGGAGACTGATTTCAAAACCTGATAGCCTGTGTGCACAAGTGCTCAAAGCCAGGTACTATCCGGATGGAAACATAGAGGATACTGTCTTCTCCGGCAACGCATCTTCTTCATGGCAAGCAATCAGCTATGGCCTTGATCTGATAAAGAAGGGCTTAATCTAGAGAGTGGCGAACGGCAGAATTATTCGTGTGTGGCGCGATAACTAGATCCCAAGACCCTTCTCCTATAAACCCATCACCTTACAAGGAAGATGCAGAATCCACTTCGTGTCTGATCTACTTCATGATAATGGCTCATGGAATTTTGGGCTGTTGCAGGAGTATTTCCTCCCGGCTGATGTAAATAAGATACTGAAAATAAGGGCGTCTCCTAGGCATGAGGACGACACCTTGGCTTGGGGGCCGGGTAAGTTCGGCGTTTTTTCAGTCAAGAGTGCATACCAAATTGGTTTTGAAGAGGCTCACAGGAGTTCGGCAACGGGCTCTAGCTCGCGACCTGACGGCCGGCGCTCTTGTTGGAAGCTCATATGGTCTTCGGATGTTCCTCCTACGGTCCAGAATTTTGCGTGGCGGGTTGCTACAAATTCGCTGCCGACATGGTGCAACAAGTACAGGCGTGGACTTGAAACAAGTAACCTTTGTCCGGTATGTGCTAGTGAACCAGAGGACTGCTACCATGCTCTCTCTCGCTGCTCCTTTGCGAGGATCTTATGGGAAGCAATGTCTGAAGTTTGGCCACTCCCATGTTTATCTACCCTGCAAAATAACGGGGATGAGTGGCTGTTGCATGCACTTGAACCGCTACAGGAGATTGAGAGATCTATGTTATTGTTATGCATGTGGAGGGTATGGCATATACGCAATGAGGTCGTACACCATAAACCAGCCCCACCTATGGAAGCGTCGAAAAGATTCTTGGTAAGCTATTTGGACTCTCTGATTGGTATTAAAATTGATCTCTCTACTGATCCACGCAAAGGCAAGTCTACCATCACATATGAAAGACGGAGTCCGCAAATGATAATGGAAAAAAAGGTTACTAAGTGGTCAGCGCCAAAGTCCGGATGGGTGAAGCTTAGTACTGATGGGTCTTTTGCAGACGACGGAACAGCTGGCGCTGGAATGGTCCTACGTGATGATAAGGGAGCGATAATTTTTTCCTCTTGCAGGCAATTGTTCTCTTGTCGCGAGGCACTGGAAGCTAAGTTGTGTGCCTGTATGGAAGGTTTGTCCTTTGCCATCCAGAGAAGTGAGCTACCGGTGATCGTGGAAATGGACTCAATTGTGGCGGTGAAGATGACCCAAGCTTCGGAGGTTGACTGATCCATTTACTCGTCCATCACAAAGCAGATTAAATATCTTATGTCCCTTCATGAAAGTTGTATTACTCATGTAAATCGTAGCCTAAATAAGGTTAGTGATAGCCTAGCTAATTTTTCTCGTATTGAGGGGAGAACCATGACTTGGTTGGGTTCTGGACCTCACGTATCCATAGAGTTGGCTGCGATGGACTGTACAAGTGTGGAGTTTGAGTAATACAAGTTTTTTTCATCCGCAAAAAAAACAAATCTCGAACAGTTTTCATCATTGGATTCTTCGCGACGAGATCTTCAAAACAAGATCCCATTTGATAGGTTTTGACGAACTTATTTTCACGTAAAAAATCGGACAGAAAAACCGAACTGGGAGCATGTTTTTTACCTTTCCGAAAGAGGCACGGTCGTGCCTCTCGCAAAAGCACAACCGTGCCTCTCGTGGAAGCAAAACTGTGCATTTCGCGGAAGGGAAAAATGCGTTTTTTTTCATTTTCAAGAGGCACGGCCGTTCCTCTCGCGGAAGCAAAACTATGCCTCTCGCAGAATTCAAAAAACAGAAAACACATTTTTTTTCACTTTCGATGGGCACGGTCATGCCCCTCACGAAACCACATCCGTGCCTCTCGCGGAGCTAAGCCGTGCCTCTCGCGGAAGTAAAAAAAATAGAAAACATGTTTTTTTTCGTTTCCGGGTCGTGCCTCCCGCGAAAGCAAAACCGTGCCTCTCGTGGAAGCAAAACCGTGCCTCTGGCGGAAGGAAAAAAGCAGAAAACACGTTTTATTTTCCATTTCCGAGAGGCATGGTTGTGCCTCTCGTAAAAGCAAAATCGTACCTCTCGCGGAAGCAATATAAAACGCATATTTTTGCGCAAATTGTTATTTTTGTCCGAAAGCTAAGAAAGACCGGTGAAAACCAAAAAGTAAAAAAAACCGAAAAAAAGCTGTTTGAAAAGCCGAAAATGCGTGCAGAAAAAAAATCCGGAGGGAGCGCCCAGAGCGCGACACGTGGTGGCGGCTGATAGCGCGTCAGTGGCGCTTATTGTTGTGAGGCTCCCGAAGGAGCGCTCGTCAACTAGTTGCTCTCCAGCAGTGGAGTAGGTGGCCCAGTGCACATCTCAGGCGCATATGGTTTTGATGGTTTTTTCTTCGTCCGCACGAGCGTTACGTGTGGCTACGGGTCGCAGCACGGGAAGGTAGACGTGTGGTGCCGCTGTGTAGTTCAGTCAATCCATCTTTGT
This sequence comes from Thinopyrum elongatum, assembly GCA_011799875.1. NCBI lineage: Eukaryota > Viridiplantae > Streptophyta > Magnoliopsida > Poales > Poaceae > Thinopyrum > Thinopyrum elongatum. The sequence goes on from CM022297.1 coordinate 53,858,705, forward strand.
TATGAGGGAGGGAACACTACTGCAAGATGCTGCTAACGTGACACTAGAGCTAGAGATCATTCGACAAAACTTTGTGTGATGCAATAATTGCAAACTGTGTCGTAATAAAACCATCCCCAATAATACGAACTGTTTGCGATGGCGGAGACATTAAACACGATCGAGATTAGAGTTGTGTGTGCGATATGTGCATCCATACGAACTGATTGCGATGAGTCAGAACAAGAGAAGCGGTCAGCCATGTCAAAGTGTGTGCGATAGCATACAGTTCAGTCGGATGAACTGTTTGCGATTACCCAACACAACAAAGAGGGAAAGTCAGATGAAGGTGTGTGTGATATAGGGCATACAATTCACTCGGATGAACTGCTTGTGATGAGTAAAAACAAAAGAAACGGTTTAATTTAACAAGATGTTTGTGATACGAGGCAAACGGGTCAGTAATCAGAAATGTGTGGGAAGACTGATAACAACACAGACAATTCCTTCTAATAAGCTGTGTGTTTTGTGGGCAAACGCTTGATGGTATACAATTGTCAGCGATTGATGAAATCATCACTGATGGGTTCCCTATTTTAGTCCATGTGCGATGCGATTTGCTCTGTCTATAGAAGAACAACATATATAACCAAAATTTAACTTCCAATTACATAAGTGACCGTACAAAAGATTCACACACACCAAAGTAAACAATTACATGCATTCTAAATTAGGAGAAATGATCATCTAATCATCTACTTCTTGTGACGCTGCCACCACTGCTCTATGGCTCGATCCATCGCCTAGGGCAGGACTAAGGCACTTATGTCAACGATCCGCATGTATAACTCGTAGCTTGTGTACGCGTCCTTGGCAGTGTAGTTGACGTGTTTTTCATCTAGTCTATGCACCTAGGCACTGTGCCAGGCGATCTTGTCCTTCTTGCACTCAGCCTTCATTTTTTTGTAGGAGGTGTCGATGATGACCGAGGCGAGGTCAACCAGGGAGTTCTGTTTGTTCTTCGTGCTACCCCAGACCTTGTAGTCGCCACGGATGTCGACAAGTTTCCGGCATGCCAAGCCAGAAATCTCGAGCGCTTTTAGATCGTTGATGATGTCCACCATAGCGAAGCTGTAGTCGAGGCTGTTGATAAACCTGGAGAAACGCTCGCAAAGCCATGTGGCCAGACAGTAGTGGTAGATAAGGTCATGATGGCGCACGCATAACTGGGCGACGACAACCTTCTGATCATACCCGGCACAACCACAGGTGAACTCAAGGTCGAAGCCAACCACTTGATACTTGTCCTCAGCAAGCAACTGCTCCATAGTGTGGATGGAGCTCTCCACCGAGACCGGCTCGTTCGTTTACACCACTGAGAGGTCCTTCCCCCTCACATGGGTGTCCAGTATGTGAGGCATGGTGAACTACCGTCTGTCGTCGTCAGCCGTTGAGAGCGCCATTGAAGCCATGGGGAGCGCCATTGGAGCTGTTGGATACCTTCTCTGTATGTGTCGTCGTGGGTGTGCTTATTGTGTCGTGGGGCGCGAGAGATTAAGGTAAGTAGCCGCGGGAATAAATGGGGCCCGAGCAGCCTGGATTCTCGGGACATCTGCATAGCAGTTTTTTGTAGCGGGTAACTGCATCGTGGTGCCACGCCTAGCGCAACCACATGCATATGGCACCCCGAACGTACGTGATCGTGCGCAGGCCCAAACGCTGGCAGCGCGCGTGGAGTGATGCGGGCAGAGCGCTCACGGCGGGACACGAGCAGAGCGTGCCACGGCCGCCTCAACAGCGAGCAACCACACGCATAGATCAGTTAAACACGCCAGGAATGGCCGTCTACAAGCCGGCTAGCGGTTGCGAGCTGGTGACGTGATGTGAAACTATATACTTCGCGTTCCACATCAAACAAGTGGGCGAACAATCGTGCGCAATGCTGCGTAGAGAGTGGTCGTGTGCTAGGTAATGAAATCAATGTTTATTTTTTAAAACCATATGTGTACGTGTTATTTTGTCCTCTTCTCGCATGTCTTGTCACCGTGCTGCCGTAGAAGGCTTCGAGCATAAGCTTGAGAACCGCACAGGTGTTCTTTTGGCCAAACGTTAGCTCGAAGATGAGCCAATGAATCGGCGGTGAGCCCGTTCCCGCGCAACCGCACAAGTTCCCGCACGCAACCGCGCAAGCTTCTCGCCCGACCAGGAGAAATCCACCAAAAAACCCAATGCTTACCGGCATTCTATATAAACCTGCATAGCCGGCGAGTCCGCATCTCATTTTCCCCTATCTTCCCGTAGCTTATCTCGTCTACTTCTCCCGCAATCACCAATGACACCGCCCATCGTCATCGCTCAGCCACTCGGCCTTCATCAGAGGACAGCTCCAGCTGGGATGCTACACCGCGGCGGCAGCGTAGTCCCCGGCATCGTGGACTGCGCGTGGCATCCCTGTTGGGTGTGCGCACAAGACCCACCACACGCTCCATTGCTGTTGCCCGTCACCAGCTGTTACCGGCCGCCGTTGCCGCCACCCCACCATCGGTCACCAGGGCCATCGCTCTCTTCGCCACTACGGCCTGAAGGCGGGAGGTGGCCGTTGTGGCCGCCACCCCACCGTCGGCAGCCGTGGCCATCACCCGCTCCACCACCGCGACCCGAAGGCCGGAGCTGGCCGTCATGGCCGCCACCCCACAGTCGGCCGCCATCGCCGCCACCTCACCATCGACTGGTGCGGTCATCACCCGCTCCGGCACTGCGGCCCAAAGGCGGGAGGTGGAGGCCCGCATATGCGTCAGCGACCTTGCGCGCTACATCGAGTTCCTGCAGGAGGAGGAGGAGCGCTTGTTCGAGCACGCAAAGAGTCGATCTTACTGCCGCTGTGTACGCAGCACACGCCATCACAGAGGCGCGGAATGCAGAGATCTACGAGCAGTCCCACCGCTTCAAGAGGGATCATCTGGAGCTGCAGAGGGCGTTCGAGTTGCGCGTCGCTAAAGGTGCACCAGCGGCAGGCGCCAGATTCCACTTCTCCAGCTCGTCGGTAGGCAACTCTTCCTCTGCCTCTTACTAAGCATACTAGGCAGAGGAGAGGCTGCTGGAAGTAGTACAAAGCCCTTCCATAGTAGTAGTATTTAGGGGCTATTTTGTTCAGTTCATCTGACTATAGATATGTTTGAACTGTACTACGTACTTAAAATTAGCTAGTATATATAGTTGAACTAGCTATTTCAGTACGTGGTTGGCAACAATTGGGGAAAAGTTTGTTCGGCTTAGCTGTCGAGCAGAACTATTTGTATGAAGGATGACTACTACATCTATGAATGAAATATATGCTTACTGAATTTCATTTGCAAAATTAGACAGTACTAGTGATTTTTAGCTGCAAAATTTAACAAATGACAATGTTTTTTTTAGGATCACAAATGGCAGTGTTATAAGATTGACAAATGGCAATGTTAGTAGATTGAGAAATGCCAATTTTTCCAATTTAACGAATGGCAATATACCCAATAACATGGTATGAGCCTAACCGATCCAAACCCTAGCTGCCGCCGCCGTTTCTACTCCATGCCGCCCCCGTGGGTGGTCAGTCTCCATGATCGCTACTGGGGGCAGCGCCGCCCGTACCTAGGATTCGTCCGTCAGTCGTGTTGACCGGATGCCCTAGAGAGTCTTTTTCCCCGATCGCTTGATGCGGGTCATTCTCTCTTTTGCCGGTCACATTGATCGGTGTTTTATTTTTGGTTTTCCGATCTAGGACGAGTTTGCGTCGCCCGCCGCCGCCGTCGACCCCGTACCTCTACTCCGACACCGCCGCGACCGCCCGGCCTCTACTCCGAACCGGCAGTCTCGCAGGACGAAAGCGGCCCGTCACGGCCATCGTCCATGTGTTTGCCCGCCCGTCGCCACCCTACTCCGACCGGGACTTCTCCATCACCACCCGACTACGCCGCATCTGTACGGCCACCCTACCATCTGCCTCGCTGGCTGCCGGCAGCATCGGGTTCGCCAGTTGCCTCTGGTCGGCTGCATCTGGCTCGCCGGCTGCCTCGGGCCGGCTATGCTCATCCGCATGTCATCCCACGCTGACCGTCGTTGCCGAATTCATCTTGGACTCCGCCGCCACCCCGCATCCACCGAGCGGCATCCCCAACCTCGCGCGTGATCGGATTGATCACCCGCCCGCCCGCCATCCGCCTCATCTACTCCATACGACCGATCTGACCTGTTGGTTGCGCGCGCCTCCGTAGGTCCCGTGAAGACCATCCCGCGTACAACACGCCCCTACACCTATTGAGCAACGGGTTACCGTTGCGTCGCCCCATAGGGCCACAGCGCCGCCGCCCTGTGGTTCTCCACGCGCCTGCACCGACTCGGGGTGTAGTGCAGCGACACACGGTCCACGCCGCCACCCTAAGGCCGTCCCCGCAGTTGCACTGACCCTCGCACCGTCGTTGCGTCGCCCCTTCGGGCCTTAGCGCCGTGGCACGCGGTCAACGTCGCCGCCCTGAGGTCTTCCCGCAGTTGCCCTGACACACGCGTGGCCGTTGTGTCGCCCCTTCGGGGCGTAGCACTACGGCGCGCGGTCCCCTCCGCCGTCCCCTTGCATCGCTTCCATGTGGTATGCGCTGCGCCACCTCCGTTGGTGCGGGAATGCCACCGTCCGTGCCGGTCTTCGTCACTCTGTCGGGCTTTTGCTTGCCTACTTCAAGCATCGCCACCGCGCTCCTAACCCGGCCACCGCCACCATCGTCAGGACACAGCCGCCCCACTTCTTCGGCGCCACTGCCGCTCTCTCACCCAAGCCGTGCCGCTCATCCACCCCCTTCGTCCTCGTCCAGCACCAGCTCATCGCCAACGTCGTCGTCATCTTCCCCGACCACTTCATCTACTCCGAACACCGCGGGCGACACCGGCCTCGCGTCGACTGGCACCGCAACCGTCATCGAGTCCTTCTATGTTAGCCCCCTCGACATGGCATACAACTCATGTCGATTCCCATATATGCATGCCCGGTGTTGGCAACACCAACTCCTGCCTTCATCCACGACTTGTTCCCTGGCCTGGCAAGCCTGGAGTGGCGCATTGTCAACATCGACTTCGTCTGTCTACGAATGCCCGGTGCTGGCAATACCAGTGTGTGCCTTCGTCCACGACGTGTTCCCGGGCTTGGCAAACTCGACACGACGCTTCGTCAACAACAACTTCTTCCCAATGCACCACTACTTCGACACCACTGTGCTCATGACTACTCGGTGCCTCTTTGCGCCCGCAGCTCCGCGGAGACTTCCTCGACATCGGCCACCCCGACTCGACATCGACCACGGCGTTCTTCGAACGGCTACCTCGAGCACGGCTAAACTACCCCACGCTCTCGGCTACATCGACATCGGCACAAAGGGCTACCGCCTTGCTTGAACAACCTCGTCGGTTTCCATTCCAGCCACAACTTCCGCGATGCATTGACCGTTACGACTGTGGGGCGTGGGGGGCGGGGGGGGATGTCCGTCGGCTTACATTCGGATCCTTCTCCAGTCTCACCCCGTCTGTGTCGCTACTGTTGTGACTGCGGGGGATGTTGAATATCGTGATTAGATTGGAAACATAGGATAGATTAGGAAGTATTCTGGCTTGTCTTGTATTCCAAGAAGATCATGTAGTCCTATATATATGCCAATGAGGCTCAAGCAATACAACATCGATTCCACCAAGCCCTCTCTATCCCTTCTAACAGTTATCAGCGACAAACAAATTTCTGGTAGTTTTTTGGAACCTTAGCTTGAAAAGTGGTAGTTTCATGCTAACTCCAGCCTAGCGTAGCCTCGCTGTGAATCGTCAGAATCGAGCGAGGCCGAGCCCCTCCTCTGGTCATTGGCCTAAGGAAGAAGAACGGAAGAAGAGGGAGGGGATCAAGATTTGGTTTGGTCTTCTGGTATTAAAAGACCTATATGTGGCAAGACTAGTCAACAAAAAATTGGGAAGCAAATTAAATTGAGGTTCAATTCTGAACTGTGGTACAAAGATGCTAAGATAAGGGTATACATTGAGCATTTTCTCAATTTTGTGTCAATTCTGTTACTAGCTTGAATATTCATGGGGTACAAATGAAATTAACTCTAAAAAATATAAACAACAAAAATAAAATATGAAAATAATATAGACTTTGGCCCAGTGCCCAACCCAACAAATAGGACAAATAAAAAATACAAACAAAAGAAAATAAATTAGTAGTAAAAGAACTCGGCAAAGATTGCGACGAGGTCAACCGCGGTCACTGGGACACGTGTCCAATCATTTGCCGAGTTCTAGCTTTTCGCCTAGTGTTGCAATCAGTAAACGGCTCTTTTTGACAGAGTTTTTTTCCCCTTAAATCTACTCGGCTTTTGCCACCTTTCCGAGTGCGTGAAAAATGCAGTTGACAAACAAGTCGGCACTGGTCAAAGTTTCAGATTGTAAGTAGTAGTAATGAATAATTCATCCAAATCTGCAAGATCCACAAAATGTTGTTTGTTTATTCTTATTACATACCCGTAGAGTTATACACAGATCGATACGTGGCTCACACAATCACATTATACCCTCATCACCACAAAAATTGCTCCAAGGATATATCTCTATGCATGCCCTTTATGGTACGTACGTGCAACCACACCAACCCAGCTGCATGCATGCTTCCACAACCATCTACTAGTCCAAGAGATAGCGCGCGTGGGGTGTTGCTCTAAGGCACTGCATTGCCTTTGGGGACGGATAGATGAGTCCCCATGGATCCCGCGACGGACTCATCGGAGTCAAATTTGGCCGACTTGGAGACGGAGAGCACGAGCTCCTTCATATCGGAGCTGGAGGAGCGGAAGTGCGCGAGCATCTTGCTGAACTTGGGCTTGCTCTGGGTGATGGCGATGGAGACGTCGTTGGGGAAGAGGTCCCTGAGCACGAAGGCGTGGAACATGGTGGTCACCAGCAGGCCGGCTACCGCGACGGTGGCAACTCCCGAGAGGCCGATCGACAGCGTCCGCGTCAGCACGTTGTTCACCTCCGTGGCGTATGTTATGGTCGCGATTGACGCCCCGGTCATCGGGAACGTGTATGCCCACCACGCCAACGAAAACCGAAATCCTCTGAAGAAGTTGATCCGCACGGCCTGATCATCATCCCAAAGATAAATAAGAACCATTACGAATAAGTAGTACGTACGACCGTATCAGGAGCACGCACGTAAACGGCCACAAAAGTAGAGTATGTTGGTCAAGCTTTTAAATCTAGGACGCTATCATCAATATAAATGCCGATATCTTAGTTTTTGGGCTCTACCGTCTAAAATATAACATATCATTTGTTAAATATCAACCGCTAGGTCCGATACTTGACCAGTTAACCTGATATGCCCATTTATATGTATAGGCTGATGCATCGATGAACACATTTATGTATTAGAAATCAGTGAAAAAAGATTATGAATTTACAACTTAATCGTATTATCAAAGTCATGCATTTTTTTTGTAAAAACACATGCATAATATATTTTTTTAATCTTAGAGGGAGGATTTTATGAATTTATTTTAAATAATTTCTTAATTAAGAAGTTTATAAACTAGGAATTAAAATTTGTTATGCTTTAGCATTGACACTACACATTTTATTTTTATTGAAAAGACATGCTTGAATAAGAATATTGAAAAGAAAACCTTGATATATTTTCTCTGATATATCACCCGATATCTGACATAAAATATTTTCAAGTCAAACCGATACAAATCGTATTTTGAACCTTGATGTTGGTTACGTACCAGTGACATGTACAGGAAGAGTGCGATGAAGAAGGCGACCCGTGCGCCGTTGTCAAACTCGCCATTGATCTTGGCCCAAGCCATGGAGGCAACGCTAGGCGCGGCGACGAAGAGGAAGAAGACCGGGTGGAGCTCCTTGGGGAGCGTGATGTTGGTGGGGAGCCGTTGGTAGAGCGTGACGAATAGGACACTGTAGTGTGCCAGCCCGACGGCAAAGAAGAAGATGGGGCCCTCTCGGAGGCCCATCTTGGCGCCCAGCAGCGCGCCGACAAAGTTGCCGACGATGGAGAGGTGGTTGGACGGGTTGGCCACCTTGGACAGCCGACGCTGGCCGCCAGACATCCATTGCCCGTAGATCTTGAGCTCGAGGCAGAAGATGGGCGCCATGAGAGCGTACCATGCGCCGGGGTGGATCTTGGCCATATCGCGCGGCGCGCCCTGCACGAGGAAGAGGCAGGCGATCCACGGCGCGAAGAAGAAGTTGGCGCGGATGGGGTGGAAGAACTCCCGGCGGACGGCCTCGAAGTAGAAAACGACCTTGAGGAGGTAGATGGAGGAGACGAGGGCCATGAGCGCCAGCGAGATGTACCACAGCACGTGGGGCACCAGGAGGCTGACGTGCAGGAACGCCGTCGGCGGCGCCCACGCCAGCGTCTTCCACAGGATCCCCTGGCTGCTCACGCCAAGGACCATCCCAAAAGCGCTGATCGGGAACCGCAGCAGGAACGGCCACAGCTCATCATTCGGTACCACCGGCACCTCGCTAGCCTGCACGGCACGTACGTACGTACGTAAAAAAGATGAAGCACAGCCAACTTTTATTGCCTAAAAAAACCGGAACGTGCGGCGGATCGACTGGAAGTTAGATCACCCCAGATTGACGGTATACCCTGAGAGTGTCGAGCTCGGGGCCTTCCAGGGCGTCGAAATAGCGGTCGGTGCCGGGGACCTGGTCGCGGTCAGTCTCCTCCTCGGAGATCTTGGAATCCTGGCACTCGAGGTCCAGTGGCCGGCCCCGCAGGTTGGAGAGCTGCCGCTCGAGCCGGCCGGAGAAGGTTTTGAACGGATCGAACCGCTTATCGCGGGCGCTGTCGACGCGCCGCGCGCCGACGTTAGTCAGCTCGGACGCGTGAAGGATTGGCTGCGAGTGGAAGCGCGGCTGCTTCAGCAGCCGCGGGGGCACGTACTGTACCTCCACCTGCCCGACCGGCTTGGGGTCGGACGCCGTCGTGGACTGCGAGGTGTGGAGCCCCGACGGCGACGCCGGCATGCTGAAGGAAAGGGAGTATGCTGTCTGCGTGTCGTCGGCGTCGCTAGTGTCGGCGTCCTTGTCCTGCTGCTCGTCCAGGCCGACGCAGTCGAAGCCGGCTATAGTCCGCGAGGGGGCCTGGATGAGCAGCGACGGGAGCGCTTCCATGAACGACTGCTCCTTCCGCTGGCTGGCCATTTGGATTTGCACGTCCGTGCTGCTCAACTCCATCGTACCAACCAGCAACCTGCAAAATCACTAAGCAGAACATAATTAACCACGAGCACATAATAATCAAGTATCACAACACACACACTCGGCCGAAGCACGGCTAGCTAGCTGGGCATTCCCGGATGGCCACCCTTGCCATATGTATATATATCGAGAGCATAAATAATTACTACTACAAGGTGGCTAGTACCATATTCGTCTCACCTGGACTCCTATGTGCGTTCGTGATAACGGTTCTTCGACTTCTTCGTGCGCGCTTGAAGCATATCGGACTCAAGTTGCCGCTCGGCCTCCTTGATTTATAGAGGCCCCCGGGGTGGGGGTGGGGGTGGGGGTGGAAAGCTTCGATTCCTTTTCTGCACGCGCGCGCGCAGAGCACGCCGCCGGCCGGTGACCGGGACGGCTCCGCAGGCTCTTGCCATGCATACATACATACATCGCGAAGGTTCGATGTACCGCCAACGCCAGTCGCCGTCAGCCGAGGAAAAACTTGCCGGTTCGATTTCCCATGTCAAAGTTTTACACTACTTCCTCCTCTCGAAAGTCCACTCCATAGAGCGCAAGGAGATCTTCGCGGTCTACCTCGGTGCGGCACGAGTCTCTGGCTCTGCCGAATAAACCTTTTTCCTTGTACCTTCTGCTTGACCAGGGACAGGGAGAGGCAGGGATGGCATGTGGTAGGTATGAGTATTATGAGCATCGTCATACGATCAATGGATACGATATGCCTTTTGACTTGTTGCGCTTAATCACTGTGCCGAGAATAATCACTGTTGTTGCCATGGCAGCAGTAAGGGATGCCCCATGAGAAAAAATAGGTTGAGGCAACTACGTCGATTTTTTCTCCGACACAATCTATCACTAGTGGGCCTCATCAACGAAAAGAAAATAGAGACTTCATACACGTGCATCTCTACTCCCTACTTTAATTTTTTAGCTTTTTACACCGGACTGCATTTTTTCTCCTCAAACACCCGCCTCCTGCAGAGGATTCCGTTTCCCCATCCAAACTTACTTTTTTTGACATCCGATCCTAGATGGCATACGGGCATCACCCTGGGGCTGGCTATGCATTGGCCATGCCCTAATTAAGACTAATAGTAGACTAACTAGCTTTATTGTAGATCCTTAGAAAAAACTAGCTTTACTGTCAACGCATACTCCCTCCATCCTTGAAACAGTATACTTCAACTTTGTTGGAAAGTCGATTTTTTTATGTTTAACCGTATTTATATAATAATACATAAATATTTATGTCATCTAATTAGTTGCATTAGATTCATGATAAAATATATTTTCATCATATACCTATTTCGTTTCACAAACATTGATATATTTTTGCACAAACTTGGTCAAACTTTGAGATAGTTTGACCCTTCAACAAAGTTCAAAGTACACTCTTTTAAAGACGGACGCATGTCACAGTCAGTCAACTGTCTATAGTAAGCCTCCCCGACAAAAATATTTATATATAGTATAAACCTGTGTTTCCATGCACTACCGGGTTGGACGTACCCTCCCTGGATGAGACCGGGAAACTCAGGATGAGACCGGGAAACCCAGCTAGCTGTATGACAACACCTTTAGCTGTATCTTGCATCCCTGGATTTTAACAATTTTTGTTGGTAGCAATTCTAGCTAGGTTAGGTTAGCAATTCATAGCGCTAGAGTACACGAATTCTCGATCGGGCATGCATGGCATGAGGCATGCAACACCGAGCAGGAGATTAGAACCCAACAGGATATACGCATTCCCGGGATGACACGAAAGCATGGGCTGATGGGCACCAGCATGGACAAGAATTAATACAAATCCAACACATGGATATTTGGTAGACAATGCATGCATGCATGCAATACTTCTTACTCCATCACCACTGTCCTCTCCTTTAGCTAGTTGCCCGTATAAGTTGGCAGATAAATAATTTATTCTTTAGAAACCACATCCTTTATATTTAGTGGGACCAAAGCTTAATTCAAGGAATCTAACCGGAAGCACAAGTATCGCAATGTCTCGTATAGTAAAAACCAAGTGGCCATGGCCAAGACCAAAACTGCAGAGAAAATCAAGCAAAAGTCGAGCACACTAGCTCTAGCAAAGAGCACGGCACGTAGGCGTTGCAAAAGAGGAGGAGGATGAATATGCAAATGTATGTTAACCGTAGGTAGCACCAAATTTGGATTAAATGACTCAAAAGTTGCCGGTGACTGTTTTGGAGCGTAGTCATATGCTGGAACACCAGCAAGAAAATGAGTGCAACCTCAAACTAATACTACTACTTTACTTGAGTTGATCCATCACCAAATTCAAACTTCGAGGCGAATTGTTTTACCATAACACGGCACTCTCGCATCTATACAACTCTATAGTCAACGAGTTTTGAATGGACCTGGAGCATCAATTCTGATCGTTGGTATCTTAGATCTAATGGTTAAGAGTTGCGGGATTCGCTTGAAAGTACCTAGCAGCAGCCTCTAGACTGTTCTAAAACCACCGCATGGGCCTTTGTCCGAAAAATTTGCATGCCTTCCAAGTAAGATACTCTAAAAACGAACAGAGGGAGAAGAAAGCTAAAGTAAATAATTAAATGAGAATGGTTCTCACTATTTATAATTTCTTAGAAAAAGACCCAATGGTTTAAGTATTCTTTGTTTTTCTACAAACAACAATCATTGGAGTTTTCACTTCTGATTCTTGCAATTCTTTTGCATCGAACCATTCACAAGTTTATCTATTGTTGTTCACTTTCATCAAAACCGCATCGTGTTCAAACATGCATTGCATGTGTGTAGATACTAGTACTCTATAGTGTATATATCAGTTTTGAAATTTTGAATCCTAGGCCTGGGATGTGATATCAGTCGTTGATTGATATTGATCTAATGGTCTAGGTGGATAGGATTCACCTCTACAATAATCTAATTGTATCCAGCTGTGTCTACATTCTTCTGGAACCAGCAGCACATCAGTGTGATCAATTCACACAACAAGCTCGTAACAACACCTCTAGATATGCCATGTGACCTCATGGGTGCCCCCCACATCATATTAATTAAAATATATTGACTGAAAAAGAGAGGAACCATCCGAAACAATATGTTGTCCGTATTTTGTTCCTACGAAGTTGTATCATGCACGTACCGGAGTAGTAGTATTCATAGGGCTAGACTAGTAGAGATTTAGAAAGCAAAAAAAAAGGGTTTCGCACTACTGGAACTACATACCCTGCATGGTTTGAAAAAAAAAGTTTAAATTCGGCCGTCCAAGAATTGCTGTCGTGCATGCAAGCAGTAACCATGTTCTCCAAAAGTAGGGGCTAATAAGAAATTGGTTTGCTAGAAATGACCGTCCCTGGGTGCAAGCTGGGCTGACCAGCCGAATCCAGCCGTGTAATTTCGGATCCACCTGCATCGTCACGGAGAGGATGACTCATCGACTTATAGTAATTGAATATGCAGATCGTCAGCGCTCTAGTTGTGGACAAGCTATCATAGAGGACAGTATATATAAATATGCTAATAATAAATAATTAAGTTGTGAGTACATGCCGTACCATACGCTTAACTAGTGGACAGCAGACAGGACGGTGCAGCAGATCGAACTAGGCCTCCGGATCGCAGCAGAGGTGAACAAGGCCTCCGTTGTCAGCGTAAAGCGACAAGCAAAGCAGGACCGTGGGTCGTCCACGTCCACGTCCACGTCGGCCGCATCCGGCCCGTAGAAGTAGAACCAACCCTGAGGCCTGGGCACTTAAACAAAGCGGCGCCCGGCAGCCCCTACTCTCCAACCTAACTCAGCTCCAGCTTGTTTGACTGCTGCGCTCGCGCTGACAACGGCAGCGGCGGCAGCCACTACGGCGAGACGGACATTTATTGTCAGACTAGAACTATGCCCGCGTTGTAACGGGAATATAATTTTTTTAGTATGTCGGCTTGTGAATTATGTGTGTATAATAATGTGATTGTGTAAATAAATAATCATTAAATTATGCCAACAAATTACCTTATATTTTGATCCGAAGTTTGGTAAGTAAATTAAAGTCGAACTGGTTCAAAAGGTAACTAAATTAAGTTGATTTATTATCATACAAGGAAGGTTGGACGAAGGGGTGGTGCAAAGAAAGATGAAATAAGAACCTTACATTCCTTTTAAGTAGTAGAGATAAGATACATCGAACGTTGTTGTGAATATATTTTACAATATAATTTAGTGAAATCTGGTGTATGGAACATGAAAATGAGATGCTAATATGGTACAATATAATTTGACGAAATATTTAGTAAGATACCTCGAACGAATTATAATTTAATGAAATATTTAATATGATATACATTATAATTTAATAAGATACCTCGACCGAAATATCTTACAATATTTTCGCAAAAAAAAAGAAATGGCTTACAATCTATTTTAACGAATTTAGCTGTATGGAACATGAATATGTGATGGTACTAATACGGTACGTATGATTGGTTGCATTTTATTATTGTATTTATTTGTTAAAAATAAATAAAATGAAAGTTCTAATCCATGCTTGCATATTGTGGTAGTCCTTTTTCTATGCATGTTTGCATGCAGTCGCGAATCTAGGACGGAAGAGTGGGCTCCAAGTTACAGATAACTACGCTTAATTTTTTTGGCAGAAGACCCTGTGTAAGTATAACTCTATCTCCCTTTATTCCTTAGTCCCCAGAAACATCAAATTTTCAACAAAAAATTTGATCTGTTTATAAAAATAGCTATTTTCTCCTAATCATATAGTCTAATAAGCTCATAATTTTCCAGATTACTATCGGGAGCATGTATTTTTTACTGAAATTTTTAGGGACGTATTTAAATATTAAATTTTGAAACCAAATTTGGATCTGTTCCCCAATTCCTATTGGTATCACCTAATCATTTTGCAAAAATAAGTTCAATATTTCCCAGATTGCTACTCAGACCACGTAGTATTTACTGGATTTTTTTAGATTTTTTAAATATATAAAATTTTGAACCAAAATTTGGATCTGCCTTGCCCCATGCAACTCTATCTCTCTTGATATTTTTTTTTGAATTCTTCAAACAATTTATATTGGAAACTAAATAAATTAACATCTCACAAAATAACTATTAGTGTTAAACAATTACTCCCTCCGTCCTAAAATAAGTGCCTTAACTTTGTACTAGCTCTAATACAAATTTGTACTAAGCTCAAGACATTTATTTTGGGACGGAGGGAGTACTATAGTACTGATTAGTTCGGGAAATAGGAAATGCATTGCGGGCTTGGCCTCCGGCGGGGATGTGTCGGTGCATCCAACTTTCAAGTGCCCTCTTCATTTCTGTTCAGATATGATGCGGGGCATACAAGTGCTATCCCAAGCGACTGACGGTCAGGCAGAAGGGGAAATATCAGGTGCTACCGGCCCTTAGGTGATACCACGATACGCTCTCCTGGTCCAACGACCCAGAAGCATGTATCACGCATCACCTAAGAGCCGATAGCCCCTGATATTTCCCCCGTTCCCGGCCACCCAATGCGGCGAGTTGGTTGCGAGCGCATCTGTGTGAGGCTGCGAGAGCGTTGCTCTGTCTGTTTTTCTTTTATTTTTTTGAACAATCTCTCTGTCGACCATGCGTGAACATGCTTGTACTGGTAGATGGGTTGGGCTATTGTTCAACATGGTGGCCGAGAAGTGACAACTACTAGTAAAAACAGTTTGATTTATTTGGAGGACAGCCTTTAGCCTGTTGAAGCCTGCCCACTCACGAACATGTTTAGGTTGGCATATTTTCATGCATGATGAGTGCTGAGGAGACATTCATGCATGTTGAGAGAAATAGTTTAGTGCGGACTAGTTATTTAAATATAGAAGATACATGAAATGTTTCTATAATGCATCAAATGCTTCATAAAATTATGTGAACATTTTCTTGAAACATGGAACAATCTTTTAATGTGATCGTCATTTTTTATTTTTATACTTTTTAATCTATATTATATATCTATATTTATATATTATTTCTATATATATCTATAATCTATATTATATATCTATCTATTATCTATATATGAAAATACCCACACGGTTGCATGAATATTTTATTCTTGGAAAGGGACGAACACTTTACAATATCACATGGACATTAAAAAAATATGAACATAACTTTAATTACATGGTCTTTTTAATGCAATGAACACTTTCTCTAAAATACATGAGCAACATTTTATAAATACATGATTTCTTAATTTGCAACACATGACGCTTACTATTTCCATGTCATCGAGGAGGACGCCGCCTGGGATGCGCAGGAGATTGCCCATGCCGCCGACGTCCGGGTGCCGCTGCTCGGCCGCTATTTCAGCCGGTTATGGGCAGCCGGATTGAAGTTGGAGGGGGCTCTCTGGCCCGACACAGTCATGCCCGACACCACCCTCTGGGTTGCTAGGTGGCTCGAGGCGGCCCCAGAGCGTCTGGAGGCGTGGAAGGCTTCCGCGGCCCGGGCTGGTGCCGAGATGGCGCTGGGCTTCGTCAAGTCGTGGTGCCCCATCGTGGAGATGGATCAGCTGGCTACCTGGAGGGCTGAGGCGGACCTGGCACCGCATGCGAAGGACATCGCCACCCGTGCCAGTGCCCTTGCTTCCTATGCCGACCTCAACGCGTTCGTCAAGGACCGCGCGGAGGATGGGACAGAGCTGCCGGAGGACACCCTAGTCCTGGGCCTTAATGGTGAGGAGGATGTGGAGGAGGAGACCGACTCCAGCAGCAAGGGCAACGGCTCGGATCCGCCGGCTGATGAGGAGGACGCCGCCGTCTCTGCAATCCCCGAGACGGCAACCCCCGAAGTTGACCCCGCGGCAAGGGCCGCAGTCGGGACCAACCGGCCGGCGGCCTAGGAGGCCGTATTTATGTGTTTTCTTGCTTTTGAACAATCGTAGTTAGTCGCTTTGCAGTTCCACCCAATGGGGGTGTATTTTAATGTAATGGACCTTGGCTGTGGGCCTTTTACTTTGTATATATATATGTGGGTTTTTGTTGCACATATGTGTTTTGTGTCGGTTGCTTGCTCGCTTTCTTCCTTTGTCCTTAGCCTGTTTTTCTTGTGCTCCCGCCCCCACGGCTTCCGCCCCGCCAGCCGGACAGCCGAGAGCCGATCTGTAGCTAGGCCCGGGAGTAGGTTTTGAGGGAGAGAGTACAATACTTAGGATTTCGGACTTCGGTTTCGAGCGAGTGAGCAGTTAGCCAGCTAGGTGGGCAACCGGCCAGTGCGTGGGAGGACGGCGGTGTGCGACCGGTGTGCCCGAGCCGGGGACCTTTCCTTAATCGTTTTTCGTCTGAGAGCACTTTCGCTTTAGCTCTTGCCAGCCAGACAGCCGGGAGTCGGTCTGTGGCTAGAGACGAAGAGGGGGCTTTGGAGTTGCGCACACTACTAAGGCGGCTGCGGAGGAGGAGGGCGCGGGCTAGCCGGCGAGCACCCGAGCTGGATGAGCCAGCTTCGGGGCGAGAAAAGGTAGAAATGTTGTGAAGCCTGAAATGCTCGATAGAGACGAAAAGGTAGCCCACGAGTGTCGCTCGGGACACATGCTGCTTTCATTATAGACCAAAAGTGGCGATACATACATACACTGGCTCAACTGTAAAACGAACGAAGGAGCCCCGTGTTCCAGGGGCACTCATTCGCCTCGCCGGAGGCGTCCCTCTTGCGCTTGTCCGAGTTCTACGCGTCGATGAGGTAGTAGGCATTGTTGTGCATGGCCTTGCTCATGATGAAGGGGCCCTCCCAAAAAGAGGATGATGACCCACAAGTATAGGGGATCAATCGTAGTCCTTTCGATAAGTAAGAGTGTCGAACCCAACGAGGAGCAGAAGGAAATGACAAGTGGTTTTCAGCAAGGTATTTTCTGCAAGCACTGAAATAGTCGGTAACAGGTAGTTTGATAACAAGATAATTTGTAACGAGCAAGTAACGGTAACGGTAACTAAAGTGCAGCAAGATAGCCCAATCCTTTTTGAGGCAAAGGACAGGCCAAAACAGTCTCTTATAATAGGCAAAGCGTTCTTGAGGGTACACGAGAATTTCATCATATCACTTTCATCATGTTGGCTTGATTCGTGTTCGCTACTTTGATAATTTTACATGTGGGTGGACCGGTGCTTAGGTGTTGTTCTTACTTGGACAAACCTCCTACTTATGATTAACGTCCTCGCAAGCATCCGCAACTACGAGAAAAGTATTAAGATAAAATTTAACCATAGCATTAAACTTTTGGATCCAAATCATTCCCTTACGAAGTAGTGCATAAACTAGGGTTTAAGCTTCTATCACTATAGCAGCCCATCATCTAATAACTACTCCACAATGCATTCCCTTAGGCCCAAATATGGTGAAGTGCCATGTAGTCGACGTTCACATGACACCACTAAGGGAATCACAACATACATA
Source organism: Thinopyrum elongatum (assembly GCA_011799875.1). Taxonomy (NCBI): domain Eukaryota; kingdom Viridiplantae; phylum Streptophyta; class Magnoliopsida; order Poales; family Poaceae; genus Thinopyrum; species Thinopyrum elongatum. The sequence continues at coordinate 53,876,385 of CM022297.1, forward strand.
TCATCAAAATATCGAACACGTATCAAGTTCACATGATTACTTGCAACATGACTTCTCCTGTGACCTCAAGAACAAAAGTAACTACTCATAAATAATAATTATGCTCAAGATCAGAGGGGTATTAAATAGCATAATGGATCTGAACATATAATCTTCCACCAAATAAACCATATAGTAATCAACTACAATATGTAATCAACACTACTAGTCACCCACAAGCACCAATCTAAGGTTTCGGTACAAAGATTGAACACAAGAGATGAACTAGGGTTTGAGAGGAGATGGTGCTGTTGAAGATGTTGATGGAGATGGCCCTCCCAAAGATGGGAGAGTTGTTGGTGATGACGATGACAATGATTTCCCCCTCCGGGAGGGAAGTTCCCCCGGTGGAATCGCTCCGCCGGAGGGCAAAAGTGCTCTTGCCCAAGTTCCACCTCGAGACGGCGGTGCTTCGTCCCGAAAGTCTTCTCCTCATTTTTTCTAGGTCAAAATGACTTATATACTAGAAGAGGGGCACCGGAGGTGGGCCGAGGAGGGCACAACCCACCAGGGCGCGCCCAGGCTCCCTGGCGCGCCCAGGTGGGCCACCTCTGGCAGTTATTTGCTCCAATAATTCTTAAATAATCCATAAAAAATCTCCGTGAAGTTTTAGCTTATTTGGAGTTGTGCAGAATAGGTAGCTCTGACGTGCTTTTTCAGGACCAGAATTCCAGCTGCCGGTATTCTCCCTCTTTGTGTAAACCTTGCAAGTTATGAGAGAAAAGGCATTAGAATTACTCCCAAAAGCATTATTATGCATAAAAACATTATAAATAACAACAGGAAAACATGATGCAAAATGGACGTATCAACTCCCCCAAGCTTAGACCTCGCCTGTCCTCAAGCGAAAACCGAAATCGAAAAACATATCCACATGCTTAGAGAGAGAGGTGTCGATAAAAACAAAATACAGACATAGAAGCATCATGCAAATTATTATAACAGCAAAGAACTTTTCACATAAACTTTATCAAATAACTTCTTATCATATAACTTCTCATGAACAAGTAACAATTCATCACAACATCGAAGTATAAAGCATAAACCCTATTGAAAACCAACAAACTATGTTCTCAGTCAACTTTGCAACTACAATTCATCAAATTTTCAGGAAGGGTCACGTGTTGGAGCCTTTTGGCAAGTCCACATACTCAACCATCACTTAACCTTTTATGATTGCTAACACTCACAGCATACCCATGAACAAAAAGTTTCAACCGGACACATAGAAAGATAGGGGCTTATAGTTTCGCCTCCCAATGTATTCACCTCAAGGGTGATGTCAACAATAATAACTCATGCCTACTCATATCCAACTGGATATATGTGCCTAGATCTTTCCTCACCACATGGTGCTTGCAAAAATAGAAAATAAAAAGGAATAGGGAAGAATACTTTGACTCTTACATAAAAGTAAATGCATAAAAGTAAAAGATAGGCCTTTCGCAGAGGGAAGCAGAGGTTGTCATGCACTTATTTGTTTGTATGCCAAATCCCTTAATGCAAAAGAACGTCACGTTATATTGCCCCTTATGATAGCAACCTTTATTATGCAGTCTGTCGCTTTTATTCTTTGCCATCACAAGTTCGTACAACACTCAATTTTCACTTACACTAAATGATCCAACACATTTAGAAGCAATTTTTATTGCCTTATTGCACCGATGACAACTTACATGAAGGATCTTACTCAATCCATAGGTAGGTATGGTGGACTCCCAAAATAAGATTTGGGTTAAGGGTTTTTGGATGCACAAGTAGTATCTCTACTTAGTGTGGAATTTTTGGCTAGAAAAGATATTGAGCAAGCACCACATGTTAAAGGATCTATGACAATATAACTTCTATGTGAATTTGAACAAACATAAATCATTACGTTGTCTTCCTTGTCACCCGTCAACTATTTTGACACAAAATATTTAATGGGGGCTCACAATCACAAAAGATGTCCAAGATATTGTATTTGCATGTGAATCTTCTCTTCCCTTATGAATTCTTTCATGAATTGCATCATTGACCAATGCTATGTTTGTCAGTCTCCAATAAATTTTACCACTTATACTTTTCCTTATGTGATGTCATTACTTACCATAAGATTAGCATATGATCTTTTCATTTATTTTCCTTTCTTTTATTGGAACATTAAAGTAAAGAAAAAAACTCAAACTACTCTTCATTATATATCTCGCACACGATTACATTGATAGATAGATCACTAAGCAAACACTCGAAAAGAAAGGATCGAACTTTTATTCAACTAAATCATAGGGAAACTAAAGATCGAACTAAAATAGATAAAAGCAAAGATAGTGGTGGTGATACGATATCGGGACACCTCCCCCAAGCTTCGCACACGCCAAGGGGAGTGTCCATACCATGAACTCAAGTCTCCTTTGGTGATGAAGAAGGTGGTGGTGGTGATGATGTAGTAGCGATCTTATCCCTTTTCTCCAATTTATTTCGGAGGTAAAAGTTATCTATCTTCAACTCATCGTTCTCTATCTCAAGCTTTATTATCCTCTTTCATAATGCCTCCTTGCTTTCTTGCTGGAACCGAGGAGAGACTGGCTCATCTACAACTTCCTCATTGGTGAACCATATATAGGGATAGGTGTCCTTGAAGATGTTTTTATACAAAGGCTGGTAAGAAACAGGGCTCTCCTCCTCTAAATTTTGAGCTGACATATTTTCAGATCTGCCAGAAAACAGCAAGAAGGAAGAACAGAAGATTTCTCCGTGATACGGTGGTCAATACGTTCGGGGGGTATATAAAGATTTTTTTATCTTGGGAAACAAGTAAACGGAAGGAAAACAGAGTCGGGAAGGTTCCCGAGGTGGGCACAACCCACCTGGGCGCGCTAGGGGGCCCAGGCGCGCCCTGGTGTCTTGTGCCCCCCTCTGGTGCCTTCCTGGTTGTTTCTTATTTTCCTAATTTTTTAAATATTCCAAAACTGACAGAAAATATTTTTGCAGATTTTACGGAGTCCGTTTACATACTATATCATGTACCTCCTCTTTTCTAGTTATTCTGGAGTGTTCCGGAAGGTTTCTTTTATATGTTCCTCCAGTGTCATGGTTTGAATAATATTGCTTTCAACATTAATAGGCGTACCTAAGATATAGTGTTTAATTCTTTGCCCATTGACCACCTTCGGGTTCGTACCTTCGACATTATTTATTTTAATAGCTCCAGAGCGATAAACCTCCTCGATAATATATGGTCCTTCCCATTTAGAGACAAGCTTATCTGCAAAGAATCTAAAACGAGAGTTGTACAAAAGAACATATTCTCCGACTTTGAATTCCCGCTTTTGGATTCTTTTATCATGCCATCTTTTAACTTTTTCTTTGAATAGCTTGGCATTTTCGTAGGCATGGGTTCTCCATTCATCTAGTGAGCTAATATCAAATAACCTCTTTTCACCGGCAAGTTTGAAATCATAGTTGAGTTCTTTAATTGCCCAATATGCTTTGTGTTCTAACTCTAGAGGCAAATGACAAGCTTTTCCATAAACCATTTTATAGGGAGACATACCCATAGGATTTTTTATAAGCAGTTCTATAGGCCCAAAGTGCATCATCTAATTTCTTAGACCAATTCTTTCGGGACCTATTAACAGTTTTTTGTAATATTAGTTTTATTTCTCTATTGCTAAGTTCAACCTGACCACTAGATTGAGGGTGATAGGGTGATGCAATTCTATGGTTAACATCATATTTAGCAAGCATTTTATGGAAAGCACCATGAATAAAGTGTGAACCACCATCAGTCATTAAATATCTAGGGACTCCAAACCTCGAGAAAATAACCTCTTTGAGCATTTTAATGGAAGTGTTATGATCAACACTACTAGTTGGAATAGCTTCTACCCACTTAGTAACATAATCAACAGCAACCAAAATATGAGTATACCCATTAGAGGAAGGAAAAGGTCCCATATAATCAAAACCCCAAACATCAAATGGTTCAACAACAAGTTAATAATTCATAGGCATTTCTTGACGCTTACTGATATTACCAATTCGTTGGCATTCATCACAAGATAAAACAAACATACGGGCATCCTTGAAGAGAGTAGGCCAATAAAAACCAGATTGCAATACCTTGTGAGCAGTTCTATCTCCCGCGTGATGCCCTCCATAAGCTTCGGAGTGACATTTCCGTAGGATTTGTTCCTGTTCATGCTCAGGTACACAACGCCTAATAATACCATCTACTCCTTCTTTGTAAAGATGTGGGTCATCCCAAAAGTAATGTCTTAAATCATAGAAGAATTTTTTCTTTTGTTGGTATATGAAACTAGGTGGTATGTATTTAGCAACAATATAATTGGCATAGTCAGCATACCAAAGAGTGTTATGAGAAACATTTATTGCATCTAATTGTTCATCAGGAAAGCTATCATCAATAGGTAGTGGGTCATCAAGGATATTCTCTAACCTAGACAAGTTATCAGCTATGGGGTTCTCAGCTCCTTTTCTATTGGTGATATGTAAATCAAATTCTTGTAGCAAGAGAACCCACCTAATGAGTCTAGGTTTAGCATCTTTCTTTTCCATAAGATATTTAATAGCAGCATGATCGGTGCCAACAATGACTTTAGAATCAACAATGTAAGATCTGAATTTGTCACAAGCAAACACAACTGCTAAAAATTCTTTTTCAGTAGTAACATAATTTCTTTGGGCACTGTCTAGAGTTTCGCTAGCATAATGAATAACATTTAATTTCTTATCATCTCTTTGTCCTAGAATAGCACCAACAGCATAATCACTAGCATCACACATAATTTAAAAAGGCAAGTTCCAATCAGGTGGTTGAACAATAGGTGCAGAAGTTAAGGCTTTCTTAAGTGTTTCAAAGGCTTCTACACAATCATCATCAAAAACAAATGGAACATCCTTTTGTAAAATATTTTTAAGAGGCCTAGAAATTTTAGAGAAGTCTTTAATAAACCTCCTATAGAAACCAACATGACCAAGGAAACTACGAATACCTTTGATACCTCGGGGGCATGGCATTTTCTCAATTGCATCAACCTTATCTTTATCCACCTCGATACCTCGTTCAGAAATTTTATGTCCTAAGACAATACCTTCATTAACCATAAAGTTGCACTTCTCCCAATTCAAGACAAGATTAGTTTGCTCACATCTCTGCAAAACTCGATCAAGGTTGCTCAAGCAATCATCAAAAGAAGTTCCATAAACAGAAAAAGCATCCATGAAAACATCAACAATCTTTTCACAAAAGTCAGAGAATATAGCAGTCATACATCTTTGAAAGGTAGCAGGTGCATTGCATAAACCAAAAGGCATACGTCTATAAGCATAAGTTCCAAAAGGGCAAGTAAAGGTGGTCTTCTCTTGATTAGGTTGTGAAACAGGTATTTGAGAAAAACCAGAATATCCGTCTAGGAAGCAAAAGTGTGTGTGCTTTGATAATATTCTAGCATTTGATCAATAAAAGGCAGAGGGTAATGATGATCTTTTCTAGTAGCTTTATTTAATTTTATGAAATCAATTACCATCCTATATCCAGTAAAAATTCTTTGTGGAATGAGTTCATTTCTATCATTGGGAACAACAGTAATACCTCCTTTTTAGGGACACAATGAACGGGGCTTACCCATCTACTATCAGCTATGGGATAGATTATACCTGCTTCGAGAAGCTTTAATATTTCAGTTCTTACCACTTCTTTCATCTTAGGATTCAATCGTCGGTGATGATCAACAACGGGTTTAACATCAAGTTCCATATTAATCTTGTGCTGACAGAGAGTGGGACTAATGCCCTTAAGATCATCAAGAGTATATCCAATAGCAGCACGGTGCTTCTTCAGAGTTTTCAATAATCTTTCTTCTTCATGTTCTGAAAGGTTAGCACTAATAATAACAGGATATATCTTTTTCTCATCAAGATAGGCATATTTCGAAGTGTCAGGCAATTGTTTTAATTCAAACACAGGATCACCTTTAGGTGGAGGAGGACCTCCAAGAATTTCAATACGCAAATTATGTTTGAGCGGAGGTCGTTGTTCGAAGAAAATCTTGTCTATTTCATTTCTTTCATGCATATATTATTCTAGTGGATCAATAGGAGGCACGGCAATAGAAGCAAGACCAATTATTTCATCCTTACTGGGTAATTCTTTCTTATGAGGTTGTCTATTAAACTTGAAAAATTAAATTCACGAGACTCATCATCAAATCGGACACTTACAGTTTGTTTATGACAATCTATAGTAGCATTGACAGTGTTCAAGAAAGGTCTACCAAAGAAAATGGGACATAAGTCATCTTGTGGGGAACCAAGAACTAGAAAATTAGTAGGGTATTTTATTTTCCCACACAAGACTTCAACATCTCTAACAATCCCAAGTGGTGTGATGGTGTCTCTATTAGCAAGCTTAATAGTGACATCTATGTCTTTATTTCAGCGGGAGCTATGTCATTCATAATTTCTTGATATAGGGTAAAAAGAATAGCACTCAAGCTAGCACCTAAATCACATAAACCATGATAACAATGATCTCCTATTTTAACTGAGACAACATGCATGCCAACAACATGCCTATGTTTATCTTTTTCATCGGGTTTAGCAATTCTAGCAGCTTCATCATAGAAGTAAATAACATGCCCATCAATATTTTCTACCAGGAGATCTTTAACCATAGCAACACTAGGTTCTACTTTAATTTGTTCAGCAGGTTTAGGTGCTCTAATATTACTTTTGCGGACCACATTTGAAACCTTAGCATGTTACTTTATCCTAATAGGGAAAGGTGGTTTTTCAATGTAAGCAGTAGGAACAACTGGGTCAACAATGTAAATAATAGTTTCATCTTTAGCTATGACCGGTTCTTTAATTTCTTCTTTAATAGGTGGGTGATATTTAAACCACTTCTCCTTATGGAGATCAACATGAGTAGCAAATGATTAACAGAAAGAGTCTACTATCTCAGAGTCAAGTCCATATTTAGTGCTAAACTTGTGAAAAGCATCGGTATTCATAAAAGATTTAACACAATCAAACTCAAGCTTAATACCTGACTCTTTACCTTCGTCGAGTTCCCAATCTTCAGAGTTGCGTTTAATTCTTTCTAAAAGATCCCACCTGAATTCAATAGTCTTCTTCATAAAAGAACTAGTACAAGAAGTATCGAGCATGGATTGATCATCACGAGAAAGCCGAGCATAAAAATTCTGAATGATAATTTCTCTCGAGAGCTCATGATTGGGGCATGAATATAACATTGACTTAAGCCTCCCCCAAGCTAGAGCGATACTTTCTCCTTCACGAGGCCAAAAATTATATATATAATTCCGATCACGATGAACTAGATGCATAGGATATTTTTTTGGTGAAATTCCAATTTCAATCGATTCCAGTTCCAAGATCCAATATCATCACATAGCCTATACCATGCCAATGCTTTTCCCTTCAAAGGGAAAACCTTCTTCTCGGCTTCATCTCCAGGCAAACCTGCAAGCTTAAATAATCCACAAATTTCATCCACATATATCAAGTGCATATCAGGATGTTCACTTCCATCTCCTGCATAAGGATTAGCTAGCAGTTGTTCTATCATACCCGAAGGAATTTCCTAACCAACATTTTCAGAAGGTGCAGTAGGTTGAGGGGTAACTAATTGTAGTTCCGGTCGATGTGAAGATACCCCAAACAAACCCCTCAAAGGATGATTCTCCATAGTAACAAGTGACAATAAATTTCAGCACGTAGTAATAATTTTTCCTTACCAATTTCCACTTACCAACAGCACTTCACTCCCCAACAATGGCGCCAGAAAAGAGCCTTGATGACCCACAAGTATAGGGGATCAATCATAGTCCTTTTGATAAGTAAGAGTGTCGAACCCAACGAGGAGCAGAAGGAAATGACAAGTGGTTTTCAGCAAGGTATTTTCTGCAAGCACTGAAATAGTCGGTAACAGGTAGTTTGATATCAAGATAATTTGTAACAAGCAAGTAACGGTAATGGTAACAAAAGTGCAACAAGATAGCCCAATCCTTTTTGAGGCAAAGGACAAGCCAAAATGGTCTCTTATAATAGGCAAAGCGTTCTTGAGGGTACACGGGAATTTCATCATGTTGGCTTGATTCGTGTTCACTACTTTGATAATTTTACATGTGGGTGGACCGGTGCTTAGGTGCTGTTCTTATTTGAACAAACCTCCTACTTATGATTAACCCCCTCGCAAGCATCCGCAACTACGAGAAAAGTATTAAGATAAAATCTAACCATAGCATTAAAGTTTTGGATCCAAATCGTTCCCTTACGAAGTAGCGCATAAACTAGGATTTAACCTTCTGTCACTCCAGCAACCCATCATCTAATAACTACTCCACAATGCATTCCCTTAGGCCCAAATATGGTGAAGTGCCATGTAGTCGACGTTCACATGACACCACTAAGGTAATCACAACATACATATCATCAAAATATCGAACACTTATCAAGTTCACATGATTACTTGCAACAGGACTTCTCCCGTGACCTCAAGAACAAAAGTTACTACTCACAAATAATAATCATGCTCAAGATCAGAGGGGTATTAAATAGCATAATGGATCTGAACATATAATCTTCCACCAAATAAACCATATAGTAATCAACTACAATATGTAATCAACACTACTAGTCACCCAGAAGCACCAATCTAAGGTTCCGGTACAAAGATTGAACACAAGAGATGAACTAGGGTTTGAGAGGAGATGGTGCTGTTGAAGATGTTCATGGAGATGGCCCTCCCAAAGATTGGAGAGTTGTTGGTGATGACGATGACGATGATTTCCCCCTCCGGGAGGGAAGTTCCCCCAGCGAAATCGCTCCGCCGGAGGGCAAAAGTGCTCCTGCCCAAGTTCCGCCTCGAGACGGCGGCGCTTCGTCCCAAAAGTCCTCTCCTCATTTTTATTAGGGAAAAATGACTTATATACCAGAAGAGGGGCACCGAAGGTGGGCCGAGGAGGGCACAACCCACCAGGGCGCGCCTGGGCTCCCTGGCGCGCCTGGGCTCCCTGGCGCGCCCAGGTGGGTTATGCCCACTTGGTGGGTCCCTTCTGGTAGTTATTTGCTCCAATAATTCTTAAATAATCCATAAAAAATCTTCATGAAGTTTAAGCTTATTTGGAGTTGTGCAGAATAGGTACCTCTGACGTGCTTTTTCAGGTCCAGAATTCCAGCTGCCGGTATTCTCCCTCTTTGTGTAAACCTTGCAAATTATGAGAGAAAAGGCATTAGAATTACTCCCAAAAGCATTATTATGCATAAAAACATTATAAATAACAACAGGAAAAAATGATGCAAAATGGACGTATCAGAGAACAGCTTGTGATGGACGGCTACCCGCTCGACTAGCCGGAGCACGAGTTTCCGCGAGGGGACGGATCTTCTTGCTGTCCATCTCAGGGCCAGCTCACGTGCCTCCTCGAGTAGGTCGACACCATCTTCACATGCCTCCTTCACTTTCGCCTCCGTGTACACGGTGACGCAAGGCGAGTCGAACTTGTGGTCTGCTGGGATGACCGCCTCGGCCCCATACACAAGGAAGAAAGGGGTGAAGCTGGTTGACCGGTTCAGCATGGTCCTGAGGCTCCATGGCATGGCCGGCAGCTCATCGATCCAGTGGCCGACCGAGCGCATGAGTGGCTCGATGAGCCGGGGCTTGATGCCGTCCAGGATCAGGCTGTTGTGCCTTTCCGCATGGCTGTTCGACTAGGGGTTGGCTACCAACACAAGGTCCAGCCGGATCCCTTGGACGATGCAAAAAGCATGCTACCGCGCCCTTGGCGAAGTTGGTGCCGTTATCGGTGATGATGCTGAGGGGGATGCTGTAGCGGACGATGATGTCTTTGATGAATGTGACGGCCATCGGGCTGTCCAGCTTCTTGATTGGCTTGGCCTCGGTCCACTTGGTGAACTTGTCGATGGCCACCAACAAGTGTGTCATGCCGCCTCGAGTGGTCTTGAATGGCCTCACCATGTCGAGGCCCCAGACGGCATAGGGCCATTTGAAGGGGATGATCTTCAGGGCCGCAGCCGGCAAGTTTCTTTTGGCGCTGAAATGCTGGCAGCCGTTGCACTCGCTGACCACCCGGGTGGCGTGTTCTAGGGCACTCGGCCAGTAGAAGCCGTTGCAGAAGGCCTTGTCCATGATGGCCCTTGAGGAGGCGTGGTGGTCGCACTCGCCCTGGTGGATGTCATGTAGGATGTCCCGCCTTTGTCCGGTTCGACGCAGCGCTGGAATACACCGGAGACGCTGCACTTGTCGGGCCACGACCCCGTCCATGGGAAGGTCACCGCTCAGGAGGAAGGTGAGGATGGGCTGGGCCCAGGATGGTGCTTCTGATGGAAATATGCCCTAGAGGCAATAATAAAATGGTTATTATTATATTTCCTAAATCATGATAAAGGTTTATTATTCATGCTAGAATTGTATTGACCGGAAACTTAAATACATGTGTGGATACATAAACAAATACCGTGTCCCTAGTGAGCCTCTACTAGACTAGCTCGTTGATCAAAGATGGATAAGGTTTCCTAACCATAGACATGTGTTGTCATTTGATAATGGGATCACATCATTAGGAGAATAATGGGATGGACAAGACCCATCCGTTAGCTTAGCATAATGATCGTTCAGTTTATTGCTATTGCTTTCTTCATGTCAAATACATATTCCTTCGGCTATGAGATTATGCAACTCCTGGATACCGGAGGAATACCTTGTGTGCTATCAAATGTCACAACGTAACTGGGTGATCATAAATATGCTCTACAGGTATCTCCGAAGGTGTTTTTGAGTTGGCATAGATCGAGATTAGGATTTGTCACTCCGAGTATCGGAGAGGTATCTCTGGGCCCTCTTGGTAATATACATCATAAGATTGCAAGAAAATGACTAAGGAGTTAGTCACAAGGTATGAGACTTGCCGGTAATGAGATTGAACTAGGTATGAAGATACCGACGATCGAATCTCGGGCAAGTAACATACCGATGGACAAAAGGAATTACGTATGTTGTCATAACGGTTCGATCGATAAAGATCTTCGTAGAATATGTAGGAGCCAATATGGGCATCCAGGTTCCGCTATTGGTTATTGACCGGAGAGGTGTCTCGGTCACGTCTACATAGTTCTCGAACCTGTAGGGTCCGCACGCTTAACGTTCGTTGACGATATAGTGTTATATGTTTTGGTGACCGAATGTTGTTTGGAGTCCCAGATGAGATCACGAACAAGACGAGAAGTCTCAAAATGGTCGAGAGGTAAATATTGATATATAGGACGATGGTATTCGGACACCGGAAGTGTTTCGGGGGTACCGTATACTTATCGGGTCACCGGAAGGGGTTCCGGGCACCCCCGGCAAAAGATATGGGCCTTATTAGCCAAGAGGGGAATCACACCAGCCACAAGGGGCTGGTGCGCCCCCCATATAGGCCGACCTAAGGAGGAGAAGGAAAGGGGAGAAGGGAAAGGAAAGTGTGGATTGGGATTCCCACTTCCTTCCCTCTCCCCCCTCTTTCCTTCCCCCTCGGTTATATATGGCAGGGGGGCGCAGCTTGGGAGGGACTCCAAGTAGGATTCCTCCTACTTGGGTGCCTCCTATGGCTGCTCCTCCCTCCCTCCCACCTATATATATGTGGGAGGGGGCGCCTAGCACACCCCAGACAATTGCATAGCCGTGTGCGGCACCCCCCCCTCCACCGTTTACTCCCCCGGTCATATTTTCGTAGTGCTTAGGAGAAGCCCTGCGGAGATCACTTCACCATCACCATCACCATGCCATCGTGCTAAATGAACTCATCTACTACCTCGATTTCTTGCTGGATCAAAAAGGCAAGGGACGTCACCGAGCTGAATGTGTGCAGAACGCGGACGTGCCGTGCATTCGGTACTTGATCGGTTGAAGCGCGAAGAAGTTCGACTACATCATTCGCGTTGTGAAATGCTTCCGCTTACGGTCTATGAGGGTATGTAGACACACTCTCCCCCTCGTTGCTATGCATCTCCATGGATAGATCATTGCGTAGATGATATGCACAAGTAGAACACAAAGAAGTTGTGGGCGGTGATGTTCATACTACCTACCACCAACATCTTATTTTGATTCAGCGGCATTGTGGGATGAAGCGGCCCGGACCAACCTTACATGTCCACGTACATGAGACCGGTTCCACCGACTGACATGCAACTAGTTTTGCATAATGGTGGCTGGCGGGTGTCTGTTTCTCCTTCTTTAGTTGAATCGAATTTGACTACGGCCGGTCCTTGAAGAAGGTTAAAACAGCAAACTTGATAATTCACTGTTGTGGTTTTTGCCGTAGGTAAGAACGGTTCTTGCTAGAAACCCGTAGCAGCCACGTAAAACTTGCAACAACAAAGTAGAGGACGTCTAACTTGTTTTTGCAGGGTATGTTGTAATGTGATATGGTCAAGACATGATGTGATATATGTTATTGTATGAGATGATCATGTTTTGTAAGTTATCAGCAACCGGCAGGAGCCTTTTGGTTGTCTCTTTATTGTATGAAATGCAAACTCCATGTAATTGCTTTACTTTATCGCTATGCGTTAGCAATAGTTGTTGAAGCAATAGTTGGCGAGACGACCACGACGCAATGATGGAGATTAAGGTGTCGAGCCGGTGACGACGGAGATCATGACGATGCTTTGGAGATGGAGATCAAAAGCATGAGATGATGATGGCCATATCATGTCACATATTTTGATTGCATGTGATGTTTATCTTTTATGCATCTTATTTTGCTTAGTACGGCGGTAGCATTATAAGGTGATCCCTTCACTAAATTTCAAGGTAAAAGTGTTCTCCCTGAGTATGCACCGTTGCTACAGTTCGTCGTTTCGAGACACCACGTGATGATCGGGTGTGATAGACTCTACGTTCACATACAACGGGTGTAAGACAGTTTTGCACATGCAGAATACTTGGGTTAAACTTGACGAGCCTAGCATGTACAGACATGGCCTCGGAACACTGGACACCGAAAGGTCGAACATGAGTCATATAGTAGATATGATCAACATAGAGATGTTCACCATTGATGACTACCCCATCTCACGTGATGATCGGACATGGGTTAGTTGACTTGGATCATGTAACACTTAGACAACTTGAGGGATGTTGATTTAAGTGGGAGTTCATTAGTAATTTGATTAATTGAACTTAATTTATCATGAACTTCATCCTGATAGTATTTGCAAATCTATGTTGTAGATCAATAGCTCACGATGTAGCTCCCCTATTTTTTGATATGTTCCTAGAGAAAACTAAGTTGAAAGATGATAGTAGCAATGATGCGGACTGGGTCCGTGATCTGAGGATTATCCTCATTGCTACATAGAAGAATTATGTCCTTGATGCACTGCTACGTGATAGACCTGTTGCAGGAGCAGATGCAGATGTTATGAATGTTTGGCAAGCTCGATATGATGACTACTTGATAGTTTAGTGCACCATGCTTTACGGCTTTGAACCGGGACTTAAAAAATGTTTTGAATGCCACGAAGCATATGAGATGTTCCCAGAGATGAAATTGGTATTTTAGACTCATGCCTATGTCGAAAGGTATGAGACCTCTGACAAGTACTCTGCCTACAAGATGGAGGAGAATAGCTTAGCCAATGAGCATGTGCTTAGAATGTCTGGGTACTACAATCGCTTGAATCAAGTGGGAGTTAATCTTCCAGATAAGATAGTGATTGACAGAGTTCTCTAGTCACTATCACCAAGCTACTAGAATTTTGTGATGAACTATAATATGCAAGGGATGACGAAGATGATTCCCGAGCTCTTCGCGATGCTGAAATCGGAGAAGGTAGAAATCAAGAAAGAGCATCAAGTGTTGATGGTTAACAAGACCACTAGTTTCAAGAAAAGGGCAAGGGAAAGAAAGGGAACTTAGAGAAGAATGGCAAGCAAGTTGCCACTCCCATGAAGAAGCCCAAAGCTGAACCTAAGCCTAAAGCTGAGTGCTTCTCCTGCAAAAGGAATGGTCACTAGAAGCGGAACTGCCCCAAATACTTGGCGGATAAGAAGGATGGCAAAGTGAACAAAGGTATATTTGATATACATGTTATTGATGTGTACCTTACTAGTATTCGTAGTAGCCCCTGGGTATTTGATACTGGTTCAGTTGCTAAGATTAGTAACTCGAAACAGGAGTTGCAGAATAAACATAGACTAGTTAAGGGCAAGGTGATGATGTGTGTTGGAAGTGATTCCAAGGTTGATATGATCACCATCGCACACTCCCTCTACCTTCGGGATTAGTATTAAACCTAAATAAATGTTATTTGGTGTTTGCGTTGAGCATGAATTTGATTTGATCATGTTTATTGCAATACGGTTATTCATTTAAGTCAGAGAATAATTGTTGTTCTGTTTACATGAATAAAACCTTCTATGGTCATACACCCAATGCGAATGGTTTATTGAATCTCGATCGTAGTGATACACATATACATAATATTGATGCCAAAAGATGCAAAGTTGATAATGATAGTGCAACATACTTGTGGCATTGCCGTTTGGATCATATTGGTGTAAAGCGCATGAAGAAACTCCATGCGGATGGACTTTTGGAATCACTTGATTATGAATCATTTGATACTTGCGAACCATGCCTCATGGGCAAGATGACTAAAACTTTGTTCTCCGGAACAATGGAGTGAGCTAATGACTTATTGGAAATAATACATACCAATGTACGCGGTCCGATGAGTGTCGAAGCACGCGGCGGGTATTGTTATTTTCCGACCTTCACAGATGATTTGAGCAGATATGGGTATATCTACTTAATGAAACACAAGTCTGAAACATTTGAAAAGTTCAAAGAATTTCAGAGTGAAGTGGAGAATCATCGTAACAAGAAAATAAAGTTTCTAAGATCTGATCGCGGAGGTGAATATTTGAGTTACAAGTTTGGCCTTCATTTAAAACAATGTGGAATAGTTTCACAACTCACGTCACCTGGAACACCACAGCGTAATGGTGTGTCTGAACGTTGTAACCATACTTTATTAGATATGGTGTGTTCTATGATGTCTCTTACCGATTTACCACTATCATTTTGGGGTTACGCATTAGATACAGCTGCATTCACGTTAAATAGGGCACCGTCTAAATCCGTTCAGACGACACCGTATGAACTGTGGTTTGGCAAGAAACCTAAGCTGTCGTTTCTTAAAGTTTGGGGTTGCGACACTTATGTCAAAAGGCTTCAGCCTGATAAGCTCGAACCCAAATCGGAGAAGTGCGTCTTCATAGGATACCCTAAGGAAACAATTGGGTACACCTTCTACCACAGATCCGAAGGCAAGATCTTTGTTGCCAAGAATGGAACCTTTCAAGAGGAGTTTCTCTCGAAAGAAGTGAGTGGGAAGAAAGTAGAACTTGATGAGGTAATCATACCTTCTCTCGAATTGGAAAGTAGCACATCAGAGAAATCCGTTCCCGTGATGCCTACACAAACTAGAGAGGAAGCAAATGATCATGAAACTTCAGATCAAGTTGCTACTGAACCTCGTAGGTCAACCAGAGCACGATCCACACCAGAGTGGTATGGTAATCCTGTTCATGATGTCATGTTATTAGACCAAGGCGAACCTACGAACTATGAAGAAGCTATGATGAGCCCAGATTCCGACAGATGGATTGAGGCCATGAAATCTGAGATAGGATCCATGTATGAGAAGAAAGTGTGGACTTTGGTGGACTTGCCCGATGAGCGGCAAGCCATAGAGAATAAATGGATCTTCAATAAGAAGACTGACGCTGATGGTAATCTTACTGTCTACAAAGCTCAACTTGTCACAAAAGTGTTTTTGACAAGTTCAAGGGATTGACTACAATGAGACTTTCTCACCCGTAGCGATGCTTAAGTCCGTCCAAATCATGTTAGCAATTGCCGCATTTTATAATTATAAAATCTGGCAAATGGATGCTAAACCTGCATTCCTTAATGGATATTAAAGAAGAGTTGTATATGATGCAACCAGAAGTTTTTAGTCAATCCTAAAGGTGCTAACAAAGTGTGCAAGCTCTAGCGATCCATCTATGGACTGGTGCAAGCATCTCGGAGATGGAATATATGCTTTGATGAGGTGATCAAAGCATATGGTTTTATACAGACTTATGGTGAAATCTGTATTTATAAGAAAGTGAGTGGGAGCTCTGTAGCATTTCTGATATTATATGTGGATGACATATTGCTGATTGGAAATGATATAGAATTTCTAAATAGCATAAAAGGATACTTGGATAAGAATTTTTCAATGAAAGACCTCGGTGAAGCTGCTTACATACTAGGCATCAAGATCTATAGAGATAGATCAAGACGCTTGATAAGATTTTTCAATGAGTACATACCTTGACAAGATTTTGAAGGAGTTCAAAATGGATCATTCAAAGAAGGAGTTCTTGCATATATTGTAAGGTGTGAAGTTGAGTAAGACTCAAAGCCCAACCACGGCATAATATAGAGATAGAATGAAAGTCATTCCCTATGCCTCAGCCATAGGTTCTATAAAGTATGCAATGCTGTGTACCAGACCTATTGTGTACCTTGCCATGAGTTTGGCAAGGGGGTACAATAGTGATCTAGGAGTAGATCACTGGACAGCGGTCAAAATTATCCTTAGAGAACTAAGGAAATATTTCTCGGTTATGGAGGTGATAAAAAGCTCGTCGTAAAGGGTTACATCGATGCAAGCTTTGACACCGATTCAGATGACTATGAGTCTCAATCTGGATACATATTGAAAGTGGGAGTAATTAGCTAAAGCACTCCATGCAGATCATTGTAGACATAGAAATTTGTAAAATACATACGGATCTGAATATGACAGACCCGTTAACTAAACTTCTCTCACAAGCAAAACATGATCACACTTTAGTACTCTTTGGGTATTAATCACATGGCGATGTGAACTAGATTATTGACTCTAGTAAACTCTTTGGGTATTGGTCACATGGCGATGTGAACTATGGGTGTTAATCACATGGCGATGTGAACTAGATTATTGACTCTAGTGCAAGTGGGAGACTGATGGAAATATGCCCTAGAGGCAATAATAAAATGGTTATTATTATATTTCCTAAATCATGATAAAGGTTTATTATTCATGCTAGAATTGTATTGACCGGAAACTTAAATACATGTGTGGATACATAAACAAATACCGTGTCCCTAGTGAGCCTTTACTAGACTAGCTCGTTGATCAAAGATGGTTAAGGTTTCCTAACCATAGACATGTGTTGTCATTTGATAACGGGATCACATCATTAGGAGAATAATGTGATGGACAAGACCCATCCGTTAGCTTAGCATAATGATCGTTCAGTTTATTGCTATTGCTTTCTTCATGTCAAATACATATTCCTTTGACTAGGAGATTATGCAACTCCCGGATACCGGAGGAATACCTTGTGTGCTATCAAATGTCACAACGTAACTGGGTGATCATAAAGATGCTCTATAGGTATCTCTGAAGGTGTTTGTTGAGTTGGCATAGATTGAGATTAGGATTTGTCACTCCGAGTATCGGAGAGGTATCTCTGGGCCCTCTCGGTAATACACATCATAAGCTCGCAAGAAAATGACTATGGAGTTAGTCACAAGGTGATGTATTACGGAACGAGTAAAGAGACTTGCCGGTAATGAGATTGAACTTGGTATGAAGATACCGACGATCGAATCTCGGGCAAGTAACATACCGATGGACAAAGAGAATTACGTATGTTGTCATAATGGTTCGACCGATAAAGATCTTCATAGAATATGTAGGAGCAATATGGGCATCCAGGTT
The DNA here is from genome assembly GCA_011799875.1 of Thinopyrum elongatum. Lineage (NCBI taxonomy): Eukaryota > Viridiplantae > Streptophyta > Magnoliopsida > Poales > Poaceae > Thinopyrum > Thinopyrum elongatum. The sequence goes on from CM022297.1 coordinate 53,894,280, forward strand.
CCGCTATTGGTTATTGACCAGAGAGGTGTCTCGGTCATGTCTACATAGTTCTCGAACCCGTTGGGTCCGCACGCTTAATGTTCGTTGACGATATAGTGTTATATGAGTTATATGTTTTGTTGACCGAATGTTGTTTGGAGTCCCAGATGAGATCACGGACATGACGAGAAGTCTCGAAATGGTCAAGAGGTAAAGATTGATATATAGGATGATGGTATTCAGACACCGGAAGTGTTTCGGGGGTACCGGGTACTTTTCGGGTCACCGGAAGGGGTTCCGGGCACCCCCGGCAAAAGATATGGGCCTTATGGGCCAAGAGGGGAAACACACCAGCCACAAGGGGCTGGTGCGCCCCCCATATAGGCCGGCCTAAGGAGGAGAAGGAAAGGGGAGAAGGGAAAGGAAAGTGTGGATTGGGATTCCCAATTCCTTCCCTCTCCCCCCTCTTTCCTTCCCCCTTGGTTATATATGGCAGGGTGGCGCGGCTTGGGAGGGACTCCAAGTAGGATTCCTCCTACTTGGGTGCCTCCTATGGCTGCTCCTCCCTCCCTCCCAACTATATATATGTGGGAGGGGGCGCCTAGCACACTCCATACAATTGCATAGCCGTGTGCGGCGCCCCCCTCCACCGTTTACACCCCCGGTCATATTTTCGTAGTGCTTAGGAGAAGCCCTGCGGAGATCACTTCACCATCACCGTCACCAGTCCGTCGTGCTAACGGAACTCATCTACTACCTTGACGTCTTGCTGGATCAAGAAGGCGAGGGATGTCACCGAGCTGAACGTGTGCAGAACGCGGAGGTGTCGTGCGTTTGGTACTTGATCGGTTGAAGCGCGAAGATGTTCGACTACATCAACCGCGTTGCGAAACGCTTCCACTTACGGTTTACGAGGGTACGTAGACACACTCTCCCCCTCGTTGCTATGCATCTCCATGGATAGATCATTGCGTGTGCGTAATTTTTTTTTTGTTTTCCATGCAACATTTCCCAACAGCTTCCACCACTGTGAGGACGGCAGCTTGGGTCGGGAGGCGGCGGGACGGAGCCGGCAGTCCCCAGGATTGAGCCGAAGCCAACAGCAACCTAGGCCGTAGGCAGCAGCCCTCGAGGCTAGGCCGGAGCTGGTAGCCCCTGAGGCTGGGCCGGAGCCGGCATCCTCGGGGCCAAGCCGAATGCGAGGGCCGTTGGGTCGGCCGAGAGAAGATGGACTCTGATTCGGGGTAGGTCTTGATGGAAGGCTTGTGCAACTGCTCGAGGGAGACGTCGGCTGGAATCGCTTGCCGGGTGGAGCCGATTTTGGCCAACGTGTAGGCCACCTCGTTGCCAGCTCGAGGGACATGGTGGAACTCGCAGTCCTCAAAGCCGCCATTGATCTGTTCGACGAGGAAGCAGTAGCTGGCCATGTTGGCATCCCTGGCGTCCCACTCATCAGAGACCTGTTGGACCACCAGATCGGAGTCGCCGAAGCACAAGATGCACCGGATGCCGATCTCCTTGGCCAGCCAGAGGCCATGAATGAGAGCTTCATACCCAGCCACATTGTTGGAGGTGGCAAAGTGGATCTGCAGTGCGTACTTCACCATGTTGCCCTTGGGGGAGTATAAGACGATGCCGGCTCCCAAGCCGGTGCGCATCTTTGAGCCATCAAATTGCATGCGCCAGTGCGTAGAGTCAGGAGGTGATACATCCATTTTGCATCATGCTTTCCTACTAATATTAATAGTGTTTTTTATTCAATATAACACTATTTGGAGTAATTCTAATGCCTTTTTCTCTCATAATATGCAAGGTTACACAAAGAGGGAGAATACCGGTAGCTGGAGTTCTGGACCTGAAAAAGCTACATCAGACATACCTATTCTGCACATCTCCAAATAAGCTGAATTTTATGGAGAATTATTTTGGAATGTATAATAAATATTGGAGAAAAGAAATAGCAGAGGGGGCCACCCAGGTGCCCACTAGGCTCCAAGGCACAACCCCCCCTAGGCGTGCCCTGGTGGGTAGTGGGGGCCCTGGCCCACCTCCGGTGCCCATCTTCTGGTACATAAGGTCTTTTGACCTAGAAAAAATAATGGGAGGACTTTTGGGACGGAGCGCCGCCATCTCGAGGCGAAACTTGCGCATGAGCACTTTTGCTCTCTAGCGGAGCGATTTCGCCGGGGATACTTCCTTCCGGGAGGGGGAAATCGAAGCTTCATCATCACCAACAACCCTCTCATCTTGGGAGGATCAATCTTCATCAACATCTTCAATAGCACCATCTCATCTCAAACCCTAGTTCATCTCTTGTGTTCAATATTTGTATCAAAACCTCAGATTGGTACCTGTGGGTGACTAGTAGTGTTGATTACATCTTGTAGTTGATGCTAGTTGGTTTATTTGGTGGAAGATCATATGTTCAAATCCATTATGCTATTTAATACCCCTCTGATCTTGAGCATGAATATTAATTTGTGAGTAGTTTCCTTAGTTCTTGAGGCCATGGGAGAAGTCTTGTCATAAGTAATCATGTGAATTTGATATTCGTTCGATATTTTGATGGTATGTATGTTGTGATTCCCTTAGTGGTGTTATGTGAACGTTGACTACATGACACTTCACCATCTTTGGGCCTAAGGGAATGCATTGTGTAATAGTTATTAGATGATGGGTTGCTAGAGTGACAGAAGCTTAAACCCTAATTTATGCGCTATTCCATAAGGGGCTAATTTGGATCCATATGTTTAATGCTATGGTTAGATGTTATCTTAATTCTTCTTTCGTAGTTGCAGATGCTTGCGAGAGGGGTTAATCATAAGTGGGAGGCTTGTTCAAGTAAGAACAGCACCCAAGCACCGCTCCACCCACATATCAAATTATCAAAGTAGCAAACGCGAATCAAACCAACATGATGAAAGTGACTAGATGAAATTCCCATGTGTCCTCAAGAAAGATTTACCTATTATAAGAGACCGTTCCAGCATGTCCTTTGCTACAAAAAGGATTGGGCTACCTTGCTGCACTTTTGTTACCGTTACTATTACTTGCTCGTTACAAATTATCTTGCTACCAAACTACCTGTTACTGACAATTTTAGTACTTGCAGAAAACATCTTGCTGAAAACCGCTTGTCATTTCCTTCTGCTCCTCGTTGGGTTCGACAATCTTACTTATTGGAAGGACTACGATTGATCCCCTATACTTGTGCGTCATCAAGACTCTTTTCTTGTGCCGTTGCCGGGGAGTGAAGCGCTCTTGTTAACTGGAAATTGGTAAGGAAAAATTTATATTACGTGCTGAATTTTACTGTTACTTGTTACTATGGAAAACAATCCTTTGAGGGGTTTGTTCGGGGTATCTTCACCTCAACCAGAAGCACAAAGAGTTTCTCCTCAACCTACTGCACCTACTGAAAATATTGGTTATGAAATTCCTTTGGGTATGATAGAGAAACTGCTAGCTAATCCTTATGCAGGAGATGGAACGAAGCATCCTGATTTCCACCTTATATATGTATATGAAATTTGTGGATTATTCAAGCATGCAGGTTTACCCGGAGATGAAGTTAAGAAGAAGTTTTTAACTTTATCTTTGGGGGGGGGGGGAAGCATTGACATGGTATAGGCTATGTGATGATATTGGAGCTTGGAACTGGACTCGGTTGAAATTGGAATTTCACAAAAAGTTTTATCCTATGGATCTAGTTCATCGTGATCGGAATTATATATATAATTTTTGGCCTACTAAAGGAGAAATTATCGCTCAAGCTTGGGGGAGGCTTAAGTCAATGTTATATTCATGCCCCAATCATGAGCTCTCAAGAGAAATTATTATACAGAATTTTTATGCTCGGCTTTCTCGTACTGATCAATCCATGCTCGGTACTTCTTGTACTGGTTCTTGTATGAAGAAGACTATTGAATTCAGATGGGATCTTTTGGAAAGAATTAAATGAAACTCTAAAAATTGTGAACTCGACGAAGGTAAGGAGTCAGGTATAAAACTTGAGTTTGATTGTGTTAAAACTTTTATGGACACCGTTGCTTTTCATAATTTTAGCACTAAATATGGGCTTGACTCTGATATAGTAGCCTCTTTTTGTGAATCAATTTCTACTCATGTTGATCTCCCTAAGGATAAGTGGTTTAAATATCACCCCCCTGTTAAAGAAAAGATTGAAGAACCAGTTATAGTTAATGATGAAACCATCATTTACAATGTTGATCCAGTTGTGCCTACCGCGTATATTGAAAACCCACCTTTCCCTATTAGGATAAAGGAACATGCTAAGGTTTCAACCGAGGTTAACAAAAGTAATATTAGAGCACCTAGACCCTCTGAAAAAATTAAAGTAGAACCTAGTATTGCTATGGTTAAAGATCTCTTGGTTGATAATGTTGATGGGCATGTTATTTACTTCTGTGATGAAGCTGCTAGAATTGCCAAACCCGATACTAAAGATAAGAATAGACCCGTTGTTGGCATGCCTGTTGTCTCAGTTAAAATAGGAGATCATTGTTATCATGGCTTATGTGATATGGGTGCTAGTATCAATGCTATTCCTTTTACTCTTTACCCAGAAATTATGAATGATATTGCACCTGCTGAAATAGAAGATATTGGTGTTACTATTAAACTTGCTAATAGAGATACTATCACACCACTTGGGATTGTTAGAGATGTTGAAGTCTTGTGTGGAAAGATAAAATATCCTACTAATTTTCTTGTCCTTGGTTCTCCACAAGATAATTTTTGTCCCATTATTTTTGGTAGGCCTTTCTTGAACACTGTTAATGCTAAGATAGATTGCAAGAAAGAAACTATCAGTGTTAATTTTGGTAATGTGTCTCATGAGTTTAATTTCTCTAAATTTCGTAGACAACCTCGTAATAAAGAATTGCCTAGTACGGATGAAATAATTGGTCTTGCTTCTATTGCCGTGCCTCCTACTAATCCGTTAGAACAATATATGCTAGACCATGAAAATGACATTCACCTGCATGAAAGAAATGAAATAGATAGAATGTTCTTTGAAGAACAACCTATTCTTAAACATAATCTGCCTGTTGAAACTCTAGGAGGTCCTCCTCCACCTAAGGGTGATCATGTGTTTGAACCGAAACAATTACCTGATACTTTGAATATGCTTATCTGGATGAAAAGAAGATATATCATGTTATTATTAGTGCTAACCTTACAGAGCATGAAGAGAAAAGATTACTAATAACTCTAAGGAAGCACCGAGCTGCTATTGGATATACTCTTGATTATCTTAAGGGCATCTTGATGAGAAAAAGATATATCATGTTATTATTAGTGCTAACCTTTCAGAACATGAAGAAGAAAGATTATTGAAAATTCTGAAGAAGCACCGTGCTGCTATTGGATATACTCTTGATGATCTTAAGGGCATTAGTCCCACTCTCTGTCAGCACAAGATTAATATGGAACCCGATGCTAAACCAGTGGTTGATCATCAGCGATGATTAAATCCTAATGTGAAGGAAGTGGCAAGAACTCAGATATTAAAGCTTCTGAAAGCAGGTATAATTTATCCTATAGCTGATAGTAGATGGGTAAGTCCTGTTCATTGTGTTCCTAAAAAGGGAGGTATAACTGTTGTTCCTAATGATAAAAATGAACTTATTCCCCAAAGAATTGTGACTGGCTATAGAATGGTAATTGATTTCAGAAAATTAAATAAATCCACTAGATAGGATCATTATCCTTTGCCTTTCATTGATCAAATGCTAGAAATATTATCTAAGCACACACACTATTGTTTCCTTGATGGATATTCTTGTTTCTCTCAAATACATGTATCACAACCTGATCAAGATAAAACCACCTTTACTTGCCCTTTTGGAACTTATGCTTATAGACGTATGACTTTTGGTTTATGCAATGCACCTGCTACCTTTCAAAGATTTATTACGGCTATATTCTCTGACTTTTGTGTAAAGATTGTTGAGGTTTTCATGGATGATTTTTTTGCTTACGGAACTTGTTTTGATGATTGCTTAAGCAACCTTGAATGAGTTTTGCAGATATGTGAGCGAACTAATCTTGTCTTGAATTGGGAGAAGTGGCACTTTATGGTGAATGAAGGTATTGTCTTGGGGCATAAAATTTTTGAGCGAGATATTGAGGTGGATAAAGCCAAGGTTGATGCAATTGAGAAAATGCCATGTCCTAAAGATATTAAAGGTATTCGAAGTTTCCTTGGTCATGATGGCTTTTATAGAAGGTTTATTAAAGATTTCTCTAAAATTTCTAGGCCTCTTACTAATCTCTTGCAAAAGGATGTTCCATTTTTTTATGATGATTGTGTAGAAGCCTTTGAAACACTTTAGAAAGCCTTGACTTCTACACCTATTGTCCAACCACCTGATTGGAACTTGCCTTTTGAAATTATGTGTGATGCTAGCGATTATGATGTTGGTGATGTTCTAGGACAAAGAGTTGATAAGAAATTAAATGTTATCCATTATGCTAGTAAAACTCTAGACAGTGCTCAAAGAAATTATGCCACTACTGAAAAAGAATTTCTAGCAGTTGTGTTTGCTTGTGATAAATTCAGATCTTACATAGTTGACTCTAAAGTGATTGTTCACACTGATCATGCTGCTATCAAATACCTTATGGAAAAACAGAGATGCTAAGCCTAGACTCAATAGGTGGGTTCTTTTTCTACAGGTTTGACTTACATATCACTGATAGGAAGGGAGCTGAGAACCCCGTAGCTGATAACTTGTCTAGATTCGAAAATATCCTTGATGACCCACTACCTATTGATGATAGCTTCCCTGATGAACAACTAGCTGTCATAAATTCTTCTCATAATACTCCTTGGTTTCCAGACTACGCTAATTATATTGTTGCTAAATTTATACCGCCTAGTTTCACATACCAAGAAAAGAAAAAATTCTTCTATGATTTAAGACATTACTTTTGGGATGGCCCACATCTTTATAAAGAGGGAATAGAAGGTATTATTAGATGTTTTATGCCTGAGCATGAACAGGAACAAATCCTATGGAAATGTCACTCCGAAGCCTATGGAGGGCATCATGCGGGAGATAGAACTGCACACAAGGTATTACAATCTGGTTTTTATTGGCCTACTCTTTTTAAGGATGCTCCTAAGTTTGTCCTGCCTTGTGATGAATGTCAAAGAATAGGTAATATTGGTAGACGTCAGGAAATGCCTATGAATTATTCACTTGTTATTGAACCATTTGATGTTTGGGGCTTTGATTATATGGGACCTTTTCCTTCCTCTAATGGGTATACATATATTTTGGTTGATGTTGATTGATGTCGCTTGAACTACGTCGATATTTTCCCAAAGAGGAAGGGATGATGCAGTACAGCTACCATAGGTAGTTTCCTCAGTTATGAAACCAAGGTATCAATCTAGTAGGAGAACCAAGCAACACTATGTAAACGGTACCTGCACACAAAAAACCAATACTTGCAACCCGACGCTTATGAGGGGTGGTCAATCCCTCTACGGGTAACGGTGCAAGAAGTTGTCAAGTTGACGGGATAAAAATTGTGATAGATTGGATAAATAGATCTCGATAAAACACGAAATAAAATAAATAGCAAAAAGGTGCAGCAATGTATTTTTGGGTTTTTGGAATAATAGATCTGAAAACAAAAGTGAATAAAAATAGATCTCAAAGCAAATATGATAAAGAATAGACCCCGGGGCCGTAGATTTCACTAGTGGCTTCTCTCGAGAAAATAGCATACGGTGGGTAAACAAATTACTGTTGGGCAATTGATAGAAGATCGAATAATTATGACGATATCCAAGGCAATGATCATTATATAGGCATCGCCTCCAAGATTAGTAGACCGACTCCTGCCTGCATCTACTACTATTACTCCACACATCGACCGCTATCCAGCATGCATTTAGTGTATTAAGTTCATGGAGAAATGGAGTAATGCAATAAGAATTATGACATGATGTAGACAAGATCTATTCATGTAGGAATAGCCCCCATCTTGTTATCCTTAATAGCAACGATACATGCGTGTCTTGTTGCCCCTTCTATCACTGGGAAAGAACACCGCACGATCGAACCCATCACAAAGCACCTCTTCCCATGGCAAGAAAAATTGATCTAGTTGGCCTAACTAAACCAAAGATTCGACGAAGAAATATGAGGCTATAAGTAAGCATGCATATAAGAGATCAAAGAAGACTCAAAAAATATTCATCGATATAGATCTGATCATAAACTCAATGTTCATCTGATCCCAACAAACACACCGCAAAAAAAAGAGTTACATCAAATAGATCTCCAAGAGACCATTGTATTGATAATAGAAGAGAGAAGAAGCCATCTAGCTACTGCCTACAGACCTGTAGGTCTATGATGAACTACTCACGCATCATCGGAGAGGCACCAATGAGGATGATGAACCCCTCCGTGATGGTGTCTAGATTGGATCTCGTGGTTCTGGAACTTGGGGAGGGTGGAATTGTGTTTCATCGACTCCCCGGGTTTCTAGAATATTTGGGTATTTATAGGGCGAAGAGGTGGTGCGGGAGGCCACCGAGGGGAGCACAACCCCCTAGGGCGCGCCTGGGCTCCTGGGCGTGCCCTGGTGGGTTGTGCCCACCTCGGGCCTCCCCTCTGGTACTTCTTTGGCCCAAGTTGTGTCTTCTGGTCCATAAAAATTCTCCAAAATGTTTCGCTACGTTTGGACTCTGTTTGGTACTGATATTCTGCGAAGTAAAAAACAAGAAAAAAACTGCAACTGGCACTGGGCACTATGTCAATAGGTTAGTAACAAAAAATGATATAAAGTTGCTATAAAATGATTGTAAAACATCCAAGAATGATAATATAACAGCATGGAACAATAAAAAATTATAGTTACGTTGGAGACGTATCAGCATCCCCAAGCTTAATTCCTGCTCGTCCTCGAGTAGGTAAATGATAAAAACAGAATTTTTGATGTGGAATGCTGCCTAACATGTTCATCACATATTCTTTTTTTTTGTAGCACGGACATTTGTACTTTTATATGGTTGAAAGTATTAGTCTAGTTTTGACATGAAGATTTAAATACTCAAGCATATCAACAAGCAACCATGTCTTTCAAAATATCAACACTAAAGAAAGTTATCCCTAGCCCATCATGCTCAATCATTGATCCATTCATGAAACACACTCGCATATTAGCTACATCCAATGCTCAAGTATGATCATAGTGCCCCTTAGTTGGTGCGTTATAAGAGAAGATGGAGACTCAAAAAAATAAAAATTGCATAAAGTAAATAGATAGGCCCTTCGCAGAGGGAAGTAGGGATTTGTAGAGGTGCCAGAGCTCAAAGGTTAAATTGAGAGAAAAAATTTGAGAGGTATACTTTTCCCGTCAATGAAAACAACCGAGTAATTCCCAACACTTTCCATGCTAGATATATCATAGGCGGTTCCCAAACAGAAAATAAAGTTTATTCCTTTTTCCACCATTCTTTCACAATCCATGGCTAGCCATATCCACGGGTGCCTTCCATACCAACACTTTCCAAGGAATTTATTATTTGACAACATAAAATAAATTCATTTTTCATTTCGGGACTGGGATCCCTATTACCGCTGTACTCTCATGCAATGACAAGTGAATAAACACTCATCTTGAGAATAACACATCTAACATGGAAAATATTGGCCACCCCCTGCCGCTTCATGAGCGGTACGGGAACACAAAAAGGAAAATTATTTTAAAAATTAGAGATGGCACATACAAATTTTCTTAGAATGGCACGGAAATACCGCTTATAGGTAGGTATGGTGGACTCATGTGGCAAAACTGGGTTTAAAGAGTTTGGATGCACAAGTAGTATTTCTACTCAGTACAAGTGGAGGCTAGCAAAAAGATTGGGAAGCAACCAACCAAGAAACGAAAAATCACATAAGCGAGCATTAAGCATAACTAACACCGAATAATGCACCACAAGTAGGATGTAATTTCATTGCATACCTATTGACTTTCGTGCTTGCATAGGGAATCACAAACCTTAACACTTATATTCTTACTAAAGCATAATTACTCACCAACATGACTCACATATCACTATCATCATATCTCAAACTATTACAAAGAATCAAGTTTATTTTGTCCAATGATCTTCATGAAAGTTTTTATTATATCCCTCTTGAATATCTATCACTTTGGGACTAGTTTGATATATTGCCATTGCTTTTGACAAGCTCAAATAAATTTAAGGGAAGAACATGAGCATAAAGATTTTCATCTCTCAAAATAATATAAGTGAAGCATTAGAGAATTTCTTCAAAATTACTAACTCTCAAATAAATCTATGCGAAGCATGAGAGCATTTCTTCAAAAATAATAAAGCACTCCACGCTCAAAAAGATATAAGTAAAGCAATAGAGCAATTCCATAGCTAAAAAAATTTAAGTGAAGCATAAAGAGCAATTCTAACAAATCATAGCATAATTTTGGCTCTTTCAAATAGGTGTGTCCAGCAAGGATACTTGTGACAAACTAAAAAGCAAACTAGCAAAGACTCATATAATACAAGATGCTCCAAGCAAAAGTCATGATATGTGACGAATAAAAATATAGCTCCAAGTAAAATACCGATAGTTGTTAGAAGAAAGAGGGGATACCACTCAGGGCATCCCCAAGCTTAGTTGCTTGTTTCTCCTTGAATATTATCTTGGGATGCCATGGGGCATCCCCAAGCTTAGGCTCTTCTTATTCCTTATTCCTTCATCCATCGTGATCTCACCCAAAACTTGAAAACTTCAATGACACAAAACTTAACAAAACCTTCGTGAGATCCATTAATATAAGAAAACCAATCTTCAATTTAGGTACTTTTGCAAACCCATTCATATTTTATTATTGCATTATACCTACTGTATTCTAACTTTACTATGGCTTATACCCCCCGATACTGATGGAAATATGCCCTAGAGGCAATAATAAAGTTGTTATCATTATATTTCCTTATTCATGATAAAGGTTTATTATTCATGCTAGAATTGTATTGACCGGAAACTTCGATACATGTGTGGATACATAAACAAATACCGTGTCCCTAGTGAGCCTCTACTAGACTAGCTCATTGATCAAAAGATGGTTAAGGTTTCCTAACCATAGACATGATTTGTCATTTGATAACGGGATCACATCATTAGGAGAATGATGTGATGGACAAGACCCATCCGTTAGCTTAGCATATGATCGTTCAGATTATTGCTACTGCTTTCTTAATGTCAAATACATGTTCCTTCGACCATGAGATCATGCAACTCCCAGATACCGGAGGAGTGCCTTGTGTGCTATCAAACGTCACAATGTAACTGGGTGATTATAAAGATGCTCTATAGGTATCTCCGAAGATTGGGATTTGTCACTCCGTGTATCGGAGAGGTATCTCTGGGCCCTCTCGGTAATATACATCATAAGAAGCTTGCAAGCAAAGTGACTAAGGAGTTAGTTACGAGATGATGTATTACGGGAACGAGTAAGAGACTTGCCGGTAACGAGATTGAACTAGGTATGGAGATACCGACGATCAAATCTCGGGCAAGTAACATACCGACAGACAAAGGGAATTGCGTATGTTGTCATAACGGTTTGACCGATAAAGACCATCGTAGAATATGCAGGAACCAATATGGGCATCCAGGTCCCGCTATTGTTTATTGACCGGAGAGTCGACTCGGTCATGTCTACATCATTCTCGAACCTGTAGGGTCCGCACACTTAACATTCATTGACGATATAGTTTTATATGAGTTATGTGATTTGGTGACCGAATGTTGTTCGGAGTCCCGGATGAGATCATGGATATGACGAGGAGCTCCGGAATGGTTTGGATGTAAAGATTAATATATAGGAAGATGTTATTTGGACACCGGAAAGGTTTCGGCATGTACTGGGTAACCATCGGATCACCGGAAGGGGTTCCGGGAAGCCCCGGGAGGTTAATGGGCCTTATGGGCCAAGAGAGGGGAACACACCAGCCCACAAGGGGCTGATGTGCCCCTCATCTTGGCTGCCGGCCCTATGGATGGAAAGGGAGGATGGCTATCCCCTCTTTCCTTTCCTCCACCTAAGAGGAAGGAAAGGGGGGGGGCGCCACCTCCTCCTGCCTTCGCCCCGCAGGCAAACAAGGAAGGGGGGGGCGCCAAAGGGCAGGCACCCAAGGGGGCCGGCCGGCCACCTTGGGGCGCACCCTAGGCTGCCTCCCCTCCCCCCACCTATATATATGACAGGGAGGGGGCACCACACAACTAACGAAAATCTCTTAGCCGTGTGCGGCGCCCCTCTCCACAGTTTAGTCCTCCGTCCAGTTTTTCCGCAGTGCACGGCGAAGCCCTGCGGGAATGAGTTCACCATCACCATCACCACTCCGTCGTGCTACTGGAACTCATCTACTACTTCGCCTGTCTTCCTGGATCAAGAAAGCGAGGACGTCATCAAGCTGAACATGTGCTGAACGCGGAGGTGCCGTACGTTCGGTACTTTATCGGTTGGATCGCGAAGGTGTTCGACTACATCAACCGTGTTAACTAAATGCTTCCGCTTTACGGTCTACGAGGGTATGTAGAGACACTCTCCCCTTGATAACCCACAAGTATAGGGGATCACAACAGTTTTCGAGGGTAGAGTATTCAACACAAATTTATAGATTCGACACAAGGGGAGCCAAAAAATATTTGCAAGTATTAGCAGTTGAGTTGTCAATTCAACCACACCTGGAGATTAATTATCTGCAGCAAGACGATCAGTAGCAAAGTAAGATTAATTATCTGCAGCAAGATGATCAGTAGCAAAGTAATATGATAGTTTTGATAGCAGTAGTAACAGTAGCGGTAACGGTAACAGATATAGCAATAATTTTGTAGCAAGTGTAACAGTGACAATAGCAATAGTAACTTAGCAAGAGCAATATGCAGAAAATTCGTAGACATTGGATCGGTGAATTTGTTGGATGATATTCATCATATAATAGTCATAACCTAGGGCGATACGGCACTAGTTCCAGTTCATAAATATAATGTAGGCATGTATTCCGTAAATAGTCATATGTGCTTATGGAAAGAACTTGCATGACATGTTTTGTCCTACCGTCATGTGGCAGCGGGGTCCATAAGGAAACTAAGGGATATTAAGGCCTCCTTTTAATAGAGAACCGGAACAAAGCATTAACACATAGTGAATCCATGAACTCCTCAAACTACGGTCATCATCGGAAAGTATCCCGAATACTGTCACTCCGGGGTTTACGGATCATAACACGTAATAGGTGACTATAACTTGCAAGATCGGATCTAGAACATAGATATAATGGTGATAACATAAATGGTTCAGATCTGAAATCATGGCACCCGGGCCCAATGTGACAAGCATTAAGCATGGCAAAGTCATAGCAACATCAATCTCAAAACATAGTGGATACTAGGGATCAAGCCCTAACAAAACTAACTTGATTACATGATGAATCTCATCCAACTCCTCACCGACCAGCGAGCCTACGAAGGAATTACTCACTCCCAGTGGGGAGCATCATGGAATTGGTGATGGAGAAGGGTTGGTCATGACGAATATCGAAGATTCCCCTCTCCGAAGCTCCAAACGGAGTCCAGATCTAGCCTCTCAATGAAGAACAGGAGGTGGCGGCGACTCCGTCTCATGAATCATGATAATTCTTTCTCCCTGATTTTTTTCTCCGAAAATAGGATTTTATAGCGTCGAAGATAGGGTCAGCGGGGCCACCAGGTGGGCACAACCCACCTGGGCGCGCCAGGAGGGGGGCGCGCCCTTGTGGGTTGTGCACCCCCAGGGACCCCCCCCCTTCGGTGGTTCTTGGCTCTAGTATTTTTCTTTTATTGTATAAAAATTCTCCAAAAAGTTTCTTTCCATTCCGAGAACTTTTATTTCTGCACAAAAACAACACCATAGTAGTTCTGCTGAAAACAGCATCAGTCCGTGTTAGTTTCATTCAAATCATGGAAATTAGAGTCCAAAACAAGAGTAAAAGCATTAGGAAAAGTAGATACGACGGAGATGTATCAACTCCCCCAAGCTTAAACCTTTGCTTGTCCTCAAGCAATTCAGTTGATAAACTGAAAGTGAAAAAGAAAAACTTTTACGAACTCTTTTGCTCTTGTTTACATAAATAAGCTTAAGTAGCACCCATGTTTTCAGCAAAGATTATAACTAATCATAACAACAATAACTCTTAGAAATTATATTAACTCATATCAATGGCATAAGCAACTAGCGAGCAATAATAAAAGCATCTCAAATGACAACACTTTGTCAAAACAATCATGATATAATATGACAACAGTGGTATCTCGCTAGCCCTTTCTGAGACTGCAAAACATAAATGCAGAGCACCTCCAAAGTTCAAGCAGCGACTAAACATTGTAATTCATGGTAGAAAAGATCCAGTCATGATGCATCCAACATCAGCTATACACAATGCATGAAGATGACAATAGTGCTCTCAGATCTGGCGCTTATTTGAGAAGGTGATGACTCAACATAAAAGTAAATAGATAGTCCCTTCGCAGAGAGAAGCAGTGATTTGCAGTGGTGCTAGAGCTTAGATTTTTAAAACAGAGATAAATGAAATTTTGAGAAATGCACCCTTCCAGTTTACTTCGCGACCATCAGTTATCGATATCTTCCATGCTAAACACATTAGTACTGGTTCCCAAGTGATAAAAGTAAAGGTTTACTCCCCCTCCACCAACAAACACACTCCATGGCTAGCCGAATCCACGGGTATCGTCCATACCAACATCAGTCCTGGGGGAGTTTTGTTTAATTATTGGCAAAAAAAATTAATTTGGGACTGGGAATCCCTATTACCGCCCCTCTCGTGCGAGGACGAGTGAATAAACACTCATCATGAGAATAACCCGATTAGCATGGAAGATATTGACTACCTCCTGTCACTCTATGAACAATCCAGGCACACAAAAACGGTTGTTTATGTGAAGTTTTTAGAGGTGGCACATGCAAATTTACTTAGAACGGCAGGGTAATACCGCATATAGGTAGATATATGGTGGACTCATCTAGAATAACTTGGGTTTTAGGATTTTGATGCACAAGTAGTTTTCCCGCTTAGTACAGGCGAAGGCTAGCAAATAGGTTGAGAAGCGGCTAGCTAGAGAGCAAAAACGGCATGAACATGCATTATGCATAAGTAACATTGGATACTAGCATGAGTAGGATATGAACACCATGAACATAAATATCATAGAGGCTATGTTGGTTTTGATTCAACTACATCCATGAACATGCGCCAAGTCAAGCCACTCGAACATTCGGAGGAGGATACCATATCATCATACTAAATCACAATCATTTTAATGCATGTTGGCATCCAAGATAAATCATTATCCACTCCTAGCTAGTTAATCATGGCATGGGAAACTATAATCTCTAATTGTCATTGCAAACATGTTTGATCATAATAGACTGAATCATGGATGCTAGGTTAAACATATTTACAAAAACAGAACAAGTTGAGTTCATACCCGTTTCTCCCTGCCACTGCCAGTTCATCAAATATCGTCATTATTGCCTTTCACTTGCACGACCGAACGTTATGAAAATAATAATAGTGCAAGTGTGCCGTGGACTAAGCTGGAATCTGCAAAAAAAATATTCGAAAGAAGAAGACAAGGCAGTTTGAGCTCTTTGTTAGATCAACAATAATGCATATGAGAGCCACTCAACATTTTCATCATGGTATTCTCCTCGGTATGAATCAATAGAAGGAAAAGAATTTCAGAGAAACACACTGAAATATTTTTGGAATTTTTAATTTTTCTTGAAGAAAGCAAATTGAAGAGAAAAACAAAAACGAGAAAAACTATTTACACGAGAGAGCTCCCAACAAGCAAAAGAACAACAAGGAAATCTTTTTGGGTTTTCTTTTAAATACTACAACTAACTAAACTAGAAAGAAAACCCAAAAAGAAGCAAGAAATATTTTTTGGATTTTCTCAAAGTTTTTGCAAACACACAAGAAGAAAGCGAGAAAACAAATCTAACATGGATAATACAATGAAAAAGTGTGAACACCGACAACTGTAATGCAATGTGTGAACATGAATGTAATGTCGGTGGAAATATGTACTCCCCCAAGCTTAGGCTTTTGGCCTAGCTTGGTAATCACCAGTCGTAGTAGCCATCCTGTCCCATCTCAAAGTTCTGTGGAGTGGGCACCTGGGCGTCCCACTCCTGAGGCTCCTCCTCAGCCGCTGCCTTAGTGTTCCGGTAGGCAATGATGTCATCTGACATGATCCTGTATCCGCCCCTGGCAATAGAATCAAACAAAGCAGATGCAGGCAATGGAATAATATCACGGGCAACCACACTGAAAACTAGGTTGTAAGGAATATCAATAGTAGTGTTCTCGCCATCAATAAATTGATGATCTGCCATAGCCTGACGATCTAAGTAAACCTTGGGCAAACGATAATCATGCTGGCGAATCTGAATGTTAAAGTGACTCGCTAAACGATTTGCATAAATACCGCCATGAATTTTGCCCTTGGTCCTGTTAAGGTGCAAATGACGCGCAATAATAGCCCCTAGGCTAAAGGCGTAAGATAGTGAAACCGGGGGCACTCAGAGCACCAACCTTCTCCCTAGCAAGCAAACACTTCGCGATAAATAGAACAAAATAGTGCACAGAAGGAAAATGCAAGCTAGTGGCCGTGACACTCGATACCCCTCTCTCATCTCCCACTGACAACGTACGATAAAAATCCTCAAACTCTGCAGGCCTAGGCTCTCTTATTTCCCCGTCAGAAGGGATCAAGCAAATGTCACAAAATTCAGTAAGTGGTATCTGACGGGTTTCAGCATATAAATTAAAGGGATAATTGTATTCATACCCTTAGTTGTGTCCCCCTCAACCGAATTGCCCCTAGTTTTTGAAAACACATGGTCTTGCCCAACCCACTTTGTCGTCTTGTGCTTTTGCCCTTTGACCGTTTGACCGTCACTTTGAAAACTTCATAACTAATTCATACTAAATCAGTAAAATGCAAATAAGATACCAAAATGTTTGGAAAAACATCACCTGTATGTCAATGTCACTTGCATTCATGATAAAAGTGTTGGTAAGTGTCCATCTGAGTTTTAGCTCTTATCATACCACCATAAACAGGAAAATCTAAAAAAATTCAAGAAAAATTTGGTGGCAAAGATTTGCAAATGTTTTAAATGCTTGCCAAGTTTCATGAGGAAATGACATTCATGGAAGTCATGGCAAAAAAAATAATGAACACTCAAAAATAGATTGTTTTTTTGCCACGACTTCCACGAATGTCATTCCCTCATGAAACTTGGCAAGCACTTAAAACATTTGCAATTCTTTGCCACCAAAATTTTCTTGAATTTTTTGATTTTTTTTAGATTTTCCTGTTCATGGTAGTATGATAAGAGCTAAAACTTGGACGGGCACTTACCAACACTTTTGTCATGAATGCAAGTGACATTGACATACAGGTGATGTTTTTCCAAACATTTTGGTATCTTATTTGCATTTTTCTGATTTAGTATGAATTAGTTATGAAGTTTTCAAAGTGACGGTCAAACGGTCAAAGGGCAAAAGCACAAGATGACAAAGTGGGTTGGGCAAGACCACGTGTTTTCAAAAACTAGGGGCAATTCGGTTGAGGGGGACACAACTAAGGGTATGAATACAATTATCCCTAAATTAAACTGCACCTCAGGAGGGTTGTTCCTACTCAGAAAATGAAAACCTTGCACAAAGGAATTTGTAAGGAGATGATATTGTTCACACTCAGCTACGATGAAGTCGGTAAGACCAGCATTAGCATCAAATTGTGCGAACTCTTGACGGTCCCGGCTCCATCCATGAAGGGGTTATGCGGCCATTCGCACGGATGCACCTCTGCCTTTCTCCGAGTGTGGAGATTGTTGTCCGATGACTCCCCAATGACTACCTTAGAGCTCTTCTTGGAAGCAAACTTCCTAAAGAAACTCATCTTATTCCAAGTAGCAATCCCCCAAAACAGTTGTGGAAACGAAGCTTCGAGCAAAGAGATCGAAATCCACGAGTTTGAGAGCAAGAACATGAGGAGAGAGCAATGGTGATTTTTTCTGGAGGTAGGTGATGACATGGGCTAGAGGTAAGTGAGGGGGCCCACATGGGGACCACAACCCACCAGGGCACGCCTGGGGCTGCTGGCACGCCCAGGTGGGTTGTGCCCAGCTGGTGCACCCCCGTCTGATGTCATTTGCATAAAAAATTCTTAAATATTCAGAAAAAATCATATTAAATTTTCAGGGCATTTTGAGAACTTTTATTTTTTGGGTCATTTTTTTATTGCACGGGAAATTCAGAAAACAGACAAAACATGGCATTTTATTTTATTTAACTAAGGAAAACAGAAAACAAACGTTGGAAACAGAAAGGTGTGCTTACTAAATTCATCAACTTCATACCTCTCAAAAATGATCCATTAATAAGGTTGATCAAGTCTTACTAACAACCACTTTCGATTAGCATGAAACCAAAGAATTTTCGTAAAACACTAAGTTACCTCAACGGGGATATGCATGTACCCAACAATAAGCATTTCATATTTCTTTTTGGCAGTAGGTAGAGGTAGTTGAAAACTTCCAATAGTGTGTGTCAGAGATTTTTCAATAACATTAATACCATTCACTTGGAATTGTTTCTTCGGAAAGTGCATCGTATGCTCATTACCATTGATATGAAAAGTGACCTTGCTTTTATTGCAATCAATAACAGCCCCTGCAGTATTCAAGAAGGGTCTACCAAGGATAATTGACATGTTGTCGTCCTCGGGCATCTCAAGTATAACAAAGTCAGTTAAGATAGTAACATTTGCAACAACAACGGGCACATCCTCACAAATACCGATAGGTATGGCAGTTGATTTGTTAGCCATTTGCAAAGATATTTCAGTAGGTGTGAGTTTATTCAAATCAAGTGTTTTGTATAAAGACAAAGGCATAACACTAACACCAGCTCGTAAATCACACAAGGCAGTTTTGACATAATTTCTTTTGATGGAGCAAGGTATAGTTGGTATTCCAGGATCTCCAAGTTTTTTAGGTACTCCATCCTTAAAAGAATAATTAGCAAGCATGGTGGAGATTTCAGCTTCAGGTATCTTTCTTTTATTAGAGATGATGTCTTTCATATATTTTGCATAAGGGGCCATCTTTAATATATCAGTCAAGCGAGTGCGCAAAAAGACTGACCTAAGCATTTTAGCAAAACGTTCAAATTCTTCATCATCCTTTTTTTAGTTGATTTAGGGGGAAAGGGCATGGGTTTTTGAACCATGGTTCTCTTTCTCTTCCATGTTTTCTAGCAACAAAGTCTCTTTTATCATATCTTTTATTTTTAGATTGTGGGTTATCAAGATCAACAACTAGTTCTATCTCAACATCATTATCTGGTTGTTTTTCATTGTCCGGTTGAGTGTCGTCATGAACATCATCATTATCTTTTTCATTATCACTAGGTGAATGTTCATTACCAGATTGAGTTTCAGCATCAAAAATAGAAACATCATTGTTATCAGGAGGTTTTTCTATCTCAGGTTCACTAGAGGCATGCAAAGTCCTATCATTTTTCTTCTTCTTTTTCTTTTTAGAAGGACTAGGTGCACCAGTGATAATTCTTTGAGAGTCTTGTTCAATTGTTTTAGGATGTCCCTCAGGATAAAGTGTTTCCTGAGTCATTTTACCTCCTCTGGTTGCTACTCTAACAGCAAAGTCATTTATGTTGTTATTCATTTCATCAAGTAATTCTCTTTGAGATTTAGCAACTTGTTCTAGTTGAGTTTGAACCATCGAGGGATGTTTCCCTACACCTCTAACATCATTGGAGATTCTAAATAACAAGTCACTCAAGCGGGCAATCATATCAGAATTGTGTTTCAATTGTTTCATAACATTGGCATTGAAGTGATCTTGTTTTCTAATGTAATTGTCAAACTCATAAAGGCATTGACTAGGACGTTTATTGTAAGGGATGTCACTTTCATAAAATTTCATTAAATAATTTACCTCTACCACCCTGGGTGGTGGTGTGTCAAGTCCATGTATCTCTTCAATAGGAGGTAAATTTTGAACATCCTCTGCTTTAATACCTTTTTCCTTCATTGATTTCTTTGCCTCTTGCATATCTTCCGGACTGAGATATAAGATACCCCTCTTCTTCGGAGTCGGTTTAGGCAGTGATTCAGGAGGAGTCCAATCATCATAATTTTTCAATATATTATTCAATAATTCCTCAGCTTGTTCAACAGTTCATTCCCTCAAAACACAACCAGCATAACTATCTAGGAAGTCCCTAGAAGCATCGGTTAGTCCATTATAGAAGATATCAAGTATTTCATTTTTTAAGAGGATAATTAGGCAAAGCATTAAGCAATTGGAGAAGCCTCCCCCAAGCTTGTGGGAGACTCTCTTCTTCAATTTGCACCAAGTTAAATATTTCCTGTAAGGCAGCTTGTTTCTTATGAGCAGGAAAATATTTTTCAGAGAAGTAATAAAACATATCATGGGGACTACGCGTGCAACCAGGAGCAAGAGTATTGTACCATATCTTAGCATCACCCTTTAATGAGAACAGAAATAATTTGAGAATATAATAATAGCGGATCTTCTCATCATGAGCAAATAGGGTGGCTATATCATTCAATTTAGTAAGGTGTGCCACAACAGTTTTAGTTTCATAGCCATGGAAAGGATCAGATTCAACCAAAGTAATTAACTCTGGGTCGACAGAGAATTCATAATCCTTATCATCAACAAAGATAGGTGAAGTAGCAAACTTGGGATCACACTTCATTCTAGCATTCAAAGATTTTTCTTTCAGTTTGCATAATAATTTATTAAGATCATCTCTATCATTGCAAGCAAAAAAGTCTCTAGATGTCTCCTCATCCATAACATAACCTTCAGGTATCTTAGGTAATTCATATCTAGGAGAGCTAGGTCTAATAGGTGTTTCAAGATTTTCAGTTTCAAGTACTTCATCAGTTTCAAAGATTTCATTAGTTTCAGCATTCTCAATATGTTTCGCTCTAGCAATTTGTTCATCAAGAAGTTCACCTAGTGTCACATTATTATCAAGCAAGGTACTAGCATCATCATGAGTATCATTCATAGAAGTAGCATCATCAATAACTTGCGACATGTCACGATTAATAGCATGTGGCGGTGTTGCAAGTCTACTCAAAATAGAAGGTGAATCAAGTGCAGAGCTAGATGGCAGCTCCTTACCTCCCCTCGTCTTAGAGGGAAAAATCTTAGTCTTGGTATCCTTCAGATTCTTCATAGTGATAAATTGATAATAATCCCAAGTGACTCAAAAAATATAGCTATGCTCCCCGGCAACGGCGCCAGAAAAAGGTCTTGATAACCCACAAGTATAGGGGATCGCAACAGTTTTCGGGGGTAGAGTATTCAACCCAAATTTATAGATTCGACACAAGGGGAGCCAAAGAATATTTGCAAGTATTAGCAGTTGAGTTATCAATTCAACAACACCTGGAGATTAATTATTTGCAGCAAGATGATCAGTAGCAAAGTAATATGATAGTTTTGATACCAGTAGTAACAGTAGCGGTAACGGTAATAGTGATAACAATAATTTTGTAGCAAGTGTAACAGTGACAATAGCAATAGTAACTTAGAAAGAGCAATATGCGGAAAATTCGTAGGCATTGATCGGTGAATTCGTTGGATAATATTCATCATATAACAGTCATAACCTAGGGCAACACGGCACTAGTTCCAGTTCATAAATATAATGTAGGCATGTATTCCGTAAATAGTCATACGTCCTTATGGAAAGAACTTGCATGACATCTTTTGTCCTACCCTACCGTGGCAGCGGGGTCGATAAGGAAACTAAGGGATATTAAGGCCTCCTTTTAAAAGAGAACTGGAACAAAGAATTAACACATAGCGAATACATGAACTCCTCAAACTATGGTCATCACCGGAAAGTATCCCGAATACTGTCACTCTGAGGGATACTAGGGATCAAGCCCTAACAAAACTAACTTGATTACATGATGAATCTCATCCAACTCCTCACCGACCAGTGAGCCTACGAAGGAATTACTCACTCCCGGTGGGGAGCATCATGGAATTGGCGATGGAGAAGGGTTGGTGATGACGAAGGTCGAAGATTCCCCTCTCGGGAGCCCCAAACGGACTCCAGATCTGGCCTCCCGATGAAGAACAGGATATGGCGGCGGCTACGTCTCGTGAAACGCGATAATTCTTTCTCCCTGATTTTTTCTCCGAAAATAGGATTTTATAGCGTCGGAGATAGGGTCAGCGGGGCCACCACGTGGGCACAACCCACCTGGGCGCGCCAGGAGGCGGGGCACCCTGGTGGGTTGTGCTCCCCCAGGGACCCCCCCCCCTCCGATGGTTCTTGGCTCCAGTATTTTTCTTTTATTGTATAAAAATTCTCCAAAAAGTTTCATTCCATTCCGAGAACTTTTATTTCTGCACAAAAACAACACCATAGTAGTTATGCTGAAAACAACGTCAGTCCGGGTTAGTTTCATTCAAATCATGCAAATTAGAGTCCAAAACAAGAGTAAAAGTGTTATGAAAAGTAGATACGATGGAGACGTATCACCCCTCTCGTTGCTATGCATCTCCATAGATAGATCTTGCGTGTGCGTAGAATTTATTTTGTTTTCCATGCAATGTTTCCCAACAGTGGCAACATGAGCCAGGTCTATGCGTAGATGATATGCACGAGTAGAACACACAGAAGTTGTGGGCGGTGATGTTCATACTGCTTACCACCAACGTCTTATTTTGATACGGCGGCATTGTGGGATGAAGCGGCCCAGACCAACCTTACATGTCCACGTACATGACACCGGTTCCACCGACTGACATGCAGCTAGTTTTGCATAAAGGTGGCTGGCGGGTGTCTGTTTCTCCTACTTTATTTGAATCGAATTTGACTACGACCGGTCCTTGAAGAAGGTTAAAACAGCAAACTTGATAATCACCATTGTGTTTTTTCCATAGATAAGAATGGTTCTTGCTAGAAGCCTATAGTATCCACGTAAAACGTGCAACAACAAAGTAGAGGACGTCTAACTTTTTTTCCCAGGGCATGTTGTGATGTGATATGGTCAAGACGTGATGTGATATACGTTATTGTATGAGATGATCATGTTTTGTAATATCGACAACCGGCAGGAGCCTAAGGGTTGTCTCTTAATTATTGTATGAAATGGAAGCACCATGTAATTGCTTTACTTTATCGCTATGCGTTGGCAATAGTTGTAGAAGCAATAGTTGGCGAGACGACCCTGACGCAATGATGGAGATCAAGGTGTCGAGCCTGTGACGATGGATATCATGCCGATGCTTTGGAGATGGAGATCGAAAGCACAAGATGATGATGGCCATATCATGTCACATATTTTGATTGCATGTGATGTTTATCCATTATGCATCTTATTTTGCTTAGAACGACGGTAGCATTATAAGATGATCCCTTCACTAAATTTCAAGATAAAAGTGTTCTCCCCGAGTATGCACCATTGCTAAAGTTCGTCGTTTTGAAGCACCTCGTGATGATTGGGTGTGATAGACTCTACGTTCTCATACAACGGGTGTAAGCCAGATTTACACACGCAGAATACTTGGGTTAAACTTGAGGAGCCTAGCATGTACAGACATGGTCTCGGAACACTGGAGACCGAAAGGTCGAACGTGAGTCATATAGTAGATATGATCAACATAGAGATGTTCACCATTGATGACTGCCGATCTCACGTGATGATCGGACATGGGTTAGTTGATTTGGATCACGTATCACTTAGATAACTTGAGGTGTGTTAATTTAAGTGGGAGTTCATTAGTAATTGGATTAATTGAACTTAATTTATCATGAACTTAGTCTTAATAGTTTTGCATATCTATGTTGTAGATCAACGGCCCGTGCTACCGTTCCCCTGAATTTTAATGCGTTCCTAGAGAAAGCTAAGTTGAGAGATGATGGTAGCAACTACACGGACTGGGTCCGTAATTTGAGGATTATCCTCATTGCTGCACAGAAGAATTATGTCCTTGATGCACCGCTAGGTGACAGACCTGCTGCAGGAACTACTGCAGATGTTATGAATGTCTGGCAAGCTCGATCTGATGACTACTCAATAAATCAGTGTGCCATGCTTTACGGCTTAGAACCGGGACTTCAAAAACATTTTGAACGCCACGGAGCATATGAGATATTCCACGAGCTGAAGTTGATATTTCAAGCTAATGCCCGGGTTGAGAGATATGAAGTCTCTAACAAGTTCTATAGTTACAAGATGGAGGAGAATAGTTCTGTCAGTGAACACATACTCAAAATGTCTGGGTATCATCACTACAACAAGAACCCCCCTTTAGCAACGCATCGATGCATTGTCGTTTGTCCCTATAAGCGTTGCTAAGGTCTACACCAACGGATTCATATGTGTTGCTATTGGTGGCATTGCAAGGGTCTACAACAACGTATATAGATCCGTTGGTAATCTGGGAAATAATACATTGCAAGGCAACAACGGATTCATGCAACGCTTCTATGCGTTGGTGGTTGCAAAATAAAATACCTCCATATAATCATTTATAACACTGTTGTTCTACGCAATAGTGCTTGCAAAATAGAATAACCTCCATATATAATCATTTATGACATTAGGTAGTTCGAATGGCAGTGCAAGGTACAACTTTAGTAAAATTAGATGAGTCGAAATGAAAGTGATATATTGATTCAATGGAACAATCTGGTACAATACAATGCAAGTATCATCATTTAGGAGTACATCACTTCCTTATAAAAAAATATAAAATTTCTAAACATTCAAAGAACTGTGTTGTTTCTCCTCAAAGTATCATGAATCATCATACGTTCTCCAAGATCCAAGTAATCATCTAGCATTGAAATTCTCAACCTACAAAAAAAATCATAATACTCTTTAGGCATAAATTCGAACTGAAGTTTAAAAATATACATAGTATACACTATACCTAAAAGGATCCACATAAAAATTACCAGGTGTGCAAGAAAAGATTGTTGGGGGGGGGCCATAATCTTATGTATGTCTAACAAATAACTTAGTAGGAGTACATGTTAAAACATGGATTATCTTTGACCAATTAGATGTGCTTGTTCACTGGGAACAACCAGCAGCATGTATTCACTACTAACAATTACCCAAAGATTATATTATATCAACAATGAGATGAATTCAGTAACAAACTAAATGGTGAGTAGGTATGCAATAATATCGACTATACAAAATTGGATATTTCTGTTTTCCAAAGGTTTCAGCATTAAACAGTTTTGTGTCACCAGCACTCACGTACTGCTCATGCTTGGTATGATGTATTAGGAGAAAAAACTCAATGGCAACAGCTCAAAAATCAGTAACTAATCTACATCTCACAAAACTCATAGTTACCTAAGAACTACAATGTCACATTAGAAGTTCTCAATTCAAGAATAAGATTCTTAAAACCAGTAGAAGAAACAACTTGAAAAAGAAACGCATCATTAGATTTGCCTTCTCTAAGAAAAAGTAGTGGAGTTTTGTTTCTAGGAAAGGTAGGATCCAAGCTGTTTACAGGGAAATAAAAATAATTTAATGTGGCGTTATTTAATTCTTCAAGACCAACCTAGCACTAAAGCTGAATACATATTTAAGAAAATGCATCAGGGGTGACCTATGTAATGGCTGAACAATCTGAATCAAAGCAAACCTAAGTAATGGATGAACAATTTTATATTAGTACATACCCTGTTTTAAGAAACGCTACTCATTTGCCTTTGCTGCCAGTGTGGCATATCATATAACCAAGAGAATCTGATCTTTGTCACAACTCAGCTCCATAATCATGTATCATTTACTATGTCATCGAATAACTGAATATCAATACCTATATGAACCTACAAAATATGGGCCTGGACAAAAGTTAAGACCGGAAAAATAGACATATATTGGCACACTTAACTAACGAAGACTCGTTGGACCAGTTAGTGTAAAAATTAAGGACATGGAATAAATAAGAATGCTACGTCATGAGGAGAAGATAAGGAAATGGAGACCTTAGTGGCCTAAACCAGGGGATGGTTTATCAAGTAGGCGAATGGGTTGCCCCACCTTCTGCGATGATGTCGTAAGCTCTATATTTCCATCTGCCCCTGAAGCTGCACGCCATTAAAGCAAGTTAATTCCTTTCACAATCATCCAAGGCAAGTTAAAGATTTCAACACAATCTTATCTATTTGTGCATCTATTATCAATAGTTTGAAACCTGACTTGTAGGACAGTTTCATACCAACATCACGGTTACTGCAAGTGTTTAGAGACTAAAAGATTGTTAGCTAACATCTTGCAGGCACAAAATATGCAAGGGAAATAAACACATGATGAGATACATGTGGAACAAATAATACAAACAACTGTAAGTAAAAGGGACCATGGAATCAGTAAGGAGCTAGAAGGTTCCATGATTATTATTGTACCCATTGTAAAACATACAGATCTTCATTTTTATTTGGGAATACATTTTATCTTCTAATTTTTTTTTCAGAATGCATATTATCTTCTATCTACTGTATAGGTACTATAAGGAGCAGCAAAATCAGCAGCAGCGGCAATAGCTTTCAATGGCAGCAGCAATAGCAACCAGCGGCAGTAGCAAACAATCAGCATCAGTGCCAATCATCTTCTATCTACTGTATAGGTACTAAGGAGCAGCAAAATCAGCAGCGGTGGCAATAGCAATCAGCGACAGTAGCAAAGAATCAGTGTCCCCAAGAGCTGTACTTTCCATCAGCAGGCACAGACCACACAGACAAAGGCACATGAGCCAAGCACGCACGCATCTGTAGGCAAACGCACGCAGGGCCACCAGAGCAGACGATGCGGGGTGCCAAAATAAAAAGCCAAAAAGACCACCAATCACCGCCGAAGGCTTTGCGAGCCGTAAGAACCACCCGCATGCGCGGGATCCAATTGGCAGTTGAGGAACATCACCGGAGCTCCACCCCATGCTCCTCTGACCTCGGCCCGTCTCCACTGCCGGCCACCACCGAGAGAAGGGAGAAGCACCCTACATCACAGCTTGTTTCAGATCCATGCCCGAGCCGGCAGCAGCAATGCGGGGTAGTGGCCTCCAAAACAGAGGCGAGCGAGCTGCGCCGGCGATCCGTGTCAACTAGGGTTACTACAAGGACGCGAGCAGTGGCGTGGAGGACATCGCCATGGAGGAATATAAGAGAAGAGCACTGAGGGGGAGACTGGCCTATGAGCGAAGGCGCGGGACAGCACCAGATCTGGTGGCGGCGGCTCGCCATGGAAGTCAGGTGAGAGAGAGGGGAATAGGGGTCAGGATGTAAATGGTGTTGGGTCCCACTAGTCCCATATATTCCACCCACCAAAAAAAGATCAAATGGCGTTGGTGGATGCCCAGAAAAAATAACTGGCACAAATGGACAGCCCAGAAAAGCACGTGAGGCCAGCGGCGGACCAGAACACTCCACACGCATGCCCTAGGCGCCATGGCCACTGCCTCCACTGGCATGCCTCCCCATTCCATCTATTCCTTCCATGTCGCCGCCGTCACCGCCATTTTTTTTAAGAGGCCGCCGTCGGGAAGAGCCGGGGACCGAGTTGGGTCTTGAGGGGGTACTATCTCTGCAATCCTGCCGATATTGTCTTCAGCTCCGGCGGCGACGACGTTGGCTTTGATGGCAGGCGTAGCTTGGGACGACGGATGTGTCCTTCGGCAATGACTTCACTGTACCTCTGCTCTGCTCCCCCTCGCGCTCATCTGCCTTGCCCCCTCAGCTTCGATGCGGCCTATGGGAGATGGGACCGATGGATGCTGTATGTCGCCGGAGTAGTAGGCGGTGAGGATTGATGCAGATTCAGGTTGCAGCAACTTGAGAACTGAATGATATGGAGAAGGTTCAGAATTCAGACACCTCATTGCATGCCATCCCTTCTAGGTAGATGAAAGGTTCCGACTTCAGACACCTCATTGATGCAGATTCGTCGCTCTCCATTACATCTTGATAGCCAAAATCATCCTTTAGGTTCAGCTTTGATAATCTAAGTTGTAGATAAATGTTGAATCTAGAGATTTAGAGTTGCCAATTTCAAGTACTATGTTTGCTCTGTACTGAATGATCGGAGGGGTACTAATTAGGCCTGTACTAATGGCACTGTATTGTACTATTGTACTAGTACTGTATATCAGTGTCGGTTTGCTTTGTAAATATGTGGTACTATGTGGACACCACATACGCCACAAAAAATTTAATTGGACTATGACATAGTCCCACATAAGAAGTGGTGGTCAGAGCGGGCAAGTCCCACAATGTCCAGCGAGCTGTCCATTTACATCCTGAAATCGGGGGAGAGGAGATGGTGGATATAATTTTTTTGGCTACGTGGTTTGGGTGGACGAGGTATTTGATGGGGGTGTGGGTACAGGGAGGCTTGATTTTTTTAGGAACGAAGTAGGTTATCTCTAAGCGTGGAACGAAGTGCGGGAGGTGGGAGAAACAACAGATCCTGTAATATAGTTGGTACAAATGCTTTGTTGTAGGGATTTTTTTGTTGTAGTCCATAACCACTTGACTCAGCTGGGAATTGAGCTCCCAAATGAGTGTGTTATTGACAGAGTTCTTCAATCACTATCACCAAGCTTTAAGGGCTTCGTGGTGAACTATAATATGCAAGGGATTACGAAAACGATTGCCGATCTCTTCGCGATGCTGAAATCGGCGGAGGTAGAAATCAAGAAGGAGCATCAAGTGTTGATGGTTAACAAGACCACTAGTTTCAAGAAAAAGGGCAAGGGAAAGAAAGGGAACTTCAAGAAGAATGACAAGCAAGTTGCTACTCCCGTGATGAAGCCCAAAGCTGGACCCAAGCCTGAAACTGAGTGCTTCTAGTGCAAGGGAAATGGTCACTGGAAGTGGAACTGCCCCAAGTATTTGGCGGATAAGAAGGATGGCAAACTGAATAGAAGTATATTTGATATACATGTTATTGATGTGTTCCTTACTAATGCTCATAGTAGCGCCTGGGTATTTGATACTGGTTCGGTTGCTCATATTTGTAACTCGAAACTGGAGCTGCGGAATAAACGAAGATTGGCTAAGGACGAGGTGACGATGCGCGTCGGGAAAGGTTCCAATGTTGATGTGATCGCCGTCGGCACGCTACCTCTACATCTACCTTCGGGGTTAGTTTTAGACCTCAATAATTGTTATTTGGTGCCAGCGTTGAGCATGAACATTATATCAGGATCTTGTTTATTGCGAGACTGTTATTCATTTAAGTCATAGAATAATGGTTGTTCTATTTATATGAATAATATCTTTTATGGTCATGCACCTTTGATGAATGGTCTGTTCTTGTTGAATCTCGATTGTAGTGATACACATATTCATAATATTGATGCCAAAAGATCCAAAGTTGATAATGATAGTGCGACATACTTGTGGCACTTCCGTTTAGGTCATATTGGTGTAAAGCGCATGAAGAAACTCCATGCAGATGGACTTTTGGAATCATTTGATTATGAATCATTTGATACTTGCGAACCATGCCTCATGGGCAAGATGACTAAAACTCCGTTCTCCGGAACAATGGAGCGAGCTAATGACTTATTGGAAATAATACATACCGATGTATGCGGTCCGATGAGTATTGAGGCACGTGGCGGGTATCGTTATTTTCTGACCTTTATGGATGATTTGAGTAGGTATGGGTATATCTACTTGATGAAACACAAGTCTGAAACATTTGAAAAGTTCAAAGAATTTCAGAGTGAAGTAGAGAATCATCGTAACAAGAATATAAAGTTTCTACGATTTGATCGTGGAGGTGAATATTTGAGTTACGAGTTTGGCCTTCATTTAAAACAATGTGGAATTGTTTCACAACTCACGCCAGCTGGAACACCACAGCGTAATGGTGTGTCCGAACATCATAACCGTACTTTATTAGATATGGTGCGTTCTATGATGTCTCTTACCGATTTATCACTATCGTTTTGGGGTAATGCATTAGAGACAGCCGCATTCATGTTAAATAGGACACCGTCTAAGTCCGTTGAGATGACACCGTATGAACTATGGTTTGGCAAGAAACCTAAGCTATCGTTTCTTAAAGTTTGGGGATGCGATGCTTATGTCAAACAGCTTCAGCCTGATAAGCTCGAACCCAAAGCGGAGAAGTGTGTCTTCATAGGATACCCTAAAGAGACCATTGGGTATACCTTCTACCAAAAATCCGAAGGCAAGATCTTTGTTGCCAAGAATGGGTCCTTTCTAGAGAAGGAGTTTCTCTCGAAAGAAGTGAGTGGGAGGAAAGTAGAACTTGATGAGGTAGTTGTACCTTCTCTCGAATTGGAAAGTAGTACAACAAGGCAAAATATTTTCGTGATGCCTACACCAACTAGATAGGAAGCTAATGATGATGATCATGAAACTTCAGATCAAGTTACTACTGAACTTTGTAGGTCAACCAGAACACGTTCCGCACCAGAGTGGTACGGTAATCCCGTCCTGGAAGTCATGTTATTAGACCACGGTGAACCTACAAACTATGAAGAAGCTATGATGAGCCCAGATTCCGATAAATGGCTTGAGGCCATGAAATCTGAGATAGGATCCATGTAGGAGAACAAAGTGTGGACTTTTGTTGGACTTGCCTGATGATCGGCAAGCCCTAGAGAATAAATGGATCTTCAAGAAGAAGACTGACGCTGATGGTAATGCTACTGTCTAGAAAGCTAGACTTGTCGCAAAAGGTTTTCGACAAGTTCAAGGGGTTGACTACGATGAGACTTTCTCACCCGTAGCGATGCTTAAGTCTGTCCGAATCATATTAGCAATTGCCACATTTTATGATTATGAAATCTGGCAAATGGACATCAAAACTGCATTCCTTAATGGATTTCTTAAAGAAGAGTTGTATATGATGCAACCAGAAGGTTTTGTCGATCCTAAAGATGCTGACAAAGTGTGCAAGCTCCAGCCATCCATCTATGGACTGGTGCAAGCATCTCGGAGTTGGAATATACGCTTTGATGAGGTGATCAAAGCATATGGTTTTGTACAGACTTAAAGTGAAGCTTGTATTTACAAGAAAGTGAGTGGGAGCTCTGTAGCATTTCTGATATTATATGTGGATGACATATTGTTGATTGGAAATGATATAGAATTTCTGGATAGCATAAAAGGATACTTGAAAAAGAATTTTTCAATGAAAGACCTTGGTTAAGCTGCTTATATATTGGGCATCAAGATCTATAGGGATAGATCAAGACTCTTAATAGGACTTTCACAAAGCACATACCTTGACAAAGTTCTAAAGAAGTTCAAAATGGACCAGTCAAAGAAAGGCTTCTTGCCTGTGTTGCAAGGTGTGAAATTGAGTCAAACTCAAAGCCCGACCACGGCAGAAGCTAAAGAGAGAATGAAATGATGGAAATATGCCCTAGAGGCAATAATAAAATGGTTATTATTATATTTCCTTAATCATGATAAAGGTTTATTATTCATGCTAGAATTGTATTGACCGGAAACTTAAATACATGTGTGGATACATAAACAAATACCGTGTCCCTAGTGAGCCTCTACTACACTAGCTCGTTAATCAAAGATGGTTAAGGTTTCCTAACCATAGACATGAGTTGTCATTTGATAACGGGATCACATCATTAGGAGAATGATGTGATGGACAAGACCCAACCATTAGCATAGCATATGATCATTCAGTTTATTGCTACTGCTTTCTTGAATGTCAAATACATGTTCCTTCGACCATGAGATCATGCAACTCCCGAATACCGGAGGAATACCTTGTGTGCTAACTGGGTGATCATAAAGATGCTCTACAGGTATATCCAAAGGTGTTTGTTGAGTTGGCATGGATAGAGATTGGGATTTGTCACTCCGAGTATCGAAGAGGTATCTCTCGGCCCTCTCGGTAATACACATCATAATAAGCTTGCAAGCAAATGACTAAGGAGTTAGTTACAAGATGATGTATTACGGAACGAGTAAAGAGACTTGTCGGTAACGAGATTCAACTAGGTATAGAGATACCGACGATCGAATCTCGGGCAAGTAACATACGGACAGACAAAGGGAATTACGTGTGTTGTCATAAGGTTCGACCGATAAAGATCTCCATAGAATATGTAGGAACCAATATGGGCATTCAGGTTCCACTATTGGTTATTGACCGGAGAGGTGTCTCGGACATGTCTACATAGTTCTCGAACCTGTAGGGTCCGCACACTTAACATTCGTTGACGATATAGTGTTATATGAGTTATATGATTTGGTGACCGAATGTTGTTCAGAGTCCTGGATGAGATCACAGACATGACGAGGATCTCCAGAATGGACCGGAGGTAAAGATTGATATATAGGACAATGATATTTGCACACCGGAAGAGTTTCGGGATGTACCGGGTAGAAATCGGGTCATCGGAAGGGGTTCCGGACACCCCCGGGAAGTTAATGGGCCATATGGGCCAAACGGGGGAACACACCTGCCCACAAGGGGCTGGCGCGCCCTTCCTAGGCCGCAGCCCTTTGGGAGAGAAGGAAAGGGGGGAGTCGGCCTCCCCCTTCCTTTCCTCTCCCCCCTTTCCTTCCCCCCTCCGGCAAATATGGAAAGGGGGGCGCGGCCAGGGCAGGAGCCCAAGTAGGATTCGGCCCCACTTGGGGCGCCTCCTAGCCTCTCCCCTCTTCTCCCCACCTATATATATGTGGGAGGGGGCACCACACACAGAACCACGGCAATCTCTTAGCCGTGTGCGGCGCCCCCCTCCATAGTTTTGTCCCTCGGTCATATTTTCGTAGTGCTTAGGCAAAGCCCTGCGGAGATAGCATCACCATCACCGTCACCACACCATCGTGCTGCTAGAAATCATCCACTACTTTGCCTTCTTGCTGGATCAAGAAGGCGAGGACGTCACCGAGCTGAACATGTGCTGAACGCGGAGGTGTCGTACGTTCGGTACTCGATCGGTTGGATCGCGAAGAAGTTCGACTACATCAACCGCGTTGTTAAACGCTTCCGCTTACGGTCTACAATGGTACGTAGACACACTCTCGTCCTCGTTGCTATGCATCTCCTTGGATAGATCTTGCATGTGCATAGAAAAAAAATTGTTTTCCATGCAATGTTTCCCAACAGTGGCATCAGAGCCAGGTCTATGGGTAGATGATATGCACGAGTAGAACACAAAGAGTTGTGGGCGGTGATAGTTATACTGCTTACCACCAACATCTTATTTTGATTCGGCGGTATTGTGGGATGAAGCGGCCCGGACCAACCTTACATGTCCACGCACATCAGACCGGTTCCACCGACTGACATGCAACTAGTTTTGCATAAAGGTGGCTGGCGGGTGTCTATTTCTCCTACTTTAGTTGAATCGAATTTGACTATGGCTGGTCCTTGAAGAAGGTTAAAACAGCAAACTTGATAGTCACCGTTGTGCTTTTTTGCGTAGGTAAAAACGGTTCTTGCTAGAAGCCCGTAGCAGCCACATAAAACTTGCAATAACAAAATAGAGGACGTCTAACTTGTTTTTGCAGGGCATGTTGTGATGTGATATGGTCAAGACGTGATGTGATATACGTTGTTGTATGAGATGATCATGTTTTGTAATATCGACAACCGGCAGGAGCCTGAGGGTTGTCTCTTAATTATTGTATGAAATGCAAGCGCCATGTAATTGCTTTACGTTATCGCTATGCGTTAGCAATAGTTGTAGAAGCAATAGTTGGCGAGACAACGCCGACAAAACGATGGAGATCAAGGTGTCGAGCCGGTGATGATGGAGATCATGCCGATGCTTTGGAGATGGAGGTCAAAAGCACAAGATGATGATGGCCATATCATGTCACATATTTTGATTGCATGTGATGTTTATCCTTTATGCATCTTATTTTGCTTAGTACAACGGTAGCATTATAAGATGATCCCTTCACTTAATTTCAAGATAATAGTGTTCTCCCTGAGCACACACCGTTGCCAAAGTTCGTCGTTTCAAAGCACCACGTGATGATCGAGTGTGATAGACTCTACATTCACATATAACGGGTGTAAGCCAGTTTTGCACACGCAGAATACTTGGGTTAAACTTGACGAGCCTAGCATGTACAGACATGGTCTCGGAACACTAGAGACCGAAAGGTCGAAC
This sequence comes from Thinopyrum elongatum, assembly GCA_011799875.1. Classification (NCBI taxonomy): domain Eukaryota; kingdom Viridiplantae; phylum Streptophyta; class Magnoliopsida; order Poales; family Poaceae; genus Thinopyrum; species Thinopyrum elongatum. The sequence goes on from CM022297.1 coordinate 53,928,579, forward strand.
ATGAGTCATATAGTAGCTATGATCAACATAAAGATGTTCACCATTGAAGACTACTCCATCTCACGTGATGATCGGACATGGTTTAGTTGATTTGGATCATGTATCACTTAGACAACTTGAGGGATGTTGATTTAAGTGGGAGTTCATTAGTAATTTGATTAATTGAACTAAGATTTATCATAAACATAGTCAAAATGTCTTTGCAAATTATGTTGTAGTTCAATAGCTCGCGATGTAGCTTCCAAATTTTTTTGATACGTTCCTAGAGAAAACTAAGTTGAAAGATGATGGTAGCAATAATGCGGACTAGGTCCGTGATCTGAGGATTATCCTCATTGCTGCACATAAGAATTATGTCCTTGATGCACCGCTAGGTGACAGACCTGCTACAGGAGCTGATGCAGACATTATGAACGTTTAACAAGCTTGATCTGATGACTACTTGATAGTTTAGTGCGCCATGCTTTACGGCTTAGAATCGGGGCTCCAAAGACATTTTGAACGCCATGGAACATATGAGATGTTCCAAGAGCTGAAATTGGTATTTCAGGCTCATGCCCGTGTTGAGAGGTATGAGACCTCTGACAAGTACTTTGCCTACAAGATGGAGGAGAATAGCTCAGCTAGTGAGCATGTGCTCAGAATAACTGGGTACTACAATCGCTTGAATCAACAGCGAGTTAATCTTCCAGATAAGATAGTGATTGACAGAGTTCTCCACTCACTATCACCAAGCTACTAGAGTGTCATGATGAACTATAATATGCAAGGGATGACAAAAACGATTCCCAAGCTCTTCGCGATGCTGAAATCAGCGGAGGTAGAAATCAAGAAAGAACATCAAGTGTTGATGGTTAACAAGACCACCAGTTTTAAGAAAAAGGGCAAGGGAAAGAAAGGGAACTTCAAGAAGAACAGCAAGCAAGTTGCCGCTCCCGTGAAAAAGCCCAAAGCTAGACCCAAGCCAGAAACTGAGTGCTTCTACTGCAAAGGAAATGGTCACTGGAAGCAGAGCTGTCCCAAATACTTGGCAGATAAGAAGGATAGCAAAGTAGACAAAGGTATATTTGATATACATATTATTGATGTGTACCTTACTAGTGCTCGTAGTAGCCCCTGGGTATTTGATGCCGGTTCAGTTGCTGAGATTAGTAACTCAAAATAGGAGTTGCAGAATAAACGAAGACTAGTTAAGGGCGAGGTAACGATGTGTGTTGGAAGTGTTTCCAAGATTGATATGATCACCATCGCACACTCCCTCTACCTTCAGGATTAGTGTTGAGCCTAAATAAATGTTATTTTGTGTTTGCGTTGAGCATGAACATGATTAGATCGTGTTTATTGCAATACCGTTATTCATTTAAGTCAGAGAAAAATTGTTTTTCTGTTTACATGAATAAAACCTTCTATGGTCATACACCCTATGTAAATGGTTTATTGAATCTTGATCATAGTGATACACATATTCATAATATTGATGCCAAAAGATACAAAGTTGATAATGATAGTGCAACATACTTGTGGCACTGCCGTTTAGGTCATATTGGTGTAAAGCGCGTGAAGAAACTCCATGCGGATGGACTTTTGGAATCACTTGATTATGAATCATTTGATACTTGCGAACCATGCCTCATGGGCAAGATGACTAAAACTCCGTTCTCCGGAACAATGGAGCGAGCTAATGACTTATTGGAAATAATACATACCGATGTATGCGGTCCGGTGAGTGTTGAAGCACACGGCAGGAATCGTTATTTTCTCACCTTCACAGATGATTTGCGTAGGTATGGGTATATCTACTTGCTGAACCACAAGTCTGGAACGTTTGAAAAGTTCAAAGAATTTCAGAGTGAAGTGGAGAATCATCGTAACAAGAAAAAAAGTTTCTACGATCTGATCGCGGAGGCGAATATTTGAGTTACGAGTTTGGCCTTCATTTAAAACAATGTGGAATAGTTTCACAACTCACGCCACCTGGAACAACACAGCGTAATGGTGTGTCCGAACGTCGTAATGGTACTTTATTAGATATGGTGCATTCTATGATGTCTCTTACCGATTTTCCACTATCGTTTTGGGGTTATGCATTAGAGACAACCGCATTCATGTTAAATAGGGCACCGACTAAATCCGTTGAGATGACACCGTATGAACTGTGGTTTGGCAAGAAACCTAAACTGTCGTTTCTTAAAAGTTTGGGGATGTGACGCTTATGTCAAAAGGCTTCAGCCTGATAAGCTCGAGCCCAAAGTGGAGAAGTGCGTCTTCATAGGATACCCAAAAGAAACTATTGGGTATACCAACTACCATAGATCAATATCTTTGTTGCTAAGAATGGGTCCTTTCTAGAGAAGGAGTTTCTCTCGAAAGAAGTGAGTGGGAGGAAAGTAGAACTTGATGAGGTAGTTGTCGTGGTTTTAACCCGGCAGATGCCCTTGTGAAAGGACTTAGGGCTGGAGCCATTGCAGTGTAGGTTAGCTCGAAGGGGTTGGACGGGACAAAGGACAAAAGGGTTTACCCAGGTTCGGCACCTCACAACAAGGTAAAAGCCTATGTCCTGATTCTAGTTGTATTGCTTGAGTTTCAATTACAAGGGAGCGATCACGCTTGATCTAGCTATAGATCAGTTGTTTCTTGAGTTAACCCACCGCTAGGTCTCGCCTTTATATACACAGGTCGACGCCCGAGGCTTACAAGAGTCCGAGACGGATCATACAACGTGACTGGCCCAGTTTCTAAGTCGCCTTGCCTTACCAGGCAAGCCACCGTATGGCGGTTCACACGTCTGGGTCTTGGGCCACCACCAGGCCCGCCTCTATGAGCCGCCATCTTTACGCTTCATCTTCTTGGGCCTAACTGGGCCTTCTTCATCGAGTCGCCAATGGTGTAACCCGGCCCCTCCTGGACGGGTCACACCTCGGGGTTATATCCCCAACATTAGGCCCAGATTGATTTGAACTTGTTCATGTCAATCTTCACTGCTTCAAGTTGGTGATTCTTCCTTTCAAAGTTTAATATTGAACAAATCATATAACCCGCCATGATGTCATGCAAAATAAATACAGAGAAAATCCATGACATCACAATGGATCTTTTTTGCATTAATTGGTCATCCGAGAATCGAGGCGCTTCCAGTGTTTAGATAATCATGACATCTCCTTGATTCCCACACCTGCCATTTCACTGTTCCACCTTTTTCCTTATAAATAGGCCCGAGGGGGTTTCCTTTTCACTTTTACCCCCTTTCGCTTCCACTTCTTCTTCTTCCTCGCGACCTTCGCCGCCAGAGTTCTGTGATACGTCTACATCGTATCTACTTTTTCAAACTCTTTTGCCCTTGTTTTGGACTCTAATTTGCATGATTTGAATGGAACTAACCCGGACTGACGTTGTTTTCAGCATAATTGCCATGGTGTTATTTTTATGCAGAAATAAAAGTTCTCGGAATGACCTGGAAATTTACGGAGAATATTTTTGGAATAAATAAAAAATACAGGCGAAAGAATCAACCAGAGGGGACCCACTTGGAGACCACAAGGGTGGGGGGCGTGCCCTACCCCCCTGGGCGCGCCTCTGGCTTGTGGGTCCCCTGGACCTCCACCGACCTCAACTCCAACTCTATATATTCATGTTCGGGGAGAAAAAAAATCAGAGAGAAGGATTCATCGCGTTTTACGATACGGAGCCGCTGCCTCCTGTTCCTCATCGGGAGGACAAATCTGGAGTCCGTTTGGGGCTCCGGAGAGGGGAATTCATCGCCATGGTCATCATCAACCATCCTCCATCACCAATTTCATGAAGCTCACCACCGTGCGTGAGTAATTCCATCGTAGGCTTGCTGGACGGTGATGAGTTGGATGAGATTTATCATGTAATCGAGTTAGTTTTGTTAGGGTTTGATCCCTAGTATCCACTATGTTCTGAGATTGATGTTGCTATGACTTTGCTATGCTTAATGCTTGTCACTAGGGCCCGAGTGCCATGATTTCAGATCTGAACCTATTATGTTTTCATGAATATATATGTGTTCTTGATCCTATCTTGCAAGTTGTAGACACCTATTACGTGTTATGATCCGCATACCCCAAGGTGACAATAATTGGGATTCTTTCCGGTGATTACCGTAGTTTGAGCAGTTCATGTATTCACTAAGTGCTAATGCTTTGGTCCAGTTCTCTATTAAAAGGAGGCCTTAATATCCCTTAGTTTCCATTAGGACCCCGCTGCCATGGGAGGGTAGGACAAAAGATGTCATGCAAGTTCTTTTCCATAAGCATGTATGACTATATTTGGAATACATGCCTACATTATATTGATGAATTGGAGCTAGTTCTGTGTCACCATAGGTTATAACTGTTGCATGATGAATGCCATCCAGCATAATTATCCATCATTGATCCATTGCCTACGAGCATTTCACATACTGATCTTTGCTATGTTACTTTGCCGTTGCCACTGTTACAATTGCTACAAAATTGCTACTATTACTTTTGCCATCGTTACCATTACTTCCATACTACTTTGCTACTAAATACTTTGCTGCAGATATTAAGTCTTTCAGGTGTGGTTGAATTGACAACTCAGCTGCTAATACTCGGGAATATTCTTTGGCTCCCCTTGTGTCGAATCAATAAATTTGGGTTGAATACTCTACCCTCGAAAACTATTGTGATCCCCTATACTTGTGGGTTATCAAGACCTTTTTCTGTCGCCATTGCCGGGGAGCATAGTTCTATTCTCTGAGTCACTTTGGATTTATATCTGTTTATCATTATGAAGAATCCAAAAGATCCAAGAACCAAGATTTATCCCTCTACTACGAGGGGAGGTAAGGAACTGCCATCTAGCTCTGCACTTGATTCACCTTCGGTTTTCAGTAAGCTTGCCACACCACCACCTGCTATTAATCCTAATATGTCGCAAGTAATTGATGGTGCTACTTCTGCTATGAATTATGCTTATGATGCTACTGCTTTGCTTGATAATACTGTGCCACTGGGTGAATTTCTTGATGAACAACTTGCGAGTGCTAAAGATATTAAGAATGATGAAACTGATGATATTTCTGAAACTGATGAAATTAATTAAACTGAACACTTTGAAACACCTATTAGGCCTAGCTCTCCTAGATATGAATTGCCTATTATACCTGAGGGTTATGTTATGGTTGGAGAGGTAGCTAGGGACTTTCTTGCTTGTAAGGATAGAGATGACCTTAAGAAATTATTATGCAAGTGGAAAGAAAAATCTTTGAATGCTAGAATGCAATATGACCCTAAGTTTGCCACTTCACCTATCTTTGTTACTGATAAGGATTATGAATTCTCTATCGATCCTGAGTTAATTACTTTGGTTGAATCTGATCCTTTCCATGGTTATGAATCTGAAACTGTTGTGGCACATCTCACTAAATTGAATGACATAGCCACCCTTTTTGCTCATGAGGGTAAAAATTCGCTATTACTATATTCTTAAGTTGTTTCCTTTCTCATTAAAGGGTGATGCTAAGATATGGTTTAATTCTCTTGCTCCTGGTTGTGTGCGTAGTCCCCAGGGTATGATATATTACTTCTCTGAAAAATATTTTCCTGCTCATAAGAAACAAGCTGCTCTACAGGAAATATTTAACTTTGTGCAAATTGAAGAAGAGAGTCTCCCACAAGCTTGGGGGAGGCTTCTCCAATTTCTTAATGCTTTGCCTGATCATCCTCTCAAGAAAAATGAAATACTTGATATCTTTTATAATGGACTAACTGATGCTTCTAGGGACCACCTAAATAGTTGTGCTGGTTGTTTTTTCAGGGAATGAACTGTTGAACAAGCTGAAGTATTATTGTATAATATATTGAGTACTGATAATGATTGGACTCTTCCCGAACCACCTCCTAAGCCAACTCCGAAGAAGAGAGGTATTATATTTCTCAGTCCTAAAGATATGCAAGAGGCAAAGAAATCTATGAAAGAAAAAGGTATTAAAGCTGAAGATGTTAAGAATTTACCACCTATTGAAGAAAAAGGTAAATTATCTCTATAGATTTGATGAAGGTGATGTTCCTCATACTAAACCTGCTAGTCAATGCTTGGATGAATTTGATAACTTTATTGTTAAACAAGAAAACTTCAATGCATATGTTAGTTGGCAATTGAAACGAAATGCTTATATGCTTGAACACTTGAGTGACTATATGTGTAGAACTATTAATGAGCTTAAGCTGATCAGTAAACATGCTTCCATGGTAAGAACTCAAGTAGAACAAGTGCTTAAGGCACATGATGATTTGCTTAATGAGTTGAATAGTAAGAACAATGATAATGATGTTAGCGTTATGACTAGAGGTGGTAAATTGACCCAGGAACCTTTGTATCCTGAGGGCCATCCTAAGAGAGTAGAGCAAGGTTCTCAGAGAATTAATTCTGATGCACCTAGTCCTCATAGTAGTAAAAAGAAAAGGAAGACTGATAGGACTTTGCATGCTTCTAGTGAACCTACTATAGACACTTCCAAGAATCCAAATAATATTTCTATCTCTGATGCTGAGACACAATCTGGTGATGAACATGAACCTAGTGATAATGCTAATGATGATGTTCATGTTGATGCTCAACCTAGTAATGAAAATGATGTGGAAATTGAACCTGCCGTTCATCCTGATAACCCACAATCTAAGAATCAACGTTATGATAAGAGAGACTTCATTGCTAGGAAGCATGGTAAAGAAAGAGAACCATGGGTTTAGAAACCTATGCCCTTTCCTCCTAAGCCATCCAAGAAAAAGGATGATGAGGATTTTTAACTGCTTTGTTGAAATGCTTAGACCTGTCTTTTTGCGTATGCGTTTGACTGATATTCTTAAAATGTCCCCTTATGCTAAGTATATGAAAGATATTGTTACAAATAAAAGAAAGATACCGGAAGTTGAAATTTCCACCATGCTTGCTAATTACACTTTTAAGGGTGGAATACCAAAGAAACTGGGAGATCCAGGAATACCAACTATACCATGCTCCATTAAAAGAAACTATGTTAAAACTGCTTTATGTGATCTTGGAGCCGGTGTTACTGTTATGCCTTTCTCTTTATATCGTAGACTTGATTTGAATAAGTTGACACCTACTAAAATCTCTTTGCAAATGGCTGATAAATCAACTGCTATACCCATCGGTATTTGTGAGGATGTTCCTATTGTGGTTGCAAATGTTACTATCTTAACGGACTTTGTTATTCTTGATATTCCTGAGGACAACAGCATGTCGATTATCCTTGGTAGACCCTTTTTTAATACTGCAGGGGCTGTTATTGATTGCAATAAAGGCAATGTCACTTTTCATGTTAATGGTAATGAGCATACGGTACACTTTCTGAAGAAACAACCTCAAGTTCATAGTATCAACTCTATTGGAAAAATTTCAACGATTACTATTGGATGTTTTGAATTCCCTCTTCCTACTGCCAAAAAGAAATATGATATTCTCATTGTTGGGGACATGCATATCCCCGTTGAGGTAACCTAGTGTTATTTGAAAATTCTCCGGTTTCATGTCATCCGGAAGAAGTTTGTTAATAAGACTTGATCAACCTTGTTAATGGATTCCTTTTGATGAGCATGAGATGGATGAATTTAGAAAGCACAACTTTCTGTACCCACCTTTTACCTTCTATTATTTAGATTAAATAAAGAAAAAATAGTATTATTCGTCTGTTTTCTGAATTATCTATGCAATAAAAACACGTCCCAAAAATAAAAGTTCTCCAAATGCCCTGAAAATTTAGTATGATTTTTTATAGAATATTTGAGAATTTTTGGCCCCGAGAACACACCAGGGGGCTGGCGCGCCCACCCCCTGGGCACGCCATGGTGGCTTGTGGATCCCACATGGGTCCCCCTCACTTATTCCAGCACCCATCCACTTCGTCTTCCTCCAGAAAAAATCATCCCGTAGCTCAAACCCATGTTCTAGCTCATCTTGCTGCCATTTTCGATCTCCTTGTGTAAAGCTCCATTTGCAAAACTATTTTGGGGGATTGTTCATCGGTATGTGACTCCTCCAATGGTCCAATTAGTTTTTGTTCTAGTGCTTTATATATTGCAAATTTTTGCTGTTGTGGTGACCGTGTTCTTGAGCTTGCATGGTCCCAAGTAGTTTCGATGCATGATATAACTTCTAGGCACTTGCGGGAGTAGTTACTTTTAGTTTTGTTGAGTTTGGTTCACTTTTATTTTGAGTCACTAAAAATTTCAGAAATTTTCAGAGGAAGAAAATGATGAGGAGATTGTTAAGAGGCTCTTCAAGCCAGGGTTCTAAAGAAGATGAAAATAAGGAGAAGAAGAAGCCCAAGTACAACCTTCCTCGCACCACGGAGGTTCGGCCGTGTGAATGGCCAAGTGATGCATTCTTGAGAGCGGCCAGAATTTATGATGATTTTTATTATTTAGCGGAGAATGCAGGCATCACCGACTTCCTCCATGATAAGTGTGACCAATAACTCTTACTCACTAATACCTTAGTTCAAAATTTTCACTTTCATTATAGGGAAGATCCTCCTATGGTAGAATTTCACTTATATGATGTGCCTAAGAAAATGACTCTTTTATGATTTTTGCAATGTTTGCAAATTACCTTATGAGGACAGCGCCAGTGAACAACGTCCTAGAGATGTGGAGGACTTTATTGTTGAAATTACTGTGGGAGAAGAGAGAGGGGTGTCGGAAGCGAGAGTGGCTAGTTTACATTTTCCTGTTTTACGCTATTATTCATTATTTGCGGGGAGATGTTTCATTGGTCCTGGGGAGAGTGGAGGCCTCAATGCTCCTAACCTTGCCATTTTGCACCATGCTTTATATCGTGATAGAACTTTTAGTTTAGGCGCTATTGTTGCTCGACGGTTGAGCTTAAACCGTTCGAGGGGTCCTATCTTTGGAGGTATCTACGCCTCTCGCCTTGCTAAACATTTTGGGATTCCCATCAGTCTAGATGAAAAGGAAGAAATGTTGTTACCCACTAAGTATTTAGACTATGACAGTATGGTAGCACATGATTTTATTTCCAAAGATGATGACAAGTGGCTCATCTATAACTTAGTGTTCAGTCAGGGTACCTATCAGATTATTACTTTGCCTGCACCTTCTTTGTTCAATATTCAGTCAGGCAGGTACATTATTATGCCCGATGACATTTATGCATACTGGGAGCGGACTCGATCCCCAGTTCCTGAGCCAGAACCATCACCTGATTCGTATGAAGAGTCTGTTTGTCAGTGGGAGCCGCAGGAGCTCGCTAACCAGTGGAACCCTCAGGACCCTCCTCAGTACCCAGGAGAGGGCTACTTTGATCCATGGGCATAGACCAACTTAGGCCAAAAGCCTAAGCTTGGGGGAGTACGTATTTCTCACCGACATTACATTCATGTTCACACACTCATTCCAGTTGTCGGTGTTCATACTTTTCCATTGTATTATCCATATTAGTTTATTTTTCTTGCTTTCTTCTTGTGTGTTTGGAAAACTTTGAGAAAATCCAAAAAAATTAGTTCTAGTTTCTCTCTAGTTTAATTTAGTTGTAGTACTATTAAATGAAAACCCAAAAAGATTTCTTGTTCTTCTTTTGTTTGTTGGGAGCTTTCCCGTGTAAATAGTTTTTCTCGTTCTTGTTTTGCTTTCTTCAGAAAAACAAAAACTCCAAAAACATTTCAGTGTGTTTCTTTGTAATTCTTTTTCTTTTTCTTTGGGTCGTAAGGAGAAGACCACGATGAAAATGTTGAGTGGCTCTCATATGCATTATTGTTGATCTAACAAAGAGCCCATATTACCTTGTATTCTCCTTTGAATAAATGTTTGCAGATTCCAGCATAGTCCAATGCACGTGCACTATTATTATTATCCACACCGTTCGGTCGTGCAAGTGAAAGGCAATAATGATGATATTTGATGAAATGATTGAGATGGAGAAAAGCTGGTATGAACTCGACCTATTTTGTTTTTGTAAATATGATTAGCTCATCATTCTTGATTCAGCTCATTATGGATGAAACATGTTTGCAATGACAATTAGAGATTATAGTTACTCATGCCATGCTTAATTAGCTAAGAGTGTATAATGGTTTATCTTGTGTGCCAACATGCTTTTAAGATAGTTGTGATATAGTATGATAGGATGCTATCCTCCTTTGAATGATTCGAGTGGCTTGACTTGGCACATGTTCATGCATGTCGTTGAAACAAAATCAACATAGCCTCCACGATATTTATGTTCATGGTGAATTATATCCTACTCATGCTTGCATTCAATGTTGGTTAATCTCAATGCATGTTTATGACCATTGTCGCTCTCTAGTTGGTAACTTCCCAATCTTTTGCTAGCCTTCACTTGTACTAAGCGGGAATACTGCTTGTGCATCCACTTCCTTAAACCCAAAGTTGTTCCATATGAGTCCACCATACCTTCCTATATGCGGTATTTACCTGCCGTTCCAAGTAAATTTGCATGTGCCAAACTCTAAACCTTCAAATGATATTCTGTTTTGTATGCCCGAATCGCTCATGTAGCGACTGGGGGCTGTCAGTATCTTCCATGTTAGGTGGGTTATTCTCACGATAAGTGTTGATTCACTTGTCATTCACGAGAAAGTGACTGGTAATCGGGATACTAGTTCCATGCTCGAAATCAAATCAAAATAAATTTTAAACAAAACTCCCCCAGGACTGTTGTTGGTATGGACGGTACCCGTTGTTTCGGATCAGCAGTGGAGTGTGATTGTTGGTGGAGGGGGAGTAAAAACTTTACCATTCTGTTTGGGAACCGCCTATAATGTATCTAGCAAGGAAGATACCGAGATCTCTTTGTTGTTATGTTGACAATGAAAGCATACCGCTCAAAATTATATTCATCTCTGTTTTAAAAGCTCGAGCTCTGGTACCTCTGCAAATCCCTGCTTCCCTCTGCGAAGGGCCTATCTATTTACTTTTATGTTGAGTCATCATTCTCTTATAAAAAGCACCATTTCGAGAGCACCACTGTCATTTGTATGCGTTGTTGTTAATTGATATTGAGTATGACTGTGACTGGATCTCTTTTACCATGAATTACAATGTCTAGTCAGTCCTTGATCCTCAGGGGTGCTCTGCATTTATGTTTTACGGTCTCAGAAAGGGCTAGCGAGATACCATTTTGTTATATCATATCATGATTGTTTTGAAAAGTGTTGTCATTCGAGATTCATTATTATTGCTCGCTAGTTGATTGTGCCATTGATATGAGTAAATGTGAGACCTAAATGTTATTGTGAATATGGTTAGTTCATAATCTTTGCTGAAAACCTGAATGCTGGGTATACATATTTCCAACAACAAGATCAAACAGATTTTGTAAAAGTTTTTCTTTATCACTTTCAGTTTGTCAGCTGAATTGCTTGAGGACAAGCAATGGGTTAAGCTTGGGGGAGTTGATACGTCTCCATCGTATCTACTTTTCCAAACTCTTTTGCCCTTATTTTGGACTCTAACTTGCATGATTTGAATGGAATTAACCCGGACTGATGCTGTTTTCAGCAGAATTGCCTTGGTGTTATTTTTGTGCAAAAATAAAAGTTCTCGGAATGACCTGGAAATTTACGGAGAATATTTTTGGAATAAATAAAAAATACAAGCGAAAGAGTCAACCAAAGGGGACCCACCAGGAGACCACAAGGGTGGGGGGCGCGCCCTACCCCCCTGGCTTGTGGGTCCCCTGGACCTCCACCGACCTCAACTCCAACTCTATATATTCATGTTCGGGGAGAAAAAAAATCAGAGAGAAGGATTCATCGCGTTTTACGATACGGAGCCACCGCCGCTGCCTCCTGTTCTTCATCGGGAGGACAGATCTGTAGTCCGTTTGGGGCTCCGGAGAGGGGGATTCGTCGCCATCATCATCATCAACCATCCTCCATCACCAATTTCATGATGCTCACCACCGTGCGTGAGTAATTCCATCGTAGGCTTGCTGGACAGTGATGAGTTGGATGAGATTTATCATGTAATTGAGTTAGTTTTGTTAGGGTTTGATCCCTAGTATCCACTATGTTCTGAGATTGATGTTGCTATGACTTTGCTATGCTTAATGCTTGTCACTAGGGCCCGAGTGCCATGATTTCAGATCTAAACCTATTATGTTTTCATGAATATATATGTGTTCTTGATCCTATCTTGCAAGTTTTAGACACCTATTACGTGTTATGATCCGCATACCCCAAGGTGACAATAATTGGGATTCTTTCCGGTGATTACCGTAGTTTGAGGAGTTTATGTATTCACTAAGTGCTAATGCTTTGGTCCGGTTCTCTATTAAAAGGAGGACTTAATATCCCTTAGTTTCCATTAGGACCCCGCTGCCATGGGAGGGTAGGACAAAAGATGTCATGCAAGTTCTTTTCCATAAGCACGTATGACTATATTCGGAATACATGCCTACATTATATTGATGAATTGGAGCTAGTTCTGTGTCACCCAAGGTTATAACTGTTGCATGATGAATGCCATCCGACATAATTATCCATCATTGATCCATTGCCTACGAGCTTTTCACATATTCATCTTTGCTACGTTACTTTGCCGTTTCCACTGTTACAATTGCTACAAAACTGCTAAGGTTACTTTTGCCATCGTTACCGTTACTTCCATACTACTTTGCTACAGATATTAAGTCTTTCAGGTGTGGTTGAATTGACAACTCAGCTGCTAATACTCGGGAATATTCTTTGGCTCCCCTTGTGTCGAATCAATAAATTTGGGTTGAATACTCTACCCTCGAAAACTATTGTGATCCCCCATACTTGTGAGTTATCACTCTGCCACTCCGGCCAAACTTCACCAGCGACTCCAACAAGGGCTGCTGCATCAACCTGAACGAACCAGAAAAATGCGGCGCACTCCCACTCTCCATCAACTCCATCAGGTATTATCCCATCTTCTTCTCGGATCCACATTATAATGCCCTAGTTCGTCGAGTTCATCATCATTCCATCAAGCTCCTCCAAGTTCATCCAACATTACTTAGAAAACATAGTTCAATCCATACTCCAGAAGAATCAGTAGCGGTATCTGCTTTAGCTATTTCAATCTCAGGTAGATCCCTTTCCCTTTACACTCAACATATAGTTCCTCAGTTCTTCCGCGGCCATATGTTTTAGGTCTAAATTTCTTCTTTTTTCTGAACTGCGGTAGATCTGCAATTGTAGCCGCAATTAGTGAAATCTGTTTTATCCACAGTTAGCGAAAATTTCAATAGCCTTGCAATCTTTAGACAAATTATCCACCATCCCTTGCCCAGGCGACTTATAGCGGCAACCTTGCATTCTGCTAATACTTATCTGATTTTAATCATAAACTGATAACCCGCCGGTCTCTTTCCGGCTTATCCATGTAGCTTATAACCTTTTCCCTGACCGGCCAAGATGGTTGTCCCTTATAATCAGGACTTGTAACCCGCCATTATATAGCTGAGTCATTTGGGCGGTTTATTTTTACTCATCATTGTGACGGACTTTGCACCTTATCACCAGTCATTGATCATGGAGCAGTTTAACATCATAATATTAACCCGTCAACTCTTTATTCTCAGGCATCCACTGTCAAAAATGACTAAATCCACCACCTCTTGTGATTGGGTTGTTTCCACTATCACTGAGAAATCTCTCAATGAATATGTTGAGATGGGCGTTTTACCAGGAAAAAACATCATTCACTGGCGAGTTCCAGGGGCTGAAACTAAACCTCAACCTAAAGAGGGTGAAGTTGTAGTCTTTGCAGATCACCTCCTCCGTGGTTTCTCACCACCCAGGTCGAAATTCTTTCGGGATGTTCTGAACTTCTACAAGCTACACCCCCAAGATATCGGCCCCAACTCTGTTTCCAATATATGCAACTTTCAAGTCTTCTGTGAGGTGTACCTTCAAGAAGAGCCCAGCGATGATTTATTCAGAGAGTACTATTACCTGAACCGCCAGACCGAGATGACAGACGGGCCTAGCCTTGAACTCGGCGGGATTTCTAACCAGAGGTGGAGAGACGCCATTTTCCCTGTAGCTTCACTACCCAGTCACCCCAAGGGCTGGAACCAGACTTGGTTCTACTGCCAAGATACCTCTCCTGCTGATGAAAACCTTCTGCTGGGTTTCCGCTCCTTCCGACTTAGCCCTAGGCATGAACTTCCTGACCAGATCACTGCTGCAAACGGTCCAAGTACGCGGCTACCTTTTCAAAAATGTGGGCCTTATTAGCCAACGGCTTAACCGGAGTTGACCTGGTCCGCTGCTAGGTCGCCTGGAGGATTTTGCCTTTGTGCCGCCGCACCGGCTTAATGTACCAATATACATGTGATGTAAAGGACCCGCAGTGGTATAGCGAAGTACAACTTGAAGATCGGCAAATCCATGAAATGACCAAGACATTACTCGGGGAGACCTTAGAAAGCTGCAGTAAAATGGGACTGAACCCCTTCTGCGCTCTTAATCCGGCTCCCGACGTAAGTGTTTTAAGCCGTTCTTTAACTCATTTATCATTCTCTCATAAACTGCACATCTTCTCATTGTCCTTTATGTTCTCAGGCTGGCTCTTCCTTCTGGAACAAGAAACTGCAAGACAAGCCGGCCAAAAAGGCCAAAGTAAAAACTCGGGCTCCAGAAAAGATCAAAGGGAAGAAACAAGACGTTGAAGACTTATTTGCCATTGACAATGAGTCGGAGGTAGAACTCGATTCTCTTGGCTTTCTTTTTATGCAACTTATTGACGCTGACTCCTCTCAGGACGATGCGGAGACCAGCCATGCGGACGCAGCAGAGGTAACCATAATCTCCTCCGACTCAGAATCTTTGCCAAGACAGAAAACTCAGCGGGTCTCCCGAAAAGTAAGATTTTCCCATCCTCTTGCTTATCTGGACCCCAATTTTCTTTTGAAAAAGCAGCAGCACGAGGCAAAGCGTACAACCCGGAGCAGCGATGGCGGAGACCTTGCAGCCGGCTTACCCAACACGCCTGCCCCTCGCAAGCGCCGAAATGAGGTGCCACATAATCCATCCCTCTCCTTTCCAAAGGCGGGTCTCATTCGTCAACCGCTTAACTCTTCCGATTCAAACTATCAGGGAACACCTCATTCATCATCTGGTGAGTCTACTGGGACTCAGATGCCTGTCTTCAAAGTTGCCCCTGGGTAAGCTTTTATACTTGTTTCATACATAACTTGCAATAATATATTTATGAATTCCTCTTCTCTTGTTGCAGCGGTATGGCCAAAGCAGGCAAGAAACAGAAGGTCGGCGGTTCTTCCAAGGATCCCCAAACTGTTGAGCCGGAGAAACAAACACCAGCAGCAACTGAGGCGTCAGAAAATCCTGACAGTCTTATCAATGACCCGCCACCACAAGTTGATACCACAGTCTCAGAACCGCTACACATTGAGGTTGACCCGACAATTACGCAGAACCCGCCAAGTCCTAAACCGCCCAGCCCTGCCAAGACTACTGAAGAGGTCCCTTCTGACAAGATCACCGATGATGTCATCATCACTGGTACAGGCTATACCATGCCCGGAAATCCTACAATCTTGGCAAAGCACAGCGCCAAAGAAGAGCCATTAGCCACCGACAAGGGTAAATTGAAGTTGGATCTGGAGAGCTATGCTGGCTTCAGCGCAAGTGATATCCATGCAGGCTATCTAACCCGCCTCCACACTAGCCATGATCTGGAAGTCGGCTTAGTGAACCTTATGAAGGAACGCTATGAGCTATGTTGCTAACCTCTTTCCATATGTATTCATATAGCCACCAAGTCTAGAGGATAGGAAAAAATTGAGTATGCTGTAGACTTAAGAATAATCTTCAAACTGTAGCCTCTCAGGGCCAACTTATCCTTTAAAATCCAAATATGTAGCCCCCAAGGGCCGGCTTTAACTGATAAGTTGAGCCGGGACTGACAGTCACTTAAGAAATCCAAACATGTAGCCCCCAAGGGCTAGCTTAAACTGACAAGTTGAGTCGGGATTTTACAGTCACTTAAGAAATCCAAACACGTAGCCCCCAAGGGCCGGCTTAAACTGACAAGTTGAGCCGGGACTTTACAGTCACTTAAGAAATCCAAACACGTAGCCCCCAAGGGCCGGCTTAAACTAACAAGTTGAGCCGCCTTGTCTCAATCAAAAAAGTAAATTGACCCACATTAGCCCCCAAGTGCCAAGTAGAGTACTTGTAGTGTGCTTGGGACTTTAATAGAATATCATCACTAATAGTTCAACCTTGCTTTTTAACCATTACTTTATCATTGTATTTCAGGCCGAATTGAGCATGAAGGAACCGCAAGTGGGCGATTTGAGGAAGAATATAAAGTTGCAGTAGGCAGAAACTTCCAAGGCCAAGCTAGAGCTGAAATCTTCGTTGGAGGAAGTCGAGAAGCTTAAAGCAAGTTTTGATACAGAGAGAGCCGCCTGGGAATCTGACAAGACTGCACTTTTGAAGAGAGCTGAAGAGGCGGAAGCACAACTTAAGCCGGTTGCTGATGAGCTTGCCGGCTTAAAACAACATATCACCCGTATGACAGCCGCCATCTTTGGTAAGACTCATATGCACTTCAACGCCTATGCGAATAGTATGTTAAACTGCCTGGCGGCTCTCAATTCATGTTGTTTAACTCGCTTGGCAACTTATAAACAGGCCCAGAAGTGCCAGCTTTGGCGAAAATATGCTCAAGAAGCTCAAGGCAGTATATTCATTGACTAAGCAGCTATACGCTGGAACTTTGCGGAGCCTTGTGGCCTTATCATGTGGGAAAAGACCTCCAAAGCAGATCAAGACCGTGCTGGATCAACTCTCAGCAGCGCCGGCTCAAGTTATGGAATATAAACTATCAGCCGCCCGAGCCGGAGCCATTTGTGCACTAGGCCGAGCCAAAGCATGGCAGTCAGAACTTGACCCGGTGGAAATAGCCACCGGTTGCCCAGAATTCAAGGATGACAGGTCTGCCTTCGAGGAACAAGACTTCAACAACTGCGTCAGAGAGATGCGACCCGTCGCTTGCAAGCTAATTGAAGATCTCGATTTAGACCACTACACGCCGGCTTATGATGAGAAGAACCAGAAGATTAAGCCGCCAGTTCATGATGTTGTCAACCTTATTCCTCCCCAGCGTAAGCATATCTTCGCCCCTGACGTTGATCATTCTGTTATACTCGATGATGAGGCCACTTTCGAAGCTTTAACCGGCATCGACTGGACAATGGCTGATCTTCAGAAGATTGATGAAGAAGAACCGGCGCAGGATGATCCACAATCATCAAGGCAATAAGTAGAAAGCTGATCATAGAGATGATGATCCAGGTGGCTCTCAGACCGGGGTAAGGGAGCACGGCTCCAAAAACATTTGAAGTTGAAAACTTTTGCTGGCTCAAAGCAATGCCTTGTAATAGGATAGTTGAAAACAATGATCTGCCATGTCATGCCTTCGTGCATGTTGATCTTTGACTTTTGAGCCGCCAATTTGATCTTTATGACCTGCCTGATGTACTCACTTATATAGGCCATGCCAGTACTCATATTTCCATTGAAAGTTTTAAATGTCATGCACAAAGTCTAAACAACATATGCCCTAGCGACTTAACGTCAAAAGCCAGGGCGGGCAACAACCCAAACATAATATAGTCTTATGCAATTACGGAAAAGACTAGAATTAAGGCCATTCAAGCCAAAACGTACTGGCGACTTTAAAGTCGAAAGCCAGGGCGGGTTACCAAACCTCGAATATTCATATAACAATTGAGAACATACCTGTAGATTTGGATCATACTGCCGGCTTACACCTCAATATCCAGTGCGGGTAACAACCCAAACACTTGCAATATCATGACCTCAGTTGTTCAAACCAAAGCACACTGGCGACTTTAAAGTCCATAGCCAGGGCGGGTTACCAAACCCAAAATACTCAAACATGAGTCACACAATCGGAGCTTCATGACCCGGATCGTAAAAAATACACTTAGCAGAAAAAAATCTTTAGGAGACACAAATCCAAAAGGCTCAAAAAATCTCAAATAATTGCCTGGCCGGCTTACCAAAGCACGACCAAACAAATTGGCTCGCAAGGCCATGTGCTTTCAAAGGCCGCATAGCCTTTGACTTAATCCTAGCTCACTGTAAGCCGGCTCACTCGTGACACAAGCTGTCGTTTTAACCTTAACAAGTTCAGGGTCTTGAAAAAGATTGACTGTTAAGAGTTTGGCAGGTCACCTGGCGGAGTAACAAGTTGCAAACAGGCAGGATAACTCAGGATTTAGCGTTCACGCCTGGTCAAGAGGGTATGAAAGCTAAACCCGTTGGGCTGGAAGCCCCCAAGTGACCTTATGACCAAATAATAAAGACTCAGATACACATAAATGAAATGACAGAGGCCCTGAATTATCAGGGATGCCGGCTTTATTATATTGATCATAAAATATATATACACTGACAAATGTATGTACAAAGACAAGAGCCGGTGGCTCAGGTGTAATAAGGCCGAAGATGAGCAATATTCCAGGGCCGGTGGGTCTCCTCCTCCGACTTGCGTGAATCCTTGTATTCTCGTATATCAATGAGGTAATAAGACCCGTTATTCAAGTTTTTGCTGACCAGAAAGGGTCCTTCCCAAGGTGGGGATAACTTGTACATACAGGAGCAAAGGTTCTTTCCCAATAGGAGCCACAAGGACAGGCGGCTCAGCTAACTGCTTTGTGAGTTCCTCAAACGCCTTATCAGCAGCGTCACCCCAGACAAAATGATCTATTTTCTTCATCGTCTGGTATAGGGGAATAGCCTTCTCTCCCAGGCGAGTAATAAACCGGCTCAAAGCTGCAATACGACCCGTGATACGTCTCCAACGTATCTATAATTTATGAAGTATTCATGCCATGTTTACAACAATTTTATATGGTTTTGGTATGATTTTATTAGAACTAACCCGGATTGACGCTGTTTTCAGCAGACCTACCGTGGTGTCGTTTTTTGTGCAGAAATAAAAGTTCTCAAAATGAGCTGAAAATTTACGGAGAATATTTTTGGAAAATATAAAAAATACTGGAGCGAAAAGATACCGGAGAAGGGTCCCGAGGCAACCACAAGGGTGGGGGGCGCCCCCCCTACGGCGCGCCCCCTGGCTTGCCAATGCCTCGTGGACCCCCCTGACATGAAACCAACACCAAAAACTCCTATAAATACAGAAACCCCCGAAAAGAAACCTAGATCGGAAGTTCCGCCACCGCAAGCCTCTGTAGCCATGAAAAACCAATCGGGACCCTGTTCCGGCACCCTGCCGGAGGGGGGAATCATCACCGGTGGCCATCTTCATCATCCCGGCGGTCTCCATGTCGAGGAGGGAGTAGTTCACCCTCGAGGCTTAGGGTATGTACCAGTAGCTATGCGTTTTATCTCTCTCTCTCTCTCTCGTGTTCTTGATTTGGCACGATCTTGATGTATCGCGAGCTTTGTTATTATAGTTGGATCATATGATGTTTCTCCCTCTCTACCTTCTTGTGATGAATTGAGTCTTGCTCTTCGAGGTTCCGTTATGTTGGATTGAGTATTGGATTTGATAACACTTGATGTATGTCTTGCGATGGGATATCTGTGGTGACAATGGGATGTTCTATTGATTCACTTGATGTATGTTTTGGCACTCAACTCGCGGATTCCCGAGGTGACATTGGAGTAATCTATGCATAGGGGTTGATGCATGTTTTCGTCCTACGTTCTCCGGTAGAAACTTTGGAGTGATTCTTTGTTGCACATTGAGGGATTGTTATATGATCCAATTATGTTATCATTGTTGAGAGAATTTGCACTAGTGAAAGTATGAACCCTAGGCCTTGTTTCCAAGCATTGCAATACCATTTTTGCTCACTTTTGTTACTTGCTACCTTGCTGTTTTTATATTTTCAGATTACAAAAACCCATATCTACTATCCATATTACACTTGTATCACCATCTCTTCGCCGAACTAGTGCACCTATACAATTTACCATTGTATTGGGTGTGTTGGGGACATAAGAGACTCTTTGTTATTTGGTTGCAGGGTTGTTTGAGAGAGACCATCTTCATCCTATGCCTCCCACGGATTGATAAACCTTAGGTCATCCACTTGAGGGAAATTTGCTACTGTCCTACAAAACTCTGCGCTTGGAGGCCCAACACGAGTCTACAAGAAGAAGGTTGCGTAGTAGACATCAAGCTCTTTTCTGGCGCCATTGCCGGGGAGGTTAGTGCTTCAAGGTATATCTTTAGATCTTGCAATTGAATCTTTTAGTTTCTTGTTTATCACTAGTTTAGTCTATAAAAGAAAACTACAAAAAAAATGGAATTGAGGTTGCCTCATATGCTTCATCTTTTTAATGCCTTTCGTGAAAATGATGGAAAGGAAAATTGTTCTCAAGTGTTAGAAGAAGAAGTTAATAAAATGTTTGGCACTAAATCTTTGAATGATGAGCATGATTGCAATGTTGTTAGTTTGCTTGCTATGAATATTCATGATACTAATGATGATTGCACTAGTCATGATAAAAATGTTTCTTATAAGCATGTCAATTTTTGTGGAGTGAATAGAATTTGTGAAGACATGCCTTATAGGGATGATAGATTTTGTAAGAAGCATAAACATGATGAAACCAATCGGTGGCTTAAGGTGATAGATAAATTTGCTACAAAATTATGCTCTCTTCATCCCATTACTTCTGAACTTTGCAATAGAGTTGGTCATCTTAATTTCCAATGGACACTTTTTCATGACCGAATCGTAGCCAAATATAGCAATAACTTGATCACCCTTGAACTTTATAATGAACTTTGTTTATTTTTGGGTTGTGAAGAATTGTCACATAAAAATAGTTGGTTTGAAGCGTTCATATTCACTGACCATGCTGAAACTACTCTTAAAAATATCTATATGTTTTGTGTGGTAAATTGCAATGAGAATGCTTATATTGCCAACTATAGAAAGATGGGAAAACCAATAGAATATAAAAGAAATACTAATGAAAGGGTAAAGCTCTCCACTTTCCCTCATATTGTCCCTCGTGATGAAACAGGTTACGAGAATGAGCTCCCTA
The DNA here is from genome assembly GCA_011799875.1 of Thinopyrum elongatum. Lineage (NCBI taxonomy): Eukaryota > Viridiplantae > Streptophyta > Magnoliopsida > Poales > Poaceae > Thinopyrum > Thinopyrum elongatum. The sequence goes on from CM022297.1 coordinate 53,949,676, forward strand.
TGCAACTAATCTCATCAATAAGGAGCTCCAAAAAGTCGATTAAACCCACACATGACATGGAGGATGTTGCTCCTATTATTGTTATGCCTCATGAGAGTGAATCAAAAAAAAATGTGGAAGATGATATACTTGATGATGATAGTGATTCTTTGTCTTAGGGTACAATGTCCGAAGAAACTATCGAGGATGATTTTGTTATGCCTATTACTCATTGTGATGATTATGATTGGCAAAATAATGATACTTCTTATAATCTTGAAAAAAAATTGGCACCAACTTAGAAAGTTGTGATGATAATAATTGCTATACTATTGGTGGTATTCATGCTATTAATGATGAGAGTGATTATGCTTATGATATGCAAAGGCCCAGGCTTGGGGATGCTATGTTTGATGACACTGACATGTTTGAGAATTTATTTGCTGCAATTAATGTTTGTCCCAAGCTTGGGGATGCTATGCTTAATGAAGATGATATTTTTAGTCCCCCAAGTTTTGATGTGCAAATTTATTGTGATGATAGGATGCCGCCTATTTATGATGATTGCAATATTTATGAAAGTGGGTTTGAAAGAGTGTCAACTTTAGATAATAATTATCCCACTATTTTGGAGGGTGTTGAATCTTATTATAATGAGAAAAGTGGAGTTGGAGAGGTCATGACTTTATTTAGTAATGATTCCACTATTTCGGAAGAGGTTTCAATTGACTATGATGAGAACAAAGTTGCTACTTATGATGATTATTGTGATGTTACTTATGTTATAAAAAGTAGAGATAATTATTGTCATAATTTTGAATATCCTTTTACTAAACATTACTCTTTTAATGTGGAAACAATTTATAGTATTCAAGTTTCATATGATGCTCCCACTACTATTCATGAGAATAAATTTGCTTATGTCGAGAGTAATAAAATTGCTATGCTTGTGGATCACAAAAATAATGCTTTATGTGATGGTTATATTTTTGAATTCATTCATGATGCTACTGAAAATTATTATGAGAGAGGAACTTATGCTTCTACATATAGCAATAATATCAAGTTTCCTCTCTATGTGCTTAAAGTTTTGAAGTTATGCTTGCTTTGCCTTCCTATGCTAGTTGATGCTTGTCCCCATAAATTATTTGCTCACAAAATCCCTATGAATAGGAAGTGGGTTAGACTTAAATGTGCTAGTCATATGCTTAATGATGCTCCCATTATGTTTCAATTCTTATCTTTTATGTGAGCATCATTGAAATCATCATGCCTAGCTAAAAAGGCATTAAAGAAAAGCGCTTGTTGGGAGACAACCCAATATTTACCCCTACTGTTTTTGTGTGTTAAAATGATTAACCTACTGTAGTAATCATGTTTTATAGCTTTTATTTGAATAAAGTGCCAAGTAAAGCCTTTGGGATAGTGTGGTTGATAGTTGATTTGATTCTGTGCAAAAACAGAAACTTTTGCATACAGTACAGAAATTCCTATCTTTTACTGGAAAGTGGAAAACTTCTGAATTTTTTACAGTTGATTGGTACACAAATTTCTACGTTTTAATAATTTTTTAGAATTTTTGGAGTTACAAAAGTATGACCTTAATTCAGATCTTTACAGACTGTTCTGTTTTTGACAGATTCTGTTTGCAATGCATAGTTTGCTTGTTTTATGGTTTCTATGGCTTATATTGCTTAATATAAATTGTAGAAATGATAAGTTACAGTAGGTATTGTGTGAGAACAATTATGAATCTTGTCTTTGACAGTACCCAAGTGAATGATTTGTTTTACTATACTAACGGATCTCACGAAGGTTTTGTTAAGTTTTGTTTGATTGAAGTTTTCAAGTTTTGGGTGAGATATCGATATGAGGAGAATAAGGAGTGGCAAGACCCTAAGCTTCAGGATTCCCAAGTCCCCGCAAGGTAATATTCAAGGAAGATCCAAACAACTAAGCTTGGGGATGCCCCAGAAGGCATCCCCTCTTTTGTCTTTAATCCATCGGTAAATTTACTTGAGGCTATATTTTTATTCGTCACATGATATGAGTTTTGCTTGGAGCGCCATTTTATTTTATTAGTATTTGCTTTATGTTATTTAGAATAATGTTTTGCATCTTTTATTTCAATAAAAGTGTCAAGTATATCCTTTACCATGCTTATTTTGCAAATCTATATGTTGCTGTTTTGAAAACAGAAAGTTTTCTATCGTTGTCTGAATTCTTTTGGAAAGTCAGGATGTGATAAAATCTTGAAATATTTACACAATGAGTAACTATAAATTTTCTACAGTTTGGTAATTTTTCAGAATTTTTGGAGTTAGGGAAGTAAGAGTACAATGGCACTCTTTACAGACTGTCCTGTTTAGACAGATTGCTGTTATGTTTGCATTGTTTGCATATGTTTGCTTGTTTAATGATTCTATTTGAGAATAGGAGTATTAAATATGCAGAGTCATTTAGTATGCAATGTTATATGATAATGTTAGTGATTTTCTACAGTAGAGAATGATAAGGTTTTGCATTTGATTTATACTAACTTTTCTCACGAGTTCTTGTTGAGTTTTGTGTGGATGAAGTTTTTAAGATTTAGGGAAACCGTGATATAAAAGGAATTAAGGAGGCACAAAAGCTCAAGCTTGGGGATGCCCAAGGCATCCCTAGTTAATATTTCAAGAATTCTCAAGCATCTAAGCTTGGGGATGCCCCGGTAGGCATCCCACCTTTCTTCATCAAGAATTATCGGTTAGTATCGGTTGAGACTAAGTTTTTGCTTCTTCACATGCTATGTGCTATCCTTTGAATGTCATTTTATTTTGTTTTGCTTACTATTTGAATAAAATAATTAAGATCTAAATTATTATTTATGATAAAGAGTCTTCACATAGCTACTTAATTATTCGACTACTCATTTATGTTCACTTATATCCTTTTTGGAGTAGTTTGTCATTTACTCTCATGCTTCACTTATATCCTATGAGTAAATGGTTGAATGAATTGAATATCATAAATCTGAAATTATATATGTTTCATATGCTTATCCCATGGGGAGTAATGACTTCACATATAAGAAGTATAGGTGGTAAATTTATTGAAAGTTAGCAAACATAGCATTGGTCACTTGAACAATTCATGAAAGAATATTGAAGGAAGAGAGATTTCACATATAAATATACTATCTTGGACATCTTCTATGATTTTGAGCCCCATTAATTATTTTCAAACTTGAGAAAATTAGTTGAAGTTGGACAAGGAAGACAACGTAATGAGTTATGCTTGGGTATATTTGTATAGAAGTTATATTGTTATGGATCCTCCAACATGTGGTGCTTGCTTTTTAGAATCTTTTGCTAGCCAAAATTTCTGTACTAAGCGGGAATACTACTTGTGCATCCAAAATCCTTAAACCCAGTTTCTTGGCATGACTGTCCACCATATCTACCTATGGATAGAATAAGATCCTTCAAGTAAGTTCTCATCGGTGCAAAAAGCAATAAAAATTGCTCCTAAATATGTATGATCTTTTATTGTAAGGGAAAATAAGCGTTGTACGAACTTGTGATGGTAAAGAAATAAAAGTGACGGACTGCATAATAAAGGTTGCCATCACAAAGGGCAATACAACGTGACGTTCCTTTGCATTAAGGGTTTGCACATCCAAAAATAAAAAGCGCATGACAACCTCTGCTTCCCTCTGCGAAGGGCCTATCTTTTACTTTTATTTTTATTGAGTCAATTTCTTATTCCAACCTATTCTTTAGTTGACAAGCATCATGTGGTGGGGAAAGATCTAAGCATATATGGCCGTTCAAATATATTTGATCATGAATTATTATTGTTGACAATTATCTATATGATAAATAAGTTGGGAGGCGAAACACTAAGCCCCTATCTTTCTCTGTGTTCGATGGATGCTATTTGTTCTAAAAATATGCTTTGAGTGGTAGCAACCATGGAAGACTATATGATAGTTGATTATGTGGAATTTGCTAAATCAAAGCTCTTACATAGACCCTTCCTGAAAATAAGATGAATTGCAATTGTTTGATGACTGACAACATAGTTTCTTAGTTTTCAAGAAAGTTTATGGTCTATGCTTTAACTTGTGAATAGCTTGCTACTTGATCATGAGAAGTTTTATGAGATGAGCTACTGTTATGATATGTAATGGTGCTAGAAAAAGTGATTGAAATTATCATTGATCAAACTTGTGCACTTGCTAGCATTCACACTTCATAAATTATTTCTTTTATCATTTACCTACTCGAGGACGAGCAGGAATTAAGCTTGGGGATGCTGATACGTCTCCCACGTATCTATAATTTATGAAGTATTCATGCCATGTTTACAACAATTTTATATGGTTTTGGTATGATTTTACTAGAACTAACCCGGACTGACGCTATTTTCAGCAGAACTATCATGGTGTCATTTTTTGTGCAGAAATAAAAGTTCTCGGAATGAGCTGAAAATTTACGGAGAATATTTTTGGAAATTATAAAAAATACTGGAGCGAAAAGATACCGGAGAAGAGTCCCGAGGCAACCACAAGGGTGGGGGGCACCCCCCCTAGGGCGCGCCCCCTGGCTTGCCACTGCCTCGTGGACCCCCCTGACATGAGACCGACACCAAAAACTCCTATAAATACAGAAACCCCCGAAAAGAAACCTAGATCGGAAGTTCCGCCGCCGCAAGCCCCTATAGGCACTAAAAACCAATCGGGACCCTGTTCCGGCACCCTGCCGGAGTGGGGAATCATCACCGGTGGCCATCTTCATCATACCAGCGGTCTCCATGTCGAGGAGGGAGTAGTTCACCCTCGGGGCTGAGGGTATGTACCAGTAGCTATGTGTTTGATCTCTCTCTCTCTCTCGTGTTCTTGATTTGGCATGATCTTGATGTATCACGAGCTTTGTTATTATAGTTGGATCATATGATGTTTCTCCCCCTCTACCTTCTTGTGATGAATTGAGTCTTGCTCTTCGAGGTTCCGTTATGTTGGATTGAGTATTGGATTTAAGAACACTTGATGTATGTCTTGCGATGGGATATCTGTGGTGACAATGGGATATTCTATTGATTCAATTGATGTATGTTTTGGCACTCAACTCATGGATTCCCAAGGTAACATTGGGGTAATCTATGCATAGGGGTTGATGCACGTTTTCGTCCGACGTTCTCCGATAGAAACTTTGGAGTGATTCTTTGTTGCATGTTGAGGGATTGTTATATGATCCAATTATGTTATCATTGTTGAGAGAATTTGCACTAGTGAAAGTATGAATCTTAGGCCTTGTTTCCAAGCATTGCAATACCTTTTTGCTCACTTTTGTTACTTGCTACCTTGCTGTTTTTATATTTTCATATTACAAAAACCCATATCTACTATCCATATTACACTTGTATCACCATCTCTTCGCCGAACTAGTGCATTGGGTGTGTTGGGGACACAAGAGACTCTTTGTTATTTGGCTGGAGGGTTGTTTGAGAGAGACCATCTTCATCCTACGCCTCCCACGGATTGATAAACCTTTGGTCATCCACTTGAGGGAAATTTGCTACTGTCCTACAAAACTCTGCGCTTGGAGGCCCAACACGAGTCTACAAGAAGAAGGTTGCATAGTAGACATCAACCCGCCAGGCGCTGGATATCATTGACACACGCCGGCTTGGCCAATGAAGTAATAGCCTTAATCTTCTCCGAGTTAGCTTCAACACCTCTCTGTGAGACCAGAAAACCTAAGAGCTTGCCTACAGGCACACCAAAAACACACTTGGCCAGGTTAAGCATCATCTTATAGACTCAGAGGTTGTCAAAAGTCTTCCTTAGATCATCCAAGAGCGTCTCCCTTTTCCTGGATTTAACCACAATATCATCCACATAGGCATGCACATTATGCCCAATTTGATTGTGAAAGCAATTCTGAACACGGCGTTGATAAGTCGCCTGGGCACTTTTGAGCCCAAAAGGCATAGAGACATAGCAGAAAGATCCAAAAGGTGTGATAAAAGCTGTCTTCTCTTGGTCTTTAACTGCCATTTTGATCTGATGATAACCAGAATAAGCGTCAAGGAAACATAAGCTCTCACACCCCGCGGTAGCATCAATGTTCTGGTTAATGCGAGAGAGAGCAAATGGATCAGCTGGACAAGCCTTGTTAAGATCAGTGTAATCAACACACATACGCCAGGTGCCGTTTTTCTTAAGTACCAACACCGGGTTAGCCAACCACTCAGGGTGAAAGATTTCAATGATGAACCCAGCTGCCAAGAGCCGGGCCACCTCTTCTCCAATAGCCTTACGCCGCTCCTCATTGAAATGATGAAGGAACTGTTTGACCGGCTTAAATTTAGGATCAACATTAAGAGTGTGCTCAGCGAATTCTCTCGGTACACCCGGCATGTCAGAAGGTTTCCATGCAAAGATGTCCCGATTCTCACGGATGAACTCGATGAGTGCGCTTTCCTATTTAGGATCCATGTTCGCCCCTATTGTGAACTGCTAAGATGAATCGCCAGGGACAAAGTCAACCTGCTTAGTATCATCGGCCGACTTAAACTTCAACAAAGGGTATTGCTCTGTGGTGGGCTTCTTCAAAGGGGTCATGTCAGCCGGGTCAACATTATCCTTATAAAATTTTAGCTCCTCAGTAGCACAGGCTGATTCAGCATAGGCAACATCTCGTTCTTCACATTCCAAAGCAATCTTTCGATTACCATGGACCATAATAGTTCCCTTACGTCCTGGCATTTTAAGCTGCAAATAAACATAACAAGGTGTAACACCCCAAAAATCAGGTTATCGATTTTTGTGTTGTTATTCCTTCCAAGCTTTTCCCTCCCAAGTTTTTTCTTTGGAATCTGGTGAGTGACCAGGTGTGTGACGCCCCCGGCCCGATCGTGCACTATCTCATACACGCAAATGCACACGATCAAGCGTAAGGACTCACGGGAAGATATCACAACACAACTCTAAAACATAAATAAAGTCATACAAGCTTTATATTACAAGCCAGGGGCCTCGAGGGCTCGAATACATAAGCTTGCGAACAAGCGTCAACGGAAGCATCAGATATCTGAGTACAGATATTAAAAGAGAAACAGAAAGGCCTTTAGAAAGGCGGGGCAAAATAAAACACTACGATCGAAAGGCGTAGGCCTCCTGCCTGGGACCCTCCGATCCTACTCCTGGTCATCAGTCAACTCGTAGCAGTATCCATCTTCTGGGTAGTAGTAGTCGATCGACGGGGTATCTATCTCAGGGGGCTCCGTCCTCTGGTCACGACAAACTGATATGGGGAGAAAAGGTAAACAAAGCAACCGTGAGTACTCAGAAGTACTCAGCAAGCAAGGATCTACACTACATATGCAACATTTTCAAGGGGAGGCTGTATATGTGGACTGGGCTGCAGAAATGCAAGAATAGAGAGAAGGCCTAGTCCTATCGAAGACTAGCATCTTCAGCGGCCTTGCAGCAGTAGAAGAGAGTAGAACAGTACAATATAATGTAGTAGTATCATTAAGTCTCAACCTCACCCAGAGATCCTTTCTCGACTCCCTGCGAGAAAGCAATCCTAGAGCCATAAAGTCATCAACCTCGTCCGGAGATCCCTTCTCGACTCCCTGCGAGAAGCAATCCCAGAGCCATATATACAGGTCTCATCACAGGTATCCAGTTCTAAATTGTATCAATCAGGATACAACTCCGAGTGTCCTTTACCGTAGGACCGGCTATCGATAGAAGTTTTCTTCCCTGCAGGGGTGCACCAACTTACCCAACACGCTCGATTAACTCCGGCCGGACACACTTTCCTGGGTCATGCCCGGCCTCGGCCAAACGACACATCGCAACCCTACCTACAGCTCAGCAGAGAGGTCCCCGCCGGTCTACATCCTAAGCGCAAGGGGGTCTTGGCCATCGCCCCTCGCCCTCCGGGTCGTTGCGCACATGGCTCAGATCCAAGCACCACCGCAATGGCGCCAATCACTCCATGCCGCACTGCTGAACTGGACGTCTGACAGAGCTTTCGGCTGATGCATACGATGCAGAACGCCCATACTATGCCCACGTGATGGTTAGTGCTATCAGACCAGACGCCTGCTCGGATCAAATATCCAAATCGTTAGGACTAGGGGCTTGCGGTAACGAGCAGAGACTCACGAAAGATGTGACCCCGTCGCCCCGTCTCGAGGACTTCCTGCAAGGGTTAAGAATGCCCGGCCGCGCCTCGTATTCACCACTCGGGCACCACACTGGTACCCGTCTTCACAACACTCGCCTCTCAGGCGCACGCGGGTACCCTTCAGGGTCGACCCGCCTATCCAAGTAACAGTGTATAGTCCAAGTATCCGTGTGTCCATAACATCAGGGGAATCCGAGGTATCACCCTCGTTGCATTCCTACTCGATGTAATCATCAAGGTGAGCTCGGAGGAATCACCCTCACTTGGTTCACACTTGAGGTGTTGTACGACAGCGTCGTTACCGGAAGTGGTGGAGGAGGAATCACCCTCGATGACCACTACCGAATAGCTACTCTACAGAGTTAACATCAGAAGTGCTACATGAGGTTTCACCCTCGGCACTCGATAGTAATGCTGCAGTGTCGTTACAACTAAGGGGGGGTGATGTGCGGTGTCGGGGCCTGGTCTTCAATCCCGTTGATCGGGTCTTCTGACGATCCAGCACGGCAGTCGGGATAAGTGGGGTCACTGATAGGTCTCTACCCAGCCTATAATAAGCAATTTAGGATATGCAGGTAATTATCAACAGCAGGTTACAATAAACAGGCTATGCATCAGAATAGGTAAAGCGGTAGCAGCAGCAATTCTAATGCAAGCATGAGAAATAGAATGGGCGATATCGGGATGATCAAGGGGGGGGGGGCTTGCCTGGTTGCTCGGCAAGAAGGAGGGGTCGTCGGTGACGTAGTCGATCACAGCGGCATCAGCAGCGGTCTCGGGGTCTACCGGAGAGAAGAGGGGGAAGAAACAGTAAATACTAATCAAACAGGAGCATGACAAATACGATACACGGTGCTAGGGGTAGTCTAACGCAGTACTACATGTATCAGACGGAGCGGGAGAAAATCTGATGATATTTCCCAGGTCTTTGGAATTATCGGACACACGATAAGAGGGGAATGGTTGCACGTTCGGATAGTTAGGGACGCGTGACGGACGAACAGACCGCGTTTTCGGATTCGTCTCATCGTTCTGAGCAATTTTCATGTATAAAGTTTTTCGATCGGAGTTACGGATTAAAAGATATGATTTTCTAAAGTTTTTATTAATTTCTGGAATTTATTTAATTAATTAAATTCGAATTATCCAAAACAGTGCGGGGAGACGTCATCATGACGCAGTGCTGACATCAGCAGTCAACAGGGGGCCGGCCAGGTCAAACCTGACCAGTGGGGCCCACGTGTCATAGACTGGACTAATTAACAGAGTTAAATTAACTAATCTAATCTTAATCAACTAGCAGGACCCACCTGTCAGTGTCTTATACTAATTACAATTAGTTTAAAATTTTATTAGGGTTAATTAGGTGCTGGGGCCCACACGTCAGTGTCAGCAGGGAACAGTGTCCCACGTTGACCGAAGTCAACGTGGTCAAACAAACAACGGGGCCCACAGGCAGTGTCTCAGGGTGGGCCCCACGCTTGGCCACGTCGGACACCGGCGGTGAAGCTCCGGCGACGTAGATCGCGGCGGAGGGGCTCGGGAGTTCGCCGAACTCGGCCGGATTCGCGCCACGGGCCACCGCTTGATGCCCCGCTGGCTGGGATCAAACGCGGGCGCCAAGCCGCGTTGAATGGGCGCAACGGTAGGGGCGGGGGTGGTCGCTATCAATGACGGCGACGGCGGGCCGCACCGGTCGGAGCGGAACTTATCGGGCTCGTCGATGCGATGCAAGGAAGGTATCTTGGGGGGGCTGCGTTCGAACGCCCGAAGCATTGCGCGTCGAACGGCGCAAGCGGGGCGACCGGAGGTGCACTAGAGCGACATGTGCGGCGACGACTGACGGCGGCTATGGGTGGAGCTCGACGGACCTAGGCCTATGGCTCATGCGCGAGTGAACGGAGTGGGGGAGGAGATGCACGAGCTCACCCCGGAGCTGGTGGCGTGCTCAGACGCGTCGGGGAAGGGCTGGAGGCGGCGAATCGTCTGTGAGGTCGCGGCGGAGTCCGGCGAGGGGAACGGGCATGGGCGGCGCTGCAGATGATCCTCGGCTCGGGCTTGAGGGCGGAGTCGATGTGGAGGTGCGCAGTGGAGCTCCTGGACTTGGTAGTGGCGTTCGGGGCCGTCGGTGGCCGTGGTGGTGACGATGGCACGTCGGCGGGGGCGCTCGGGAGAGACGGGAAAAAGGGAGCCGAGCGAGAGAGAGAGGGAGAGAGTGAGTGAGGGAGAGGCCAGGGGGCACGGGGGCGGCGGCTTTAACCTCGACGGGCGGCGTCGGCGCGTTGTCGACCGCGGGGCAGGGGGGCCGGCGCGGCGGGTGCGGGCGAGGCGACAACGTGCGAGAGGGGGAGCAGTAGGAAGGGGGAAGGGGAGGTGGGCTGGGCCCTCTGTGCTGACTAGAGCCCAGCCACTCGGCCCTTTTCTTTTTATTTTTATTTTCTTCTCTGTTTTTCCTTTTAGCTCCTGTTTTGCGAATTGTTTAGCCCGAAATAGAATTTTGTAAAATAGGTGAACTAGCCACATATTTATAGTGTAACTTCTAGCTCTGTTATAAAAAGTTTTGGAGGCAAAAGAATTTTATTTGGATTTTATTTAATTGAGAAAGGATTAAATAGTGTTGTCTTGCTGCTGTTCCTTGATGTTTGGGTCCTTTTTTCAATTCCAATAAATGTTGCTTTTATTTTTATAAATGCTTTGGGAATATTTTCAACATGATGCACATTTTAGTTTTCAGGTTTGGACAACTTTTATTGTCCACTTTAGTTTTAATTTCCATTTGAGTTTGAATTTGAAATGAGATATGTTCCAAATGATGTTTAAGCACTGATGATCATGATGACTTGGCATAATCAAAAGGGTGATTACTGTAGTTAACCACTGGGGGTGTTACAAGTCTCCTCCACTAACAAGAATTCTCGTCCCGAGAATTAAGAGGTAGAAGGAAAAAGTTCGGCGTATTCCGCATGAAGATTATCCTCGCGTTCCCAAGTGGCTTCATCTTCAGTATGATTTGACCACTGCACTTTCAGGAACTTGGTAACCTTCTGACGGGTCCGACGTTCAGCTTCATCGAGGATGCGGATCGGATGCTCCTTATAAGTTAGATCATCATGCAATTCGAGCATCTCTTGATCCACTGCTCGGTGCGGAGATTCCTTGAAGCATTTACGAAGTTGCGACACATGGAAGACGTCATGGATATGAGAGAATTGCGGCGGCAACTCCAATTTATACGCCACCTGACCACGTCTTGCAATTATGCGGAAAGGACCAATGTAGCGTGGAGCTAGCTTGCCCTTGATTCCAAAACGGTGAGTGCCCTTCATAGGAGTGACACGAAGATAAGCTTGATCACCAGGTTGATAAGTCAAACCCCATCGTTTGCGATCATAGATGCTCTTCTGGCGGTCCTGAGCCGCCTTGAGATTTTTTTGAACGATACGGACTTGTTCTTCGGCGTGTTGGATAATATCCGGACCCACGAGCGGTCGTTCCCCAGTTTCTGACCAATTCAGAGGGGTTCGACACTTACGTCCATAAAGAACTTTGAAGGGGGCCATCTTCAAGCTGGCTTGATAGCTGTTGTTATAAGAGAACTCAGCATACGGGACAGATTCTTCCCACTTCTTGCCAAAAGAAATAACACAAGCCCGAAGCATGTCTTCAAGCACTTGATTAACTCGTTCGACTTGGCCTTGGGATTGGGGGTGATAAGCTGAACTCCAGGTAATATGAGTTCCCATAGCTGTTTGAAAACTTTCCCAGAATTTGGAAGTGAAAAGACCGCCACGGTCTGAACTAATCTCCTTCGGAATACCGTGGAGTGATACAATTCTGGAGATATACAACTCTGCTAACTGACTAGCAGTGATAGTTTCTTTGACAGGCAGAAAGTGTGCAACTTTGGAAAGTTGATCGACGACGACAAGAATAGCATCGTGACCCTTCTGTGACCTGGGAAGTCCTGTAATGAAATCCATCTGAACCTTATCCCATTTCCATAGAGGAATAGGCAGTGGTTGCAGAATTCCAGCTGGTTTCTGATGTTCTGCTTTAACGCGACGACACACATCACATTCAGCAACATATCAAGCAATATCCTGCTTCATGTTAGACCACCAGTACCTTTGACGGAGATCACGATACATCTTGGTGCTACCCGGATGAATAGACAGCGGGGTATCATGTGCCTCCTTCATGACTTTGTCAGTCATAAGCTCGAAGCGAGGTACGACAATGCGGTTTCTGAAATACAAGTTTCCATCTTCAGACAGCGAGAAATCCCTGTACTTTACAAGGTGAAGGTCTTTCTTCATCAGATCAACTTCAGCATCTTTAGCTTGCGCATCCTTAACAGCTTTCTCAAGATCTGGTTGTATCACAAGGTTATTAAGAGAACCCTGTGGGATAATACGGAGATTCAACTTGCACAGTTGTTCAAAAAGACGAGGTTGAGCTCGCCTAACCATGAGGTTGTCGCAATAGGACTTGCGGCTTAAGGCATCAGCCATCACGTTAGCCTTGCCAGGGGTATAGGAAATACCCAAATCATAGTCCGCAATGGCCTCCATCCATCTTTGTTGACGGAGGTTTAGAGACGGTTGAGTGAACAAGTACTTCAGACTTTTATGATCCGTGTATTTCTCGCAACGATTACCGAGGAGGTAATGTCGCCACAACTGCAATGCATAGATCACAGCAGCAAGTTCTAGATCATGTACCGGATAATTCTCTTCATGTGGGCGCAACTGACGAGAGCCATAAGCAATCACTTTACGCTCTTGCATTAGGACACAGCCTAATCCTTCACGGGATGCATCACAATAAATCACAAAGTCTTTGCGGGTATCTGGAGGAGATAGTACTGGGGTATTGTAATGGATTGACATCTGCCCCAGTGGATAAAGAATGTATCCTGGATGTTTCCCTGCACGAACAGCTGGTACTTGCGTCGCAGGGTGTGGTGGAAACAAACGATCCATCTGAAATAGAGGAAATTCATGATTGTCAAAAGACAAGGAGAAGTATAACCGATCTCGGAGAGAAAGGTTAAACAAAACAATGGAAAGGAAAATGATTATCAGACTAATCAGATCAATGTCAGGGAAATCGCACAGATATCCAGCTCTCCGGGTGGACGAGAATTACGAGATCCTAAGTGTCGGCGTTAGTAAACTTTAGTTAACCCGAAAGGAAGAGAGATCAGAGTCCCTGAGTAAAGGTCGAGGAGTAAAAGATACTAATACCACCCAATTGGCGACGTGGGCCCGTAAGCCACACAGCCAAGTTAGTAAAACAGTTTTCGGTTACTAGACTCAACTTCGGCCAAGGAGTTGGAAGGGGGCTTCCTACAGGCAGTCGGCTCTGATACCAACTTGTGACGCCCCCGGCCCGATCGTGCACTATCTCATACACGCAAATGCACATGATCAAGCCTAAGGACTCACGGGAAGATATCACAACACAACTCTAAAACATAAATAAAGTCATACAAGCTTTATATTACAAGCCAGAGGGCTCGAATACATAAGCTTGCGAACAAGCGTCAGCGGAAGCATCAGATATTTGAGTACAGATATTAAAAGAGAAACAGAAAGGCCTTTAGAAAGGCAGGGCAAAATAAAACACTACGATCGAAAGGCGTAGGCCTCCTGCCTGGGACCCTCCGATCCTACTCCTGGTCGTCAGTCAACTCGTAGCAGTATCCATCCTCTGGGTAGTAGTAGTAGTCGATCGACGGGGTATCTATCTCAGGGGGCTCCGTCCTCTGGTCACGACAAACTGATATGGGGAGAAAAGGTAAACAAAGCAACCGTGAGTACTCAGAAGTACTCAGCAAGCAAGGATCTACACTACATATGCAACATTTTCAAGGGGAGGCTGTATATGTGGACTGGGCTGCAGAAATGCAAGAATAGAGAGAAGGCCTAGTCCTATCGAAGACTAGCATCTTCAGCGGCCTTGCAGCAGTAGAAGAGAGTAGAACAGTACAATATAATGTAGTAGTATCATTAAGTCTCAACCTCACCCAGAGATCCTTTCTCGACTCCCTGCGAGAAAGCAATCCCAGAGCCATAAAGTCATCAACCTCGTCCGGAGATCCCTTCTCGACTCCCTGCAAGAAGCAATCCCAGAGCCATATATACAGGTCTCATCACAGGTATCCAGTTCTAAATTGTATCAATCAGGATACAACTCCGAGTGTCCTTTACCGTAGGACCGGCTATCGATAGAAGTTTTCTTCCCTGCAGGGGTGCACCAACTTACCCAACACGCTCGATTAACTCCGGCCGGACACACTTTCCTGGGTCATGCCCGGCCTCGGCCAAACGACACATCGCAACCCTACCTACAGCTCAGCAGAGAGGTCCCCGCCGGTCTACATCCTAAGCGCAAGGGGGTCTTGGCCATCGCCCCTCGCCCTCCGGGTCGTTGCGCACATGGCTCAGATCCAAGCACCACCGCAATGGCGCCAATCACTCCATGCCGCACTGCTGAACTGGACGTCTGACAGAGCTTTCGGCTGATGCATACAATGCAGAACGCCCATACTATGCCCACGTGATGGCTAGTGCTATCAGACCAGAGGCCTGCTCGGATCAAATATCCAAATCGTTAGGACTAGGGGCTTGCGGTAACGAGCAGAGACTCACGAAAGATGTGACCCCGTCGCCCCGTCTCGAGGACTTGCTGCAAGGGTTAAGAATGCCCGGCCGCGCTTCGTATTCACAACATGGGCACCACACTGGCACCCGTCTTCACAACACTCGCCTCTCAGGCGCATGCGGGTACCCCTCAGGGTCGACCCGCCTATCCAAGTAACAGTGTAAAGTCCAAGTATCCGTGTGTCCATAACATCAGGGGAATCCGAGGTATCACCCTCGTTGGATTCCTACTCGATGTAATCATCAAGGTGAGCTCGGAGGAATCACCCTCACTTGGTTCACACTTGAGGTGTTGTACGACAGCGTCGTTACCGGAAGTGGTGGAGGAGGAATCACCCTCGATGACCACTACCGAATAGCTACTCTACAGAGTTAACATCAGAAGTGCTACATGAGGTTTCACCCTCGGCACTCGATAGTAACGATGCAGTGTCGTTACCACTAAGGGGGGGTGATGTGCGGTGTCAGGGCCTGGTCTTCAATCCCGTTGATCGGGTCTTCTGACGATCCAGCGCGGCAGTCGGGATAAGTGGGGTCACTGATAGGTCTCTACCCAGCCTATAATAAGCAATTTAGGATATGCAGGTAATTATCAACAGCAGGTTACAATAAATAGGCTATGCATCAGAATAGGTAAAGCGGTAGCAGCAGCAATTCTAATGCAAGCATGAGAAATAGAATGGGCGATATCGGGATGATCAAAGGGGGGGGGGGCTTGCCTGGTTGCTCGGCAAGAAGGAGGGGTCGTCGGTGACGTAGTCGATCACAGCGGCATCAGCAGCGGTCTCGGGGTCTACCGGAGAGAAGAGGGGGAAGAAACAGTAAATACTAAGCAAACAGGAGCATGACAAATACGATACACGGTGCTAGGGGTAGTCTAATGCAGTACTACACGTATCAGACGGAGCGGGAGAAAATCTGACGATATTTCCCACGTCTTTGGAATTATCGGACAGTCGATAAGAGGGGAACGGTTGCACGTTCGGATAGTTAGGGACGCGTGACGGGCGAACGGACCGCGTATTCGGATTCGTCTCGTCGTTCTGAGCAATTTTCATGTATAAAGTTTTTCGATCGGAGTTACGGATTAAAAGATATGATTTTCTAAAGTTTTTATTAATTTCTGGAATTTATTTAATTAATTAAATTCGAATTATCCAAAACAGTGCGGGGTGATGTCATCATGAGGCAGTGCTGACATCAGCAGTCAACAGGGGGCCGGCCAGGTCAAACCTGACCAGTGGGGCCCACGTGTCATAGACTGGACTAATTAACAGAGTTAAATTAACTAATCTAATCCTAATCAACTAGCGGGACCCACCTGTCAGTGTCTTATACTAATTACAATTAGTTCAAAATTTTATTAGGGTTAATTAGGTGCTGGGGCCCACACGTCAGTGTCAGCAGGGAACAGTGTCCCACGTTGACCGAAGTCAACGTGGTCAAACAGACGACGGGGCCCACAGGCAGTGTCTCAGGGTGGGCCCCACACTTGGCCACGTCGGACACCGACGGTGAAGCTCCGGCGACGCAGATCGCGGCGGAGGGGCTCGGGAGTTCGCCGGATTCGCGCCACGGGCCACCGCTTGATGCCCCGCTGGCTGGGATCGAACGCGGGCGCCAAGCCGCGTTGAATGGGCGCACCGGTAGGGGCGGGGGTGGTCGCTATCGATGACGGCGACGGCGGGCCGCACCGGTCGGAGCGGAACTCATCGGGCTCGTCGATGCGATGCAAGGAAGGTATCTTGGGGGGGCTGCGTTCGAACGCCCGAAGCATTGCGCGTCGAACGGCGCAAGCGGGGCGACCGGAGGTGCACTAGAGCGACATGTGCGGCGACGACTGACGGCGGCTACGGGTGGAGCTCGACGGACCTAGGCCTACGGCTCATGCGCGAGTGAACGGAGTGGGGGAGGAGATGCACGAGCTCACCCCGGAGCTGGTGGCGTGCTCAGACGCGTCGGGGAAGGGCTGGAGGCGGCGAATCGTCGGTGAGGTCGCGGCGGAGTCCGGCGAGGGGAACGGGCATGGGCGGCGCTGCAGATGATCCTCGGCTCGGGTTTGAGGGCGGAGTCGATGTGGAGGTGCGCAGTGGAGCTCCTGGACTTGGTAGTGGCGTTCGGGGCCGTCGGTGGCCGTGGTGGTGACGATGGCACGTCGGCGGGGGCGCTCGGGAGAGAGGGGAAAAAGGGAGCCGAGCGAGAGAGAGAGGGAGAGAGTGAGTGAGGGAGAGGCCAGGGGGCACGGGGGCGGCGGCTTTAACCTCGACGGGCGGCGTCGGCGCGTTGTCGACCGCGGGGCAGGGGGGCCGGCGCGGCGGGTGCGGGCGAGGCGACAACGTGCGAGAGGGGGAGCAGTAGGAAGGAGGAAGGGGAGGTGGGCTGGGCCCTCTGTGCTGACTAGAGCCCAGCCACTCGGCCCTTTTCTTTTTATTTTTATTTTCTTCTCTGTTTTTCCTTTTAGCTCCTGTTTTGCGAATTGTTTAGCCCCAAATAGAATTTTGTAAAATAGGTGAACTAGCCACATATTTATAGTGTAACTTCTAGCTCTGTTATAAAAAGTTTTGGAGGCAAAAGAATTTTATTTGGATTTTATTTAATTGAGAAAGGATTAAATAGTGTTGTCTTGCTGCTGTTCCTTGATGTTTGGGTCCTTTTTTCAATTCCAATAAATGTTGCTTTTATTTTTATAAATGCTTTGGGAATATTTTCAACATGATGCACATTTTAGTTTTCAGGTTTGGACAACTTTTATTGTCCACTTTAGTTTTAATTTCCATTTGAGTTTGAATTTGAAATGAGATATGTTCCAAATGATGTTTAAGCACTGATGATCATGATGACTTGGCATAATCAAAAGGGTGATTACTGTAGTTAACCACTGGGGGTGTTACAAGGTGAATCCAGACCATCTTCAAACTCTCAATGCTTTTCCCATGCTCTTGTGCCAGCCAACCTTCCGTCTGTAAACCCCGAACCTCATTCAAACCCTAGTTCCAAAATGTCAGAACTGGAAATCCTGCCTTTGTGTTTACAAAGGAGCTTTCATTTTCCTTGCTCTGTCAATCCTCCCAAAATTTCCAGAGATCCTCCTTCACTCATGTGTAAAAATATTGACAAGTCATATGCAATATTTCTCATCTAGAATTAATTCCTTTTTCTACCTTTCTGAGAAATTAAATCCAGGAAAATATCTATCCATCTCCAAAGTTCATGAAAACTTGTGGAGATATTCTTTGTGATCATATTGAGCTCTCATAAAAATATTGGCCATGATTAAATAGGGGAAATTGCTTTTTCCTATTTAAAGACAATATTTCAATTTGGGGCCTTTCCAAAGGAACTACCATTTTGGTAGCTAGGAAAAATCCCAAATAATTTGTGGAGCTTCTCCTGGATATATATTCACCATTTCCATCAAAATCACAAGTTCCACCAATTAAATTTTGAGCACAACACCACTTTGCAAATTCTGTCCACATTTCCAGTTTGCAAAGGAAGTGCTTGATTCATTGATCTCCTTGGGCTGAAATTTTGTAGGGTGATTCATTATGAGATATTACCCTTGGACACCAAAAACCAGCCCATTTCATCTAGCCAATCTTCCTCAGTAAAATAATCTAAGTTTCTGTCCAGATTGGAGCACTGTGAAGGAAGTACCATTTTTATTTATTCAAATGGTATGAAATTTTTACAGTGCCTTCATATTCCTAAATTATTGGTCTCCACCAAATTTGGGCCATTTTCATCTAGCCATTTGGTCCCAGCATCATCACTTTCATTTCTGGCCAGTTTGCCATGCTGCAAAGGAAGTACCAGATAACTTTGCCCATTTGGGGTGAAATTTTGCCAAGTTGGTCACCTTAGTGGATTACTAACCCCTGCCAAGGATCTTGCCAAGAGGAGCACTGTGGTGGCCACAACACGTGTCAAACACCTTGCTGCCACCTGTTGTCTGATCAAGGTGTAGTCACACTAGAGCTATCCAGTGCCTTCCAGTTACGCAAGTCAATTTACTGAGGATTGTAGAACATCCCAGACACGGTTTGGCTTCGTGTAGTGCATGGCAAGGCCATGGCCGCATGGTGACCACGCAAAATGCAGCTACAGCCAGAGCTCTGCGTTGATATGTCGCATCCCTTCCCCTGTGCTCTTGCCGGCGCCTTGTGCCGACGTCTGCGGCGATGTACGGCACCCCATCCACCTCTCACCTACTTATGGAGCCTAGCTCGTAGCCGTTCTTGCCGACATCGGGGCACTATTGGGACACGGCCGCGGCACCGCGTGTCCCGAGCCTTCTCGTTGTCGGCAACAGCTCATCCGAGAGCGCCGACGACCTTCCCGCTGCACACGTACCCTGCCTGGACCCTTCCTGCCTTGTCCCCTAGCTCTTGGACGGCCGTGCCGACATCGATTCCCCATCCGGTTGCCGCCATCTCGCCGAGCTCTCGAACCTCCGTTTGCCGTCCCGCTCCTTCCTGAGCCCTCCTTCCCGAGCCTATATAAGCGCGTCCCTGAGCCCTCCTACTCACCAGCAACCTCCCAGCCCCATCCCTCGAGCTCCCCGAGCTCTCTGCTCCTCCCAAGCCGAAGCTCTGCACCGCCAACTCCCCACGGCCGTCCCCGCGCTCCGGCCCTTCCCCCTCCCTCTCCTCGGCTCCCTAGCCTTCCCCAGGACCCCGCAAATCCGCCGCCGCCCTCAGCTCCGGCGAGGGAACCCTATCGGCGCGGCTCCCCGGCAGATCTTCGGCCGCCGCAATCCGTCCCGTGGCGCCACCGGAGCAGGCCACCTCGAGCCGAGCTAAGGCCATCCTCGGGCGCGGCGAGGACCGGCCGTGCTCCTACACCGGCCGGCCGGCCCTTGGGAGCGGCAGGACGACGGCAGCGCCGGCAGCCGAATGTCCCCGTTCCCCCTCTGTTCTCTGTCGTGCGATGGAGAAGAAGACAAGAGGAGGAGAGAGGAGATGAGGCGGCGCCCACATGTCAGCTGGAGAAAGGTCAACCGGGCCCGCACGTCAGTGGAGGCGGTATTTTTGAAAGTACGCTTTCCCTTGTCGAAAGCGTAATCTGGAGAATACGCTTTCAGTTACAGCCCTGCCGGTCGAAATCACTATTTAGTGAACGTTCACCCGTTAAGACTCAAAGTGGACAGTTTTCTGTCCGTTTGAACGCTTAACGAACGAACGGGCATTTCTCCGTGACAGTAACTCCGATTGAGGTAAAACCAACGCCCACGTTTTCAGTTCGTCGAGCCCGTTCCGATGCCGTCATTTTCATAATGTTTTCCCACTGTGAAAATGACCATTTTGCCCTTGCCCTTCAATCAGCCCCTCCTAGAGGGAAACTTTTCCGGCAAATCTTTCCGGAGTTTTATCGCGCTTCCTCTAGGCGTATTTATCGACCCTAGGCAAGCCAACCTCTTATCATGAGCTCCGGACTTGCGTGATGACTTTGCTTGCACCCTGTGTGTTTATCGTGGTACGTCTGTATCGTCTGTTAGTCTGCACTTGCATACACCTGTTATGTCATCTGTATTAGATGTTAGCATTACTTTTCATCTAATGTCATGACTTGTTTTCATGCCATATTTCGCCATGCTAGTAACAATATTTTGAATACCGTTATCGTGTTAGTACCATGATTTGATCCCATGCCATGTTTGTCAATGTTGGTATGCTGTTGCTAAGTGACTGTTCACAGTTATAATTGTTGAGGTAATGGTGCGATGATGGAGATGTTGAATTGAATAAACTAAACTTAGCTGGTTGATCCAGAGTCACCTGTTTGGGCTTATTCGTGCAGCCACATTTGCCGGTATGGGACGGCCTTAACTTGGTCTAGCTTTGTGCTCTTTCATCGGTATCACCAACTAGGGAAGGTTATGCGTGCGTGCTACCCTGATCAGGTAGGCGACGATAACCTTGTGAGCCCAGTTATATGTTTAGCCCGGGAGTCCCCGTTTGGGACAGTTGTTTGGCCATGACGGTGGCAGGTGTCAGGAGTGACACAGGGGCCACCCAGGGCAGGACTCCGGGGTAGAATGATTGCCGGTGGTACGGTGGAGGAGTCACGGGTTAGGCAGGTTTCGTTGGAGTAACACCGGTCCACCCGAATGGGAACATGTACTAAGTACGAGGCCGGGTACTCCATGGTGTGGGCAAAGTGCGCAACCTCTGCAGAGTGAAAAATCTATTCGAATAGCCACGTCCACGGTATTGGACAGCCCGTCCAGACCTCACTAGGCGGTCAACCATAACAAAGATAATAATGATGGAAGAACTTGTCTTATGTTCAGAAGTGCCCAATGGATCATGAGTGATTTGAGGGTTGTGGGACAACCCAGAAGAGAGTAAGTTGGTAATCGGTAACAGTAAGCACTTTGAGCACCTATTGTGATCATTGCCAGGCTATGCTATGTAGATTATATGCCAGATCCATGTTATGCCATGCTTGATCCATATTTTCCTGTTAATTCCATGCCATGTTTAGAATAAATTCTTGCATAGCATAGGGCTTGCTTTGTCATCTGCTTGTTTGGATGCTATGTATTTGGTTGTCTTGCGAGTACATTCAAAGTACTCACCTGGCCTTGCATGTGGCCAGTTGCAGGAGAAGATCCATCAGGCTAGATCGTAACCCAGCCAGTCCTGTGAGTTATGGAGTCCAGCCAGAGACGTCGTTGCCACTGAACCAAGACCTTCGTTGCCATTTTAGTTAGCCTTGGAGCTATGTAATATTGTTGTAAGCAACAGTATAGTAATACTCCATTTTATATAATAAAGCCACTTTGTGCCTTGAATTTCTGTATCATGTCTTTGACGTGCGCCAGGTCTTATCCTGGGGCTGGCATGCGTCGGCCCTCTATCGGGGTGCCACACAAGGTCGTGCCATATATTTGGCGTAAGCCGGCCGTCCGAACAAGGCATGATAAGGACTCTTGATCTTAACCACTTCAAACCATAACGTCCCTGCTCTGTAGTCATAGTCATCTCCAAAAGCCACTTCCAAGGCAATCTTACCAACTGGATACGCCGACTTACCAGGTACTACACCATGAAAAATTGTAGAAGACGGCTTAAGCTCCTTATCAGTTAAATTCATCCGACGAAAGGTATCATAATAAAGGATATTGATGCTGCTGCCACCATCCATGAGCACTTTAGCGAATTTATAACCCCCAACCTGAGGGGCTACCACCAATGCTAGTTAACCCGGATTGTCAACCCGGGGCGGGTGATCCTCTCGACTCCATGTGATTGGTTGCTCTGACCACCATAAGTATTGAGGCACCACCGGCTCAATCGCACTGACTGCACGTTTATGAACCTTCTGGTCTTGTTTACAGAGACTTGTGGTAAAAACAAGGTACTGGCCACTGTTAACCTACTTTGGATTACTCTGGTACCCTGACTGATGCTGCTGGTTACCCTGACCAGACTGTTGGCTATAACCACCCTGATTGCCCTAACCTTGGTACCCAGAATTTGAGCCGCCACCACCAAAGCCAGTCCCCTGTGAGCCGGATCATGACCCACCAGGCGGGCCATTATTGTTGCCATGACTCTGGTTGAAATTCCTGTACTCTTTCATGATGAAAAAGTCTTTCCAAGCATGAGCCGCCGGTTTATTGGGCAGACTGTGTTTCGGGCAAGGTTCATTCATCATCGCGTCAATATTAAATTTTGGCCCTCCAAAGGCCTGCTTACCACGGTGCTGGTTTTTATACCCAGTGTTGGTGTTAGCTACAAGATCTGACCCACCATCGGGGTGTCTGCGCTTACCACCGTTACCCTGGTTGTGACCATTATACCCTGTCATGTTCTACTGTTGACCCTTACCATTACCACTCTTCTTTCTCTTGTTGGACTTTTCATCATCAGATCCAGGATCTTTGGTAGTATCAGAGTCGGCATACTTAATGAGAGCCGCCATGAGCTCTCCCATGTCCTTACAATGACGCTTGAGCCGCCCAAGCTTTTGCTTAAGGGGTGTAAAGTGACAATTCTTCTCCAAGACCAGAACAACTGAACCCGCCGCAATGCTATCTGATGAATGAATAATAGCTGAGACCCGGCGGACCCAATGGTGGGTAGACTCATCCTTACGCTGCACACAGTTATCCAGATCAATAATCATCAAAGGTTTCTTACACGTTCCCTTGAAGTTTTGAATGAAGCGTGCCTTCAACTTAGCCCATGAATTGATGGAATTGGCGGGTAAGCCTTTCAACTAGGTTCGAGCCGGTCCATCCAACATCATGGTGAAATACTTGGCACATACAGCATCATTAACGTCTAGCATCTCCATTGCCAGCTCATAGCTCTCAATCCAAGCCTCAGGTGGGAGATCAGCTGTATAATTAGGCACCTTACGAGGGCCCTTAAAATCCTTGGGCAAACATTCATTGCGTAGAGCCGACACCAGACATGGCACACCAACTGTCCTAGATGTCATCCCCGCTTCAAGTGAGGCCGAAGTGTTCACCGGGGGCTGCTGATAAGCACCCAATTGAGCCGCCAATTCCGCCTCACGATGACCTCTAGCCTGATCCACAAGGTCCTCAGCATTATTATTATCACGGGGCGGGTTACGACGCCGCTCACTGCTGGAAACCACCGGCGACTCAATGTGCCGGCTATAGCTTCGACTTGGGCAGGGAGTTGAATGAACGCGCTCACGACTGTATGAATAAGCCGCCTGCTGTCCTACAGCCATCTGAAGAAGCTCCACCACATTCCGGGTCTCTATCGCCGCTGGAGACTCACCTTCGATCGGGATAGCTGCCAGCCGTGTAGCCGCACCTATCATGTTATCCACCGGATTAGAATAATGGCCAGAGGGCGTTGGAACCCGTTGAGGTGGGGTCCGATCCCTACGAGGCGGGTTTGGGACATGAGGCTGGGCCGCCGCTCCAGTCCCTGGCGCCTCAGCAGCCCGGGTTACGACGGGCGAGTTACTCGTTCCTGCCCCGGGTGTATTAAAAAGATTCCGTCCCTCGATCTGTGAAGGTAGGCGGCTCTGGTTTCTCCTTCGACTCAGACGAAAAGCTTCTGCTTTTATCCGTTGTGACTCGGCATCCATCGCAGCTCGCTCCGTTGCCATCCTGGCGTTCTCTGCATTCAGATCCTCCTGGGCCTTAGCCACCTCATCTCGCACCTTTGCAACTTCCGCATTATGCTGTGCTTGATTCGCCGGAGTCACCTCCGTAGCCAATAGAGTCGTCAAAGTGCCCAAGAGCTCAGACAAGACTTGAGCTGGCGGCCAAGCTGAACCGCTCGCTCCAGTCGTCGCAGCAGCAGTTGTTGATGAGTTCAGAACCGGCTGCGTACCTGCCATAAAAATAGCAGCCCTACTTGGCGGCTCATAAGGGTCCGGAATACTATCACCATCGGAATAGCCCCCAAGCCCGCCATCCTGAAGCTGATAGATTGACTCGGTTTCTCTGGCCAAGGACTCATCACCTGAATAGATGGCCGTCTCACCAGCCGATGCAGAACCTTCCTCAAGATCTGCCCCATGAACAAAGCCAACAAAGACGTGCTTCCGGCCGGGTTGAACCCTGGCGGGTCGCACGCACTGAGCCGTCTCGATGATGTCGGTGCAAGCGTCTGGCTCAGCCTCTGACTCACCGATCTTGCTGATGAAGACGTGAATCCCTCCAAAGGGGACCCGGTATCCATACTCGATTGAGTCAGCCTCGGGTCCCCAGCCAGCGTCGTCGATGTAGATCTTGCTGCGACGACTCTTAGTCATCCAACCTACGGCATATCCTTCGATCCCTGAGAAGTTGCCCTTCAAGAACTCGAAACCACCGTGCTCTGGCCCCACGGTGGGCACCAACTGTCGTGGTTTTAACCCGGCAGATGCCCTTGTGAAAGGACTTAGGGGTGGAGCCATTGCAACGTAGGTTAGCTCGAAGGGGTTGGACGGGACAAAGGACACAAGGGTTTACCCAAGTTCGGCCCCTCACAACGAGGTAAAAGCCTATGTCCTGCTTCTAGTTGTATTGCTTGAGTTTCGATTACAAGGGAGCGATCACGCTTGACCTAGCTATCGATCAGTTGTTTCTTGAGTTAACCCGCCGCTGGGTCTCGCCTTTATATACACAGGTCGAGGCCCGAGGCTTACAAGAGTCTGAGCCAGATCATAAAACGTGACCAGCCTGGTTTCTAAGTCGCCTTGCCTTACCAGGCAAGCCACCGTATGGCGGTTCACACGTCCGGGTCTTGGGCCACCACCAGGCCCGCCTCTATGAGCCATCGTCTTTACGCTTCATCTTCTTGGGCCTAACTGGGCCTTCTTCACCAAGTCGCCAATAGTGTAACCCGGCCCCTCCTGGACGGGTCACACCTCGGGGTTATATCCCCAACAGTAGTTGTAGCTTCTCCCGAATTGGAAAGTAATACATCAGAGAAAGCCTACACCAACCAGAGAGGAAGCAAATGATGATGATCATGAAACTTCATATCAAGTTACTACTGAACCTCATAGGTCAACCAGAACACGTTTCGCACCAGAGTGGTACGGCAATCCTGTCCTGGAAGTCATGTTGTTGGACAACAGCGAACCTACGAACTATGAAGAAACTATGATGAGCCCAGATTCCGAAAAATGGCTTGAGGCCATGAAATCTGAGATAGGATCCATGTATGAGGACAAAGTGTGGACTTTGGTGGATTTGCCCGATGATCGGCAAGCCATAAAGAATAAATGGATCTTTAAGAGGAAGACGGACGCTGACGGTAATATCACTGTCTACAAAGCTCGACTTGTTGCAAAAGGTTTTCGACAAGTTCAATGGGTTGACTATGCTGAGACTTCTCACCTCGTAGCGACGCTTAAGTCTGTCCGAATCAAGTTAGCAATTGCTGCATTTTATGATTATGAAATCTGGCAAATGGATGTCAAAAACTTGCATTCCTTAACGGGTTTCTTGAGGAAGAGTTGTCCGGAAGTTTTTGTCGATCCTAAAGGTGCTAACAAAGTGTGCAAGCTCCAGCGATCCATCTATGGACTGGTGCAAGCATCTCGGAGTTGGAATATACGCTTTGATGAGGTGATCAAAGCATATGGTTTTATACAGAGTTATGGTGAAGCCTGTATTTACAAGAAAGTGAGTGGGAGCTCTGTAGCATTTCTGATATTATATGTGGATGACATATTGCTGATTGGAAATGATATAGAATTTCTGTATAGCATAAAAGGATACTTGAATAAGAATTTTTCAATGAAAGACCTCGGTGAAGCTACTTACATATTGGGCATCAAAATCTATAGAGATAGATCAAGACGCTTAATAGGATTTTCACAAAACACATACCTTGACAAAGTTTTGAAAGAGTTCAAAATGGATCAATCAAAGAAAGGGTTCTTGCCTATATTCAAGGTGTGAAGTTGAGTAAGACTCAAAGCCTGACCACGGCAGAAGATAGAGAGAGAATGAAAGTCATTCCCTATGCCTCGGCCATAGGTTCTATAAAGTATGCCATGCTATGTACTAGACCTATTGTGTGCCTTGCCATGAGTCTGGCAAGGGGGTACAATAGTGATTCAGGAGTGGATCACTGGACAACGGTCAAAATTATCCTTAGGTACCTAAAGAGGACTAAGGAAATGTTTCTTGGTTATGGAGGTGATAAAGAGTTCGTCATAAAGGGTTACGTCATTGCAAGCTTTGAAACTGATCCGGATGACTCTGAGTCTCAATCTGGATACGTATTGAACGTGGGAGAAATTAGCTATAGTAGCTCTATGCATCGCATTGTAGACATAGATATTTGCAAAGTACACACGGATCTGAATGTTGCAGACCCGTTGACTAAAAACCTCTCTCACAAGCAAAACATGATCACACCTTAGAACTCTTTGGGTGTTAATCACATGGCGCTGTGAACTAGATTATTTACTCTAGTGAACTCGTTGGGTGTTAATCACGTGGCGATGTGAACTAGATTATTGACCCTAGTGCAAGTGGGAGACTGATAGAAATATGCCCTAGAGGCAATAATAAGATGGTTATTATTATATTTCCTTAATCATGATAAAGGTTTATTATTCATGCTAGAATTGTATTGACCGAAAACTTAAATACATGTGTGGATACATAAACAAATACCGTGTCCCTAGTGAGCCTCTACTAGAATAGCTCGTTGATCAAAGATGGTTAAGGTTTCCTAACCATAGACATGAGTTGTCATTTGATAACGGGGTCACGTCATTAGGAGAATGATGTGATGGACAAGACCCAACCATTAGCATAGCATATGATCGTTCAGTTTATTGCTATTGCTTTCTTGAATGTCAAATACATGTTCCTTCGACCATGAGATCATGCAACTCTTCAATACCGGAGGAATACCTTGTGTGCTATCAAACGTCACAACATAACTGGGTGATCATAAAGATGCTCTACAGGTATATCCAAAGGTGTTTCTTGAGTTGGCATGGATCGAGATTGGGATTTATCACTCCGAGTATCGGAGAGGTATCTCTGGGTCCTCTCGGTAATACACATCATAATAAGCTTGCAAGCAAATGACTAAGGAGTTAGTTACGAGATGATGTATTACAGAACGAGTAAAGAGACTTGCCAGTAACGAGATTGAACTAGGTATAGAGATATCGACGATCGAATCTCGGGCAAGTAACATACCGACAGACAAAGGGAATTACGTATGTCGTCATAAGGTTTGACCGATAAAGATCTTCGTAGAATATGTAGGAACCAATATGGGCATCCAGGTTCCACTATTGTTTATTGACCGGAGAGGTGTATCGGTCATGTCTACATAGTTCTCGAACCCGTAGGGTCCTCACACTTAACGTTCGTTGACGATATAGTGTTATACGAGTTATATGATTTGGTGACCGAATGTTGTTCGGAGTCCCGGATGAGATCACAGACATGACGAGGAGCTCCGGATGTCCGGAGGTAAAGATTGATATATAGGACGATGATATTTGGACACCAGAAGAGTTTCGGGATGTACCGGGTAGAAATTGGGTCACCGGAAGGGGGTCCGGACACCCCTGAGAAGTTAATGGGCCATATGGGCCAAAGGGGGAAACACACCAGCCCACAAGGGGCTGGCGCGCCCTCCTAGGCTGCAGACCTTGGGGAGAGAAGGAAAGGGGGGAGTCGGCCTCCCCCTTCCTTTCCTCTCCCCCCTTTCCTACCCCCCTCCGGCAAATATGGAAAGGGGGGGCGCGGCCAGGGCAGGAGCCCAAGTAGGATTCGGCCCTACTTGGGGCGCCTCCTAGCCTCTTCCCTCTTCCCCCCACCTATATATATGTGGGAGGGGGCGCCACACATAGAACCACGACAATCTCTTAGCCTTGTGCGACACCCCCCTCCAGAGTTTTGTCCCTTGGTCATATTTTTGTAGTGCTTAGGCGAAGCCCTGCGGAGATAGCATCACCATCGCCGTCACCACGCCATCGTGCTGCCGGAACTCATCCACTAATTCACCGGCTTGCTGGATCAAGAAGGTGAGGACGTCACCGAGCTGAACGTGTGCTGAACGCGGAGGTGTCGTACGTTTGGTACTCGGTCGGTTGGATCGCGAAGAAGTTCGACTACATCAACCGCATTATTAAACACTTCCGCTTACGTTCTATGAGGGTACATGGACACACTATCCCCCTCGTTGCTATGCATCTCCATGGATAGATCTTGCGTGTGCGTAGAATTTTTTTTTGTTTTCCATGCAACGTTTCCCAACATGAAAGTCATTCCCTATGCCTCAGCCATAGGTTCTATCATGTATGATATGTTGTGTACCAGACCTGATGTGTGCCTTGGCATAAGTTTGGCAGGGAGGTACCAAAGTAATCCAGGAGTGGTGCACTGGACAGCGGTCAAGAACATCCTAAAGTACCTGAAAAGGACTAAGGATTTGTTTCTCGCTTATGGAGGTGACGAAGAACTTGTCGTAAAGGGTTACGTCGATGCTAGCTTCGACACTGATCCGGATGACTCTAAGTCGCAAACCGGATATGTATTTATATTGAATGGTGGAGCTTTTAGTTGGTGCAGTTCCAAGCAGAGCATCGTGGCAGGATCTATGTGTGAAGCGGAGTACATAGCTGCTTCGGAAGCAGCACATGAAGGAGTCTGGATGAAGGAGTTCATATCCGATCTGGGTGTAATACCTAGTGCATCGGATCCAATGAAAATCTTTTGCGACAACACTGGAGCAATTGCCTTGTCGAAGGAATCCAGGTTTCACAAGAGAACCACACACATCAAGAGACACTTCAACTCCATTCGTGAAAAGGTCAAGGATGGAGACATAGAAATTTGCAAGATACATACGGATCTGAATGTAGTAGACCCGTTGACCAATCCTCTTCCGCGAGCAAAACATGATCAGCACCAAGACTCCATTGGTGTTAGATTCATTACTATGTAATCTAGATTATTGACTCTAGTGCAAGTGGGAGACTAATGGAAATATGCCCTAGAGGCAATAATAAAGTTGTTATTATTATATTTCCTTATTCATGATAAAGGTTTATTTTTCACGCTAGAATTGTATTGACCAGAAACTTAGATACATGTGTGGATACATAAACAAATACCATGTCCCTAGTGAGCTTCTACTAGACTAGCTCGTTGATCAAAAGATGGTTAAGGTTTCCTAACCATAGATATGAGTTGTCATTTGATAACGGGATCACATCATTAGGAGAATGATGTGATGGACAAGACCCATCCATTAGCTTAGCATATGATCATTCAGTTTATGGCTACTGCTTTCTTAATCTCAAATACATGTTCCTTCGACCATGAGATCATGCAACTACCAGATACCGGAGGAGTGCCTTGTGTGCTATCAAACGTCGCAACATAACTAGGTGATCATAAAGATGCACTACAGGTATCTCCGAAGGTGTCTATTGAGTTGGCATGGATCGAGATTGGGATTTGTCACTCCGAGTGTCGGAGAGGTATCTCTGGGCCCTCTCGGTAATACACATCATAAGAAGCTTGCAAGCAAAGTGACTAAGGAGTTAGTTACGAGATGATGTATTACGGGAACGAGTAAAGAGACTTGCCAGTAACGAGATTGAACTAGGTATGGAGATACTGACGATCGAATCTCGGGCAAGTAACATACCGACTGTTGGGGATATACCCCACAGTATGACCCGGCCTGATGTATGACCCGGCCGGAATGTGGCGACTCACCGGTGACCCGGCCGGAATGTGGCGACTCACCAGTGACCCGGCTGGGATTTGGCGACTCACTAGTGACCCGCCCGAACTTGGCGACTCACTAGTGACCCGGCAAGCGGGTCAGACAAACGACAGGACCCAATGGCCAAGAAGGCGGCTCATGGGAAGGCCGACTCATGTTATGGTGGGCAGGCTTGAGAGGAAAGGCATAAGGAATATTTCACTTACAAGAGAAGCAAGACTAGGATTCCACTTGTAATAGAGTAGTCCTAATCCTACTAGGACTAGTCATGTAAGCCGCCCCATCAACTTATATAAGGAGGGGCAGGGCACCCCAAGAGGGACAAGTTTAGACAGACAGACAAGTCTTAGACAAGACAAAAGTACATGCTCTCGAGATAGAGGTAGCGTAACACCGCCCTTGTAACCGAGATCATCATCATCATCAATATCAATCAAGCAGGAAGTAGGCTTTTACCTCCACCGCAAGGGGTCGAACCTTGGTAAAATCTCGCGTTTCTCATCCCGCTCAACCCCGTTGAAGCTACCACTTAGATATGTTGGCCTCATGACTAAGTCCTCACACTAGGACATCTGTCGTGACAAAACCATGATAGTTGGCGCCCACCGTGGGGCCAGTGCATGGTGGTGTTGAGTTCTTGGAGGGTTCTCTCCTAGGGATCGAGAAGTTTGCAATTTTCCAGATGAAGAAAGACTCAGCTCGGAAGGATATGCATCGGCGTCATCGTTCCAGATTTTACAATCCGTAAGATTTGAGTCAGAGAAGAATTAGGGTTACGGTCTATCCGCTGCCGCCGTCATGCGATTTATTCAGTTGTTTTAGAGTCGCCAAGACAGAGATCTGAAAGGAACGCATCAGATCAAACCAATGTCTCACGTGTGACTGCTCATCCGAAAAAGACTCGGACATGGATTATTCAAGGCAGCCACGATCTGGAGGAGAAGGGGGTGATGACCCACCTTGGTGACCTCGCCGGCATGACGACCCGCCTCGGTGACTCGCCCCCACTTTCTAAGCCACCTCCCCTGCCACGGCCCGTTGCCGGGCCGCCTTTCGCCTCCTTGCCACAAGTCTCCCACATGAGGGTCTAGTACTACAAGTCAACCGGCAAGCCGCCCAGAGCGACGGTCTCATCTCGTCAGTTCACCTCGCCGTTGCTACGGCCTCTGTTGGGGATATTACTACTGGGTATAAACCGGCCAGGAGAGGCCAGGGTTATCCCCATAATGAGTTACTATACTTGAAGCCCACGAAGACAAAGATGGAGGCGCTTTATGAAGGCCCAGGGCCCAACGGCGGATTAAGGCCTGTAGACATAAACCGACATTGATATGTAAACTTGTGCTATAAGATAGAAAGAGTAGAGACCGAGCCGGACATGTTCATGAGCCGGCCTCGGGATCCTGTAAACCGACGGGCGTCAACCCGTGTATATAAGGGGACGACCCGGTGGCGGTTTGGGGAGGACGGACAACAACTCGAGAGCCAGGCATAGCGGATTCGCTCCCTGGTCATCAAAACCCTAGCAATTCCACAACAACTGGATTAGGCCTTTACCTTCACCGCAAGGGGCCGAACCAGTATAAACTCTCTGCGTCCCTTGTCCGCTTTAACCCCTTTAAGCTAACCCATCGCGATGGCTCCGCGACTAAGTCCTTTCTCTAGGACATCTGCCGTGACAATACCACGACAGTTGGCGCCCACCGTGGGGCTATCACACGATGGTTTCGAGTTCTTAGAGGGCAGCTTCGAAGGACTCAAGGGATACGCTGTGGGCCGGATGACCAAAAGTCGTCGCGGCAAGCTCTACATCGACGACACAGGCTGGGGCCCCGAGGCCGGTTCAATTGAGTACGGGTACCGGGTCCCCTTCGACGGCATTCACGTGTTCATTGGCAAGATTGGCGAACCGGGCCCTGAGCCGGACATCTGCACCGACATCGTCGAAATGGCTCAGCGTGCGAGATCTGCCCGGGTTAAGCCTGTCATGAAGCATGCCTTCGTGGGAGTCATCCACGGAGTGGAATCTGAAGATAGATCGGAATATGATGGCGAAACCGTTGTTTATTCCGGTGACGAGTCATCTACTGGAGAGACTGAGTCATTGTACCAGCTGCAGGATGGCCGGTTTCGTGGTTGTTCCGATGGCGACAGTATTCCGGACTCTCTTGACCCGCCAAGCCGGGTTGCGATCTTCATGGCCGGTACACAGTCAGCGCCACAATCTTCGACCGCTGCGGCGATGATCTCCGGTTCAGCAGCGGCGACGGCAGCTAGGGCAGGAGGCCCTGCGCCACCGCCGGCTCAGGCTCTGTCCGATTTATTCGACACCTTGGCAGCACTGTTAGCGGCCGAAGTCAGCTCGGTGAATCAGGAGCGGCACAACGCAGAAGTGGCAAAGGTGAAGGATCAGATAGCCCAAGCCAAGGTGGATTTGGCAGCTGAAAACACCAGGATGGCTGCAGAGCGGGCCGAGTTAGATGCACAGGCCTATCGTCTTACGTTGGATCAGAACGCGTCAAATGATGTAATGAGGAGAAGGTACCGATCTCACCTACCTCCAGTTTACGAATCCAGGAATCTCATCAATACGCCAGGGGCCAGAACCAGCAACCAGCCAGTGGTAAACCGGGTAGAAGCGCCTGGAACGGGGACGCCGGTTCAGCCACGCGCAATGGATCCGCCACTTCAGAATATCCCATCCCAGCATGTGCCCATGCCTCCGGGTCATTACTCCAACCCCTTGGATAACATAGTCGCGGCCGCTTCACGATTGGCAGCCCTTCTAGTCGATGGTGAGTCCCATGTATCGGTGGAGACGCGACGGGCTAGGGAGCTCCTTCGGACAGCTTTGACTCAGCAATAGGCCTATTCGTACAGTCGCGAGAGAATTCATTCCACCCCCCGCCCAAGCCGGAGTTACAGCAGGCATGTTGATGAACCGGCTGTGTCTAGCAGTGCCCGCAACCGTAATCCGCCACGAGGCCATAACCCGGCGGGTGGCGGTGTTGATGCTCAGGATGTGGTGGACCGTGCTAGGGCACGTCGAGAGGCTGAGTTAGCAACACAGAACGCGGCCCATCAGCTTACTCCGGTTCGTCCAACAACTTCGGTGGAACCAGGGGTTACCTCTAGTTCTTTGGGGGTGCCGTGTCTCATCCCAGCATTACGCAATGTACGACTGCCGAAGGACTTCAAGGGCCCACGTAAAGTGCCGAATTACACTGCCGATTTATCCCCCGAGTCGTGGGTGGAGAGTTATGAGATGGCGATGGAGATGCTGGACGTAGAAGATGCGGCATGTGCTAAGTACTTCACCATGATGTTGGAAGGGACAGCTCGCACTTGGTTGAAAAACCTACCAGCTAACTCCATTGGGTCATGGGCCGAGCTAAGAGCCCGGTTTATTCAGAATTTCAAAGACACGTGCAAACAGCCCATGTCAATTATGGATTTAGCTGCCTGTGTCCAGGAGGAAGGAGAATCAACAACCCATTGGGTGCGCCGGGTTTCAGAGATTTTGCATTCATCGGACCGCATCAACGCTGATACGGCCGTTTTGACGTTGGAAGGCAATTGCCGGTTTACGTCTCTTAAGTTGAAGCTGGGACGGCTCAAACGCCATTGCAATGACATGGGGACACTTATGGCAGCTCTGGTGAAATATGCCGACTCTGATAGTACCAAGGACCATGAATCTGATGATGACAGGGCAGGAAAGGGAAAGAAGGGTGGCAGCACCAAAGGGCAGCAGCATAACTCGGCGGGGCATGGAAACAGCGGTAAGCGTAAAGCGGATAACAGTTCAGATTTTGTAGTTAATACCAACACGCAGGGTAATGGTCAGCGTCAGAAGGGTAAACCGCCCCCGCGTGGAAGAGAACCAAGTCCCAATCCGGAGCGCCTGAATTACCTGTTGAACCAGCCCTGCCCAAAGCACGGATCGCGGGACAAGCCGACCACGCACCTCTGGAAGGATTGTTATATTATGCGAGAGTTCAAAGATTCTGATTTTTTCTAGAATGATAATGGACCAGCTGGCGGTTCAGGCCCCGGGTCTCATGGGCCGGGTTATGGTGGAGGCAGTTCCGGTTCAGGATTCCATGGTAATCAAAGAGGACCTGGCAATCAAGGCAATCAAGGCAACCAAGGTGGTTATAATCATCAGGGGAACCAACAGCAGCAGCAGCAGTCGGGTTACCAGAGCAACCCGAAGCAGTTAAACAGTGGACAGTACCATGTCTTCACCACCAGCCTGTGCAAGCGCGATCAGAAGCTTCATAAAAGGGCAGTAAACTCCATTGAACCGGCGGTGCCCCGTTACTTACGCTGGTCTGAACAGCCCATTGTGTGGAGTCGAGAGGATCATCCGCCTCGGGTTGATAATCTGGGTCATCTGGCGTTGGTGGTGGCACCTCAGGTGGGAGGTTACAAGTTCACTAAAGTACTCATGGATGGGGGGAGTAGTATCAATATCCTTTATTATGAAACCTTCCGTCGCATGGGGTTAACAGATAAAAATCTTAAACCGTCCAGCACGGTCTTCCATGGTGTGGTGCCTGGTAAATCGGCATACCCGGTCAGTAAGATAGCTCTGGAGGTTGCTTTTGGTGATGAGCATGATTCAAGATCAGAAACATTGACCTTTGAAGTGGTGAAAATCAAGAGCCCGTATCATGCCCTGTTTGGGCGGCCGGCTTATGCTAAATTCATGGCGAGGCCCTGTTATATCTATCTGCAGCTCAAGATGCCGGGTCATAAGGGGACCATCACGGTACATGGGAGCCGTAAGATCGCTTTGGAATGTGAAGAAGGTGATGCGGCTTATGCTGAGTCGGTTTGTGCAACAGAGGAGTTGAAGTTTTACAAAGACAATGTTGATCCGGCAGATATGACTTCCTTGAAGAAGCCAACTACAGAGCATGATCCGGCCTTGAAGTTTAAGTCGGCTGATGAGACTAAGCTGGTTGATTTCGTTCCTGACGATTCATCCCAGCAGTTCAGCATCAGCGCTACCTTGGATCCGAAATAGGAAAGCGCGCTCATCGAGTTCATCCGTGAGAACCGGGACATCTTTGCGTGGAAGCCTTCTGACATGCCAGGTGTACCGAGGGAACTCACTGAGCACACTCTTAACGTTGATCCCAAGTTTAAACCGGTCAAGCAGTTTCTCCGCCGGTTCAATGAAGAAAGACGCAAGGCTATTGGTGAGGAAGTGGCCAGGCTCTTGGCATCTGGCTTTATTGTTGAGCTATTTCATCCTGAATGGTTGGCTAATCCGGTGCTAGTACTTAAGAAGAACGGCACTTGGCGTATGTGTGTGGACTACACAGATTTGAACAAGGCTTGTCTAGCGGATCCTTTTGCCCTCCCTCGTATTGATCAAATCATTGATGCTACGGCGGGTTGCGAGCGTTTGAGTTTTCTGGATGCCTATTCTGGCTACCATCAGATCAAAATGGCAGTTAAGGACCAGGAGAAGACAGCTTTCATAACTCCCTTTGGAGCCTTCTGCTATGTGTCTATGCCCTTTGGGCTAAAGAGTGCCCAGGCGACTTATCAGCGCTGTGTGCAGAACTGTCTTCATGATCAGATCGGCCGCAATGTTCATGCTTATGTGGATGATATTGTGGTGAAATCCAGAGAGAAGGAGACATTGATAGATGACTTGAAGGAGACCTTTGATAACCTCCGGGTTTATAAGATGATGCTTAATCCGGCCAAATGTGTCTTTGGTGTACCGACAGGCAAGCTCTTGGGCTTTCTGGTGTCTAACAGGGGCATTGAAGCTAATCCGGAGAAAATCAAGGCCATAACTTCTTTGGCTAAACCGAAGTGCATCAATGATGTTCAACGCTTGGCAGGCCGGATTGCAGCCTTGAGCCGATTTATCAGTCGCCTCGGGGAGAAGGCTATCCCTTTATATCAGATGCTGAAGAATACGGATAATTTCGTCTGGAGCGACACCGCCAATGAAGCGTTTGAGGATTTAAAGCGGCAGCTAGCCGAGCCGCCTGTCCTTGCTGCTCTTGTTGATAAAGAGCCTTTGCTGTTATATGTGGCTGCCAATGCCCGGGCAGTTAGCGTGGCTATTGTGGTGGAGCGCAAGGAGACCGGAAAGGAGTATCCGGTTCAACGGCCGGTTTATTACATCAGTGAGGTACTTATTGAGTCTAAGCAAAGGTACCCACATTGGCAGAAGCTAGTGCATGGAGTTTTTATGGCGAGCCGGAAGCTTAAGCAATATTTCTAGGGTCATCCCATCACTGTGGTCAGCTCTGCTCCTTTGGGGGAAATAATCCAGAACAGGGAAGCGACTGGCCGGATTGCCAAGTGGGCCATTGAGCTTGGACCTCACGGGTTAAATTATGTGCCTCGGACGGCAATCAAATCACAAGCATTGGTGGATTTCATCAATGATTGGACAGAGTTACAGGCGCCAGAAGAGAAGCCGGATCATACTTATTGGACTATTCATTTTGATGGGTCCAGGAAATTGGAGGGCTCGGGGGCTGGAGTCGTATTAACTTCCCCACGAGGTGATAAGTTTTGTTATGTTCTCCGTTTAATGTTCCCTTACACTAACAATGCAGCTGAATATGAGGCCTTACTCCACGGTCTTCAGATGGCTAAGGAGATGAATTTGAGCGGGGTTAAGTGCTTCAGTGACTCGGACCTGGTGGCTCAACAAGTGTCTGGTACATGGGATTCTAAGGATCCGCTCATGGCTGCATATCGTCGAGAGGTGGATATTGTTGCAGGTCACTTCAAAGGCTATCAGGTTGATCATGTGGACCGGCGGAAGAATGAAGCAGCGGATGCTTTAAGCCGTTTGGGTTCCCAGCGTAAGCCGGTTCCACCCAACGTCTTTTTGGATGTGCTGCATAATCCGTCGGTTAAACTTCCCATAGAGGAGGATCTGGCTATTCCTGATCCGGAGGCTCAATTGTTGGCAGCACTTCATGTTATTCCGGATTGGACCGTCCCATATCTGGCGTACATGAACCGGGGCGAGTTACCAGAGGATGAGACTTTGGCCAGATAGATAATCCGGCGATCCAAGTCAATGACTATTGTCAATGGCGAATTACATCACTGCAGTGTAACAGGGGCGTTTCAACGTTGTGTATCTCCTGAAGAGGGCCGTGAGATCCTGTGTGAGATCCATGAAGGGGATTGTGGTCACCATGCTGGTTCAAAGTCCCTGGTAGCTAAAGCTTTTCGTCACGGTTTTTATTGGCTGACGGCTCATGCTGATGCGGAAGACTTGGTGAAAAAGTGCGATGGTAGTCAGAAGTTTTCACGCCGAGCTCATGTTCCGGCCCAGGAATTGAGGATGATTCCAATCACTTGGCCGTTTGCAACTTGGGGGCTGGATATGGTTGGGCCCTTTAAGAGATCCAAGGACAAGAAGACCCACCTTTTGGTGGCGGTTGATAAGTTTACTAAGTGGGTGGAGGCAGAGCCAGTCAGTAAGTGTGATGCAGCTACGGCGGTTCAATTCATCAAGAAGGTGATTTTCCGGTTTAGCTTTCCGCATAGCATTATAACTGATAATGGTACTAATCTGTCCAAAGGTGCTATGAAAGAGTTCTGTCAGCGTGTGCACATCCGACTTGACGTATCTTCAATGGCTCACCCCCAATCTAATGGTCAAGCGGAGAGAGCCAATCAGGAGATCTTGAGAGGCATCAAGCCCCGGCTTATGGTTCCTTTGCAACGGACGCCGGGTTGTTGGGTGGAGGAGTTACCTTCTGTGTTATGGAGCATCAATACCACGCCCAACAGGTCTACGGGTTACACACCTTTCTTCATGGTCTACGGAGCAGAGGCGGTTCTCCCGAGTGACATCCGTCATGACTCGCCTCGTGTGGCGGCTTATGTTGAAGCTGATAATGAGAAGGCACGGCAGGAAGCACTTGACCTGTTAGATGAGGAGCATGACATTGTAGCAGCCCGTTCGGCGATTTATCAGGAAGATCTGCGTCGTTATCACAGCCGCCGGGTTAGAACCAGAACTTTTCAAGAAGGCGATCTGGTGCTCCGACTCATCCAGGATCAGACTGATATGCACAAGTTATCCCCGCCTTGGGAAGGACCCTTCGTGGTCAGCAAGAACCTACACAACGGGTCATACTACCTAATCGATGTTCGAGAGCACAAAGACTCACGTAAATCGGAGGAGAAGACCCACCGGCCGTGGAATATCGCTCATCTACGGCCTTACTATACCTGAGCCCTAGGCTCTGCTTATGTACATAGTTATGACAATGTATATATTATGATCAATATAATAAACCGGAGCCTCAGCTAAAGCGGGGTATGTGTTGTTTTTTCTTACATCATGTGTGGTTACATGGAGGTTTCTGTTTATAAAGCGGCGTCCGGTTTACCCCTTGATTCGGCTTATCAAGCCATATATATAAATCACTTGGGGGCTTGGTCGTATTCGAACCTTAGCTACACCTCTTGATAGGCGCAAGGCCACCAGAAAAATCACTTGGGGGCTTGGTCATATTCGAACCATAGCTACACCTCTTGATTGGCTCAGAGCCAAAAATAAAAATTACTTAGGGGCCAAAGAGAGTGTTCCAAAAGAACAACTCAAACATAGGCACCCACTGAGCACAGCTCAAAATATTGCTTGGGGATTCTTTGCTATCGCAATGAACAAAGAATCTACACTTGTAATAGGCTATCAAGCCACGGCTTGGAAGCCTGGTGTATACACCTAAAACCCCGGGTTAGCCTGCCTTTTTTAAGTAAGTCACTCCGTCGAGGTAAACCTGGTATGACCCGTCGAACTTCGACAAGTCAATCTCATAAGACCCTGAACTTGTCAAAGTTAAAACGACGATTGGTTAAAGATTGAGGTCCATCTTAAAAGGCTTTGTAAAATGGTTTAACTCAGCGGCCTGGCAGCCCAAGAAAAGCCTCGAATTTGGGGCCTGGCAGCCCGTGAAAAGCCTCGACTACAAGTTTTCATATGCTTTTATTTGCCAAGTTTTTTCTCCTTTGATGAGATTTATGATGATTTTGGTAAACCGGAGTTAATCAACCCGACTCGGCTTTCAACTACAAGTTGTCAGTACATGATTAGTCATAATCCGGTGCTTATTAACCCGGTCTGGTTTTGACTATAAGTCGCCAGTATTATATATGAGTAATCCGGTGTTTTTTCACAACCCGGTACGGGTTTATCATAAACCGGCACAATATGGAAGGAGTTATCAATACTCATGATTAGGGGTATCGCCCTTACTACAAAAGTTGGTCAACCTACGATGTGATTCAATGTCACAGGTATCATTTATTTTCATATTTGATTATTTTTAACAGCCTTGTTTATAAACCCAGGCTATATGTTTGGGCATCATGACCCGTCCGGTGGTAAACCGCCAGGACAAGTTCAACTTTTTGTATGCAGGAACAGCCTGAATAAATCGCTCTGGATTATGAACATCATATATCTTAAGCATGGTGAATTAACGGTATCAAGCAAAGTAAATATGCACGATGGCATAGCAGACCAAGTGTTTAAACTAGCCTATTACAAGGCGTTTCAGTGCCCAAAAGAGTAATTGTTTTTTGGCAAGTATTGCAGCACGCGGAAGGTTAAATCGGCCTCCGGATCATGACTCGTCACCGGGCTGCCCTGACGGTTGTGGATCGCCTTGCGCCGGTTCATCCCCTTCCTCTCTACCCAGCGGCTGGAAGTTAATGGTGGCCCAATCGATCCCAGTTAAGGCTTGGAACACAGCTTCATCGCTTATAAGTGTTGACGGTTCAACGTCAGGGGCATAGGTGTGCTTACGGATTGGCGGGATAAGATTTTGAGCCTCAGGGGTTGGTGCAGCAGCCCGTTTGTTGTTGACATCATAACTCGCCTGATAATATGAAAGATCAGTTTCTTCAGCCAGTTGGCAAGCCAGTGGACGTACTTCCCGGTTTATTGCTCGGAGGTCCTCATTGCCAAATTCTGATCCGTCTTCTTTTAAGCTTGGATAGCCTTTAGCCACATCCACCAGATCAAGATCAGGCACCCATGCTTTTGCCCGGGTTAGTGCGGTCAGAGCACCAGCC
The DNA here is from genome assembly GCA_011799875.1 of Thinopyrum elongatum. Classification (NCBI taxonomy): domain Eukaryota; kingdom Viridiplantae; phylum Streptophyta; class Magnoliopsida; order Poales; family Poaceae; genus Thinopyrum; species Thinopyrum elongatum. The sequence goes on from CM022297.1 coordinate 53,989,783, forward strand.
CTGGCAGCAGATCTCTTTAGCTCTTCTACCCGGACAGGCAGCATTGACAACCTTTCTAAGGTCTCCTTGATTAAAGTTGGGGGCGGCTTGTTGTGAGAAGCAGTGCAGATGATCCGTTGCGCGCCGGTATATAACTGCTCTATAAGAGTATAGGCAGCCTTCAGTTTCTTCTATACGTCAGAGCCCAGATGACTAATGCGAGTTCCTGCGCCATTACAAACATCAGTAAACCGGCAATGTATGGGATGATATGTTGAAAATTTAAAGCCAGGATATTTACCAAACACAGCAGCAGTCATGGCATGTATTTGCCGCTTTACACCAGTTAGCTCGTCTACCACCGGTTTAAGAGCTGCTTCTGCATCCTCAGCTCTTTTTTGCAATGCGGATTTTTCTGTGTCCCAATCCGCCCGCTCCTTGTTGAAACTCTCCTTCAGCTTTTCCATAGCGGCTAAGGCACTGGTCAGCTCATCTTTGGTTTTGGAGGTTTCTGCCTGCTGGGACTTGATGTTTTCTTGTAGATCAGCGGTTTGAGTTTCCTTTTTGCTCAGCTCAGCCTATAAGAGACAAACATATCATGAGTTGGCAGTGCATATTTGAAGTACCAAGCACATAACAAGTTATGCACCTGATACTTGGGGGCTAATGCATATTTGCTCGTAATCAGAAATTTCTACAAGTCCCAAGTGCAATACAAGTATTACTCTTGGCACTTGGGGGCTAATGTATGCTTGCTCAAAGTGACATTATGAGTATTCTTCTAAAAGTCCCGGTGCATCTTCATCAGTTAAACCGGCCCTTAGGGACTATACCGGCGAAAGTTATAATATTGCAATTCTAAGGTACCGGTTCATCTTAGAAAGATAACCCGGCCCTTGGAGGCTAAGCATGCAAAGTTGAGATATTACAAAGTCCTAGTTTAGATTACTATCATAAACCGGCACTTGGGGGCTACTGGAGTTAATATTTGGAATTGAACACAAGAGAGAAGCAGTTATGCAGTTACCTCATATCGCTCCTTCATTAGATTCACTAAATCGGCTTCAAAGTCGCGGCTTGTGTACAGGCGGTTTAAAAAACCAGAATGGATGTCTTGGGCGTTGAGGTGAGCATAGGTTGACAAATCTGTGTTCCATTTGCCTTTGCCCATAGCAGAAACCTCGTCCTTGGCACTATGCTTCGATAAAGCAACAGGATTGCCAGGAGCGGTGTGGCCGACGCCAGTAATCATAATATCATCTTCTTTATCATCAGCAGCCTTCACGGGAGTTGACGGTTTATCAGCAGCCTTAGCTGGGCTGGCCGACTTATCATCCGCGCGAGCCGGGCTAGTCGGTTTATCAGTGTGGCCTATGGTGTCAACTTCTGTTTGTTCAACTATCAAGTTATAATCTTGAGGCGGTGGATCATCATGTGTAACATCAATATTTGTTCTTTCCAGATCTGGAGTCTTCTCCGGTTCAATATCCACATTGTCATCAGACGGTTTATTTAACCAGGCCTTCTTACTGGGTCTAGGCTTGGCACTGAGAAGAACAAACATAAAGATCAGTACAATATGCAAACATAACACATTAAGGATAAGATTAAAGCATAACCTACCAAGGGACCGTCTTGAGGGTTGGAAGTTGTGTGGCCGTTGACTCGCTAGAGGACGAATTAGGTGTTCCCTGATAATTTGAATCAGACGGATTAAGAGGCTGTCGAAAACAACCCGCCTTGGGGCAAGAAATATCAGGAGTATAAGAGACCTCTGATCGACGTTTCCGGACCGGAGTGTTCGCTAAACCGGCAGAGGTAACTACCTGGCCACTGTGCCGGGTTGTGCGGCGGGCTTCATGTTGCTGCTTCTTCAAAAGAAAGTTTGGGTCCAAGTGAGCTAAGGGGTGAGAAAATTTTATTTTCCGGTTTGCTTGACGGATTTTCTGTGTTGGCAGAGTGTCTGAACCGGAAGAAAGGATAATTACCTCTGCATCGTCAGCCTGGCTGCCTTCAGCGTCATCCTGATAATAGTCATTGTCAATAAGGTGTATGAAAAAAGAACCAAGAGAGTCAAGTTCTACCTCTGAGTCCGGATTAGCCAGATCCGCATCAGCATTTGGTTCAGAAGATTCAGTGGTCCTCTTCTTGGCAGGTTTCTTGGTGACCTTGGTCTTCGGGCGAAGTGGTTTTGCCGGTTTATCCTGTGGTTTGGCCGGTTTATCTTGTGGTTTTTTCTTCCAGAATGGGTTATCGCCCTGTGAAAGATGGACAAAATTTTGAGGCTATCTGAAAAGGGGTAAACTAAAACAAGAAAGTTGTGATTCTTATAGTTGGCGGTTTATTGGAGACGCAGAAAGGGCTTAACCCGGTCTGGCTACAGACAGCTTCCGGTTCATTCAGTATTTTCTTGACAGCCTCAGTAACTTTGGCTTCTGTTAGCTAGATGTCGATGTGTCGTTGAGGGTCTTTCAAATCCCCTGTGTACTCACACATTAAACCGGGGCGCCGGCTTAAGGGCAGAACGCTCCAAGATATCCAACAGCGAACAAAGTCGACACCTGTCAAACCGTTTGCCATAAAGGCTCTGAGCTTTGACAATTGTGGTGCATAGTTGGACCGTTCCTTGGCAGTCAGCCTTTGAGGGAAGGTATGAGTGTTGCTAAGCCGGTGGGGAAGGTAACCCGGCAGAGGATTTTCATCAGTTGGAGATGTGTCTTTGCAGTAAAACCAAGTCTGATTCCAGTCCTTGGGGTGACTATGAAGCTTGGCATGAGGGAAGCTGACATCCTTCCTCTTTTGAATTGCCATTCCACCAAGCTCAGTGTTGGGTCCGTCTGTGAACTCTGTGCGATGGTTTAAATAAAAGAAATCCCTGAACAGTTCAACTGTGGGCTCCTCTTGAAGATAGGCCTCACAAAATACTTGGAAATTGCAAATATTGGACACAGAGTTTGGTCCAATATCTTGAGGGTGGACTTGGAAGCTGGCCAGCACATCCCGGAAAAATTTTGAACCGGGAGGGCTAAAGCCTCGACCCAGATGGTCAGTAAATACAACTACTTCTCCGTCCTTGGGTTCAGGAGGATTTTCCGGACCAGGGGCCGTCCAGTGGATGACTTCTTTCTTGGCTAAAGCTCCAGTTGTGACACATCTGTTTAATTGCTCTTCAGTAACCCGGGAAGGAACCCAGTTGCACTCGTAAACTTGTTTGGCCATTTCAATGGGAAGCTGAAACATATTTATTGCCGGTTTAAGATTTATGACGGGCGAGCATAAAGCAATGCAAGATGAGCAGAAGCAAAGGTATATGCATATTGTTAAACCGGAGTTTGATATTACTAAACCGGAGTCTGACAATGGAGAAGGTGCAAAGATCAATGAATCGGCGGTTTAAGAGGGGACTAATGATGCCTACCGGAATATTGTTCTTTGACAAAGCTAAACCGCCTATATTGGTATGAAAGATACAGATCTACAATACCTAAGTGAGGGAAAAACAAGTTTCACAAAGTGATATGATAATTTCAGATCTGTAGTGCGACAGAAAACTAGAATATACTCAGACCTAAACTTCAGGTACTTAAACAGTTCATCAGGTTCAGATGAGTTTTTTTGTATGAAAGGGATGCTCTAATGGGGAAAAAGGGAGCTTTAACTACAAAGGCACCGGAAAATATCAGATCTAACTTGCCATTTGCGCTACTGAGAAGAACAGGGAAGAACAGTTCTAGAACTTCGAAGAACTCCGATGAGTACAAACCCTAATGATAAGATCTAGGGTGGAAGGAGAGAAGGCTTACCAGTATCAAAGGAACAGCGGAGAGGCGTCACGGCTTTCTGGTACGATCAGGGTGATGCAGCAGCCTTTGTTGGGGCAGATGTGAAGGTCGACGGCGGCGGCAGAGCTCCAACGTTCGGGCAACGCGAGGAAGAGGACGATGTGAAGGGGCACGAAGGGGAAAAATGAAAAGGACCCTTCGGCTTTATTTATAAGGTGAATGGATAAGTGACAGGCGTGAGAATCGAGGAGCCCAAAGCTGGATATGTGGCAGAGTTGTCGCCTCGATTGTTGAAGGCTCATTAATGAAGGTGAGAGATATACCATTTTTAATAACAGGTGATGTCATGGCGGTTTATCAAGATGCTGGAAGATGACGTCGTGGCGGTTTACGAGATTTATGCGAAGATGCTGAAAGAAGAATTTTTCTCAAGCTGAAGATTGACATGAACCAGTTCAAATCAATCTGGGGCCTAATGTTGGGGATATTACTACTGGGTATAAACCGGCCAGGAGAGGCCAGGGTTATCCCCATAATGAGTTATTATACTTGAAGCCCACGAAGACAAAGATGGAGGCGCTTTATGAAGGCCCAGGGCCCAACGGCGGATTAAGGCCTGTAGACATAAACCGACATTGATATGTAAACTTGTGCTATAAGATAGAAAGAGTAGAGACCGAGCCGGACATGCTCATGAGCCGGCCCCGGGATCCTGTAAACCGACGGGCGTCAACCCGTGTATATAAGGGGATGACCCGGCGGCGGTTTGGGGAGGAAGGACAACAACTCGAGAGCCAGGCATAGCGGATTCGCTCCCTGGTCATCGAAACCCTAGCAATTCCACAACAACTGGATTAGGCCTTTACCTTCACCGCAAGGGGCCGAACCAGTATAAACTCTCTGCGTCCCTTGTCCGCTTTAACCTCTTTAAGCTAACCCGTCGTGATGGCTCCGCGACTAAGTCCTTTCTCTAGGACATCTGCTGTGACAATACCACGACAGCCTCGATGAGAGCCGCCCCGCTGGAGCTTCTGCTGCAAGCCGCCGGTCGCTGCCTCACCTTCCGGCGGGCCTCACCTCTACCGCGTGGCCGCAACACCACCAAGTCGATGCCAGCATCATCACCCGGCATGCCTGCCTCCGCTGCCATACTTCGCTCCAAGCCGCCGCTATGTGGATTTCGCATTGAGTCGCCTCCATCACCTCGGAACTGCTGGCTTTCCACCGCCGCCGGCCTTTGCTCTGCCGGTTCTGACCCTGCGGTTGGCTTCAGCCGCCGCCGTCGCGTGGCCTACCTCGCCTGCGACCTCAGCCGTTGTGGCCTGCTGCTGCGCCGCCCCGTGCCGCCGCCACCGTGGCGGACGCGCTGAGCCGCTTCAACCTCTGAGATGCATGCGCGCTGTGACTTCCAAGTATTCCTACATTGCCGTCTTCAGCCCAGAGATCGAGGCCGAGTCGTCGTCGCGACCTCGCTCCACCTTCCGTGGAGTCGCTGCCAACCTAACCCGCCTTACGGCCTGCCCTCGCCGGAGCAGCGTCGAGCTGCCTCCCTCAACCCACCCCGCCAGCACCTCACCTTCCGACGGCCCGAGCCGAACTCCGCCGTCGTGGCCGCTCGCCCCTGAGTCACCGAAATCCTCAACCGTCGTGACTCGCCCCGACGGGTTACTTCCACAAATGTGGTTTCGAGTAGCCGCTCTCCACCGTTACACATCGGGCCACCCTGCCTCGCTTCGCCATCGCACCTGCGAGTCGGCCGCCTCGCCCTGGATGAGCCGGCGCCGCTCCGAGTCATCCCCGCCCCGTGCTGCCTCGCTGAACCGCCGGCCGACGGAGCAGTTTCCGAGCCACTACCACTGTCGTGCCTGCGAGCCGAACCCGCTTCCACTGGCCTCCGCCGAGCTATCCACGCACTGGGTATCCTCTACCTCCGAGTTTTCACTTCAAGTTGCTACCTCCGCCGTGGTCAACCAAAAGATGCCGCCTCGACTTCGCGCTTCGCGGGCCCCCTCTGCCACGAGCCGCTTTCAAGCCACCAGACGCGCCCGCGCCCTCGTGCGTCGTGCCGTCTTTGGTCTCCTCCGCCTGCTTCAAGTCACCGCGGTCACAACCGCGGTATCCACTGTTGTGGCCGCCATCGCATCGACTCACCTTGCTCCAAGCTAGAGTCGCTCACCATCTGCCTTAAGTCGCCACTATCGAGCTGCCGCTCGCCTTCACCACGGATTCAGCCGAAGCCTTGCTTTGAGCCGCCTGCGCTCGGCCGAGCTCCTCAACTCCGCAGCCGCACCAACGCTGCAAGTCGGCCCCCGCCAGATTCCGCCTCTGCTTCGGCCGCTGGAGGAGCCGCCTCGCTCCACCTTGGCTGTGCCGCCTCTGACTCGTCAGCATGCTCCGCTACCCCGGTCTCCGCCATCTGCCATGGACCAGAGCCTCCGGGCCACCCTGGCCGCAACCACCAGAACGGCCACGAGCCACCCGGCCTCCATGAGCTGCCCGGCCTCCGGGCCACAAGCCGCCCTGGATGAGCCGCCGTCGCCTTGCCTGAGCCGTCCACCGCACCTCCACTATCTCCGCGGCTGGCTCTGCCCTCTCCACGGCAGCCTTCTCTGCCTCTCGGATCATGCCTCCCCTGCGCGTGACCTGCCAACACCGGTTCTGCCATGCCTCGTTCTACCTCGCCGAGCCGCCTCCAACTCTGCAAGCTGCTGCATTAACGCGCCGGTTACTCCCGTGCGCTCTTCTGTCAGAGAAGAGAAAAAGATAAGATGAGGCCGATTGGAGGAAAAGGTAGTGGGCTGGCTGCGAAAAGAAAGTTTTTTGTTTGTAATGGATGGGCTGTACCATAACCAGGTTATCTACGGACGTTATATACAGATCATCCATCATCCGAATAAGTCAGGTGAAATCAATCCATTCAAATTTTTTGATACATTTTTATTCTTTCGAGAACAATTACTCTCGCCTGCAATATCTTTTATGCAGGACAATTATTCACGACAAAAGTGGTTTATACCATGGGTATGGAACACACGCTGACAACATTTTGCACCAACGTTCGTCCGTGCCACACTACCCAGTGAATGGACGTGCACAAGTCACCGCCCCTGCGGCCCGGTCTACATCAATTCATCGGGACTGCGCTTGCTCGCTGCTCAACGAACATGCGTAAGCCGCCGCCCCTGCGGTTCGGTCTATGTCAGTTTGCCGGGACCGCGCCTGCGATTGATTCGCCCGTCCGCACTGGCTTAAAACGCTGCGGCCGACTCATCTGTCCGCACCCGCGGCCGACTCGCCCGCGTTCGCGCTACCTCTGATGCCGTGGCCGTTTTTACCGTCCGCCACCACGGTCTGGTCTACATCAACACACTAGAGCCGCACCCATCTGCACAAGCTGTTTAGTGAGTGCACGCAAGTTGCCGCTCTTGCGGCCCAATCTATTCGAACAACTGATCTGGAGCAAATCATAATATATTATCAGCCTCCGCCTGCACCGGATGATTCAATGGACAGGCGCATAAGTCGCCACCACTGCGGTTTGTTTAGCTTCAACAACCGGCCGGGACGAACCATCGTCTGAGTTACTCTCACAATTCATACGGGATCATTTATAACCCGCCGTGGTCGACCTCAACCTTCCGTGGATTCACATCGCATTATCAACGCCAAGGATATACAATGAGTGTTGCGAAGATCATCAACTCGCCACCTTGGCTCCAGCTTCAAAACATTCCAGCGTTTCACTGTTCAACTATATGCCGGTTTATATCAAGGTCAAGTATGGAGAATTTCAAGCCAATTCCTTGAGTCGTCTTAAGACTCGAGGGCTACACAGATATGACTCAGCAATGTTTGCCGATTTCAGCAAATTCAAGAACCCCGTTCATCAAAGGGAAGACAACCCGGTCCCGGAGACTACTGCCACATTGGTGAAAAATTAAAGGCTGTTAGAATATTTCTGGCTTAAAAAGTACGGGGCAATCAAAAGTTTCGGTTCAAAAGAAAGAATCCGGCTCAAAATCCGGTTCAAGGGAAATCTGTCACTCACAAAGTTTTGAGCTTTCAATGTCCGGCTCAATGTCCGGTTCAAGAAGAATCCATCTCTCGCAAGTTCGAGTTCTCAGAAAAAAATTAAGGGTTGCCAAAGAGAACTTGCTGCCATGATGCGCGGTTCAAACATGGGTATCCTGCCTTATTGGCTTATCATATTATGATTAACGTAATAAGGCCGGCATCCCCGAAATTCGTGGCCTCTGTCGTTTCATCCCATATTTACTGGGTATGAGTCTTTATTGGTTGATCATAAGGTCACTTGGGGGCTTCCAACTCACTGAGTTTAGCTCTCATACCCTCTTGATCAGCTTTATATGCCATATATGGGTTAAACCTGCCTGTTTGCAACTTGCTACTCCGCCAGGTGACCTGTCATACACTTAACAGTCAATCTCTTTACTGAGACCCTGAACTCGTCAAGGTAAAAACAACGGTTTTTGTCACGTGAGAGTCGGCTTATAGAGAGCTAGGATAAACTCACATGTCTGTTGTAGTCTCTCCGCTATGTGGCCCGTTCATACTCTTAACAATCAATCTTCTCGGAAGACCCTGAATTAGTTAAGGTTAAAATGACAGGTTTATGTCACGTGAGAGTCGGCTTACGGGATAAAAGGCTTTCATGCCAAGCTTCTTTAAAGCGAAAATTGAGTTTTTCAAAAACAGAGCTAGTCACTTTTTGTCGAGCCTAGAAAGCCGACATTTTTATACTCTATCATCATACACATACATTGCATCATCATTGCATCATCATACCATGCATCATATATGCATGGATATACTGGTTTATGTTGCAGGCTCCGGTTTTCAAACCGGGTTATATTATTCAAATCTTAAATAGACAACATGGCTGGATTTTCATTATGGTTATCATAGCCAGTATTGATGATTGAGGTTTTCAAAGCCGCTTCAGAGTAATGGCTATTATTCCCTCATCCAAAAATACCAGCTCACAGCAGGAAGCATGGTTCAACATTGATATGCAAAGCATTCAGCAATATTGTCCAGACAGTGGATATGATTTACTCTACAATGGAAGGAATAGTCCCGAGTCGCTGCAGGTACATGACCCGGCACTTGGGGGCTACATTATTCAAATCAAGATTATATCAAATATGCAAGTCCCATGTCACTGCAAGCATGCACCACGGCACTTGGGGGCTAATGCAAGTTGCTTTTCAAATCATCACAATGTCAACAGACCCGGTTATCTCAGGCAGCTGAGCCGGCCTTCCATTATTTTCTAAAGTCCCAGCCCAGTATTATCTTACTGAACCGGCCCTTGGGGGCTACACATTGCTCCTCAAGTCTATATAATCAGATTTGCAAAAGTCCCTGCTCATTATTGCATAATGACCCAGCCCTTGGGGACTACACTGGTTGAAGTTTTATGAGCATAAGGCAATTACAAGTCCCAGGTTGCTGCAGGCAAGACAACCCGGTACTCGGGGGCTACATATGTGGAACATTCAACTTATGACTGGTGACTCAGACGAACAATTCGGATTTCTCCAAAGTTGCAACATTTATATTGAAACAAGTCTTAAGCTATCACTACGTGCCCCTCTTAAGACTTGGGGGCTACAGTTGATATATATATTGGAATTGAGAGAAAAATTTAGATTGACCCGGGCTGAGAAGACCCAGCTTGGAAGGATACATCCTGTAAGGACTTGGCCTTAAGAACCCAAGATGATCAACAATCATGACCCGGCATCATCAATCATAACCCGACAACTTCGGCGATCACAGCTTGACAAGCTCTAACATCCTCAAGCCGGCTCAGCATCAGAAGGATATCTTAAGTCTGGTATTTTTGCCAAAGCATTGGAGGCCGACTTAGATGGATTATTTTCCCCAATATTTTTCTGCAAGTAACCAAGGTCAGCAAATTGATTTTGAAGCTAGCCTACTGCTATAAAGAAGAGACCCGGACTTTATAGGAGGGATTCCCTTGAATATAACAAAGGGACACGATATGGAATATCTCAAGAATTACATGACCCAGCAGTGACTGACTCGGTCAAGTGTTTTCATAGAAGAAAATGACAAGGACTTAAGGATGAACAGAAGCCGGCTCAGAAGAAAGTTTGACCCGACGCACAACGTGTCAAATTTGTTCTTGTTTTTATTTTGAAGGATAAGTTTAACATGGATAAATCCAAATTAAACTGGGGGCTAATGTCGGGGATATACCCCGCAGTATGACCCGGCCGGAACGTGGAGACTCACCAATGACCCGGCAGGAACATGGCGACTCACCGGTGACCCGGCTGGGATTTGGCGACTCACTAGTGACCCGCCCGAACATGGCGACTCACTGGTGACCCGGCAGGCGGGTCAGAAGAACGGCGGGACCCAACAGCCCGGAAGGCGGCTCATGGGAAGGCCGACTCATGTTATGATGGGCCGGCTTGAGAGGAAAGGCATAAGGAATATTTCCCTTACAAGCGAAGCAAGAATAGGATTCCACTTGTAATAGAGTAGTCCTAATCCTACTAGGACTAGTCATGTAAGCCGCCCCTTCAACTTATATAAGGAGGGGCAGGGCACCCCAAGAGGGACAAGTTTAGATAGACAGACAAGTCTTAGACAAGACAAAAGTAGATGCTCTCGAGATAGAGGTAGCGAAACACCGCCCTTGTAACCGAGATCATCATCATCATCAATATCAATCAAGTACGATGTAGGCTTTTACCTCCACCGCGAGGGGCCAAACCTGGGTAAAATGTCGCGTTTCTCATCCCGCTCAACCCCGTTCAAGCTACCACTTAGATACGTTGACCTCACGACTAAGTCCTCACACTAGCACATCTGCCGTGACAAAAACACGACACCGACAGACAAAGGGAATTGCGTATGTTGTCATAACTGTTCGACCGATAAAGATCATCGTAGAATATTTACGAACCAATATGGTTATCCAGGTCCCGCTATTGGTTATTGACCGGAGAGTCATCTCGGTCATGTCTACATCATTCTCGAACCCATAGGGTCCGCACGCTTAACGTTCGTTGACAATATAGTATTATATGAGTTATGTGATTTGGTGACCGAATGTTGTTCGGAGTCTAGGATGAGATCATGAACATGACGAGGAGCTCCGGAATGGTCCGGATGTAAAGATTGATATAAAGGACGATGCTATTTGGACACCAGAAAGGTTTCGGGATGTACCGGGTAACCATCGAATCACCGAAAGGGGTTCTGGAAAGCCCCGGGAGGTTAATGGGCCTTATGGGCCAAGAGAGGGGAACACACCAGCCCACAAGGGGCTGGCGCACCCTCCTCTTAGCCGCCAGCCCTATGGATGGAAAGGGAGGAGGGCTAGCCCCTCTTTCCTTCCCTCCACCTAAGAGGAAGGGAAGGGGGCGCCACCTCCTCCTGCCTTCCCCCCGCAGGCAAACAAGGGGGGGCGCCAAAGGGCAGCCGCCCAAGGGGGCCGGCCGGCCACCTTGGGGCGCACCCTAGGCTGCCTCCCCTCCCCCCACCTATATATATAAGAGGGAGGGGCACCACACAACCAACGACAATCTCTTAGCCGTGTGCGGTGCCCCTCTCCACAGTTTAGTCCTCCGTCCAGTTTTTCCACAGTGCACGGCGAAGCCCTGCGTGAACGAGTTCACCATCACCGTCACCACACCGTTGTGCTGCTAGAACTCATCTAATACTTAGCCTGTCTTGCTAGATCAACAAGGCGAGGACGTCATCGAGCTGAACGTGTGCTGAACGCGGAGGTGCCGTACGTTCGGTACTTGATCGGTTCGATCACGAAGGTGTTCGACTACATCAACCGCGTTAACTAAACGCTTCCGCTTTACGGTCTACGAGGGTACGTAGACACACTATCCCCTCTCGTTGCTATGCATCTCCATGAATAGATCTTGCGTCTGCGTAGATTTTTTTTTGTTTTCCATGCAACGTTTCCCAACAGATACAATCCATAGATTCATCAAAATAAGCACACAATGCAACGAAAACAGAATCTGTCAAAAACAGAACAGTCTGTAAATACGCGAATTGATCTTTTACTTCTCTAACTCCAAAATTCTGAAAAATTAGGACAACGTAGGAAATTTTCACATAAATCTTGGGTAAAAAATTCAGAATTTTTCGTCGCTTCTGTGAATTTCTAAAATTATTTTACTGGACGCAAAAGTTTCTGTTTTCCAACAAGATCAAATCAACTATCACCCAACGTGATCCCAAAGGCTTTACTTGGCACAAAAACTAATAAAACATAAAAAAACACAAAATCATAACAGTAGCATAATTGTGCAAACACTCAAAAACAGAAAGGAAAAAAAGGCAAAAATAAATTTTATTCATTGGGTTGCCTCCCAACAAGCGCTATCGTTTTATGCCCCTAGCTAGGCATAATGCATAGATTCAAGTATTATCATCTTTAGTTTTTGATCCATAGGTTGCTGTAACACCCCAAAAATCGGGTTATCGATTTTTGTGCTGTTATTCCTTCCTAGCTTTTCTCTCCCGAATTTTTCCTCTGGAATCTGGTGAGTGACCAGGTGAATCCAGACAATCCTCAATCTCTCCATGAATTTTTCATGTTCTTGTGCCAGTCAAGTTTCCGTCTGTAAACCCCGAACCTCATTTAAACCCTAGTTCCAAAATATCGGAACTAGAAATCCTGCCTTTTTTTTACAAAGGAGCTATCATTTTTCTTGCTCAATTGGTCCTCCCAAAATTCCCGGAGATCATCCTTCACTCATAAGCCCTAGATGTGCTAAAATATTGCCAAGTCATATGCAATATTTCTCATGTAGAATTAATTCCTTTTTCTGCCTTTCTGAGGAATTAAATCCAAGAAAATAGCTATCCATCTCCAAAGTTCATGAAAACTTGTGGAGATATCCTTTGTGATTATATTGAGCTCTCATAAAAATATTGGCCATAATTAAATAGTGGAAATTGTACTTTCCTATTTTAAGCCAATATTTCAATTTGGGGCCTTTCCAAAGGAACTACCATTTTGGTAGTTAGGAAAAATCCCAAATAAATTATGGAGCTTGTCCTGTCCATATATTCACCATTTCCATCAAGATCTCAAGTTCCACCCATTAAATTTTGAGCACAACACCACTTTGCAAATTCTGTCCAGATTTTCATTTTGCAAAGGAAGTGCTTGATTCCTTGATCTCCCTGGGCTGAAATTTTGCAGGGTGATTCATTATGATAAATTACCCCTGTATACCAAAAATCAGCTCATTCCATCTAGCCAATCTTCCTCAGGAAATCATCTAAGTTTCTGTCCACATTGCATCTCTGTGAAGGAAGTACCGTCATAGATGGTCAATTTGAGCTGAAACTTTTCCAGCTATCTCTCTTGATCATATCCTTGCTGTCCACCAAATATCATACAAATCCATCTATCCATTTGACTCCTACTTCCCCATTTGCATTTCTGGTCAGTGTGCCAAGTTGCAAAGGAAGTGCTAGTTCTGGTTTTCCAATTGATCTGAAATCTTGCCAAGTTAGTCACCCTGGCAGATGATTAATCCTGGCGCAAGATCATGCCAAGAGGAGCACTGTGGTCGCCACTGCACATATCAAACACATTGCTGCCAGAAGTGTTTGACCCAGGCAGTGGTCACACCAGAGCTCCCTGTTCATGCTCGTAGGGTCAGATCAACTCACGGAAGTGTGGAGAACACGCTGGACATGTTTTGGCATGAGGTGCATCGTGGCAAGACCCTGGCCGCGTGGTGACCACGCCTGAATGCTGCCAAACCGGTGCACTGTGCATTGGTTTCGTCGGGAGCTTGTCTCTAGCCCCTTCCAGCGCGTCCGGGAGTGTCGTCGAGTTGCCCACTGCCCTCGCGCACCGTCTTGAGTTCTCTCCACCCCGTCCTGAAGCTCGTAGAAGCTCCTGCCGCCCTCGAGTGCCCTCTGGACATCATCGTTCTCCATGAATCTGGAGACCTCGTCCCTCGTCGCCTAGCCCTCCTCCTCGACTATAAGTACCGTGCCCGAGCTCCTCCCCGGTCACCAGCAGCCTCAGTGCCCCTCCCCTCGAGCCCCAGCCCGCTCCCCGAGCTCGGAGCTCCTCTGCCCCGCCATGGCAGAAGGTTCGGCCGCCGCTCCCCTCGACCAAGCCGGCGCCTAGGTTCCCTCCCCTCCCCTCCGAACCTCGCCCCGGCCACCCCTACGGCTTGCTGAGCGGCCGCCGCCCCCACTTTAGCAGCGGAAAGCACCGCCGGAGCTGCTCCCCCTGGCGCCCATCTCTACCGCCCTCCGGGCAGTGGTCGCGGCGCTGCCGGCTGGCTCGCGTAGCCCCACCGCTGCCCTTGGGTGCGGTGTGGAGCTCCGGGTCGGACGGGCCCAGCGGCGGCCCTCCCCATGCGGCCAGTCGACGGCGGCGAGTGGTGCCCGAGCTGCCGCGGTGCCCCTCTGTTTCGGTCGGGAGTGAAGGAGGCGTTGACCAGTATAAATAAGAGAGGAGAGAGAGATAAGAGAGAGAGAGATAAGGTGGGGCCCGCCGAGGCCCACCTGTCAGGTTTAAGTGGAGGTGCATTTTGAAGAATACGCTTTCGGTGTATTGAAAGCGTAAGCTCAGAAATGCGCTTTCAGTTTATCCCAGCCGCCAGCCGAAGCAGCTAATTTGTGAACGTTCACTGTTTAAGGCAATTCTCTGCCTAAAAAGTGAACGGCCACAACTTTTTAACCATAACTCCGATTGAGGTAAAACCAACGCCCACGTCTTCGTCTTGTCGAGCCCGTTCCGATGGCGTCATTTTCATAATGTTTACACACTGTGAAAATGACCATTTTGCCCTTGCCCTACGATCAGCCCCTCCGAGAAGGAAACGTTTCCGGCAAATCTTTCCGGAGTTTTATCGCACTTCCACCCGGCGTATTCCTCTACCCAGGCAAGCCAACCTCTTCCATGAGCTCCGGACTTGCGTGATGACTTTGCCTGCACCTGCGTGTTCATTATAGTAGATATGTATCACCTGCTAGTCTGCATTCGCATGCACCTGCCATGTTATCTGTATTAGTGGTTAGCATTACTTTCATCTAATGCCATGATCTGTTTGCATGCCATATTATGCCATGATCCTGTCATCATCAGTATTATGCTAGTACCATGATCTCATGCCATGTTGGTTAATATTGCCATGATCTGGATGTGTGGTTGCTAAGTGGCTGGGACAGAGATGTTAAAGTAAATTATTAACATGACTAATGGGACCAACTAAGTAACTTGTTGAAATAATCTTGATAACTAAGCTAAACTTAGTTGGTTGATCAAGAGTCACCTGTCCGGGCTTATTAGTGCAACCACATTTGCCGGTATGGGACGACCTTGACTTGGTCTGATCGCGTGCTCTTCGACCAGTACCACCAAAGAGGGAGGGTTATGCGCGCGCGCTACCCTGGCCCGGTAGGCGGCGATAACCCTGTGAGCCCAGTTGAGTTGTTTGGGTACCCTTCCCCGTTTGGGACAGTTTAGTTTGGCCAGGACGCTGGCAAGTGTCTTGAGGACACGGGGCCACCCAGGGCTTGACTTCAAGAGGGAGTGTGATGGCCGATGGTACGATGGAAGAGTCACGGGTCAGACAGGTTTCGTCGGAACGTCGTTGGTCCACCCGAATGGGAGCACGAGGCCATGAGTTCCGTGGTGTGGGTAAAGTGTACAACCTCTGCAGAGTGTAAAATCTATTCGAATAGCCGGGTCCACGGTATTGGACAGCCCGTCCAGACCTCTATAGGATGGTCAACCACAATAATGACAATAATGATGAGAGTATTAGCCGGGCAATCTTGCAGTAGAGACGCATAGACCTCGGGTGAGGTCAGAGATATGACATGACAGCCATGAAATGGATATGAGTTGAGTGGTCAGGTGATCACATGGTTTGGATAGGATTTCGATCAGACACAGATTGGATCATAAGAAGATTTGGAGTATGAAACATTTACTTCTTTGCTGCATTTACTTCAACATTCATTTTGTCAGATAAGTCTGTTATAACATGATAATTAATCTTATTAGCTAGGAATATTATTCCATGCATGACTCATGCTTTACTGTTAAATATCATGCCATGTTTAGGATTAACTCATGCATATCATAGGGCTTGCTTTGTCATCAACTTGTTTGGATGCTATGTATTTGGTTGTCTTGCGAGTACATTCAAAGTACTCACCTGGCCTTGCACGTGGCCAGTTGCAGGAGAAGATTCGTCGTGCTAGATCGTAACCCAGCCAGTCCTGTGAGTTGTGGAGCCCAGCCAGAGACGACGTGCCGCTTAACCAAGACCTCCGCTGCCATTTAGTTAGCCTTGGAGCTATGTAATATTGTTGTAAGCAACAGTATTGTAATGCTCCCTTCTATTTAATAAAGCCATTTTGTGCCTCGAATTGCTGTATCATGTCGTTGACGTGCGCCAGGTCTTATCCTGGGGCTGGCGTGCGTCGGCCCTCTATCGGGGTGCCACAAGACTTGGTATCAGAGCCAGGCTGGCTATAGGTTACCCTAGCACCAAACCACCCCTATATTTTCAACCGGTAGTGAGCCCAATAGATTTGACCCATCCCTGGCATCCGACATGGCCCCTGTTGATCAACAGGCGGCGCAGTCGGAATGGACGTGTCCCTGCCCAGCTGTCCACCCACCCAGCCACCCCGGAATAGACCGCGACCCTACCCAGCTGTCGGCCGTGCCGGCGTATCTTCTACCCGGCACGAGAAGGATCCAGGCCATACTGGTGTGTTCCAGCCCGACTGCCTATTTAACCCTCGCAGCCCTCCCCATTCAGCAAGCCAGATTCTCGCAAGGAAACCCAGACCAGCATCTGCAAACCCGCAGCCATGGCCAGTTCCTCCAAAACACCCACTTTCCATAGCCGAGTTGTGGCTGATGGTTATTCCGGCTTCCCGCCCATCCTTTCAAGTATGCTTACCCAAGGCCTTGGCCATAGTACTCCTCCGGTGTATCTGGTGTTCCAATCGGAACCCGTTCCCCACCTTTGCCGATTCCATGCGAAGGTGTTTATCGACCCAGGTCCGGCAGCGGATGGGAAGCCCATGAAGTTTCAGGGCAAACCCATGCCCACCCCCGCGTTGGCTGTCCAGACAGCTGCCGCGGAAGCCATCACCCGTCTTCGCTTTCAGTTTCCGCAAGTAGCGGAGATGCAGGAGTTCCGCTATCTTCCCTCGTCATCCGACTCAGGTTGCAAGTTCTCCAGCACAGTTGAAGATGCTGACCCAGCAATAGCTCGCCTGGTTCAGTTCATTGCTGCCCAGGGACTACTGCTCTCCGGCATTCTTAGAGAGTTCCAAGCCATTGACCGTGACACCACACGGGTTGTTACGGGAGCATATCATGCGGCCCGTCAAGCTGCATCCCCGACCACTCGTTCCCTGCTGCCAAATCCAGTGCCACCTTCGCAGATAGTACTACCCTCTCAACCTGTGAACCCATGTCTACCCGGCATCATCCACC
Source organism: Thinopyrum elongatum (assembly GCA_011799875.1). Classification (NCBI taxonomy): domain Eukaryota; kingdom Viridiplantae; phylum Streptophyta; class Magnoliopsida; order Poales; family Poaceae; genus Thinopyrum; species Thinopyrum elongatum. The sequence continues at coordinate 54,007,060 of CM022297.1, forward strand.
CAAATTCCATTTGAGGAGTTATCCGGCGTCTTCGTCGTCAAGATGTGTTTCGTCAAGTTCCAGCCGCAACTCAAGCAGTTGTGCCCCAACCCATAGAGGTGTCCGACGATGAAGATAGAAGTTGGCTCAGCCTGCGTCCCCCAGGAGAGCCCCAGCAAGAGTAGGCCCATTTGTGGTTCTGGCAGTGAGTATAGCCAGTTGAGGCCGCAAGTGTGTTTGTTGCGAAGACTGTTTCTTCGTCCTCGTCTAGGATTAGGATCCTGTAGTTCGGAGTGAGTTGTTGCTATTAGCCGCCTAGTAAGGTTGTGTGCTTGTAATGCTTGTATTGCTTGTGCCCGTGTGCTGTTGTTATATTATGCTTGTTTGCTCTGTGTGTTTAGTCCATCTGTCTCTCTGTTAAGCAGAAATGTTTAACAGAGCTGGCAGTGGATTCCTAACAAGATTTTAGTCAGTAGAGCACTTACACTTAATAACATTGGACTCGCCCAGAGTTCCTAATAAAATGCGAGTTGGTGTAGGTGTATGTATACCAGGAGTGCATACACCCACTAGCATTAAAACACTTTAGTGTAATCTGCTCGATATGTTCTTGTCTCTGTCTGTATTTTGCTACGATGTGCATTCTGCATATGTCGTTCAGCAAGGAGCAACCAGCAGTATGGCTTCCACACTGGTAGTGCTCCGCTGACCACACCGCACTAACCACAGACCCAGCGACGCCTCTGTCACCATCTTGCTGACCAGTCACCCCCTCGTCCGCCACAGCTCGCGCTTATTCTGCCGGCCTAAGACGGTGTGGATGATCACCAGCTACCGCTCGGTTAGCGGCATCCCGACGATCATCGAGGATCATCGCACACAGCAGCAGCGAGAAGCCAATCAATGCTGCCAGCAGACTCACCATGAGGATGGTGATCAGCTCCGAACCCACGTCCGCCATTGACGCCTTGCCTCGCGCTCCTGCAACCCAAAGGAGAAGGAAATTCTGCTTTTTCTAAAAATATCAGGGCTACCCAGCGGCCCCTACCGTGAAGTAAATCCCGCGATATCCGTATCTCGGTTTGGGGTGTACCAATTTTCGGTACTTTTAACTCGGTTGTTTTCAACCACAGGGTTAAAACCCAACCCAGAGGTTTATTTTTCCAGGAGGCATAATTTTTGTTCCGAGCTAACCCTAGGAATCTCGAGGACGAGATTCTCTTAAGGGGGGAAGGTTTGTAACACCCCAAAAATCGGGTTATCGATTTTTGTGCTGTTATTCCTTCCTAGCTTTTCTCTCCCGAATTTTTCCTCTGGAATCTGGTGAGTGACCAGGTGAATCCAGAAAATCCTCAATCTCTCCATGAATTTTTCATGTTCTTGTGCCAGTCAAGTTTCCGTCTGTAAACCCCGAACCTCATTTAAACCCTAGTTCCAAAATATCGGAACTAGAAATCCTACCTTTGTGTTTACAAAGGAGCTATCATTTTTCTTGCTCAGTTGGTCCTCCCAAAATTCCCGGAGATCATCCTTCACTCATAAGCCCTAGATGTGCTAAAATATTGCCAAGTCATATGCAATATTTCTCATCTAGAATTAATTCCTTTTTCTGCCTTTCCGAGGAATTAAATCCAAGAAAATAGCTATCCATCTCCAAAGTTCATGAAAACTTGTGGAGATATCCTTTGTGATTATATTGAGCTCTCATAAAAATATTGGCCATAATTAAATAGTGGAAATTGTACTTTCCTATTTTAAGCCAATATTTCAATTTGGGGCCTTTCCAAAGGAACTACCATTTTGGTAGTTAGGAAAAATCCCAAATAAATTATGGAGCTTGTCCTGTCCATATATTCACCATTTCCATCAAGATCTCAAGTTCCACCCATTAAATTTTGAGCACAACACCACTTTGCAAATTCTGTCCAGATTTTCAGTTTGCAAAGGAAGTGCTTGATTCCTTGAACTCCTTGGGCTGAAATTTTGCAGGGTGATTCATTATGATAAATTACCCCTGTATACCAAAAATCAGCTCATTCCATCTAGCCAATCTTCCTCAGGAAATCATCTAAGTTTCTGTCCAGATTGCATCTCTGTGAAGGAAGTACCCTCATAGATGATCAATTTGAGCTGAAACTTTTCCAGCTATCTCTCTTGATCATATCCTTGCTGTCCACCAAATATCATCCAAATCCATCTATCCATTTGACCCCTACTTCCCCATTTGCATTTCTGGTCAGTGTGCCAAGTTGCAAAGGAAGTGCTAGTTCTGGTTTTCCAATTGATCTGAAATCTTGCCAAGTTAGTCACCCTGGCAGATGATTAATCCTGGCGCAAGATCATGCCAAGAGGAGCACTGTGGTCGCCACTGCACATATCAAACACATTGCTGCCAGAAGTGTTTGACCCAGGCAGTGGTCACACCAGAGCTCCCTGTTCATGCTCGTAGGGTCAGGTCAACTCACGGAAGTGTGGAGAACACGCTGTACATGTTTTGGCATGAGTTGCATCGTGGCAAGACCCTGGCCGCGTGGTGACCACGCCTGAATGCTGCCAAACCGGTGCACTGTGCATTGGTTTCGTCGGGAGCTTGTCTCTAGCCCCTTCCAGCGCGTCCGGGAGTGTCGTCGAGTTGCCCACTGCCCTCACGCACCATCTTGAGTTCTCTCCACCCCGTCCCAAAGCTCGTAGAAGCTCTTGCCGCCCTCGAGTGCCCTCTGGCGATCGTCGTTCTCGATGAATCTGGAGACCTCGTCCTTCGTCGCCTAGCCCTCCTCCTCGACTATAAGTACCGTGCCCGAGCTCCTCCCCGGTCACCAGCAGCCTCAGCGCCCCTCCCCTCGAGCCCCAGCCCCCTCCCCGAGCTCGGAGCTCCTCTGCCCCGCCATGGCAGAAGGTTCGGCCGCCGCTCCCCTCGACCAAGCCGGCGCCTAGGTTCCCTCCCCTCCCCTCCGAACCTCGCCCCGGCCACCCCTACGGCTCGCTGAGCGGCCGCCGCCCCCACTTTAGCAGCGGAAAGCACCGCCGGAGCTGCTTCCCCTGGCGCCCATCTCTGCCGCCCTCCGGGCAGTGGTCGCGGCGCTGCTGGCTGGCTCGCGTAGCCTCACCGCTGCCCTTGGGTGCGGTGTGGAGCTCCGGGTCGGACGGGCCCAGCGGCGGCCCTCCCCATGCGGCCAGTCGACGGCGGCGAGTGGTGCCCGAGCTGCCGCGGTGCCCCTCTGTTTCGGTCGGGAGTGAAGGAGGCGTTGACCAGTATAAATAAGAGAGGAGAGAGAGATAAGAGAGAGAGAGAGAGAGAGAGATAAGGTGGGGCCCGCCGAGGCCCACCTGTCAGGTTTAAGTGGAGGTGCATTTTGAAGAATACACTTTCGGTTTATTGAAAGCGTAAACTCAGAAATGCGCTTTCAGTTTATCCCAGCCGCCAGCCGAAGCAGCTAATTTGTGAACGTTCACTGTTTAAGGCAATTCTCTGCCTAAAAAGTGAACGGCCACAACTTTTTAACAGTAACTCCGATTGAGGTAAAACCAACGCCCACGTCTTCGTCTTGTCGAGCCCGTTCTGATGGCGTCATTTTCATAATGTTTACACACTGTGAAAATGGCCATTTTGCCCTTGCCCTACGATCAGCCCCTCCGAGAAGGAAACGTTTCCGGCAAATCTTTCCGGAGTTTTATCGCACTTCCACCCGGCGTATTCCTCTACCCAGGCAAGCCAACCTCTTCCATGAGCTCCGGACTTGCGTGATGACTTTGCCTGCACCTGTGCGTTCATTATAGTAGATATGTATCACCTGCTAGTCTGCATTTGCATGCACCTGCCATGTTATCTGTATTAGTGGTTAGCATTACTTTCATCTAATGCCATGATCTGTTTGCATGCCATATTATGCCATGATCCTGTCATCATCAGTATTATGCTAGTACCATGATCTCATGCCATGTTGGTTAATATTGCCATGATCTGGATGTGTGGTTGCTAAGTGGCTGGGACAGAGATGTTAAAGTAAATTATTAACATGACTAATGGGACCAACTAAGTAACTTGTTGAAATAATCTTGATAACTAAGCTAAACTTAGTTGGTTGATCAAGAGTCACCTGTCCGGGCTTATTAGTGCAACCACATTTGCCGGTATGGGACGGCCTTGACTTGGTCTGATCGCGTGCTCTTCCACCGGTACCACCAAAGAGGGAGGGTTATGCGCGCGCGCTACCCTGGCCCGGTAGGCGGCGATAACCCTGTGAGCCCAGTTGAGTTGTTTGGGTACCCGTCCCCGTTTGGGACAGTTTAGTTTGGCCAGGACGCTGGCAGGTGTCTTGAGGACACGGGGCCACCCAGGGCTTGACTTCAAGAGGGAGTGTGATGGCCGATGGTACGATGGAAGAGTCACGGGTCAGACAGGTTTTGTCGGAACGTCGTTGGTCCACCCGAATGGGAGCACGAGGCCATGAGTTCCGTGGTGTGGGTAAAGTGTGCAACCTCTGCAGAGTGTAAAATCTATTCGAATAGCCGGGTCCACGGTATTGGACAGCCCGTCCAGACCTCTATAGGATGGTCAACCACAATAATGACAATAATGATGAGAGTATTAGCCGGGCAATCTTGCAGTAGAGACGCATAGACCTCGGGTGAGGTCAGAGATATGACATGACAGCCATGAAATGGCTATGAGTTGAGTGGTCAGGTGATCACATGGTTTGGATAGGATTTCGATCAGACACAGATTGGATCATAAGAAGATTTGGAGTATGAAACATTTACTTCTTTGCTGCATTTACTTCAACATTCATTTTGTCAGATAAGTCTGTTATAACATGATAATTAATCTTATTAGCTAGGAATATTATGCCATGCATGACTCATGCTTTACTGTTAAATATCATGCCATGTTTAGGATTAACTCATGCATATCATAGGGCTTGCTTTGTCATCAACTTGTTTGGATGCTATGTATTTGGTTGTCTTGCGAGTACATTCAAAGTACTCACCTGGCCTTGCACGTGGCCAGTTGCAGGAGAAGATTCGTCGTGCTAGATCGTAACCCAGCCAGTCCTGTGAGTTGTGGAGCCCAGCCAGAGACGACGTGCCGCTTAACCAAGACCTCCGCTGCCATTTAGTTAGCCTTGGAGCTATGTAATATTGTTGTAAGCAACATTATTGTAATGCTCCCTTCTATTTAATAAAGCCATTTTGTGCCTGGAATTGCTGTATCATGTCATTGACGTGCGCCAGGTCTTATCCTGGGGCTGGCGTGCGTCGGCCCTCTATCGGGGTGCCACAGTTGCCCTCATGATTGATTCATATGGTGGCCTAATTCTTGTTCTAGGGAATTGTACCATACCATTTCTTAGTGGAAATTGAAATTTAATATTGCCTTCTTTCATATCAATCATGGCACCTATAGGACGTAAAAATGGTCTACCAAGAATAATTGGACAAGACGGATTGCAATCAATATCAAGAACAATAAAATCTATGGGAACATAATTCCTATTTGCAAGAATAAGAACATCATTAATTCTTCCCAAAGGCTTTTTTATAGTAGAATCAGCTAAGTGCAAATTTAAAGAACACTTTTCAATATCAGTAAGACCAAGCACATCACATAAAGATTTCGGAATTGTGGAAACACTAGCACCCAAATCACATAAAGCAAAACACTCATAATTTTTTATCTTGACTTTGATGGTAGGTTCCCATTCATCATGTAATTTTCTAGGAATTGAAATCTCTAATTCTAACTTTTCTTCAAAATATTTCATCATAGCATCAACAATATGTTTAGTAAAAGCTTTATTTTGTTCATAGGCATGAGGTGAATTTATCATGGATTGCAACAAAGAAATACATTCAATCAAAGAGCAACTATCATAATTAAAGTATTTGTAATCCAAAAGAGTGGGCACATCACTAGTTAAAGTTTTGACCTCTCCAAACCCACTTTTATCAATTTTTTCATGAAGATTTTCACCCTCTAAATCATTGGGACGCCCCTAGCTAAAGTTGACTCTTCTCCAGTCCCTTTATCATCAATTTCAATTTTACTAAACAAGGAATCAATAGAAGAAACACCAATTACTTTAAGTTATCCATCATCTTTATGAATGCAATCACAAGAAAATGCTCTTTCTAAAAATTCTCTTTTAGCTCTAAGCATAGCGGTTATTTTCTTACTTTCATCCATAGAAACATATAAACCTTTAATTGATTCATCAACCTTGGGTACAAAAAATTTCAACTTGAGATTTTCTACATCATGAGAAATTCTATCAATGCTTCTAGACATATCATCAATCTAATTCAACTTTTCTTCTATCGTAGTATTGAAAACTTTTTGAACATTGATAATCTTTAATATTATTCTCAAGATAAGAGGGGTTCCTATTATTATTTTAAGAAGAATTACCATAGGAATTACCATAATTATTAAAGTAATTTCCAGGAAAAGGCCTAGGATTAAAATTACCTCTATAAGCATTGTTATTGAAATTGTTTCGTGAGATAAAATTCACATCTACGGCATCACCATTTTGTTCAATCAAAGTAGAAAAAGGCACATCATTAAGATCAATAGGAGAATTTTTATTAGCAACCAATTTCATAAGAGCATAAACTTTTTCACTCAACGTGCTAATTCCTTCAACCGAATTAACCTTTTTACTAGTAGGCGCTCTTTCGGTATGCCATTGTGAATAATTTTCCATGATATTATCTAGCAATTTAGTAGCTTCACCCAAAGTAATTTCCATAAAAGTACCACCCGCAGCGGAATCTAAAAGATTTCCAGAAACAAAATTCAATCCCGCATAAAAGTTTTGTATAATCATCCAAAGATTTAAACCATGAGTAGGACAATTTCTTAGCATCAATTTCATTCTTTCCCAAGATTGTGCAACATGTTCATGCTCAAGTTGCTTAAAATTCATGATTTGAGTTCTAAGGGAAATAATTTTTGCGGGCGGAAAATACTTAGTAATAAAAGCATCTTTGCGCTTATCCCAAGAATCGATACTATTGTGAGGCAAAGAAGAAAACCAAAATTTTGCATGATCCCTCAAAGAGAAAGGAAATAATTTTAACTTCACAATATCATTGTCCACATCTTTTTTATTTTGCATATCACACAATTCTATGAATGTGTTTAGATGGGACACGGCATCCTCATTAGGAGTACCGGAAAATTGATCTTTCATAACAAGATTCAACAAAGCGGCATTAATATCACAAGATTCCGCACTAGTGGTGGGAGGAGCAATCGGAGTGCTAATAAAATCATTGTTATTGGTATTGGAAAAACCACACAACTTGGTGTTTTCTTGAGTCATCGTGACCACGCAAACAAGATTGTACACAAAAAGATAGATCTGACGAGAAAAAGGCAAATGAAAAAGAGGGCGAATAAAACGGCAAATTTTTGTGAAGTGGGGGAGATGAAAACGAGAGGCAAATGGCAAATAATGTAAATTGCAAGGAGATGAGATTTGTGATTATGAACCTGATAGATGTTGATGATGTCTCCCCGGCAACGGCGCCAGAAATTCCTGTTGATGTAGCTTGAACTACGTCGGTATTTCCCCAAAGAGGAAGGGATGATGCAGTACAGATACGGTATGTATTTCCCTCAGTTATGAAACCAAGGTATCAATCCAGTAGGAGAACCAAGCAACACTATGTAAACGGTACCTGCACACAAAGAACAAATACTTGCAACCCGACGCTTATGAGGGGTTGTCAATCCCTCTACGGGTAACGGCGCTAGAAGTTGTCAAGTTGACGGGATAAAAATTATGATAGATTGGATAAATAGATCTCGATAAAATGTGAAATAAAATAAATAGCAAAAATGTGCAGCAAGGTATTTTTGGGTTTTTGGAATAATAGATCTGAAAATAAAAGCGAATAAAAATAGATCTCAAAGCAAATATGATAAAGAATAGACCTGGGGGCCGTAGATTTCACTAGTGGCTTCTCTCGAGAAAATAGCATACGGTGGGTAAACAAATTACTGTTGGGCAATTGATAGAAGATCGAATAATTATGATGATATCAAAGGCAATGATCATTATATAGGCATCACGTCCAAGATTAGTAGACCTACTCCTGCCTGCATCTACTACTATTACTCCACACATCGACCGCTATCCAGCATGCATCTAGTGTATTAAGTTCATGGAGAAACGGAGTAATGCAATAAGAATGATGACATGATGTAGACGAGATCTATTCATGTAGGAATAGCCCCCATCTTGTTATCCTTAATAGCAACGATACATGCGTCTCTTGTTGCCCCTTCTGTCACTGGGAAAGAACACCGCATGATCGAACCCATCACAAAGCACCTCTTCCCATGCAAGAAAAATCGATCTAGTTGGCCTAACTAAACCAAAGATTCGAAGAAGAAATACGAGGTTATAAGTAATCATGCATATAAGAGATAAAAAAAGACTCAAATAATATTCATGGATATAGATCTGATCATAAACTCAAAGTTCATCGGATCCCAACAAACACACCGCACAAAAAAAGAGTTACATCAAATAGATCTCCAAGAGACCATTGTATTGAGAATCGAAGAGAGAAGAAGCCATCTAGCTACTGCCTACGGACCCATAGGTCTATGATGAACTACTCACGCATCATCGGAGAGGCACCAATGAGGATGATGAACACCTCAGTGATGGTGTTTAGATTGGATCTCGTGGTTCTGGAACTTGCAGTGGCTGGAATTGTGTTTCGTCGACTCCCCTAGGGTTTCTGGAATATTTGGGTATTTATAGGGCGAAGAGGCGGTGTGGGAGGCCACCGAGGGAAGCACAACCCCCTAGGGCGCGCCCTGGTGGGTTGTGCCCACCTCGGGCCTCCCCTCTGGTACTTCTTTGGCCCAAGTTGTGTCTTCTGGTCCATAAAAATCTCCAAAAAGTTTCGCCGCGTTTGGACTCCATTTGGTACTGATATTCTGCGAAGTAAAAAAACAAGCAAAAACAACAACTGGCACTGGGCACTATGTCAATATGTTAGTCCCAAAAAATGATATAAAGTTGCTATAAAATGATTGTAAAACATCCAAGAATGATAATATAACAGCATGGAACAATCAAAAATTATAGATACATTGGAGACGTATCATTGATTATGTCACTAAGTGGGTAGAAGCTATTCCAACTAGTAGTGCTGATCATAACACCTCCATTAAAATGCTTAAGGAAGTTATTTTCCCGAGGTTTGGAGTCCCTAGATATTTAATGACTGATGGTGGTTCACACTTCATTCATGGTGCTTCCGTAAACTACTTGCTAAATATGATGTCAACCATAGAATTGCATCCCCTTATCACCCTCAATCTAGTGGACAAGTTGACTTAGCAATAGAGAAATAAAATTAATATTGCAAAAGACTGTCAACAGATCTAGGAAAAATTGGTCTAAGAAACTTGATGATGCACTATGGCCTTATAGAACAGCGTATAAAAATCCTATGGGTATGTCTCCATATAAAATGGTTTACGGAAAAGCTTGTCATTTGCCTCTTGAGTTAGAACATAAAGCATATTGGGCAATTAAAAAACTCAATTATGACTTCAAACTTGCTGGTGAAAAGAGGTTATTTGATATTAGCTCACTGGATGAATGGAGAACCCAAGCCTATGAAAATGCCAAACTGTTCAAAGAAAAAGTTAAAAGATGGCATGACAAAAGAATCCAAAAGCGGGAATTCAAAGTGGGTGAGTATGTTCTATTGTACAATTCTCATTTTAGATTTTGTGCAAGAAAACTTCTCTCCAAGTGGGAAGGACCATATATCACTGAAGAAGTTTATCGCTCTGGAGCAATTAAGATTAATAATGCCGAAGGCACTAACCGAAGGTGGTCAATGGACAAAGAATTAAGCACTATATCTCAGTTACACCCATGACTGTTGAAACTAACATTGTTCAAACCATGACACCGGAGGAATACATAAAAGAGACCTTTCAGAACACTCTAGAACCCTGAAAAGGAAGAGGTACGTGATACGGTAAGCAAACAGACTCCAAAAATTCCGCAAAAATATTTTCTGTTAGTTTTGAAATATTAGAAAAAATAAAAAATAAGAAACACCCGGGAAGGCAACCCAGATGCCCACTAGGCACCAGGGCGCGCCTGCCTCACCTGGCGCGCCCTGGTTGGTAGTGGGCCCCTCGGGCACCTTCCCGACTCCATTTTCCTGTAGTATACTTGTTTCCCAAGATAAAAATTCTTTATATACTCCCCCGGACGTATTGATAACTGCATCGCGGAAATATCCTCTGTTCTTGTTTCGTGCTGTTTTTCTGTCAGATCTGAGAATATGTCGTCTCAAGATTGGGATGGAGAAAGCTATGTATCCCACTATGTTGCAGATCCAAAGTTCTTTGGGGAGATTTATCCTTACTTATGGTCCACCGAGGAGGAGGGAGACATCGATGTGAAGGAAACAAGGGATGATAGCTCGGATGAAGATGAAGTTCCACTACCTCAACCTGGAGATATGCACGTGGAATTCAAGAAGTCAAGCCTCCCGAACGGATCAAGAAAATCTAAGGTTCAATTTATCCCGTCCCATTTTCTGCAGGAAAGCAAGGCGGCATTATGCAAAAAGATATTGAAGCTTGAACAAGAAAACGATAACTTGAGGGAGGAAAATTTTATCCTCAAGTGTAAGCTAGAGAAGAAGAATGCTACTCCCTCAACACCATCACCATCAACAAAGAAGGAGACATGAGCACATGGGTATGGGCACTCCCCTTGGCTTGTGCCAAGCTTGGGGGAGATGCCCCGGTATCGTATCACCATCACTTTTATTACCTTTACCTATCTTAGTTCGATCCTTAGCTATTTCGTGATTTAGTTGAATAAAAGTTTAGTATGATCTATTTTCGAGTGCTAGTTTTGTGATCTATCTATCTATGTAATCGAGTGAGAGTTATATAATAAAGTTTAGTCAGATTTTTTGCTTCTTTACCCTTAAGTGTCAATCAAAATAAAGAAAATAATGAAAAATATCATAAGCTAATCTTATGGAAAGTAATGACATTACATAAGGAAAAGTATAAGTGGTAAAATTTATTGAAAGTTGACAAACATAACATTGGTCAATGATGCAATTCATGAAAGAACTAATAAGGGAAGAGAAGATTCACACGCAAATATACTATCTTGGACATCTTTTATGATTGTGAACCCCCATTAAATATTTTATGCCAAATTGTTGACGTTGGACAAGGAAGACAACGTAATGATTTATGTTTGTTCATATTCACATAGAAGCTATATTGTCATAGATCCTCCAATATGTGGTGCTTGCCCAATATCTTTGCTAGCCAAGAATCCGCACTAAGTAGAGATACTACTTGTGCATCCAAAAACCTTAAACCCAATTTCATGTTTTGAGAGTACGGAGTCATCATGAACCCGGCCGAAGGCCTCCGACGGACAATGCGGCCGGCGGAGGGGAGCCCAGGATTCCAGAAGGAGTGCGGCGGCGCCCTCGCACACACGGATGCATGCTAGAACAAGGAGGTCATTGCACACTTCTTCAACCCCGGTGACAAGACGGAGACAAGGAACTCGCCGTGCCGCCATCAGGTTGGTGCCGCGGAAGAGGCGTCGTGGAGCTCGAGGGACACAGCCGGCATTCACTTCGTCAAGATGGTGTCGCGGAGGATGGCGACACGGAGCTCGCCCGGATGACGCCCATCATCTTCTTCATCAAGCTAGCGCCATGGAGGATGGAGGCCTGGAGCTCACGAAGATGCCGCCACCGTGCTATGGAGGATGGAGGCGCGGAGCTCGCCAAGAGGAAGCCCATCGTCAACATCATCAACCTGGTGTCGCGGAGGATCATGGCGCGGAGCTCGCAAGGAGGATGCCAGCCATCTTATTCATCATGCTGGAGCCGGATAGCGGAGGTGTGGTGCTCATTGGGGACACCTCCAGCGTCTACTTTGTCAAGCCGGCGCCATGGAGGACGGAGGCATGGAGCTCACGGGGAGGTCGCCGCCATGCCGTGGAGGATGGGGTCGTGGAGCTCAAAGGATGCCGGCGGTGTTCACTTCGTCAAGATATGGTGCCGTGGAGGATGGCGACACAGAGCTCGCCCGGACGACGCCCATCATCTTCTTCATCAAACCGACGCCATGGAGGATGGAGGCGTGGAGCTCGCGAGGATGCCGCCGCTGTGCCGCAGTGGCGACACAGAGCTCGCTAGGACGATGCCCATCGTCTCCTTCATCAAGACGGAGCCGTGGAAGACGGAGGCGTGGAGCTCGCAAGGATGCCACCACCATGCCATGATGGATGGTGCCACGGAGCTCGTCAGGACGACGCTCATCATCATCCTCAAACCGGTGTCATGGAGGATGGAGGCATGGAGTTCGCGGGATGACAGCATCAATGTTTACCTCGTCAAGATGGAGCCCGCGACCCGGAGTTATGAAGACGACACACGCCCTGGTGCTGCCCGCAACACGGAGAAGAAGATGGCGCTACACGGTGATGTCCCTGACCAGGGGGAGAAGATGTGCCACACGGCGCTCTCCGCGACCCGGAGCCCATGAAGATGAGGCGTGATGGCGAGGAGGCGACATGACTTCACAAAAACTAAGTTTCGATGGCCCCGTGAGGCGGCGCCCTATGTCTTGGCGGACCACCGTAAACTTGGCGTCCAGCCGAGACGAGGTGCCAACCACATCGGCTATGCCGATACGAGCATGCGTCGGTTTTACATCGACGCCGGTCTCCACCAAAGAATACTCCCGCGAGGTGAACCCCTTGCTTACCATAACGAAGCCGCTACATCATCAAGAAGTCCGAGCCAAGCAGGACCCATGCTATTCCAACACCAACTACATCAACGCTGTCAAGACCGACGAGGCGCAACGGCGAGGGCGGACGTGGCTAGCACAAAGCCATGTTTTGAGCGGCATGTGTACCGATGAGGACACGGGCTTTGCCGCTTCCCACACCACACACACCATCATCATCACACATGGAGAACACAAAGCGAAGACGACCACACGGCTTAATCGGAGGTATCTCGCAGAGCAATCCGCGGGAGTAATTAATCGGGAGCTTTCCGAGGCCCCGGAAACCAGGAGACCACACATCGCCATAGTCAGGCTGGCCATGCTAGTAGGCCACAGAGTGCATTCATTTTGTGGGATCTTGTAATTTTGTTCATCCAAAGAGATAAATGAAATACTTGTTTCCCGTATCACTTTTCTTTGTGTACTACGGTACACTGGCACGCCCGCAATTTCTTTTCCCCGACGCATGAGAGAACTCAACACCTCCTCTTCCCCTCTTCACGGAGGGCATATAAGATTTTTCTCGTGTCAAACAATGATTAATGTTGAAAGCCGGTACTTGAGTCGCACTAGATTCATCAGATGATGGGGACGTCAATTGGTAGTCAGGATCAGACGGATAGAGAGGCTCTTTCAGTTGGCCGGCTTGGGGGCGTGAAGGAGTTGGGCTGTGTGGCACCTCAACTCGTGCTTTTCATCGAGCCAGTGAATTTGGTAAGCCGTCCTCCATCTCTCCGGAGTTGCTCCGGGTCTTCCACTTGAAGGTGCCAGCATACTGAGTTTTCTTCAAAAGAAATTGTGGGTCTAAGTGAGTGTCTCGATGTGAAAATGGTACCTTTCGGATCGCCCGTTCCTTTTTCTTTGGGACAATCGATTCCAAGTCGGGAGATGGGATTACCTCAGCCTCGCCGGCTCGGTTGGATTCGACTTGCTCCTGAGGAGATGGAGCATTAGCAAGTTCAATAAAAAGACGACCAAGTGAGTCGAGTTCTACCTCAGATTCTTCCTCACCATCCGGCTCTTCTGCATTGGTGTCCTTGAGAGGAGTGGGAACTCGAGGTTCAGTTTTCCACCATTCAGAACCCTCCTGGGCAAATGACAAGTCGTAATATTAGATAAACCAACAAAGCAAAATTATATAGGCAGAGTGAATGGAAAGTAAAACAAAAGCCGACTCACCGAGGTTGCCGAGTTTCCTATGAAGAAAGGATCTAGTCCTATGATATCAATTGTCTCCCGGGTCTCGCCAAGCAATTTCTTAGTAGATTTCAGAAGGTTGGCGGCTGATAAGTTGACCTGGCTAAAACACAGTGCATCCTATGGCTCGCCTGTATATGTGTGCTTAATTCGGCCCCTCGGGATGAGGGGTTGGATTCGCTTGCTCATCCAACACTGGGTCAGATCAACTTCAGTAAGGCCATGAGCTGTTAAAGCGTTTATCTTTGAGTTTAAGGGCTACAATTTCTCCCTTTCTGCTTGGGAGGCGAAGCCCGAAAACAAGTTTGAAGCATCGAGTCGGTCCAATCTATAGCCCGACAACTGGTGTTGGTGCACTGGAGAGGTGTCTTTGCAGTAAAACCAGGTCTTATGCCATCCTTTAGGATGACTTGCCGGCTTTACTTCAGGAAAGGCTAAGTTTTTCCTGCTTTGGATAGTGACTCCTCCGATTTCTATGCTTGTTCCATTCTTGTGTACTGTTTGATGGTTGAGATAGAAGGATTCCTGGAAAAGGCTGACAGACGGCTCGATCTGGAGATATACCTCAGAATAAACTTGAAACTAGCTCAAGTTCAGAATGGAATTGGGACCAAGGTCTTGAGGCCTAATGGTGAAATGATGAAGCACATCACGAAAGAATTTTGAACCCGGAGGACGGAAGCCCCTGTCCAGGTGGTCGCCAAATATGATAATCTCGTTTTGACCCGGCTGAGGGTGGATTTATTCATCAGGTGTGTGCCACTCAATTTCACTTTGGGCTGGAAGCAACCCTGAGTCCACTAGAGTCTGCAACCTAAGTACACACATGTTTGATTTGGTCCAGTTGACTGCCTTTTTTTAGGAGCCATGAGTTCAACTACAGTGAAGGTTTAACTACGAAGTGTGAAAAACAAATATAAGCCGGCTGAGCAGTTACATAAAGTGTAAGCCGGCAAAATTATGAAGGTATTCCGGGTTACAACGGTGGCAAGCAAAACTACAAAGCTAGCTAAGAACACCCGGATTATGACTATCAGAAAAAACGGAGGTTTACAGTATCTATGAATTGTTATGATTAACAAGCCGGCAAAGGTTTCTAGTGCAGTTTGCAATTTAAACAAGTGGTGAAGAAACATCCGGGTAAAAGTAACTGCAAACAGGAAATGTTCAGATTTGACTATAGTTCTGCATCTAAAAAGTGTCTATAAAGGAAAGGAAAAATCCCTAATCATGGCGAAATTGCAGGGTAAAAAAGTATCAGCAGGGTCTGTTGAAACATAACAAAGGGGATCTAATAGGTGATGAAAAACATTGCGGCATTGGATAAAAGATCTACGGATAGCAGTTTTGGTGGTGGATTAGGTTTGCAGCCTCATATGAGATGAGCTCCGACGAACTCGGGATGAACTACGGCGGGGTAGAAGAGGAATGAAGAACTTATAGATCTGAGAAGCTAGGTTTGAAGATGGTCTAGGACGACGGCGCTCCCGTGGCGTCTCCAATGGGCTCCGACGATGGTCTCTTCGCTTGTGTGGTCGCTAGATTGAAGGGGCGGCGAGCTCGAGGTGGCGCGGCACATCGGAGGCAAGAGGAAGAAGAAGGGCAGGAGAAGGAGTAAAAGTGAGCTCGAAGGGTGTTGAGCTATTTATAAAGACGGAAGGACCTGAAACGGCAAGTGCAAAATTCCAGGGGGCGCAATCAATTGTGGCTAAAAAGACTCCTCGATTTTCGTGCCTGATAGGACAAAACTTATCCACCCAAAGATCCGTTGTGATGTCACGATATGAGATGGCAAAGAAATACTAAGTGTGGAGCAAGCTATGCGACCTGGCAAATGAATTAACCCAGTCGGATGTTTCCCAAGGGAGAAATTAAAGAAGATTGAAGGGATGAAAAGATGCCGGCTCAGGAAATAGACCCGGAACTTAATCCTTCACCTTTTTTTGTTGCCTTGTCTTATTTTTTAAGGTTAGTTTAACATGTATAAATCCAAGCTAAACTGAGAGAAATGTTGGGGATATTCCCCACAGCCAAGACCCGGCTCACGATATGACCCGTTAAAGGCCTGAAGACACTATGGGTCATCCAATTCTTTGGGTCGTAGTGGCGTGACAAGGAAAAGGCTGAAGGCCCATGATATGACCCTGCCACGGGCCGGCTCGTAAAGGAGCAAGCAGGTTGGCTTATGGAGAAGTTCCATATATAAGAATTTCCCTAGCTTGGGAAGCAAGATAAGTAGGAGTTAGAATAAGATATGGGTTGATACTTCAGCCTGGAATCTGTTGTAAACCTAGGGACTCAACCTGTTATATAAAGGGGATCCCCTAGGACGAAAAGTCTAAGTTGCAATCTCTCGAGAGCTAGGTTAGTGAATCTGCATCCTTGTAATCGTGATCTCCAACAATATCAGTCAAGCAGGAAGTAGTTCTTTACGTCGACCGTGAGGGGCCGAACCTGGGTAAACTTGTGTCCTTCGTTCCTGATCAACCCCGTTCAAGCGACCATCTAGTTGCGATGGCCTCCAGACTTAGTCCTTTCACGAGGACATCTGCCGTGACAAAACCACGACAGTGGTGGTGCTAATGATGGTCATGGTGGACAGGTGGAAGGGTGATAAGATGGTTGTCATACCATACTGTTCCCGGGAATCTTGCCACATGAGAACCAAGAAGGGGGGGCTCTCACCTTTTTCTGCCTTCGAGGAGTTAAAAATAAGCATAGATCCTGAGATTTTCAAAATAGTTCTATTTTTTGAAATGCCTGCTAAAGCCATGAGCTTGCATAGGGATCGGCATAAAAGCCGACGAACCGAATACCAAACCGATACCGAAATTGGAAAATCTATTTTTTTTGTTTTTTATTGCACATACAACTAAAATTGATTTTTATCCCAGTAGCCAAATTCAGATATGTCAGTTGGGAATATTAGGCTGGCTGAACGAAAGTACCAATACATTTCCAGGCTCGTCACGAGTCTCGTCAACCACCTTTATTTAGGGAAGTCTCGTCAACCTCGCGTCGTCGCGTGTGTCCGGCCACAGTAAAGGAACAGCCAAAGACTGCTTAGCATGGGCAGCCACGTTATGTAGCCTTTTTTAGGGGGAGCTCCTATTGGACGCTCTTTGTGTTCAACTGCGAGCAGACGCACAGAGGACCCTCGACTGGGCCGACCCACTAACAGGAAACGAAGGAGAGCGCAAGCAAAAAAATGAAATTAGCGAGGAGTCACCAGGGATCGAACTCGCGACATACGAGTCCTCGACGTGTGCTACTAGCCACTGGAGCTATCTGCTGCTACTTATATAACCAGAGCGCGAGCGTTCCAAGATCTCACAGAACCGGCTCATTTAAAACAATCTTAACAAAAATGTTTGATCGTTTCGTGATTTTTTAAAAAAAATATCGAATATTGTTTTGAAAACGGAAATAAAATTTGGAATTCTAAACATTTTTATTCCATTTTTAAAAAGAACATGAACATATTTTCAAATCACGAACACTTTTCTAATATGTGAACAATTTTTGAAAACGGACACAACTTTTCAAAATTTCTAACCAAATTTGAAAACACGAACATTTTTTGAAATCCACGAACATTTTTTAGTACGCGAACATCTTTTGAATCTATGAACAATTTTTGAAAAATGAGATTTTTTTTTTTTGAAAACACGAACAATCTTTGAAAAATTGGAACAAATTTTGAAATTCTCTTTTTTTAAATGAGAAGAAAAATTAACATTCCAAACAATTTTGGAAAAAACAGACAATTATTTAAAATGTGAACAAAATTTTAAACTCCACACATTTTTTAAATTGCGCACAATTTTTGAAAAAGTTAACATAATTTGAAAATCAGGACATTGTTTGAAAAGCCAAAACAAATTTTGATATTTCGAGCATATTTTGACATAGTGTACAATTTTTTAAAAAATGAATAAAATTTTGAAACTCAGATTTATTTTGGAAATTCCAAACTTTTTCTGAAAATGCGAACAATGTTTGAAAACATGAACAAAATTTGTAACTCAGAACCTTGTTTGAAAACTTGAATAAATTTAGAAATTCTAATTTTTTGGAAAAACACGAACAATTTTTAAATACATGAATAAATTTGGAGACTTTTGAATATATTTTGTAAAAAATGAACACTTATTGAATATTTTGAACAGTTTTAGAAAAGAAAAGAAAAATGAAACAGTAAAGAAAAATGAAAACATAAAATAAAGATAAAGAAAAAATAAACAGATAAAAACGGAAAAATAACAAAAAAATAAAAACAAAACAAAACCGAAAAAACACAAAAAGAAAGAAAAATCAGTTTAGGGGTTCCCAAAACCGGCCAGGAACCTTCCAGAAAGTTCACAAAACAATCGGCTCGCACACTGAACTAGGCCGGCCCATTCTATCAATCTAGTATCAGTCGGCTGTGCTATTTGTCGACTATTTGCCACAAAATGCGGCAAATAGGAAATTCCTTTTTTAAGAGCCACAAGCCCACATTATATGTAGCTAGGCATAGGCATGGGCCGGCAACGTTATTGCAAAGTCTAAACCTCACATGACGTGCTTTTGTGGGCCAGTGAAGTGGGCAATAGTAGGAGACAGTGGTTTGATGGGGCGATTCCTATTTAAGGCTGCAGGCGCCCATTTGTAGCGCTTTCGGCGCCACTTATCGCAACTGGCGCTCGCAGCGCAAGCATAGCGGGCCGGCCCAGGAGAAAAAGGTGTTCCACTCCTACAGCAGAAAAACAACGGAATTCTGGTAGAAATAATGAGAAACGGGATTCGATCCCTGCCCACTAACTTCACACCTTTTACGCAATAACCACTAGGACGACACCTCTTTGTTGTCCACTGTGAGAAAAATACTCTATTTGACCCTTCTCTTAATACACATTAGCATGTAGGAGTAATATATACCCAGTTTGTTATGCATATTATTTTATGATATAAATAAAAAATTCACAATAAATAAAATTGCACTTGAAGAAAGTTCATAAATTTCAAAAGAGTCGTACAAAGTGACAAATGTTCGTCAATTTGAGAAAAGTTCATGAATTCGAAAAAACGCTCATCGAATTTGAGAAAAAGTTCACGAATTTTGAAAAAAATCATCGTTTTTGAAAAAAGTTCATCAATTCTGAAAGAAAGTTCATCGATTCTGAATAAGTTCACAAATTTTGGAAAAAAATTCATCAATTTCAGAAAAAGTTCATCCAATTTGAGAAAAAATTCACGAATTTTGGAAAAAAATTCATCAATTTCGGAAAAGTTCATCCAATTTGAGAAAAAGTTCATCATTTTTGTAAAAAGTTCATCAATTTTGAAAAAAAGTTCATCGATTTTGAAAAAAGTTCACCAATTTTGCAAAAAGGTTCATCAATTTCGGAAAAAGATCGTCGTTTTTGAAAAAAGTTCATCAAATTTGGAAAAAGTTCAAATTTTAGGAAAGTTCATCAAATTTGAAAAAGGTTTACCAATTTAAAGAAAAGTTCATTAAAATTTTAAAAAATTGTTCATGAAATTGAAAATAGTTCGTTGATTTTGAAAAAAGTTCATCGAATTTTCAAAAAAAGTTCACTGAATTTTGAAAAAGGTCATCAAATTTAAAAGAAGATCATCAACTTTTCAAAAAAGTTCATCGGATTTGAGAAATAGTTCAAATTTGAAAATTCTTCATCAAACTTGAAAACAAGTTCATCGATTTTGAAAAAAGTTCATCAAATTTTTAAAGAAGTGCATCAAAGTTGAAAAGAGTTCTTCAAATTTGAAAAACGTTCATCAAATTTGGAAAAGGTTCATTGAATTTGGAAAAAGTTCATCGAATTTAAAAAAGAGTTTATCTATTTTGAAAAAAGTTCACAAATTATAAAAAAGCGCGCACTAATTAAAGAAAAAAAAACGAAGAAACAGAAAAGGATAAGAAAAAAGTAAAAGGAAAAAGAAAATAACTAACCGGACTAGATCAACAAGAGAAAAAGAGAACAATCCATCACCTAGTGAGTCGTAGCGTAGTGATTGGAAGGAAGCGCTCGCCCAACGCCTGGCGCTGCATCCGCCCGTTAGCATAATACACATTAACGGGCGCCTGTAGCGCCTGTAGCGCCTGTAACGTTATTGCAAAGTCTAAACCTCACATGACGTGCTTTTGTGGGCCAGTGAAGTGGGCAATAGTAGGAGACAGTGGTTTGATGGGGCGATTCCTATTTAAGGCTGCAGGCGCCCATTTGTAGCGCTTTCGGCGCCACTTATCGCAACTGGCGCTCGCAGCGCAAGCATAGCGGGCCGGCCCAGGAGAAAAATGTGTTCCACTCCTAACAGAAAAACAACGGAATTCTGGTAAATAATGAGAACCGGGATTCGATCCCTGCCCACTAACTTCACACCTTTTACGCAATAACCACTAGGACACACCTCTTTGTTTCCACTGTGAGAAAAATACTCTATTTGACCCTTCTCTTAATACACATTAGCATGTAGGAGTATATATACCCAGTTGTTATGCATATTATTTTATGATATAATAAAAAATTCACAATAAATAAAATTGCACTTGAAGAAAGTTCATAAATTTCAAAAGAGTCGTACAAGTGACAAATTTCGTCAATTTGAGAAGTTCATGAATTCGAAAAAACGCTCATCGAATTTGAGAAAAAAGTTCACGAATTTTGAAAAAAATCATCGTTTTTGAAAAAAGTTCATCAATTCTGAAAGAAAGTTCATCGATTCTGAATAAGTTCACAAATTTGGAAAAAAATTCATCAATTTCAGAAAAAGTTCATCCAATTTTGAGAAAAAATTCACGAATTTTGGAAAAAAATTCATCAATTTCGGAAAAGTTCATCCAATTTGAGAAAAAGTTCATCATTTTTGTAAAAAGTTCATCAATTTTGAAAAAAAGTTCAATGATTATTGACAAACAGTCACAATTTGCAAAAGGTTCATCATTTCGGAAAAAGATCGTCGTTTTTGAAAAAAGTTCATCAATTTTGGAAAAAGTTAAATTTTAGGAAAGTTCATCAAATTTGAAAAAGTTTACCAATTTAAGAAAAGTTCATTAAAATTTTAAAAATTGTTCATGAATTGAAAATAGTTCTTTGATTTTGAAAAAAGTTCATCGAATTTTCAAAAAAAGTTCACTGAATTTTGAAAAAGGTCATCAAATTTAAAAGAAGATCATCAACTTTTCAAAAAAGTTCATCGGATTTGAGAAATGTTCAAATTTGAAAATTCTTCATCAAACTTGAAAACAAGTTCATCGATTTTGAAAAAAGTTCATCAAATTTTTAAAGAAGTGCATCAAAGTTGAAAAGAGTTCTTCAAATTTGAAAAACGTTCATCAAATTTGGAAAAGGTTCATTAATTTGGAAAAAGTTCATCGAATTTAAAAAGAGTTTATCTATTTTGAAAAAGTTCACAAATTATAAAAAGCGCGCCACTATTTAAGAAAAAAAACGAAGAAACAGAAAAGGATAAGAAAAAAGTAAAAGGAAAGAAAATAACTAACCGGACTAGATCAACAAGAGAAAGAGAACAATCCATCACCTAGTGAGTCGTAGCGTAGTGATTGGAAGGAAGCGCTCGCCCAACGCCTGGCGCTGCATCCGCCCGTTAGCATAATACACATTAACGGGCGCCTGTAGCGCCAAATAGGATTCCCCCCCCCCCCCTCCCCCCCCCCCCCCCCCCCCCCCCGCATCCCCGCATGTATGTACGTTTCACTAGCCACAGCGACACTTAACCAATTGTGATAAGTAACCTACTTTTTTCTTCTTTTCTTTCTTTCTTCTTTCTTCTTTCCTTTTTTCTTTTTCCATTTTTTATTTTTTGCTTTTTCTTCTTTCCTTATTATAAAAACAATTCGTGAACTTTCCCAAATTGATGAACATTTTTCCAAAACTAATGAACTTCTTTTGAAATTCAATGATTTTCTTTTCATTTTTCGATGAATGTTTTTTAAAATTGATGAACTTTTTTTCAAATTGGATGAACTTTATTCAAAATCGATGAACTTTTTTCATTTTTCAATGAACTCATTTCCAAATTTGATGAACTTTTTTTTATTTGATTAAAAATTTTCAATATTTTAGAACTTTTGTAATTTTTTTGAATTAGGCTCATTTTTTAATTTTTGAACTTTTTCTCAAAATTGATTATCTTTTTTTCACATTTAATGAATTTTTCTGAAAATCGATGAACTTTTTTCTAATTGGTGAACTTTTTTTTTAATACAAGAAATGTTTTCTAATTTGCAATTTTCTAATATCTGTGAACTTTGAAATTATTTTTTCCAAAAAAATGATGCTTTTCCAAAATGTATGTGCAGTAAATAGCGCGGCTACAAAAGTACTTAAAGCCCTCGCGTTGTAATCTATCAGTGGGTTCTTTTAGCTCGAATGGTTAGGCGACATGCGCTGTATCGAAACATCGGAAGATTGAATCCTCAGGGTAGTAATTTTTTTTGAATTTTTTTCGCGCTACAGATTTGTTTCGTGTTCCTGGGCTGGCCCACCAGGTGAGGCAGCGGGCCCCAGGAGCGCGAACGGGCACCTGTAGTGCCCTATAGGACCTCCCGTTTGACGGTGGTTTAATCGCAACTGTCTTAATTACTAGTGTTTCAGATTTTCTAACTTTTCTAAGCACGGTACAATCGAAGCTGCTCACATACACTCACCCTATCAACGCAAGCCCGCACACCCTACCCCTATGAGCACCTTCAAGAGACTGAGCTAGCATAGCATCTTGAGATTTTACGAAGTCACCAGAGGCGTCTCGCAGTCGACGAGAACATATTCTCCCACTGAACGAACGTCGGCGGAAGACTAAAATAAATCCAGGAATCATACGAGCACCAATGTTAAGTTAAGGACTTGAACCCTGGTGGGCTTGAGATACCACTCTCCTCCTAACCATCTAACCCCAATAAAAGCACGACTAATCTACTACCCCAATAAAAACACAAGAGGGAAGATCCAACAAAACATCTCTGCCGTCTAACCACACGATCTAATGGACCAGAACCTCGCAATATTGAGCACCAACGACATCGCTCGCATGTTATTTTCTACCATGTTATTTGCTGAATGGTTGATCCATGTATCTGCTTTTGTCAAACTCTGTTGAATAATTTAATAAAGATGCATTTGTACATCGCTCGATGTAGAGGTTGGGGGTTATCCTCCTTTTCGGAAAATGAAGAAAAAAGTGATAGGCGTGCTAGAGCTATACATACAAAATGCATGCATTGCTATGACTCATTGAGTATCTGAACTAGTACTGTGGAGATAGTGAAATTATAATTTTACATGTTTTTGCTACTTGGATTCGAAATCTATATCTATAATACCTACTAATAATGGGATGTGATATCCTTGGTTTGGTCCTACATTTTTATCCGTCAACGCTACACACCTTCATACGTCGTTACACACCTTCGTTCCTCCCGCGCCGCGCCTGGGCCACATCGCCACATTGTGCTTTGCCGCTCTCCAGTGCTAGACCTGCTTGTACGCGCTGGCCAAAACAAAAAAAGTTGGGCTTCAAGGAAAAGATATGCTCATGTGGGGGATCGAGCTTACAACCTATCATACCAGGCTTTATACTGCCACCAACAAAGCCAGCTAATGCCATCGATTGAATGTATCTATTTTTTTTTTACTAATTAATAGTCTCACCTCGTCTTTTTATATGAAGTTCCACCCGCTTATATATGTTTGTGAGTTGTGACTTATGAGAAATCAGCGAGACGAGCCATCATCAAACAAAAGAGGAGGAATAGGTCCCCGTATAAGAGAGCTGTGGTTGGAAATAAAAGATGTCGTGTGAAACTAGGGGAAGGGGAAACGCGCATGCAGTGCATGCGCATACACGTCCATGGGCCTGATTGTAATTTTTATTATCTTTAGTGTTCTCTATACTGCCATAATAGATTATAAATAGATAGGAAATTTTGCTCGCAAAAAGATGCACATGCAGCTAAGTAAGCACCAAACAAGAATGGGTGCCTGCCGCATGTGCATGCATGCAGCCTCTGGGCTTTATGTGAAAGGTGATAGATCTGACTCTTAGGGGCCGGAAGACAGCTGCTAATTGAAGATTTAACCTGGATTTTCTAAAATATGCACGCCGAGCGTGGTGACATAACCGCTCCTTAACACCGGCCTTCTGATATATGCATGACAAGAGAGTACTGTAACATCAGTGTACATACTCTTCTTCCTTTGCT
Organism: Thinopyrum elongatum; assembly: GCA_011799875.1. NCBI lineage: Eukaryota > Viridiplantae > Streptophyta > Magnoliopsida > Poales > Poaceae > Thinopyrum > Thinopyrum elongatum. Next base: position 54,031,284 of record CM022297.1, read on the forward strand.
AATAAGCTTGGTAGAGCAGAGGCTTAGCAGCTGGAAGACTGCTGCTAAGGATTTTAACCTGAATTTCTTGAACGTCCTGACGTAAGTGCTTAACGCCGGCGCTTCTGATATATGCATGACAAGTGTACATACTATTCATCCTTTATTATGGTTTGTTGGAGAAATTTCATGATCCTTTTTTATTTGCTAGTTTATTTTTATTTCTCTGTGTTACCTGTTTAGAAAATTACCCAGTGCTATTTCTATTCATTCAAGATCATGCATGGATGCACAGTAGTTAATAGAGATGAAAACATTATTAGTTTTGAACATACTAGACGTTCTTTAAAAAAATGTTCATGTAATTCTAAACACGGTTCATGTGCATAAAAATATATTCGTAATTCAATAAATATTTATGTTGTTTAAAAAAGTCCATGTGATCTAAAAAGTGTTTCTGTGTTTTAAAAAGAATGTTGATGCATTTAAAAAAATAAATATACAATTTAAAAATGAATGGGCGTATGAGGGATGGTGTATGGACTAGGTGTAGGCTCTAGCTCGGGAAGCGCGACTGTCACGTCCAGCCCGACAAGATTAGTTGTAATACTACTAGATGTTCGCTTGCAATGACGTGGTTCAATAGGACAGGTGTGCGTGGGGTGGCCGAGATCATCACCTTGGGGTTGGTCATGTCCAGCCGCATTGCGAGCAGGTGGACACCGTGACCATGGTCCTTGAAGGTGGAAAGAGGAGGACAAGCGACAACATGAATGAGTTCCTATGTTGAAATAGATAACGTCGACCTGTGAAGGGGTCATGAGTCATGCTTATTTGGTTAGGAGCATGCGATTTTTTTATCTCCCTTTGCAACACACGGGCATGTTTGCTGTAATATAGTAAAATTTGTAAAATAATGGAAGTAGGAAAAATCAACTAACATTTGAAATTTCTCCCTGGCCACTACTGTAGGGTGTGAGTGCAGGTGCAGTGGTGCACTATTTGCTTACAAGGTTTACTGCTCAATTTCTTTGGATCGGCTTTTACCATGTTGCTATCTAACACGCTCCAACATCCTTCTCTTTGAATTTCTAGGTTGATGGTTTCACAAGCACCTTCCAAGATAAGAGCAATGCTTCGGTACAAACCCTCCCCCCCCCCCCCCCCCCCCCCCCCCTCACAAAACGTATAAAGGGTAGTATGGACTTTTCACAAATTGTACTCACTTTCCTACGCATACGCTGTAGGTTCGTATAATACCTGGCGAACAGCAATCCCTCATGGGCTCAGCCCATTTAGGTTTTTTAGTTTTAATCATCAAAAAATGGATGTCCTCGGCTGGATTCGAACTACAGCCCTGACGCAATACGTGTAACCGCACAAACCATCTGGCTACTAACCTTGTTTTCTTCTTCTTGTTCGAGAGACATAACACCAAGAAAAAAACACAGCACCTTCACTCTTTGGTTTATGTTTCATTTTTTTGCACGGTTTTCGTTAGGGTTTCTAGTTTTCCTGTTTTGTTCATAAAATACTAATATTTGTTTTTTAAAAATTGTACATAAATTTCAAAAAAAATGTTCATGCCTTTTAAACTTGCTCAGAATGTCAAAACGTGAACATTTTTCTTATAAAAGAACAAAATTTTAAACAAGAACATTTTTTTGGAAAACAGTAACAAATTTGGAATTCCAGAAAAAACAGAAAAATATGGACAAAATTTGAATTCTAAAAAATTAAATTTATGATAAATAGAAACAATAAACAGAATAAACGAAAAGTCAAAGAAGACAAAAAAATAAACAAGAGATAAGATAAAAAAGAAAAAGAAAAAACACGGTTCACGACCTCCGAGAAGGTCCCAAAACCGGAAAAAATGGCTGGGAAGCCGAGGTTCCCAAAACCGAGAAAACCTTTTTGCAAATTTCCTTAGTGAATTTTTTTTTGAAATTTTATGAAAATTTTCCAATCCATGAATATTTTGTAAAAAATTGATGAACTTTTTTCGAATCCGTGAGCTCTTGGACCGGGCCCACACGCGCCCGACGGGAGCAATGTCATCGCCTAGTTAGGCCAAGGCCTAAGCGTTTTATTTTATTTTCTATTTTTCTCTTTTTTGAATACCAAAATACATGTTTTAATTAACTTTTTAAACTAATGATTTTAAATTCTTTTTTCTATAATTTTTTTATTAAATGCTTTTAAAAAAACACTTATTGTTTTCAATTTTATCGCTATGTATTTATTAGTTGGGGTCATTTCAAGGATGTCCAAAAAACACCATATTCAACGGAGATTATTCGGTAAGGTCAGAACGGTTCGTCTAAGAGCATGTTATCTTTCAATATCTTTGAAATGGCCCCAATTTCCCCAGCAAAAAAGAAGAAGAAATGGACCCAATTTTTTCCATGGCCTTTTATGAGCAATTCAAGGCACCATGCCATGTTGATTTGGTTTTCGACAAATTCTGCATTTTCTGGAGTTTTCTTAGTAAAAGAAGACCGATAAAATGGTCGAACATGTTGCAACTTGAATACGGTATCAGAAATTGTTAAACCTAGCATGGTTGCCTACCATGGGCATGCCCATCCGGGTGCACCCTCCATTGAACATGGTCTAGCTTTGAAAAAAATTTAAATGACCCCAACTTTTGCAAGCAGGGGGGCATGCCCGTGGTAAGGATCCATGCCAGGTTTGAATGATTTCCGACAAAATATGCAAGTTGCGACACGTCCGGCCATTTATCTGCCTTTTTTAACCGAGAGAACTCCAGAAAAGATCAAATTTGTCGAAAACCAAAACAACTTGGCATGGTGCGTTTAATCGGTCATATAAGATCATGGAAAGATTTGAGGTGAGTTAATGGATGCCGCAAGAACATGCTCTCAAATGGACCCTTCTCGCCTATCCGAACACCCTCTATTGAACATGATATATTTTTGGACATGCATGAAATGACCCCAACCTTTTCCAGTAGGCGGGCGTGCCCATGGTAGGCATCCATGCCAGGTTTGAATGAATTTCCCACACCATATGCATGTTGTGTCACGTCTGACCATTTATCAGCCAATTTTCACCGGGAAAACTCTAGAAAATGAAAGAATTATCGAAAACTTAAACAGCTTGACATGGTGCCTTGATTTGATCATAGAAGGAGGTGGAAAAAATTAGGCCACTTGAAGGATGTTGAGAAACAACGTACCCTCAGGTAGAGCCTTCTAGCCAACCCGAACACCCTCCATTAAACATGGTCTACTTTTGGACATTCTTAAAATGACCCCAACATTTTCAAGCAGGTGGGCATGACCATGGTAGTCATCCATTCCAGGTTTGAACGATTTCTGACACCGTATGCAAGTTGTGACACATCCCCCCATTTATCGGGCGTTTTTGACTGAGAAAGCTCTGAAAAATGCAAAACTTGTCGAAAACCAAAATAACTTGGCATGGTGCATTGAATTGGTCATACAAGGCATGAAAAAAATTGGGGCCATTTCAAGCATATCGGGAAACGACGTGCTCTTAGACGGAGCCATCTCGCCTACTCGAACACCTCTGTTGATCATGGTCTAAGTTTTCTTTTTCCATCTTTTGTAGTGCGTCAAATATAATGCTAAAAAGAAAGACTCTGGTTTTCCTTTTCAACCGGGCTAATTTTTTCTTCGGTTTTTACATGGGTTTTTATATTATTTTGTTTTTCTTGTCTTTTTTCCATTTCTTTTATTGATTTTGAAAAAAGTTCATAAAAAATTCAAAATAAGTTTATCAATTTTGAAGAAAAGTTCATTGATTTGGAAAAAATCACAAATTTGAAACAAATTCATTGATTTAGAAACAAAGTTCGTCAATTTTATAAAAAAGTTTAACAATTTTCAAAAAGAAATCGCCAATTTGCGAAATAGTTCACGAATTTGTGAAGAAAACTGGTCAATTTTGGAAAAAAAAGTTCACTGATTTGGAAGAAAAATTCAAGAATTTGATTTTTTTTCCGTCATTTTTGAAAATGTTGCGCTTTTCCAGTGTTCTATTTCAAGAATTAAAAAATGTACTTAACACCTGAGGTTCGGTTACCCAGTTGATTAGTGCGGCTGTGCTAATTCCTGGAGGACCTAGGTTCGAATCCTGCAGCACGCACCAACGCGGCAGGGTGTGCATGTCTGTTCATGTACAGCATATACGTTACGTGAAGAGTTTATAAAATATGACTATCATGCCTTTACTTATGAGAGTGTGCACGTCCGTTCATGTACAGCGTATACGTTACATGAAGAGTTTATAAAATATGACTACCATGCCTTTACTTATGAAGAGGTATGGGCTAATCTGAGCCGTCCTTGTGTTTAGAGGGGCTGTACAGAAGCAGAAGTGCCAAGATAAACTCTGCAAAGGGTATGAGATGGAAATGCACAACCAAATATTCTGCACGACAATGTGCTCTTGTGTTATTAGGTTGAGTGGTAATTGCTACTCAAATGGCTACTTGTCTTGTCTTTTAATTATGCCCTGTATTACCCGGAAAGTTTATCTTGGAAGGTGCTTGTGAAACCATCTTCCCGCTAGTGAGCACCTGGTGAGAGCCGCCCTCAAGTGCGAGATCGGGACGGCAGGCGGATGAACTTCTGGCATGACACGTGGATCGATGGGCGCAGCATTGAGCAGACGAAACCTAACCTAAGAGCATGGTTAATAATATAGCCAGCTGCTGGCTATATGATCTTGCCACATCATCTATAGTCAGCTTTATAGTCGGCAAGTACAATAGATGCATGTAAGTTTGTACTACTTTGTTGATACATGACTCATCTTTCTCTTTCACAAAGTACTTAGGAGCACGTGCTACAGCCGGCTGTTAGTTAGTAGCCCGCTTCTCTCCTCTCTCCTCTTATCTCTCCGTCAACTCATCAAAAATATAATATTTAAAGTCTTACAGTCCACCTACGTCATCCTATTGTACTTACTGTAATGACGTTCATCAAGCCGGCGGCCCATGGGCTCCTTGTGTCTGATGCACTCCCAGACCAGATGTGGGTAACTGCGATCAGAGGCACCCCATCGGTGCCGGCCATTGCTGAATTCTTTGAGATATGGGAGCTGTTGGCCGGTGTTTCTGTGTCCGAGTATCTGGGCAATTCCGATGTTGTTTGGGGCTGCCGACAAGTACTCCCGCGAGACATACCAGGCATTCTCCCTTGGCAGAGAGTTTGCGGTCTGCTCGCAGGAGACCAGGCGTTCCTGGGCGCCCCTGGAGATCAAGATGTTTGCCTGGTTGGCAGTTCGTAACCGGCTATGGACGCTTGACCGTCTCGCACGTCGGAACCTTCCCAACACAACGCAATGTCTACTGTGCTGCCAGGTGGATGAGGATGCGAAACACATGCTTTTGGGATGCCCTTTCACCAGGGAAGTCTGGTACAATGTCCTCCTCCCCATTCGTATGCATCGGTTTATGCCCGACGGCCAATCCTCGCTGCTAGATTGGTGGCCGGTGGTGGTGGCCGCGGTCCCGGCAGCGCACAAGAAACAGATAAACACAACAATCACTGCAACGTTGCGCTTTATTTGGCTCTAAAGAAACAACAGAGTGTTTGATCGGAGGTCTTTGCCACCGGCAGCAGTTGTCTCCTCAATCAAAGATGAGTTTGCGTTATGGAAACAAGCTAGAGTTAGCGGTAGGGATGTTTTTCAAGTACACTAGGGCACCTCCCTCCCAGTTGGTGGTGATGACCGGGACTCGCGCATTTGTGTGCAGTCTCCTGTAATTATCTCTTAATGAAAAAGACATGCAATGCTCTTGCATGTTCTTGAAAAGGAAAAAAGAAAAAAAATATTACCTTGAAAGTTAAATTTCAAATTTATATTGTGGCAAAATCTGCTGAAATATGGTACATTTTTGTGGCTCTATCGAAGTTTATATTACTTGGGATTCTATCAATGGCACACTATAAACGGTTGCTATGAATGATTTTATTTCTCCAGAATCATCTTCTTCCAGCCGTGGACTTTATGTTTCGTCATCCAGATTGCATCTATGACGTCCTAATCCTATCCACTCTAAGGTTTACCTTTTGACTCTCTAATCGAAATGCAATGACCTTGTTCCTTTTTTTATCCAAATGAACTACTGGAAAATATAAAACACATCAACATAATAAGTCCAATGGATATTGGTGGATGCAGTGGCAATCCCACTTCAGGAGATGAAAAATAAACTAAGGATAAATACCGTGAGATTTTCTGGCTAACACGATAGATATCCAGGATGAGTCCCACTTGTAGCTATCTCAAATCAAATTTATGCCCTTCCACGACCACAAATTGAAGCTAAACGATTTTTGTTTTAATGATGGATCCAAGCTATATCTTTTTGCCATGGGATTTCAACTCCACGTTCTGCCCTGGTTGCAACAGCTAACCAGTTCTTTATATCCTACACTATCCGAACGTTCGTGGCTCTCCCATTCGCTACCATCATGACGACTAGATAGGTTGATGATCCTCAAAAAAAGAAAAACTAGACAGGTGGATACAGTTCTCACAAGTATCACATAGTATTTGCATTCGAATTGCTTAACCGTTCCCTAACCGCAATCCAGTATGTGTTTCCGGAGTTGGTGAGTATACTCCTGTCCTGCGTCAGGTTCGTGCATCCCTTAGCTGATGCAGTGGGTTGCCGCTGTAACAAGTCATCACTCTGCCTCATCACTCATCTCATAATATTTCCTGTCTTTACTACAATTACTGAACTCGACAACTGATGCCAGGCCATCGTATGAGCCCTGTATGCGAAGAGCTTCTCAAGAAGCAAAGCGCAGAAGGCAGCGGCCACGAGCTCGTCGTCGCAGGGTTCCGTGCCGAACGCTTCTAACAGTTGATCGGAAGCGTAGAATATGTGAATTGCACGACGTATTGCTCTTCGTGCATAGACACGTATATATGATGTATAAAGGTGGGCCATGGACCTCAACTATACAAGGAACTAAGAGGCGGGCCCAATACACAATATGCACATAACACATATACTCAACACCCTCCCGCAGTCGAAGCGACACCGCGGCTGACGCAAAGACTGAACCGAAACTCCTCAAATGACGCCGTAGGCAAGCCCTTGGTCATGATATCGGCAAATTGTTGGGAAGTAGGGACGTATAAAACACGAATATGGCCAAGGGCCACCTGTTCTCGAACAAAATGAATATCCAACTCAATATGTTTGGTCCGTCGATGATGCACCGGGTCGAGTCAGAGTGAGGTACTGGAGAGCACCAATGATAGACCGATAGAAAACAGCATCCGAAGCAGGAGAACCATCCGTGGCAGAAAGCTTGGCCTTCGTATCAACAGGCGTAGCGGCGGGCTTGCAGTTAAGCATGCCGGCGCGCTTCAGGAGCTCATGAGCGTACTTCCGCTGATGAAGGAAGAAGCCATTCGGACGGCGCACCACCTCGACACCGAGGAAGTAGTGCAAAGGACCCAAGTCCTTGATGGCGAACTCAGCGCGAAGACGAGCCGTGAGCTGACTGAGGAGACCAGTCGTACATGCCGTCAGGATAATGTCATCGACATAGAGCAGCAAGTAGGCCGTGTCAGAGCCCTGATGATAGACAAAGAGTGAGGCGTCCGAGCGGGTACAGCGGAACCCAAGCTGATGGAGAAACGCCGCGATGCGCTGGTACCAAGCGTGCGGAGCCTGCTTGAGTCCGTACAAGGACCGTGAAAGCAGGCACACGTGGTCTGGAAGCGCCGGGTCAACAAACCCGGTGGGCTGCTGGCAGAAGACCTGCTCCTCGAGGTGACCATGGAGGAAGGCGTTGGAGACGTCCATCTGGTGCACCAGCCAAGCACGGGAGACCGCAAGGTGGAGAACCATGCGTATCATGCCGGGCTTGACGACCGGAGCGAAGGTGTCGGTGAAGTCGATGCCAGCATGCTGTCGGAAACCACGAACGACCCAGCGCGCTTTATAGCGATCAAGGGTACCATCAGGACGGAGCTTGTACCCACTTCCCGGTAATCACGTTGGCGTGTCGGGGACGGGGAACAAGCTGCCACGTCTGGTTGCGCAACAGGGCGTTAAACTCCTCTTGCATCGCAGCCATCTAGAGCGGGTCACGAAGAGCGGCTCGAACGGAGGACGGCAACGGCGACGGCTCAGACGTGGACGCCGCATGGACGTAGTCATCCGAGGCGTAGCGCGAGCTTGGGCGAAAAACGCTCGTACGAGCGCGAGTGACCGGACCGGCCACAGGCGTCGGGGGGGGGGGGGGTGGCAGGCTCCACACAGGAGGCCGGGGGCGCCAGGGGCGCCGAGGGGGCCGCGGGGGGCCGGGGGCGGGCTGGGGGCGCCGAGTGGGCCGCGGGCACCAGGGGGACCACGGGCGCCGAGGGGGCCGCGGGCACCGGGGGCGCCGGGGGGACCACGGGCGCCGAGGGGCGCGCGAGGGCCGCGGGTGCCAACATCGGGGGCGCCAGCGCCGCGGCTGTAGGAGGCGCCGCATGCGGGGGGCGCGCCTCAAAGCCAGGGGGCGGGCTAAGAGAGGTGCGCGAGGGCCCTGGGAGAGGCGTCGAGGAGCCCGCGTCACCGGTGGCGGGAGGAACAGCCGGGGGTACCTGCTGAAACGGAAACACATGCTCATCAAAGTAAACGTGCCGGGAGGTGAACACACGGTGGGAGACGGGATCATAGCACCGATAACCCTTGGAGTTAGAGGGGTAGCCGATGAAGATGCAAGCGATGGATCAAGGTGCAAGGTTGTGAGAAGCAGTGTCGGCAGTGCTGGGATAGCAAAGGCACCCAAAAATACGCAAGTCGTCATAAGACGGGGGCGTACCAAAGAGAAGATGGTGAGGTGCGTAGTTCCACCGTGGGCGGCAGGGTCTAAGGTTAAGAAGAAGTGATGCAGTGGCGAGTGCGTCCGGTCAGAAACGAGGCGGCACGTTGGCATGAAACAGGAGCGTGCGAACGCAGTCATTCAGAGTGCGAAGGACGCGTTCGGCTCGACCGTTCTGCTGTGAAGTGTACGGACATGTGAGGCGGAAAACGGTGCCATGATGCGCCAAAAAAGTGCGGAAAGCGAGGTTGTCGAACTCTTTTCCATTGTCCGTCTGAAGCGCAAGGATGGGATGCCCAAACTGCGTGCGGACATAGAAGTAAAAAGCCGTCAAGGTAGAGAGTGCATCCGACTTTCTGCGCAGAGGAAAAGTCCACACATAATGAGAATAATCATCAAGAATGACCAGATAATATAAGTAGCCCGAATTACTAGGAACCAGAGAGGTCCACACATCGCTATGAATCAACTGAAAAGGAAAAGAAGCAATGGTGGTGGAATTATTAAATGGCAGGCGAACGTGTTTGCCGACTCGACAAACATGACAAGTGTGATCCTCGATCTTATTGCAACTGAAACTGAAACTCCTAAGAATATGACGAAGTGTGACGGGGTTGGGGTGCCCCAAGCGAGCGTGCCAGAGATCAACTCCAGCGGAGAGAGCGACCGGTGCGGTGGTGGTGGATGAGGGCGAATGCACCGGATAGAGCTTGTCGGGGCTGTCACATCGGTGAAGTACCATCTTGGTTCGAGCATCCTTGACACTAAAACCAAACTCGTCAAATTCAACAGTGACAGGATTTTCACAAGTGAAATAACGAACGGAGATAAGATTCTTAATAAGATGAGGAGACACAAGTATGTTAGACAAAGATAAAGACGTAGAAGTAGAAGAAAAAGAAGTGTGCCCAACATGTGTGATAGAAAGTGTGGAACCGTCGCCGACAATGATGCGGCGGTCGGTGGAGATAGGAGTGAAGGAGGCAAGGTTATCAGGATGAGTAAACATGTGAGCCGTAGCACCGGTGTCCATGTACCAATCACCATCTCCAGTGCAGTTGTTCGGCGTAGGAGCGGCATGCAGCCCGGTGAGGAGCACCGGATCCCAGGGCGCCGGCGGCAGGGTCGGCGAGGGGGACGGAGACGCCGTGGGGAAGCCGTAACCGCCGCTCAGCTGCGGCGGTGGGTACTCTCCATACGGCTGCGGAGCCGCGTAGTATGCATGAGGCGCGGGAGGGGCGGGAGGCCCATACGGTATGGATAGCAGCCCCGACGGCAACTGCGGTGCCCGGATGGTCCACCGGAAAAACCTGTTGGCCCGCTGACAGATGCTGCAGATGCTGGGCGCCGACTGGCTGCTGCCCAGCGGGCGAGTGCTGGCCCGCTGACAACCCCACCAGTACCCGAGAGACCCGTACGCGGGCGGAGCCCCGTACGCCCCGTACGTGGGAACGGGCGCGTGGGGGGCCGCGCCGGAGGGCGCCGGCAGCGGAGCGACGAGGGACTGGCCGGAGGGCGCCGGCTGCGGAGCTGGCGGCGGGACGGCAGAGGCGGCGGCGGACGGGCCGGTTGACGCCATCGCTGGTCCGACGGTGACGGCTGGGCGGCGGCGGTCGGCGCGGAAGATCCCCTTGTACGTTGCTCGTAGACGAGTTGGCCGAGTTACTTTTACGGACGGACGTAGACTGACAACGCACACGTACAAGTAAACAAGCAAACAAGCAGCCTGCTGGATGGATTTGCTACGGTGGCTAGCTAGCTTCGTATGCTCTTTGCGATGCGGCCTGGGCGATGCGGCGATGCGATGTGGCCTGGGCGATGCGGGCGTGAGCGCGCGCGATGCGGCGAGATGGCAGTAGCGCGATGCGGCCTGGCGATTCGGCTAGAGCGGCAGCGGGCGGACTGCGGCTGGGTTGGAGTTTGGCGGACGACGCGGCTTGCTGGCGATCGAGCGGGGCGGGAGATGCGAGTGCTGCGGCTGAGCGGGAGGCTTAGCGAGCGGGCGGGCGGCGCGGCTGGAGCGATCGTGCGGGCGGCTGGAGAGAGAGAGGAGCGGCGGCCAGCGCGGAAGGTGCGCGGACGGCGGCGGTGGCGGCGGAACACTAGGCTAGAACCCGGAAACTGATACCAGGTAAAATACGTGAATTGCATGACGTATTGCTCTTCGTGCATAGGCACGTATATACGATGTACAAAGGTGGGACACGGATCTCAACTATACAAGAAACTAGGAGACGGGTCCAATACAATATGCACATAACACATATACTCAACAGGAAGAAATAAACAGCTAGCAATACAGGAGGTTGATCGATCTACTTACCGCTTTGCAGCACCGGACGAAAAGTTCCGTGTCCGAGGCGAACGAGAGACGTTCCTGACGAGCAGACCGAGAGAACATATTTTAGAGTCATGCCTCGTTTCCTAATCATCAACCTTATATGGGAAATGTTTGCGTTCGGTACGCGGGCCGAACTTTCGGCCGGCTCACACGCCACACTGCCCAACGCGCAAGACAAGCATACACAGTGGCCCCGCGCGACCGCCTCCTTTCCTACGCACCTCCATCCCCTATCTCCAGCCGTATTTTCTTCACGCGCGCGCATCCCCTTCTCCTCCCCCGTTCTGCGACCGGGCCACCACGAGATCCATCACCGGCGGCCAGGCACTCCCTCGCTGGCGGCCGAGTGCTCCCATGGCGGTGACCGCGCTGCACCATGGCGGCTGGGATGCGCCTGACGACGGTGACCGAAGGTGACTATGGGGGTTGGCAAACGTGCTAGGAGAATGCTGGAACCAGCAAGGAGATGCCATGGCTGCTTGCCGCCATGGCCGGATCCACGCGCGTATACAAGTGTTGCAAACGTCACCTAGAACAGCTTCAACTGTAGTTGAAAAAAGCTTCAACCATAGATACAGAAAAGCTTCAATGGCACTGCACAACAAAGGGAAGCTGCAACCGTAGTTCGATTTCGCTACTATCGGCCAATTTTTTGGCTACATCCATCAAGGCGGAGCTGCATCCTCGCGACGGCGGCGACGACGATTTTCTGCAACCATAGTACGATTTTGCTACTACCACCTAAGATTTTTGCTACATCCATCAAGACGGAGCTGCGACCTCACGACGGCGCTGACGGCGATTTTTGCTGCATCCGTAGTTGGATTTTGCTACTACCGGTGAAGTTTTTTGCTACATCCATTCAAACGGCATTGATTGACTGGCGGCCATCGTCGACACATTTCCCTGCAGCGAGCGGCGGCGGCGGAGCTACAACCGGGAGCAGCAACCGTCGCCGTCGAGAGCTGCAACAGCAGGTGCAGCTGTTGCATGGGTCAAGGCGATAACGAGGACGGCTGGTAAGGGTGGGGACCGGCGACGAGGACGGCCGGCGAGGGTGGGGACAGGTGCCGAGGAAGGCCGGCGAGAGCGGGGACTGGCGACGAGGATGGCCACCGGAGGGAACAGGAGGCGCGGCGCCGCGCTCCCCGAGTAGGAGATGCGGATCCAGCCAGACTACGCGAGGAAGAAGAAGCTGGGGGCGATTCGTTTTTTCCGGCCGAATCCAACGGCAGCGCGGCTCACATCCAACGGCTGGGGCGCGCAGCAGTCGCCTACATATATTCTGTCGTGTGTGCAGCAACGCTCAGGGAGGAAAGGCCGGATTTTTTGCGCGTACAGCGCATGACGCTAGAGCGCGACCCGAACACCGCATCTGCACGTCGACGTCATGACGGATGGTGAGGCGCATATATACATGCATCAATAGGCGGTAACCATGTAGAACGATTCAGAGAGAAGGAAATTAAGCAGATCGATTGTATTGAGTATCATTGTTATTTAGAAAACATAAGATAAGCGTAGGATTTATTTTATCTTGTCTTGTACTTTAAAATAATCATATACTTCTACACATATACATATATATATATATATAACCACGAGGCTTAAACAATACAATCAATTTATTTCATCAATCGCTTTCTCTTCCTTCTAACATGATATCAGTCTAAACGATCTAAATCCTAGCCGCCGCCCAACGCTTTCGTCCCGTGCGCCGCCCCAGGGCGGTCGGCCTCCCTGACCACCGCCGGAAGTCGTGCCGCCCGTACCTAGGGTTCGTCCGCCGGTCATGTTGATCGACTACCCTAGAGAGTAATTTTACCGATCCTTTGATCTAGGTTTTCTCTCTCTCGCCGATCATTTTGATTGGCGTTTCCTTTTTGGTTTTCCGATCTAGCCGTCGTCGTCGACCCAGCGCCTCTACTCCGACACCGGCACGACCGGCCGGCCACTTCTCCGGCCCGGCGCAATCAAGCGACGGGCGGCCGTCACGGCCGTCATCCGCGCCTCTGCTCGCCCGTCGTCATGCGCCGGCTGTCGCCGCCCTACTTCGAACAGGATTCTTGCATCACCACCCGCCTCCGCCTCCACCGCGTATGTACGGCTGCCTCCACACGGCGTTGCGTTCGTCGTTTGGGGCTGGCTGCTCAGGCACCGTTGTATTGGCCACCCGGGCGCCGGCGCTGACGCGCTCGTACGCACGTCGTCACACGCCGGTCGCCGTCACCAGTTTCAGCTCGGACCCCGCCACCACCCCGTCTCCATCGAGCGGCATCCACGATGTCGTGCGCGATCGGATTGATCACCGGCCCGCGCCGCGATCCGCCCTGCCCGCGCCTTGCGACTAATCGGGCCCGTCGGTTGCGCGCGCCTCCGCAGGCCCCGTGAAGATTGTCCCGAGTACAGTGCGCCCCTCCACCGATCAAGCATCGGGTTGCCGCTGCGTCGTCCCGTTGGGCCGCAGCGCCGCCGCCCCATGGTTCTCCCCATGGCTGCATCGACCCGCATGCTGCCGCTACGTCACCCCTTTAGGACGTAGTGCTGCAGCCCGCAGTTTACCGCAGCCCCGAGGACGTCCGTTCTAGGCTGTCTCCATGGCTGCACCGACCCTCACGCTACCGCTATGTCGCCCCATTGGGCCGTAATGAGCGTGGCACGCGGTCTCCGCCACCGCCCGAGGCCGTCCCCACAGTTGCACCGTCCCTAGCTCCGCCGCTGCGCTGCCCCCTTCGGGTCGTAACGCCGTAGCCCGCGGTCACCGCCGCCGCCCCAAGGTATTCCCGCCGTCGCTCTGACCCGCCTGCTGCCGCTGCGTCGCCCCTTTGAACCATAACGCCGCGGCCCGCGATCCACTCTGCCGCCCCCGCACATCGACTTCCCGTGGTATGCGTCGCCCCGCCTCCCTCGGCGTGGGGACGCCACCGTTCGCGCCAGTCTTCGTCACACTGTCGGATTCCTCGCCTACTTCGAACACCGCCGCCGCGCTCCTAATCAAGCCGCCGCCGCAGCTCTTCTTCGGTCGCCGCCGCTGCTACCCCCGTAGTCGCCGCCGCCGCCGCCCGTCCACTCCCTTCATCTTCGTCCAGCACCAGCTGTCGGGGGGATAGACCCCGGGTAGCCTCATCAGCACTTAACCATATTTCAAGACATCGGGGCTGGCCAAGCCCCTCAGTCCGACTGGTCGTAAGACCGGCCTCCGGGGCCGGACGGGACCGGAGGGTCGTCTCCTAAAAGACGGCGGGCCCCAAGAAAGCGGTTGAAGCTAGAAGGCCGCCTCCTAGAAGACGGCGCGTTCCAGAAGGCGACGTACCCCGGAAGACGGCGCACTCCAGAAGGCGGCAAGGGTACGGGCCGGCTCCTAGCAGGCGGCCCGTCCCCTCCCTAGGAGTTTGAGCCCGACCAGGAGACAAGCTGGGGCATGGCCACAGTGCGCCATGCCTCCCCCAAATCACGGCCGCATGGCTACAGTAGGCACCGCCAGGCGGCCGCCGACCCGCCCGGCGCGGCGCTGTAGCCATGGCACTCCCGACACGGCCTCCGTCAGCACGGACGATGCCACAGTGAAGAGCCGTCAGCGGGGCCCGTTGGCGGCGGGCCCCACCTGTCGGCCGGTTCCTCGACAGCCGGCAGGGCCCAGCAGAGGCGGGCCCCAGCAGCCGACGGAGAACCCGGCCCCCATAGACGCTGGCAGCTGGGGCCTACCACCCGGTCATATTACCATTATACCCCTGGGGGGTTAGCCTATAAAACCCCCCAGGCCACACCCATGCAAAGGGTTCCTCTCATGTTCCACTTCAGTTCTACACACACCATAGCCAGGGAGGGGAGAGAGCTAGCCTTGCCCTTCTTCCTCCTCTGGCCGAACAGCTCTAGGAGCACCATTGTACTCTTTGCTTCATAGAGATCATGCGGAGACCCCACAGAGTAGGAGTAGGGGTTTCATCTCTTAGGAGAGCCCTGAACCTGGGTAGATCTCGTGTCCATCCGAGCTTGTGCCCACTCCCGCTTCCAGGACCCGACGATGATCTCATGGCCCCAACCATGATAAGCCACCCCCTGGCATCTGTCGAGATATTACCACGACACCAGCCCGTCGCAAGCGTCACCGTCATCTACCCCCGACCACTTCGTCTTCTTCGACCACCACTGGCGACATCGGCCCCGTGTAGATTGCTGCCGCAACCGTCGTCGAGTCCTTCTTGTTGGGAAACGTAGTAGAAAACAAAAAATTTCACACCTACGATCACCAAGATCAATATGAAGATGCATAATGGGTTGGGATCAACGATCGTTACCGACTCCGGAGTGCAGCGGAAGAAGAAGAGTCGGTGTAGATCGTGCTTGAAGTCCCTCGAACGTTGATGACGATCCCGCGAATCGTCCTCGAACGATCCCTCGAACCGAAGACCGAAAGCACGGCCTCTCTACTTGGTTGCAAGCGTACGGTCTTCACGATCCGGCAGCGCTTCGCCGTCCAGAGCTAATCGTCGCCGAAGAATTAGAGGAAGGAGATTAGAACCACACTGGGCTTCTAATTATGAGGATTAGAGGTGGCTAGGGCTAAGCTCTAATTAGTCTAGGACCAACTAGAACTAGATCAACTAGAAGAGGCACCCAAAAACTTGTGTTCCAATAGGGTGGAAATCCTCTAGTATATATAGGTTAGGAGGGGAAAGGAGGGGCGCCACAAGGGGAGGGTAAGTCCCTCCCCTTTGGCCGGCCAAGGGAGGAGGAGTTGGACTCCTCCCCCTCTCCAATTCAGCCCCCTTCCTTAGGGAAGGGTGGTACTTTCCCACTTGGGCCTTTTTGGCCCAAGTTGCCTTCCACCTCTTGTCCTTTTTAGGCTCGTTGATATTTAAATTAAATATAAAATGTCTTAAACATTTTCAAAGCATTATATATATAATTTAACATCCCCAAAAACATTTTCCACCTATATATATTAATCGGTATTACCTGATATTCACCGAAACCCTTACGGTGACCCCGAAACGCTTCCGGAACCTCTCGGAACTATTCCGGATATTAATGAAACAATTTCACAAATATATTCTCATCACTCCTACACTACTAACACTCAGAAGATCATGATTATCCTAAGCTTGTGAGCCCGTAGGTTCGGTAAATCATAGACATGAACGAAACCCATTCGTTCAATGACCGATAGCGGAACCGTGGACATCCATATCGGTCCCTGTGATTACACGAATGATATTCCAGTGAACCTTTGGTTATCATGTGATGTTCCCTTTGCTTCGCGATACTTTACTAAACCCGGTGTGCATTCGTATCCTCTTGAGTCATCACCATGCTCACTATACCTTTGCTTCTGTTACCGGTTTTGTTCTTCTTTCTTGTTGACGTGCTCCAGCATCCCCGTGACGTAGTCACCTGTGTCTGGCAGACGATGATGGATGCCGTTACACCGAGAGGGCCCTAAGAATATCTCTCGATCGTCGGAGGAGCAAATCCCACTCTCGAGCTGTCCTGTCACTTGTCAAACTTTTCGGTGAGCCTGAAAGTTGTCTTTATGATCACCTTGTTACATATGAAGTTTGAGCAACCCCAAAGACCACCGTCTGGTAGGAAGTGACCGACACACTCATGGTCTGAGGAACTAAAACACATGCTAACACTCTGTGTTATTACAATTGAATATAGACGATATTAACTCAATTCATAACAAACAAGTTTGGGTCGATTCAATATGATCGTTCTACCAATGTCATAATCTCAATGTTGTTTTAGGATCATTGTTACACTTAACGACATCCTAAGATCCAGAAAACGTGATCACCAACAACGCTTGAGCTAGTCTTAGAGGCGAGACTAGGAACCTTTATTTTATCCGTTTATCATTTCACACGTGCATATGAGTTTTCCACTGAATCGCATATTCCAGAATCATAGCAGTTATAGCATGAAATATAAACTCTTAATTATGAATACGGAAATATAATAATACAAGTATTATTGCCTCTAGGGCATATTTCCAACACTTCTCTGCTGGCCCCTCTGACTTCTCTGACATGGCGTACAGCTCGTGCATGTCCCCGTCTATGCATGCCAGGTGCTGGCAACACCGATGCGTGCCTTCGTCCACGACGTGTCCCCGGGTCTGGCAAGCTTGGAGTGGTGCTTCGTCAACTTCATCTCCGTCCGTCTACGCATGCCCGGTGCTGGCAACACCGACGCGTGCCTTTGTCTACGACGTGTCCCCGGGTTTGGCAAACCTGGTGGAACGCTACATCAACACCGTCTTCTCCACGGCGACTTCTCAACACCGGCTACCCCGACTCGACATTGACCACGACATTCTTTGCACGGCTACCTCGACCACGGCTACACCACCCTACGCTCTCGGCTACCTCGATAAACAGCACAAAGGGTTACTGCCTTGCTTGAGGAACCTTGTCGGTTTCCTTTCCGGCCACGATTTCTGTTATGCATCGAACGTTACGACTGTGGGGGGGGGGGGGGGGTCTGTCGGCTTACCTTTGGATTCTTCTCAAGTCTCACTGTCAGCGTCACTACCGTTGTGACTGTGGGGGTATGTTGAGTATCATTGTTATTTAGGAAACATAGGATAGCGTTGGATTTATTCTACCTTGCCTTGTACTCCAAAATGACCATGTACTCCTATATATATGCGCACGAGGATCAAGCAATACAATCAATCGATTCCACCAATCTCTCTCTCCCTTCTAAGAGCATCTACAGCCGGACATGGCAAATCTAACCCCTCAAACACCCGCGGACGTGCCCGGGCGCGTCCGCGGACAGTGACCGGTCACCCCTCAAAAAATGCATTCCACATCCGGATACCTCAAATTAGAAATCTCAAATCCATATTATTACATGCAACGCAACGATCTTTGACGGGACCTTCGTCTGGTTCCACTCCCGCCCGCCCGGCTCCGCCTTGGCCATGTCCGGCGGCTGGCTGCGCTGCTCAGAGTGTTGGGCCGATCGCCGGCAAGGTAGGGTAGGGCATGAGACACGAGCCGGCTCCCGGGACTCAAGGCACCGCCGTTTCCCATGCCCTACTCTTCCTCGTCGGAGACCGGAACCCGAACGGTGCCGGTGGACGTCAGATCGATGACGGATCCCTCCGGGGACGAGCCGCCGACGTCCACCACGATGCGGTTGCGGCGCCCGGACTGATGCGCCATACGGGGCACCGGAGAATGCGACTCCGCCTCGCCGACGCTCGCACGCCTCGAGAGCTGCCGACGCCTCCCGCGCCCGGTGCCTTGCACGGCGTGCACGCCGTGCCATGACCTCGTGGGACGATGGTGCGTCCCCAATATCGGTGCGTCACCGGAGGGGTTGCGTGTCCGGACGGACGGAATACAAGACGGACCGCGCGGCCTCCGGCGAGGCAGCTACGGCCGGCCTAGCGCCGGATCCATGCGCCATTTGGGCGGACGGAATGGATTCCTCGACGGATGGAGTCCGAGCGCAGCCGTCCACGGGCCTCCTCCCGGGCACGGCGGAGCGCAAGCCGGACGGGCATCTCCTCCTCGGGGCCACGTGGGATGAGCTCGGGGTCGACGGATCTGGAGGTGAAGGACTCGGATCCGCTGCCTGCCATGCCGGAGACGACCGGAAGGAGCCGAAGACGAGCTTTGGTGGCGGAGGGGAGTGGAGGGGAGAAAAGTGAAGTGGCTAGTGTTTGGTCCGGCGAGCGGATGGAGAGAATTTTATATGGCGTCCGATGGGCCAGCGTGGGCAGGGTCCAACGTGACGGGCGTACCCGGGCGCCCCCATATCCGCCTCATATTTGGGCTAGATATGGGGGGTGCCGGTCCGCCCGGACGTTTGAGGGCCATTTGAGGGGCCCGTCTAAGTCAAAAAATCGTGACAGGTCAGTGACCGGGCGGCCTGCCTGGACGTATGAGGCGGGTTTGAGTCGCCCGGCTGTAGGTGCTATAACAGATTGATCCCCTTACATGGTTTCAAAAAGGAAGAAAAAGCACGTGACAGTGCACATGCGCCTGGGTATACCCAGGCTCCTTTTAGATCTGCTGCTAGATGCTTTGGCAGTTGGGAATACAATAACGGGGCGAGCGGTTGTGATTGAGATACCAATGTCCAAGAGAGGAGAACGAACCAGTTAAAACAGAGAAATCGAGGGTCGATGGCACGTTCACCGGAGCACCACAGTACGGGTTACACCTACACCGATCATCAAGGGTGGTGCGTGCCCTTTCTCATCTGTAGTAAAGCAAATTAAAGGCATAGTACACAAATTTGAAAAGGAGTGCATTCCTATATACTGATATAGGCATAACCAATGGCTCACGAGGAAGTAGAATAACTTCCACGTATAATGCCATTTCCTCCTGTCTAAAATATAATACTTGATGCTTTAGGACACTGACAAAGTTCTTCTATATGGCACTTTCAACATCACTTTCTGTGCAAGTATTCTTTTTTCCCCTCACATAATCGATTGCCGTCTTACGGCAGAGGTGGTCAAACTTTGAGATATTTGGCTGGTAAAAATGCTAAAAGGACATAAAATTTAGGTTGGCTCATGCTCCTCTTTTGTTAAGAGTATTCATGAGGAAATACTTACCCATACCAAGCCTTAAATGATACTGATATTGTAAAATTAGTGCTGATTACAAAGGAGTGAAGTTTTTCCTCATAGCATTAAAAAGTTATTATTTTATTTGTCCTTAAAATTCATTTCTAGACTCAGTTTGCAGCGAGAGAAAAAAAAGATGTTTATTGAAAAATCAGTGATTAATGACAAGAGCATAATCCACATCAAATTGTCCTGTTTGTTCCTGTTATGTGTGTGTATGTGTGCATCACTAGATATATTTTAAACCACCTCACTAAGCCCCACCTCTCTCTCTCTCTTCCTGTGCGGGCGCGCGCGTGTACACGTAGAGATGATCACAAATTGTCGTTTTCCACCGGGATCACAGCGAAGACTTTCTATCGAGATGTGTACCGCTCAAGTTGCCAATCTTTCATATATATTTAAATTTGAGGATAGATCCACTTTCGGTACAATAATAATATGTACAATCTTTCATGTCTTGTACTCTTGTTACACAACTTAAGCAATGAGCACCGTATAATGAAAACTTGGTTACCTTCTGAATGCTGTAACCTATCCTTATGTTTTACTTCGATACGAAGATACAATCTGATGTATGGCTTGAGACAAGACCTCTGAGCACGGAGCAGTACCTACAAATACTCCTTCCGTCCCAAAACGTAAAAGGTTTTTCGACACTATCGTCTTACATTTTGTGACGGAGGGAGTATTTTATGTTCTCAGCAGAGCAGATTGGACAAACAAACCTTGAACCACGTGCGGCCATGTCACAGTTTGATCTTGTAACGGCAACGTCACCCGCAAGGTGCCACGTTACAAGCAAGGTCACTCTTTGCCCCTTTGGCCACCATGGAACGGCATCGACGGTCATATGCCGAACTAGAACTAGATCGACCAACACTAGGTGGCCAGTTGTTACTTACTACTCCAAGTGTGTCCATGTACGGAGCATGGCTGCCGTTTATCCAAGTACGGAGGGAGAAACAAATATTAAACTAGTGGGTGATACGCAGCCGTACAGAAGTGGACGCTTCATTATACTCTAAGTGCAAGCGATAGGTGCTCTAAGCCAAGGCCCCAAAACAGGAAAAGAAAGAATCATCAGCGTCCAAGTTGCTCCGTACCGAACTTTGGCTCCGTGTATAATATTCCAGGAGCACATGCACCATCTCCGGCGGCACTACCCGGTCCGTGCATGACTGCATGAGTGGACGTGTCACTTCCCGATACGTTTGAAATGGCGAGACGTGGGGCGGAGCGGGGAGCAACTACTACCATATATAGCAGGTAGCGGCTACTTGTTTCCAAACAACCTCAGGTGCCCCCCTCCCCAGATACAGCCCTCACCCCACACACACACTCCCTCTGTCCCTGTCTCCCTCCCTCCCTCTCTCCAGCTGGATACCGTCTCCGGTCAGCCGCCGGCGCGTTTGCTGCTTAGTTAGCACTGCGCGTGATGGTGCGGCGGAAGACGGTGATCGAGAGGATCGAGGACACGACGAGCCGGCAGGTGACCTTCTCCAAGAGGAAGGGCGGGCTGTTCAAGAAGGCCAGGGAGCTGGGCGTCCTCTGCGACGCCCAGGTAGGGATCCTCCTCTTCTCCAACACCGGCCGCCTCTACGAGTACTCCAACTCCAGCTCCGGGTACTGCTTGTTCTATCTATGCTTTAAGCAAGTTGCATGGATTTCTCCAATTGGTTTCGAGCTCGCGCTTATCAGCTAAATATGCGTGATTGTTGCTTCTTGGCATATAGCCCTTAATTAGCTAATCAGCTACATGTCCTCGTAGGGAGCAAGAGCCAATCACCCCCGTCTCTTGCTCTGGTGTGTTTCGTTTGAATATAAGATCTACCAACTATGGCCACAAAGTTGGCTAGCCAATAGTAGCATGGGCATGCCAATATTTGGGCTAACATCCAAGGCTTTTTCTTCTTGTGAAATTAACGGCCATGGAACTGAAGGGTTGGTTGATTTTGTCCATCAACCAAGCGCGCATACCCTCTATTTCTTCATTGATTTATGTCCATGCATCAATCAATGTTTCGAGCTGAATTTAGTTAAATTCTTCATTGACCCACCTAAGAACGTTAACTTTTGAGAAGAGAATAAGAAACTAAGAGAATCAATGATCTTTATATGTATGCTGATCATTATATTTCCTCTCTCTCAACTTAATGACTGCCTTACAGTTCCTGATTGTTTTTTGGCGATATTTTACTTCCTACTTCGCAGAGCATAGCGAAGTCCACTCGTCTTCTTTCTCTATATTGACGATCGAGAGATGTCACCATAGGAAAAGGATGAGCTGGTATTTTGCTAGTCTCGCTCCGCTTGTACGAGATATGAGCAGGTCCGGTGGTATTTGGTGATAGGTTTAATCTCAGTTAACCATGTAATTTCAAATAGTTGTATTTATCCATTTATTTTTGCGGGAAGCTTGTCTTATTTGTTGATGCATTCGTAAGTTCAAATCATGTTTTATGCGGAGAAAGTTCCCATTTATTAGGACTCATTGGAT
The DNA here is from genome assembly GCA_011799875.1 of Thinopyrum elongatum. Lineage (NCBI taxonomy): Eukaryota > Viridiplantae > Streptophyta > Magnoliopsida > Poales > Poaceae > Thinopyrum > Thinopyrum elongatum. Next base: position 54,053,528 of record CM022297.1, read on the forward strand.
TTTTACATAAGTAATATGTACTATGACAAAACATTAAGTCTGACATGCAACCCATATGACATCTATAAACTAATACCAAGAAACTATGTGGCCGTAAAATCATGTCTCCAACTCTGCATGCCCTCGCACATTTTTATATCTTACTGACAAACTAGTTCACGAATTATGTCCTTGTTTGTAAGCTCAGAAATATAGTGTTTTTAGCTTATAATATATTGTGCCTTGTGTATAGGGTTAATTCCATAATTGAAAGATACCAGAAGGTTAAGGAGGGCCAACAATTCATGAGTGCAAGTGCTGAGGCTAAGGTATGACATCCGATCCGTATTTCTCAATAAATTAGCTAGTCTTGTGGTCCACATCTTCTTTTAAGTTTATAGAGTGCTCTTTTCTATAATTCTACTATAGTTCAAAGTACATAGCCACTTTCATGCCATGTGGATACCATGCATGCATTTCTTAACTGATTGCTAAGTCACCTTAGCTATAGCAATATACTTTCTCATAGGGTAACTACGATTAAAATTAATAGCAATAATCATGAGGGAATGGTGTACGATGATCACTGATGTGCAAACAGCCATTAGGGCGGTCATATGCAGATATATAGCCATATCCCATATGGGAACCCCTGGCTCTCCCTTGCCATATTTCATTGATGTATGAACGGACCCGAACCATCCTCTTGGTCTTACCTTAATTTCATCATCCATTGCCGATTTTCTATCCTAGGCGGCGACACTATCGAGCTGCTACCCGAGGCCTCTAAGAAATAGATTCAATCTAGTATGCAATGACTTCTTCTTACAATAATGAACATATTTGTATTTTCATGCACCAATACAGGTACAATTTGTATTCCGAAAGTCCACTTTCAGCTAATTGTTTTTTGAAGTTGGATTGGTAGGAAGCAAACTTCCTCATTGATGAATTGAAAATTTTAATTCACAGGAAATCAAATTTTAATTTGAGAAACTAGAAACTTTTAGATATTAGAAATCCGCTTCCTACCAAAACTTTTCCAAATTTTAGTCATCCAACACAGGTTCTTTGTGCATCAAATCAGGCTTACTTTGGGTTCAGCTTTTCCAAAACAACCATAGGTCCACACATTAAGACCAGAAACACTAGATCACCATTCTACCTCATGCGTTTGTGGCTGGCCATGCTGGAAGCTCTGAATGAGAGCAGAGGAAGGGGAACAAACCGTGGTGCATGATCGATTCGGTCAAGCAATGAGGCAGCCGGTATAATGAAGACCATAGAGGTAGCAATGAGTGATGAATGCAGCAGAGTGAAGGGCGGTGATAATATTCTTGCTAGAAGATTTCCTCGGAGACATAAGATGACATGTATATCAAATTATATCATAGAAAACATCATCTTACATGTTGCTCTACACAATGCTGACATTTTTAAATGCCCCGATTGCTACATACAACATCTTAGCCCCAGCTTCTCAAAATGTAGACTTATAGTGCATCGAGGAGCAAGGATCATGGCACAGTGGATAGACTTCCCTGCATTCTCTAAACGCGAATGAGATATCATTCCCAATATCTTAAATAAAGGATTGTAATATGTTACATCTAAGTCACTAGATCGTTTAGCTACAGTTATGTACATATTTTGGATTAATTCTCTTTGCTTTAGAAATTCCTTTGAAATGCTAATTTACCATTCACCAAATTAGGATATACCCAGTGCAATATACTTTGTCTTTTTTCTGTTGTTCTATTTCAAATTCTAGAGCATAAACTAATGGTATATACGTTGTCTGTTTTTTCTTCTGTTGTTCTATTTCAGTTTTGGCAAGCGGAGGGAGCACGTCTTAGGCAACAAGTACATAACTTGGAAGAGAATCATAGGTATGACAACTAAATTACATGATTGTTATATCAATAGAAATTGTAAAGAAATAGCTACTGATTTTTATTAAATTACATACGTTCAAAGCCTAATAGGTGTAATATTCATAATCTGATTACAATGAGTACACATTTGCACTGAATTGCTAACAACTATTCCACGCGGTGTCGGAGCATATATCGATATACATGTGTTTCCTCCAGTTGCATTCCTTAAAACATTTAAAAGTAAGGCTTGAAATATATTAATTTATCATATTTTCAAGAGAATATATAATCCTGACAATACCTGGTAATTTACCTCTACTACTGCCTTAGTTTCATGACACCTTGTATGACCATGCTTGGCATAAATATGCATTGTACAATGAAAAGGCAGTGTATAATATCACATATATACTTGTATATGTTTTCAAAATGAAAAAAACAAGAACCTTTATTTGAGCAACAATAAAATAGTGATAGAAAAAGGTTCCTCCAATACAGATCTTCTTATAACAGAGTTACACTGGTAACAGCCCAGTGAACTGTAAGAAAAAAATCTTCAAATTTTATAATTATATTTATGGAGAAATGCACTAATTAATATATGTGTACCTTCACTAAACCATTGCAGGCAGTTGTTAGGACAACATCTATCTGGCTTAGGTTTGGAAGACTTGAAGGGTTTAGAGAACCTACTCGAAACGAGCATACATAACATTAGGCTAACGAAGGTAATGCTTAGTGCTCATCACCGCATTATAGAGATCATGCAAAATATGCATGTAGACATCATGCATCTGCAGTGCCACTAACCGATTGTTCTTTCCAGGACCAACTTATGATTGATGAAATTGAAGAGTTAAACAAGAAGGTTAACGCTTTTACCATTGTTCCATTACAACACTACTACCATCATATTACATAGCGGTATGTTTTATGTCTAAATAGCCTAATGTTTTTGAACTGCAGGCAAGCCTCGTGCACCAGGAAAATATTGAGCTACACAAGAAACTAAACATCATTCTTCAAGAGAATATAGATTTGCAAAACAAGGTGCATGAGTATAAGAGTCCCTCCTTGCGAAAGTAAAATAAAATAAAGAGTTTTTAAAAGAGTACTTGATTCATACTCCACAAACGTATTTTGAATACATGCATGTGAATGTGTAAACTGTCATGTTGATTCCATTTTTCAGTTAAATGTCCAGGCGGAAGTAAATGGAACAATTACAAGTTCTTCTAGCCAGTACACCATTGCTGCTCGAGAGGATCCAGCTCGTCTCGAACTCAACCATCCAGACCATGCCGAAAGAGATGAGCAACCAGAATCACCAATACTGTGGTATGATATAGCTATGTTTTTTTTCAATTTCCTTTGCCTTTAAAATTATTAAGACAATGTAAGCACATGAGCTGACACTGAGCAACCTCTCCCTGCAATGCATGTAACAGCCTTTGACTACTAGCTGGATGATTCATAAATAAGAGGCTTGAAGTTTCTACTACATGGACTGCCAGATGGTCCAGGATTGATGTGCCAATTCTGTTCTGAATCAAGTGCAAGTTCATGTTTCCATTAGGAGGATTGATGTGCTATCTACCCATGTATTGTAAAAATAAACTACCACTGGGAGATTTGTAACATGCTGTATGTATTTTATTTGTCTTGCTCTTTAAATACAACATTACTTGTTATTAACAAAGCAAAAGAATATGCTTTGCTGAATTCCAGATGCATAAACTTGCATTGAAATAAAATAAAGTGTAATAATGGAAACTCAGTGGTCAGAGTTTTCAGTTGCAGGCAAAACCTTCTGCAATATTAGGAGTACCATATACTGCCTTCGTTTCAAAATAATTGAAATTCTACGATTTTGCTAAGCTAAACATTTTAAGCTTGACAATGTCTATAAAAAATATACTAAAATCAACAATAACAAATATATATATATATATATATATATGTATATATGTATATGATATAATATAATATAAAAATAAATTTCATAATCAATCTAATGAAGCAAAGTCGTTTTTGTAGATGTTGATATATTTTTGTACAGACTTGGTGAAACATAATGAAAATTTGACTTAGGATAAACCTAGAACTTTAGTTATTTTAAAACGGATGGAGTATTTCAAAGGAAGTTCTCCATACCAGGTACATGCACGTTACCATTTTATTTCAGAGGAAACCTTCCCTCAGCGAATGTTGCCATTTTTCTGCGTGTCATGAATAGGTGCTAGCTAAACAGAACGCTAACATAATGTTGGAAAATTAGGTAAGTTCATGATTAATTCCAGTAAATAATTCATGACTAGAACAGATACTAGCATGCAACAATCTAGCAAACTAGAAGAACAGCAAGACATGCATAACAGCAGCAAACACGAAACAATAGCTGTAGAGACAGACATGAACAAATGATGTTGGACGTACTGTTCGTTAGCTATTGTGGGTGCGACGGTGTTGATGACGATGTTGGCGACGATCTGCTGCTGACGGCGATGAAGACGACGATGAGTAGCACCGCCCGACTTGGACGGAAGACGACCCGTGATGACGAATTTGAGCAGTCGCGCAGAGCACTTCCCAAAAACCTAATTCGTCCTCTCCCGGTGCAGGATCACAAGGACGAACGGTTCCGGAGACCTGCTCTCCCACACGCCGATGCACGCCGGCGTTTGGGATGAAGTAGACTACGACGTCGGCGCAAGTTGCGAGATGAGGCAAAACCCTAGATGTTTTTCGGTGTATCTTTGGCCGCAGCCGGTAGCTGTATATATATTAGGACCAGAGGCGGTATTGTGTCGCGATCACAATCCCAAACCGACTCGGTACGCCACGCCCCGGCCCGGCGAGGCTAGGCGAGGCGAGCGAGCGCGCGCGTGTGGTCTTTCCTTTCTCTTCTCACACACCACTTAGAGTGGTGGAGGGAACCCACTATATAAAGAGGTCCAACTCTTCTTCAACTTTCGGGATGAGACTAAACTTTAGCACCACCACTTGCCATTTTACACATGGGCTTTGAGATTTCAGAAATTGCTATGGGCCTAGCCCATTAATTCTAACAATCCCCCACCAGATCTCAAATACCCATTTAGAGATTTGCCTTCTCTCACCACTTGTTTAATATACCAGTGTTTCAGCAGAGACTGTTAAGTTGAACTTCTGCCTAGAACTTTAAGCTACATCCATTCACAACTTGACAATGGACTATGCCTTGAATTGCTAGTTTTGTGTGAACAGGTTTCACTCAAAGTCTTAACCAGTACCTGACCGCCAGTAGGCTACCCCGCGGTTTGGAGCTTATACGTCATACTCCCTGGTCTCTTCGTGAGCTTACTAGAGATCACCCAAATCTCATAGACTGCGACGTTTACAGTCAGAACTCATATAGGTGTGTTCTTTCAAGACTGCTCTGTAGGACAGCATCTTTGCTAATTATAGCCAATAGAACCACATTAAGGCATATTGCCAACCTGCTTTACAGCTCTGAGAGTTTTGCATCTTCACTTAGAGACGGTCATTAGTTATTACTCTCCTCAGTTAACCAATAGCTTGTTCTTCCCAGATTCTAATTCACGGGATCTCCGATCACAAAGGTTGGGTTACTACTATGGTGTAACATCTATGGGTCTCATACCCATCTCCCTCGATGCAATATCTATCACATTTCGTGATAGTCCCTTTGTAAAGGGATCTGCCAGGTTTTTGTCTGTTTGAATATACGTAACAGTTATTACTCCGGAGTTTCTCAACTTCCTGACAGACTTCAAACGTCTCTTCACGTGTCTTGATGACTTCGCATTATCTTTAGAATTGTTTACTTTAGCAATAACCGTTTGGTTGTCACAATTCATAAGAATAGCCGGTACAGGTTTTTCAACCACAGGCAAGTCCATCAAGAGCTCACGCAGCCATTCTGCCTCAACAGTAGCTGTGTCTAAAGCAGTTAATTCTGCTTCCATAGTTGACCTCGTCAATATGGTTTGCTTGCAAGACCTCCATGACACTGCACCACCTCCATGAGTAAATACATACCCACTTGTTGCGTAGAGTACATCAACATCGGAGATCTAGTTTGAATCACTATATCCTTCTAGCACAGCAAGATGCCCTGAATAAGTAATTCCGAAACTCATAGTACCTCTCAGATAGCGCAAGACCCTTTCTAGTGCATGCCAATGATCATCACCCGGGTTGGACATGAACCTACTCAGTTTGCTCACAGCAAAAGAGATATCTGGTCTTGTAGCGCTAGCTAAGTACATGAGTGAACCGATAATTTGAGAGTATCTTAATTGATCTCTTGTTTCTTTCTTGTTCTTTCTGAGTGTCACACTGGGATCATAAGGTGTTGGAGAAGGCTTGCTATCCATAATGCCGAACCCGCTCAAGACCTTCTCAACATAGTGAGATTGCGTTAGAGTAATCCCACTCTCATCCTTAATAAGTTTGATGTTTAGAATTACATCGGCTTCTCCCAGATCTTTCATGTCAAAACTTTTTGATAGAAAAGATTTGACCTCATTGATCGCATTAATGTTTGTACCAAAGATCAGTATGTCATCCACATACAAACATAATATGACACTATTGCCCCCACCATGGCGATAGTAAACACACCTATCAGCCTCGTTAATGACAAATCCTGCAGAAGTTAGAGTTCTTTCAAACTTCTCATGCCATTGCTTAGGTGCCTGTTTCAGGCCATACAAAGATTTTAACAACTTGCACACTTTTCTCTCTTCACCCTTTACCACAAACCCGTCAGGCTGATCCATATAGATTTCCTCTTCCAACTCTCCATTGAGGAAAGCTGTCTTTACATCCATTTGATGAATGATAAGACCATAAGAGGCAGCCAAGAAAAGTAACACTCGAATGGTGGTCATTTTAGCAACGGGTGAATAGGTGTCAAAGTAATCTTCGCCTTCTTTCTGAGTGTAGCCCTTGGCCACTAGCCGCGCCTTGTACTTATCAATAGTAACATCAGGCTTTAGTTTCTTTTTGAACACCCACTTACAGCCCACAGGTTTACAACCATATGGTCTATCAGTTAGTTCCCAAGTTCCATTAGAAAGAATTGAGTCCATCTCATTATGAACAGCTTCTTTCCAATCATCTACATCCGGAGATGCATATGCCTCTGCAATCGTCTTGGGTGTGTCGTCCACAAGGTATACAATGAAATCATCACCAAAGGATTTTGCAATCCTTTGTCTCTTGTTCCTTATAGGAACTTCATTGTTATCCTTCTCAAGGACTTCCTCATGTGATTGTTCGAAATATTCATCAGTTGTACTAGATTCAGGAATTATCTCAGAAGAAAATCTAGCAATGCTATGCATATCTTTCATAGGAAATATGTTCTCAAAAAATGTTGCATCACGAGATTCCATTATAGTATCAACATGCATATCAGGTACTTCAGATTTTACCACTAAAAATCTATAAGCAATGCTCCGTTGAGCATACCCTAGAAAGACACAATCCACTGTCTTTGGTCCAAGTTTATGTTTCTTAGGAATAGGAATATTGACCTTTACCAAACATCCCCAAGTGCGCAAATAAGAAAGTGATAGTTTTCTCCCAACCCACTCCTCATAAGGGGTTTTCTCCTTATTATTGTTAGGAACTCTATTCAGGACATGATATGAAGTCAATAGAGCCTCCCCCCACCATGCCTTCGATAAACCAGCAGTGTCTAACATGGCATTCACCAAGTCAGTCAATGTGCGGTTTTTCCTCTCGGCAACTCCATTTGATTGGGGTGAATAGGGAGGCGTCCTCTCATGAATAATACCATGTTCCTCACAAAATTCATCAAATACTTTGGGAAAATACTCTCCACCACGATCGGACCTAAGACACTTGATCTTTCTCTAGTTGATTTTCAACTTCAGCTTTATAGATTTTAAAGTAGTCTAATGCTTCATCTTTAGTTTGCAACAAATAAACATAGCAAAATCTAGTCGCATCATCAATCAAAGTCATGAAATATCTCTTTTCACCTTTTGTCAACACACCATTCATCTCACAAAGATCAGAATGTATGAGTTCTAGAGGTGCCAAGTTTCTCTCCTCGGCAGCCTTATGAGGCTTTCGAGGTTGCTTCGATTGCACACAACTATGGCACTTAGAACCTTTGGCAACAGTGAAATTCGGAATTAAACTCATACTGGATAGCCGAGACATTAAACCAAAATTAATATGACATAAACGAGAGTGCCAAATACTTGCATCATTATTAACACTAGTACAAATTTGGTTTACTGACTTATTGCAAAAATCTGAAAGGGAAAAACGGAACAAGTCTCCGCACTCATAGCCTTTGCCTATAAATTGTCCAAATCTTGACACGATTACTTTATTCGACTCTAAAACTACCTTAAACCCATCTCGACATAGAAGGGAGCCGCTAACTAGATTCTTATTCATAGTAGGGACATGCTGCACGTTCCTTAATTGCACGATCTTTCCCGAAGTAAACTTCAGACCCACCGTGCCAATGCCACGAACAGAAGCATGTGACCCATTCCCCATTAGGACGGAAGAATCCCTTGCGGCCTGATAAGAAGTAAACAGGGAGACGCCAGCACACACATGAACGTTAGCACCTGAATCAATCCACCATGAAGATGATTGAAATACTGAAAGCACAATAGGTAAATTACCATACCCATCAGTATTGCTAGCGGTCACCATGTTGACAGTCTTGGAGCTCGTTTTCCCTCTGAGGTCTGCATGTTCAGGGCATTCCTTGGAAAAGTGTCCGGGCTTCCCACAGGCGTAGCACTCTAGCTCAGCCTTGTTGAACTTCTTCTTCTTGAAGGTAGTAGTCTTGGTAGGCTTGTTGAAAACAGGTTTGTTTTTCCCTTTGTTCTTGTTCTGTGGGTACCTCTGCACCATATTGGCGGTAGGCTGAACCTCACCTCCTTTCTCAGTAGTGTCTTTAGCCCGAGCTTTTTCTCCAACATCAAGAGATGCAATCAGATTTTCAACTGATATCTCCTGTCTCTTATGTTTCAGAGTTGTGGCAAAATTCCTCCATGAAGGAGGCAACTTTGCAATCATGCACCCAGCCACGAATTTATCGGGTAGAACACACTTAAGGAGTTCAAGTTCTTTCACAATGCACTGTATCTCATGAGCTTGTTCAACCACAGAACGGTTATTCACCATCTTGTAGTCATGAAAACTCTCCATGATGTACAGTTCACTGCCTGCATCTGTTGCACCGAATTTTGCATTCAGTGCATCCCACAGAGTCTTTCCGTCATCTATGTGCATGTACACATCACACAGACGGTCAGCAAGAACACTCAGAATGCATCCCATAAACATAGTATTGGCTTCCTGGAATTTTCTCTGATCTTTGTCAAACATTCCCTCTGGAGCACCAACACTAACGTGGAAAACTTTCAGAGCAGTAAGCCAGAGCATGGTCTTCACCTACTACCTCTTAAAGTGCACACCGGTAAATTTATCCGGCCTCAGTGCATCAGCGAATCCAGCCATAGTTAACTCAGGAAATTGCCTACAATTAGGTTTTTGGATTGTTGGAAAATTAGGCAAGTTCATGATTAATTTCAGTAAATAATTCATGACTAGAACAGATACTAGCATGCAACAATCTAGCAAACAAGAAGAACAGCAAGACATGCATAACAGCAGCGAACACGAAACAATAGCTGTAGAGACAGACATGAACAGATGATGTTGGACGTATTGTTCGTTAGCTATTGTGGGTGCGACGGTGTTGATGACGATGTTGGCGACGATCTGCTGCTGACGGCGATGAAGACGACGATGAGTAGCACCGCCCGACTTGGACGGAAGACGACCCGTGATGACGAATTTGAGCAGTCGCGCAGAGCGCTTCCCAAAAACCTAATACGTCCTCTCCCGGTGCAGGATCGCAAGGACGAACGGTTCCGGAGACCTGCTCTCCCACGCGCCGATGCATGCCGGCGTTTGGGATGAAGTAGACTACGACGGCGGCAAAAGTTGCGAGATGAGGCAAAACCCTAGGTGTTTTTCGGTGTATCTTTGGCCGCAGCCGGTAGCTGTATATATATTAGGACCAGAGGCGGTATTATGTCGCGATCACAATCCCAAACCGACTCGGTTTCTAATTCGTATACTTACCGGATAAGAAATCAAAAAGTAAAATAAAACGGCAAAAGAAAGCTGCGCCCCTGCAAGGAGACGGATCGGATTTCGGCGGACCATTTATGCGCATGTCGCACGTACGCCTCGCCTCGCCACGCCACGCCCCGGCCCGGCGAGGCTAGGCGAGCGAGCGCGCGCGTGTGGTCTTTCCTTCTCTTCTCACACACCACTTAGAGTGGTGGAGAGAACCCACTATATAAAGATGTCCAACTCTTCTTCAACTTCCGGGGTGAGACTAAATTTTAGCACCACCACTTACCATTTTACACATGGGCTTTGAGATTTCAGAAATTGCTATGGGTCCAGCCCATTAATTCTAACACATAATGTCTGCGCATGCAAAGTGAAAGAAGATCGACAGACCATCTCACATGGTTCTAGCACATGCAGTGCGCCTCTAACATTTTTCTGCTAGATGCTTTGTCAAATTGTTTTACCAACTGATGCTTTGGCTTTGGCAGTTAGGAGGTCACATGCGGTGGCACATTTTCCGGACATTTGTTTCCGTGCTACGAATATAAGAACAGCTGGAGCGGTTGTTTTCAGATGCCGAAAGAGGATAGCAAATCAAAGAAAGGAATCTATTGCCATAGCACACATTACTAATCTTGGTGATGCCTTTTCGGTCTACCACGCGTTCGCTTTCGCTTTCGCTTGGATCGAGCACTAAACCGCAACCTTAGAAAATTGGAATGCACTTTACTTAGGAGAATAGGCTACCAGAATCAGCAGGACGCGTTTCTGTTATATTTTTTCCCCATAGGCATTATTATTTTTTCGGTTGGGTTCGACTTTTCAAGAATAATCGAACAACAGAAGTTATGAGTTCAGCGGATGAACAAATCCGCTTGTTCTCCAAGTAAGCATTGTTACAAGTTTTTGACATATAGCCAGCAAGCAAAAAATAATGATGGGAACCTTGATGAGAACGCAAATAAATGAGGGAAACTAATCCTTCAAAGTAGAACAGAACAGAACCCACACCCCTCCTAACCCTAGCCGCCGCCTCCTAATTTTGTCGCCGCCGCCGGATCTCTGCTACACAAAGACTGGTGGTGGATGACGGCGGCGGCAAAGCCGTCCACTGTCATCGCTCTAGGGTGCGGCTGCAGTGTGGATTCTCACGCGGGTGCCCTGGTTTACTCTTGTGCGTTCCGTCCATACCACGGCGGCGAGTTGATCTGGTGGGGGTGGCTCAGCCCGGCGGCGCGGCTCAGGGCTCCTTCGACCACGATCAACGACCTTCCTCGCAGCCGGTGGCGGCATCTGGTGGCGCGTCGCGATGGGTTGGGGTGGCAGCCCCCATCCCTACTCATGGAGGTCTTGGCCGGCTATGGAGGTGTCACGGCGTTGCGTTTGTCTCGGCTAGGTCCTGCCCAATCTGCCTCGTCAGTCGATGCCGGCGGGGAGGGACGGGAGGCACAACTGGCAGTGAAAACCGAGCTGATCTCGGTCATGGCGGACGATGGTGGTGTCTTTGCGTCATTATACCGATGAAGGTATTGTCTTGCATTTCTCATCTCCTCACTCGGGCTACTCCATGGGAAACCCAAGATCTGGATCTCCCGGATCAGACGATGGTGACGTGAAGCACCGTTCTCCCTCCTGGGGGCATCGTCTTGGAGTAGGCGCTGGAGGGGTCAGAAGGTGGCGTGGTGTGGCATATAGCGCATCAAAGGCGACAGGTCTCGGCGGCGTGGCGCGGCGGGGTCTCGATGACGGATGCGTGATGATGGACGCATGCAGGGAGGTGGCGCTATCTGGCTTCGTGGTGGCATCAACGGTAGAAGGGTCTGACAAGATCAATGCCTGGATCACGCTTGAAGATGAGACATCGAAAGATGGCGGTGAAGGATTGTAGAGCGTGCACATGTGGTGCATGTTGAGGGTCTGCTACACTGATTGGTGCTCCCGGCTAGCCGGCGGGCGGGTTGGTGTGGTCACCAGTTTTCATGGTGTGTTGACGAGAGGTCAGAACACGTCATCAACCTTGTAGGTAGGGCGACAATTTTCGCTAGGAAGGTGGCTTTGGGTCAATTCGTTTATTTATTTTGTAAGACTTTGTTCAATGACATAGTAAGAATGTATATGTGCATCGTTTGATGCAGAGGCGAGGGTTATTCTCCTATTTTTTTTAACAGAATCCTTCAAAGTAGAACTACCACACCACTTGTCTTCTCATAAGTCAGTTTTGTGGTCATATATACCATACAATCATGAATCTGCCGCAAAAATAAATATCTAGCCTTAAGTTAAGTTTTTCCAACAGGTTGAATCATCAATTTCTGTTTTTCCTTCTTTTCCCTCTTTTCTTCTCTATCACCTTTTTTCTCCGTTCATAATAAGAAGATGTACTTCCCACAAAAAAAGAGAAGAAGGTATGTCATGTTAAAGTAAAAAACAGTGAACCCCGATACGTGAAACGATAAATATGAATTGAAAGAGCGATACACAAGGAATGCCTGACAAGCAAGTAGATTAGTGAACACTGATGTCGAAGTCGGTCATCCAACCGCAGCCATATATATTTCAAACAACATTTCAACAAACTGGATGAAATTCATCAAACGGAACGAATTTCGTTAAAGGTCGTATAGAGAAAAGCACAATTCTTCCATAAATAGCATGCAAATATCTTCAGTGCAACAATAGTTCAAATTCAACGAGATAATCGGATGGTCAACAAGTTTTTCATGGATAAACAGGTTATCCCACACATACTGTCCCTTGAGTTTCATCCAACAATGTATGTGCGTGAATGATCTACCCTCTGAACAGTTGTACATCATGACAACACGTGCAGTCTACACAGCGTGTAGAGCAACATTGAGTGAATGAATGCATTAATCAACATGTAGAGCAAGAAGAAGCAAAACTTACGGTCTCCATAATTGTCGCGCGTAATGACGACATTGCCTCCAGCCGTTGTACCGCGCCACAAAACTTCGCGATGGAGTTCTGGATGGTTTAGCATTGATGCTCGAACGAGTTTAATTACATTGTGTTCACGAATGATGTGCATGTCTTCGGGCGCAATGTGTGTTCGCGCATGAAACGAATCATGCACATGTTGTGAAAAGACTCTACCCCTTGCGTTCCTGCCTAGGAAGTTGGCAAATACGGCCAACCACACATCATACAACAACTCATACTCTTTCATTGAGTACCCCACCATATAAACAACATGAAGTTTGATAACAAGCTCACAATGCCAGGGTGGCGGTCGGAGAGGTAGAGCAACGGCGTCGCACAAGGGGGGTACGGTTGCAAAATCGGGGGGGAGAAGACCAAGAGAGGAGATTTAATTGGGCCGGGACTGTTGGACGTGGTGGTTATCCGGACTCCCTCAAAGCCCGTGTTGCATAGGCCAGACGGTTCGAGGATGCGCGTCAGAGGTGTCCTTATATTCCTCCTATATACAGTAGAAGTTGGTCTTTTTGGACATCGACGTCCGTAATAGAGTCTGCGTCCGCTTACCTAATACTCGTAACTCAGAGAAGGTGGAAATGAACAGCATATAGCTTAGCTAGTTTTTGTTTTTGTTTTCTGCAAACAGCTTACCAGCTTATCACATCCGGCCGTACGTATACATTATATTATTGTTATCTCTCGTTAGGACCATAGCGAAGACTTTCCAGTACTGAGCTGAGGATTGCTTAAGCCTTAAGGTATGCAACTTGCCATATATTTTAAATCCTGGGGCAGACCAACTTTCCGTACAATATAAACTCTCTTGTCCTGTTATACGAGTTGAGCAAACCTAGTAAGTTTCATCAAGTTGTCTCTTACTTTCTATCTTACTTTAATCTTGATCTGCAGATTTAACTATTTCTTTTTCGTGGGCAGATCTGCAGATATAATCTAAAGTTTATGCCCGCGACAGGATTTCTGAACGGATGTACTAGTATATCTTATCTTATTTTCTTAGCATAACATTGAGTGAGGGCAACGTGAAGGCATGTGCATACGAGGCGAAAGGTAAATTTGATACAGAGTAACATATAGATAACGCGTGTAGAAAGCATGCCAAAGGCACACCCCCTTCAACAAATTGTAAAAAGGTATATATATATATATACCCACCATCTTTTGAAAATTAGTGAGGTAAGTATTAGCCAGCAAATTTGGAGGTTCACTCGCAAAAAAAAAAAGGAGGAGATTCGGAGGTTAAGGGCGTGTTCGGACTTTCTCCACTCCTCAACTCCGCTCGTGGAGCCGGTGGAGCGGCGCCGAACGCCCGAACTCTGCGGAGTTGAAAATCTGAAACAGAGGAGGCTACAGTGCAATTCCACGGAGCTACAGTTTTTAGGATCTCAGATCTGTAAAATCACAGAGTTTATAAGATTTACGAAAGAATTGACACCGCCAAGTGGAAAACGGTTGGAGCGGTCGCGCCCGTCTCGCTCGCGTATGCGGTTCTGCATCTCCTCCTGAATCGGGAGCGAAGCTGCTTGCCGAACAGTTTTTTTCTAGCGCTATTTTTATAAGGAGCAGCATTTTGGGTGGAGGAGCGGGAGTTGAGGATTCAGAGGAGCTGGATCATTTCCGGATAGGCTCTAAGAGTATCTCCAGCCGTTCGGCACCCTAGGGGCTTGAAATAGCGTCGCTCTGGGGCGCGCCGGCTGAAAAATCGGCGTGGGGACGATTGGATTTCCAGCCGCCGCCTCTAGGTCACCCCAGGTGCCGATTTTGGTCCATTTTCGGTGCAAATCGGCCCACTTTTCAGCCCATTTTCGACGCAAATTGGCCCACTATTGGCGCAAAATTGACCAATTTTGGCCGTATTCGGTGTGCTTCGGCACAGATTGAACATAAGCTATTTTTATCACATAGTTCATCACATAAAATCAATAGAAATCAAATAGTTCAATACAAATTATATAGTTCAACAAATAAAAACTCATATTTCATCACACGTCGAGCTAGGCGTTTCCCTTGAGCCTCCATAGGTGCTCCACCAGATCCTGCTGCAGTTGTTGATGCACCAGTGGGTCTCGGATCTCCTGACGCATATTGAGGAAGGCAGTCCAGGTTGCTGGTAGGTGGTGATCAACTTGGGCAAGAGGACTCTGCCTGTAATATGGTTCATTGTCAAACACTGGCTCTTTCTGCTCGCTCTCAATGATCATGTTGTGCAAGATGACACAGCAAGTCATGATCTTCCACATTTGATCTTTTGACCAGGTCTGAGCGGGGTTCTGGACAACAGCAAATCGAGATTGGAGCACACCAAATGCCCGCTCGACATCCTTCCTGCAAGCCTCCTGAACCTTCATAAAGTGGGAGTTCTTACCTCCTGGCACAGGGTTTGAGATAGTCTTCACAAATGTGGACCATCTCGGATAGATGCCATCTGCTAGGTAGTATCCCTTGTTGTAGTGCCGCCCATTGACCTCGAAGTTCACCGGAGGAGAATGACCTTCAACAAGCTTGGCAAAGACAGGGGAGCACTGCCGTACGTTGATACCATTGTGAGTTCCTGGCATACCAAAGAAGGAGTGCCAAATTCAGAGGTCGTGTGTGGCCACTGCCTCAAGTACCACACTGCAACCGCCTTTGGCGCCTTTGTACATCCCCTGCCAAGCAAATGGATAGTTTTTCCATTTCCAATGCATGCAGTCGATGCTTCCAAGCATCCCAGGAAATCCTTTTGCCGCATTCTGTGCTAGGATCCGAGCAGTGTTTTCAGCATTGGGTGATCGCAAGTATTACGGTCCAAACACTGCCACCACTGCCCTGCAGAACTTGTAGAAACACTCAATGGTCGTGGACTCGGCCATGAGTCCATAGTCTTCCAGTGAATCACCGGGAGCTCCGTATGCAAGCATCCCCATAGTTGTCGTGCATTTCTGGAGTGAGGTGAATCCAAGTGTGCCGGTGCAATCCTTCTTGCACTTGAAGTAGTTGTTGAACTCCCGGATGGAATTCACAATCCCGAGGAATAGCTTTCGGCTCATCCGATAACGGCGCCGAAATAATTTGTCGCCGTGCAGTGGAGTGTCGGCGAAGTAGTCGGAGTAGAGCAAGCAATATCCTTCAAGTCGATGCCTCTGCTTTGCCTTTAGCCAGCCCGGCGCTGAGCCACCTCGCCGCGGCTTTGCATTACTCGCGAGCAGGCTGGCCAGGGCGGCGACGACCATGAGATGCTCTTCGTCCTGGGCGTCGGCATCGGCTTCCTCCTCTAGCAGCGCCGCGAGCGCCTCCTCATCGTCCGAGTCCATCGCCGAGCAGACAAATCGCCGAACACCTTGCGGGCGTGGTAGGCGCGCAGCCGCCGGTATCCCGCCCTGCGCGGCTGGAGCGCCGGAAAGCTCACCCAGGAACGGGGTGGAGGATGCCGCGGCGGAACCCTCTATCTTTTCCGATGGGGGAATGGCCTATCTAGCGGCGGTGGGGGGTGGGCGGCGCCGGGATCGGCAAGGCGAGGGAGGGCGTGCGTACGGCGGGGGGGGGGGAGGGGAATCTGGACGTGCAAGATGCGTTTTCGCCTGACAGTGGTGGCCCAGACGCGGTTTTCCCTTCCGCCGGAGCCCCAAGCGTCCCACAGTGCGCTGGGTTCGGCCTGGGATCGATGGGCCAAAAAACGGGCCGAACCGGCGGATTTCGGCGTCTTGGGGGCGCGACTGGGGGTTTTTTTCGGCATCGGCGCTAAAAAAGGGTCTTGGGGGGGCCTGTTGGGGCGCGGCTGGAGATGCTCTAAGATCCACTTGTACACCGAGACGCCGTCCAAATTTAGGACCTTAGGTAGGCTCGACGGCGGAGACCTAGGCCCCTAGCTGGCGCGTGCGTATAGAGCTACTGTTCTGCCCCGGAAGCCGTCCGTCACGAGTATTGGAAATACTAGATTTGTGTGACATTTGAGAGTATTCGAGTCTTTTTTGGAAATACAGTACAAACATAGACGCTTATATACACGTACATGCATTTATCCCTTATGAGCACACACATGCATATTCCACTTCTATATAAGCATCTACGAGAGACCGAGCCGGCGGGTCTTGAGGTTGGCAAAGTCACCACACACATCTTACTATCGATGGAAATTGACTAAATAGTATAGTTTACTTCCGCACCATCCCATGCCATGTTAAACAACATTTAAACTTGTCGTGTAGATAAACAAGATTGAACCATTTCTAAATGTCGAGTTTAGTGGATATGCAAATTAGTTGCAAATAAAGTTTCACTTAACTTACCAACTAATTGCATTGGATCATCGTTGCCATGTCATATCTTCTCATTTCGTGAACATGCTGGATCTTCCTTGTAGTAGTAAGATTGCATCCATTGTCATTAGTGTTGCTTTGACTCTTCGCGGATAGGATTTACAGATGACGTGAGACCCGAGCCAGGTCTGTGATGTATCAAGCATGTAACATCCCAAAATTTTAAAATTTGGAATGTTAATTATTTAAACATGAATAATTAAAAGTTTCTTGTGTTGCTTGCTTTTAGTAAACTTTGAGTACAATTTGAAAGATTTGGAGTTTATGGAATATTCTAATGAGAGGGAATAAAAGGACTTTCCCGAATATTCATTTGATTCTTATTTTTAATTTACAAATATCCAAATCCTTTTTCATCCCAAGGAAAAATATAGAGAGTGCAAAACATGGATTCTTCCCTCTTAAATATAGTTGAAAACTGATAAGAATATTATTTGGAGTTTAAAACATTTATTTTGAGAATTATTTTAATGCTCAAAATAGCTTCTAGTGCATAAAAGTGAATTCTAAAATTTGCATTGACTAAAAATAATTTTCCCGTGCTCTTTATTACTACTAATAATTGATGAACATTTGTATGGTGTTTCTTTTGGAAGTAATTTGTATTTTATCAGACAAAATACGTTTCCTGTAGTAATTAGATTTCTAGAGTTAGCCACCGCCTTCCAAAAAAGCTAGGGCTCCTCCGCCTCCCATCGGCGCCGCTGCCGGTTCGCCTCGTCTCTGATGACCTTAGGGCCATGGGGGCGGAGTGGATCCCGGTCCTTACCGGTGGGAGGGCTCCGTTTTTAGATCTTTCTTCGAGTTTTGTTAAGGTTTGTGTGTTCTGCTCAGGAAGGTGAGACGGCGGCGGCTCCCTGAAGATGGAATAAAGGTCTTCCCGCCTAGCCCCCGTTCCGGTGGTGCGTCTAGCATTGTCGGTGTGTGTGTGTGGAGGTGTGTCTCTGGCGGATCTGTCTTTAGTGGATTTGCTCGGATCTGGTCGTCGTTCGTCTATGTTTGTGTATTTTCAGATTGCATCCTTCTGATCTACGCTACTCTTCATCGGCGTCGGTTGCTGTTCTGGAGCGTTGGTGCTATGGGGGATTAGCACGCCGACTTTCCGACTGTTACTAGAACAAGTTTTGCTCGGCTTCGGGGAGGGAGGGGCGAGAACAGCGGCGCGCCTTCGGCTCGCTTCAATGCTTGTAGTCATCCCTATGTGGTTTACGGATCTGGATGTATTTTTTTTATTTCTAGTGTTTGTTGTACTAAAATGATTGAAGATAAATAGATCGGAAGTTTTCCAGAAAAATAAATAAATAAATTAGATTTCCAGAGTTCACTGTACCATCCTTGTTCCTATCCTCTGCTGGTGCGCGCGATATAGCGCAGCAGAGGTGAATCTGGACGTGCAAGATGCGTTTTCGCCTGACAGTGATGGCCCAGACGTGGTTTTCCCCTCCGCCGGAGCCCCAAGCGCCCCCAGTGCGCTGGGTTCGGCCTGGGATCGCCGGCGCAAAAACGGGCCGAACCGGCGGATTTCAGCGTCTTGAGGGCGCGACTGGGTGTTTTATTTCGGCGTCGGCGCTAAAAAAGGGTCTTGGGGGGCCTGTTGGGGCGCGGCTGGAGATGGTCTAAGATCCACTTGTACACCGAGACGCCGTCCAAATTCAGGACCTTAGGTAGGCTCGACGGCGGAGCTCTAGGCCCCTAGCTGGTGCGTGCGTACAGAGCTGCTATTCTACCCCGGAAGCCATCCGTCACGAGTACTGGAAATACTAGATTTGAGTGACATTTGAGAGTATTTGAGTCTTTTTTGGAAATACAGTACAAATGTAGACGCTTATATACACGTACATGCATTTATCCCTTATGAACACACACATGCATACTCCACTTCTATATAAGCATCTACGAGAGACCGAGCTGGCGGGTCTTGAGATTGGCAAAGTCACCACACACATCTTACTATCGTTGGAAATTGATTAAATAGTATAGTTTACTTCCGCTCCATCCCATGCCATGTTAAACAACATTTAAACTTGTCGTGTAGATAAACAAGATTGAACCATTTCTAAATGTGGAGTTTAGTGGATATGCAAATTAGTTGCAAATAAAGTTTCACTTAACTTACCAACTAAATGCATTGGATCATCGTTGCCATGTCATATCTTCTCATTTCGTGAACATGCTGGATCTTCCTTGTAGTAGTAAGATTGCATCCATTGTCATTAGTGTTGCTTTGACTCTTCGCGGATAGTATTTAGAGATGACGTGAGACCCGAGCCAGGTCTGTGATGTATCAAGCATGTAACATCCAAAAAATTTAAATTTTGGAATGTTAATTATTTAAACATGACTAATTAAAAGTTGCTTTGTGTTGCTTGCTTTTAGTTAACTTTGAGTAGAATTTGAAAGATTTGGAGTTTATGAAATATTCTAATGAGAGGGAATAAAAGGAATTTCCCGAATATTCATTTGATTCTTATTTTTAATTTACAAATATCCAAATCCTTTTTCAGCCCAAGGAAAAATATACAGAGTAGAAAACATGGATTCTTCCCTCTTAAATATAGTTGAAAACTGATTAGAATATTATTTGGAGTTGAAAACATTTATTTTGAGAATTATTTTAATGCTCAAAATAGCTTCTAGTGCATAAAAGTGAATTTTAAAATTTGCATTGACTAAAAATAATTTTCCCGTGCTCTCTATTACTACTAATAATTGATGAACATTTGTATGGTGTTTCTTTTGGAAGTAATTTGTATTTTATCAGACAAAATAAGTTTCCTGTAGTAATTAGATTTCTAGAGTTAGCCACCGCCTCCCAAAAAAGCTAGGGCTCCTCCGCCTCCCGCCGGCGCCACTGCCTGTCCGCCTCGTCTCCGATGACCTTAGGGCCATGGGGGCGGAGTGGATCCCGGTCCTTACCAGTGGGAGGGCTCCGTTTTTAGATCTTTCTTCGAGTTTTGTTAAGTTTTGTTTGTTCTGCTCAGGAAGGTGAGACGGTGGCGGCTCCCTGAAGATGGAATAAATGTCTCCCCGTCTAGTCCCCGTTCCGGTGGTGCGTCTAGCATTGTCGGTGGGTGTGTGTGGAGGTGTGTCTCTGGCGGATCTGTCCTTAGTTGATTTGCTCGGATCTGGTCGTCGTTCGTCTATGTTTGTGTGTTTTCAGATTGGATCCTTCTGATCTACGCTACTCTTCATCGGCGTCGGTTGCTGTTCTGGAGCGTTGGTGCTATGTGGGCTTAGCACGCCGACTTTCTGACTGTTACTAGAACAAGTTTTGCCCGGCTCCGGGGAGGGAGGGGCGATAACAGCGGCGCGCCTTCGGCTCGCTTCAATGCTTGTAGTCGTCCCTATGTGGTTTACGGATCTGGATGTATTTTTTTTATTTCTAGTGTTCGTTGTACTAAAATGATTGAAGATAAATAGATCGGAAGTTTTCCTGAAAAATAAATAAATAAATTAGATTTCCAGAGTTCATTGTTCACCAGGTTGCACTGTACCATCCTTGTTCCTATCCTCTGCTGGTGGGCGCGATATAGCGCAGCAGAGGCGAATCTGGACGTGCAAGATGCGTTTTTGCCTGACAGTGGTGGCCCAGACGCTGTTTTCCGTTCCGCCGGAGCCCCAAGCGTCCCCCAGTGCGCTGGGTTCAGCCTGGGATCGCCGGCCCCAAAAACGGGCCGAACCGGCGGATTTCAGCGTTTTGCGGGCGCGACTGGGGTTTTTCGGCGTCAGCGCTAAAAAAGGGTCTTGGGGGCTGTTGGGGCGAGGCTGGAGAGGATCTAAGATCCACTTGTACACCGAGACGCCGTCCAAATTCAGGACCTTAGGGAGGCTCCACGGCGGAGCCCTAGGCCCCTAGCTGGCGCGTGCGTACAGAGCTGCTATTCTGCCCCGGAAGCCGTCCGTCACGAGTACTGGAAATACTAAATTTGAGTGACATTTGAGAGTATTTGAGTCTTTTTTGGAAATACAGTACAAACGTAGACACTTGTATACACGTACATGCATTTATCCCTTATGAACACACATGCATACTCCACTTCTATATAAGCATCTAAGAGAGACCGAGCTGGCGGGTCTTGAGATTGGCAAAGTCACCACACACATCTTACTATCGATGGAAATTGACTAAATAGTATAGTTTACTTCCGCACCATCCCATGCCATGTTAATCAACATTTAAACTTGTCGTGTAGATAAACAAGATTGAACCATTTCTAAATGTCGAGTTTAGTGGATATGCAAATTAGTTGCAAATAAAGTTTCACTTAACTTACCAACTAATTGCATTGGATCATCGTTGCCATGTCATATCTTCTCATTTCGTGAACATGCTGGATCTTCCTTGTAGTAGTAAGATTGCATCCATTGTCATTAGTGTTGCTTTGACTCTTCGCGGATAGGATTTAGAGATGACATGAGACCCGAGCCAGGTCTGTGATGTATCAAGCATGTAACATCCCAAAATTTTAAATTTTGGAATGTTAATTATTTAAACATGACTAATTAAAAGTTGCTTGTGTTGCTTGCTTTTAGTTCACTTTGAGTAGAATTTGAAAGATTTGGAGTTTATGGAATATTCTAATGAGAGGGAATAAAAGGACTTTCCTGAATATTCATTTGATTCTTATTTTTAATTTACAAATATCCAAATCCTTTTTCAGCCCAAGGAAAAATATAGAGAGTAGAAAACACGGATTCTTCCCTCTTAAAAATAGTTGAAAACTGATAAGAATATTATTTGGAGTTTAAAACATTTATTTTGAGACTTATTTTAATGCTCAAAATAGCTTCTAGTGCATAAAAGTGAATTTTAAAATTTGCATTGACTAAAAATAAATTTCCCGTGCTCTCTATTACTACTAATAATTGATGAACATTTGTATGGTGTTTCTTTTGGAAGTAATTGGTATTTTATCTGACAAAATACGTTTCCTGTAGTAATTAGATTTCTAGAGTTAGCCACCGCCTCCCAAAAAAGCTAGGCTCCTCGGCCACCGTCTTGGGGGGGCTGTTGGGACGCGGCTGGAGGTGATCTAAGATCCACTTGTACACCGAGACGCCGTCCAAATTCAGGACCTTAGGGAGGCTCGACGGCGGAGCCCTAGGCCCCTAGCTGGCGCGTGCGTACAGAACTGCTGTTCTGCCCCGGAAGCTGTCCGTCATGAGTACTGGAAATACTAGATTTGAGTGACATTTGAGAGTATCTGAGTCTTTTTTGGAAATACAGTACAAACGTAGATGCTTATATACACATACATGCATTTATCCCTTATGAACAGACACATGCATACTCCACTTCTATATAAGCATCTACGAGAGACCGAGCTGGCGGGTCTTGAGATTGGCAAAGTCACCACACACATCTTACTATCGATTGAAATTGACTAAATAGTATAGTTTACTTCCGCACCATCCCATGCCATGTTAAACAACATTTAAACTTGTCGTGTAGATAAACAAGATTGAACCATTTCTAAATGTGGAGTTTACTAGATATGCAAATTAGTTGCAAATAAAGTTTCACTTAACTTACCAACTAATTGCATTGGATCATCGTTGCCATGTCATATCTTCTCATTTCGTGAACAGGCTGGATCTTCCTTGTAGTAGTAAGATTGCATCCATTGTTGCTTTGACTCTTCGCGGATAGGATTTACAGTTGACGTGAGACCCGAGCCAGGTCTGTGATGTATCAAGCATGTAACATCCCAAAATTTTAAATTTTGGAATGTTAATTATTTAAACATGACTAATTAAAAGTTGCTTGTGTTGCTTGCTTTTAGTTCATTTTGAGTAGAATTTGAAAGATTTGGAGTTTATGGAATATTCTAATGAGAGGGAATAAAAGGACTTTCCCGAATATTCATTTGATTCTTATTTTTAATTTACAAATATCCAAATCCTTTTTCATCCCAAGGAAAAATATAGAGAGTGGAAAACATGGATTCTTCCCTCTTAAATGTAGTTGAAAACTGATAAGAATATTATTTGGAGTTTAAAACATTTATTTTGAGAATTATTTTAATGCTCAAAATAGCTTCTAGTGCATAAAAGTGAGTTTTAAAATTTGCATTGACTAAAAATAATTTTCCCGTGCTCTCTATTACTACTAATAATTGATGAACATTTTTATGGTGCTTCTTTTGGAAGGAATTTGTATTTTATATGACAAAATATGTTTCCTGTAGTAATTAGATTTCTAGAGTTAGCCACCGCCTCCCAAAAAAGCTAGGGCTCCTCCGCCTCCCGCCGGCGCCGCTGCCGGTCCGCCTCGTCTCCGATGACCTTAGGGCCATGGGGGCGGAGTGGATCCCGGTCCTTACCGGTGGGAGGTCTCCGTTTTTAGATCTTTCTTCGAGTTTTGTTAAGGTTTGTGTGTTCTGCTCAGGAAGGTGAGACGGCAACGGCTCCCAGACGATGGAATAAAGGTCTCCCCGCCTAGTCCCCGTTCCGGTGGTGCGTCTAGCATTGTCGGTGGGTGTGTGTGGAGGTGTGTCTCTGGCGGATCTGTCTCTAGTGGATTTGCTCGGATCTGGTCATCGTTCGTCTATGTTTGCGTGTTTTCAGATTGGATCCTTCTGATCTACGCTACTCTTCATCGGCGTCGGTTGCTGTTCTGGAGCGTTGGTGCTATGGGTGCTTAGCACGATGACTTTCCGAGTTTTACTAGAACAAGTTTTGCCCGGCTCCGGGGAGGGAGGGGCGATAACAGCGGCGCGCCTTCGGCTCGCTTCAATGCTTGTAGTCGTCCCTATGTGGTTTACGGATCTGGATGTATTTTTTTTATTTCTAGTGTTCGTTGTACTAAAATGATTGAAGATAAATAGATCGGAAGTTTTCATGAAAAATAAATAAATAAATTAGATTTCCAGAGTTCACTGTTCACAAGGTTGCACTGTAGCATCCTTTTTCCTATCCTCTGCTGGTGGGCGCTATATAGCACAGCAGAGGCGAATCTGGACGTGCAAGATGCGTTTTCGCCTGACAGTGGTGGCCCAGACGCGGTTTTCCCTTCCACCGGAGCCGCAAGCATCCACCAGTGCGCTGGGTTTGGCCTGGGATCGCCGGGCCCATAAACAGGCCGAACCGGCGGATTTCGGCGTCTTGGGGGCGCGACTGGGGGTTTTTTTCGGCGTCGACGTTAAAAAAGGGTCTTATGCGGGCCTGTTGGGGCGCGGCTGGAGATGCTCTAAGATCCACTTATACACCGAGACGCCGTCCAAATTCAGGACCTTAGGTAGGCTCGACGGCGGAGCCCTAGGCCCCTAGCTGGAGCGTGCGTACAGAGCAGTTGTTCTGCCCCGGAAGCCGTCTGTCATGAGCACTGGAAATACTAGATTTGAGTGACATTTGATAGTATTTGAGTCTTTTTTGGAAATACAGTACAAACGTAGACGCTTATATACACGTACATGCCTTTATCCCTTATGAACACATACATGCATACTCCACTTCTATATAAGCATCTACGAGAGACCGAGCTGGCAAGTCTTGAGATTGGCAAAGTCACCACACACATCTTACTATCGATGGAAATTGACTAAATAGTGTAGTTTACTTCCGCACCATCCCATGCCATGTTAAACAACATTTAAACTTGTCGTGTAGATAAACAAGATTGAACCAATTCTAAATGTGGAGTTTAGTGGATATGCAAATTAGTTGCAAATAAAGTTTCACTTAACTTACCAACTAATTGCATTGGATCATCATTGCCAAGTCATATATTCTCATTTCATGAACATGCTGGATCTTCCTTGTAGTTGTAAGATTGCATCCATTGTTATTAGTGTTGCTTTGACTCTTCGCGGATAGGATTTAGAGATGACGTGAGACCCGAGCCAGGTCTGTGATGTATCAAGCATGTAACATCCCAAAATTTCAAATTTTGGAATGTTAATTATTTAAACATGTCTAATTAAAAGTTTCTTGTGTTGCTTGCTTTTAGTTAACTTTGAGTAGAATTTGAAAGATTTGGAGTTGATGAAATATTCTAATGAGAGGGAATAAAAGGACTTTCGTGAATATTCATTTGATTCTTATTTTGAATTTACAAATATCCAAATCCTTTTTCAGCCCAAGGAAAAATATAGAGAGTAGAAAACATGGATTCTTCCCTCCTAAATATAGTTGAAAACTGATAAGAATATTATTTGGAGTTTAAAACATTTATGTTGAGAATTATTTTAATGCTCATAATAGCTTCTAGTGCATAAAAGTGAATTTTAAAATTTGCATTGACTAAAAATAATTTTCCTGTGCTCTCTATTACTACTAATAATTGATGAACATTTGTATGGTGTTTGTTTAGAAAGTAATTTGTATTTTATATGACAAAATATGTTTCCTGTAGTAATTAGATTTCTGGAGTTAGCCACCGCCTCCAAAAAAAGCTAGGGCTCCTCCGCCTCCCGCCGGCGCCGCCGCCGGTCCGCCTCGTCTCCGATGACCATAGGGCCATGGGGGCAGAGTGGATCCCGGTCCTTACCGGTGGGGGGGCTCCCTTTTTAGATCTTTCTTCGAATTTTGTTAAGGTTTGTGTGTTCTGCTCAGGAAGGTGAGACGGCAACGGCTCCCTGAAGATGGAATAAAGGTCTCCCCGCCTAGTCCCCATTCCGGTGGTGCGTCTAGCATTGTCGGTGTGTGTGTGTGGAGGTGTGTCTCTGGCGGATCTGTCTTTAGTGGATTTGCTCGGATCTGGTCGTCGTTCGTCTATGTTTGTGTGTTTTCAGATTAGATCCTTCTGATCTACGCTACTCTTCATCGGCGTCGGTTGCTGTTCAGGAGCGTTGGTGCTATGGGGGCTTAGCACGATGACTTTCCGAGTGTTACTAGAACAAGTTTTTCCCGGCTCCGGGAAGGGAGGGGCGATAACAACGGCGCGCCTTCGGCTCGCTTCAATGCTTGTAGTCGTCCCTATGTGGTTTACGGATCTGGATGTATTTTTTTTATTTCTAGTGTTAGTTGTACAAAAATGATTGAAGATAAAGAGATCGGAAGTTTTCCTGAAAAATAAATAAATAAATTAGATTTCCAGAGTTCACTGTTCACCGGGTTGCACTGTAGCATCCTTTTTCCTATCCTCTACTGGTGGGCGCAATATAGTGCAGCAGAGGCGAATCTGAACGTGCAAGATGCGTTTTCGCCTGACAGTGGTGGCCCTGACGCGGTTTTCCCTTCCGGCGGAGCCGCAAGCGTCCACCGGTGTGCTGGGTTTGGCCTGGGATCGCCGGGCCCAAAAACGGGACGAACCGGCGGATTTCGGCGTCTTGGGGGTGCGACAGGGGGGTTTTTTCGGCGTCGGCGCTAAAAAAGGGTAATGGGCGGGCCTGTTGGGGCGCGGCTGGAGATGCTCTAAGATCCACTTATACACCGAGACGCCGTCCAAATTCAGGACCTTAGGTAGGCTCGACGACGGAGCCCTAGGCCCCTAGCTGGCGCGTGCGTACAGAGCTACTGTTCTGCCTCGGAAGCCATCAGTCATGAGCACTGGAAATACTAGATTTGAGTGACATTTGAGAGTATTTGAGTCTTTTTCTGAAATACAGTACAAACGTAGATGCTTATATACACGTACATGCATTTATCCCTTATGAACACACACATGCATACTCCACTTCTATATAAGCATCTACGAGAGACCGAGCTGGCGGGTCTTGAGATTGGCAAAGTCACCACACACATCTTACTATCGATGGAAATTGACTAAATAGTATAGTTTACTTCCGCACCATCCCATGCCATGTTAAACAACATTTAAACTTGTCGTGTAGATAAACAAGATTGAACCATTTCTAAATGTCGAGTTTAGTGGATATGCAAATTTGTTGCAAATAAAGTTTCAAACAACTTACCAACTAATTGCATTGGATCATCGTTGCCATGTCATATCTTCTCATTTCGTGAACATGCTGGATCTTCCTCGTAGTAGTAAGATTGCATCCATTGTTATTAGTGTTGCTTTGACTCTTCGCGGATAGGATTTAGAGATGACGTGAGTCCCGAGCCAGGTCTGTGATGTATCAAGAATGTAACATCCAAAAAATTTAAACTTTGGAATGTTAATTATTTAAACATGACTAATTAAAAGTTGCTTGTGTTACCTGCTTTTAGTTAACTTTGAGTAGAATTTGAAAGATTTGGATTTTATGAAATATTCTAATTAGATGGAATAAAAGGACTTTCCCGAATATTCATTTTATTCTTATTTTGAATTTAAAAATATCCAAATCCTTTTTCAGCCCAAGGAAAAATATACAGAGTAGAAAACATGGATTCTTCCCTCTTAAGTATAGTTGAAAACTGAAAAGAATATTATTTGGAGTTTAAAACATTTATTTTGAGAATTATTTTAATGCTCATAATAGCTTGTAGTGCATAAAAGTGAATTTTAAAATTTGCATTGACTAAAAATAATTTCCCCGTGCTCTCTATTACTACTAATAATTGATGACCATTTATAAGGTGTTTGTTTTCGAAGTAATTTGTATTTTATATGACAAAATATGTCACCTTTAGTAATTAGATTTCTGGAGTTAGCCACCGCCTCCAAAATAAGCTAGGCTCCTCCGCCTCCCGCCGGCGCTGCTGCCGGTCCGCCTCGTCTCCGATGACCTTAGGGCCATGGGGGCGGAGTGGATCCCGGTCCTTACCGGTGGGAGGGCTCCATTTTTAGATCTTTCTTTGAGTTTTGTTAAGGTTTGTTTGTTCTGCTCAGTAAGGTAAGACGGCGGCGGCTCTCTGAAGATGGAATAAATGTCTCCACGCCTAGTCCCCGTTCCGGTGGTGCGTCTAGCATTGTCGGTGGGTGTGTGTGGAGGTGTGTCTCTGGAGGATCTGTCTTTAGTTGATTTGCACGGATCTGGTCATCGTTCGTCTATGTTTGTGTGTTTTCAGATTGGATCCTTCTGATCTACGCTACTCTTCATCGGCGTCGGTTGCTGTTCTGGAGCGTTGGTGCTATGGGGGCTTAGCACGCCGACTTTCTGACTGTTACTAGCACAAGTTTTGCCCGGCTCCGGGGAGGGAGGGGCGATAACAGCGCCGCGCCTTCGGCTCGCTTCAATGCTTGTAGTCGTCCCTATGTGGTTTACGGATCTGGATGTATTTTTTTTTATTTCTAGTGTTCGTTGTACTAAAATGATTGAAGATAAATAGATCGGAAGTTTTCCTGAAAAATAAATTAGATTTCCAGAGTTCACTGTTCACCATATTGCACTGTAGCATCCTTGTTCCTGTCCTCTGCTGGTGGGCGCGATATAGCGCAGCAGAGGCGAATCTGGACGTGCAAGATGCGTTTTCGCCTGACAGTGGTGGCCCAGACGCGGTTTTCCCTTCCGCCGGAGCCGCAAGCGTCCACCAGTGCGCTGGGTTTGGCTTGGGATCGCCGGGTCCAAAAACGGGCCAAACCGGCGGATTTTGGCGTCTTGGGGGCGCGACTGGGGGGTTTTTTTCGGTGTCAGCGCTAAAAAAGGGTAATGGGCGGGCCTGTTGGGGCGCGGCTGGAGATGCTCTAAGATCCACTTATACACCGAGACGCCGTCCAAATTCAGGACCTTAGGTAGGCTCGACGGCGGAGCCCTAGGCCCCTAGCTGGCGCGTGCGTACAGAGCTGCTGTTCTGCCCCGGAAGCCGTCCGTTATGAGCACTGGAAATACAAGATTTGAGTGACATTTGTGAGTATTTGAGTCTTTTTCTGAAATACAGTACAAACGTAGACGCTTATATACATGTACATGCATTTATCCCTTATGAACACAAACATGCATACTCCACTTCTATATAAGCATCTACGAGAGACCGAGCTGGCGGGTCTTGAGATTGGCAAAGTCACCACACACATCTTACTATCGTTGGAAATTGACTAAATAGTATAGTTTACTTCCGCACCATCCCATGCCATGTTAAACAACATTTAAACTTGTCGTGTAGATAAACAAGATTGAACCATTTCTAAATGTGGAGTTTAGTGGATATGCAAATTAGTTGCAAATAAAGTTTCACTTAACTTACCAACTAATTGCATTGGATCATCGTTGCCATGTCATATCTTCTCATTTCGTGAACATGCTGGATCTTCCTTGTAGTAGTAAGATTGCATCCATTGTTATTAGTGTTGCTTTGACTCTTCGCGGATAGGATTTAGAGATGATGTGAGTTCCGAGCCAGGTCTGTGATGTATCAAGCATGTAACATCCAAATTTTTTAAATTTTTGAATGTTAATTATTTAAACATGACTAATTAAAAGTTGCTTGTGTTGCTTGCTTTTAGTTAACTTTGAGTAGAATTTGAAAGATTTGGAGTTTATGAAATATTCTAATGAGAGGGAATAAAAGGACTTTCCCGAATATTCATTTGATTCTTATTTTGAATTTACAAATATCCAAATCCTTTCTCAGCCCAAGGAAAAATATACAGAGTAGAAAACATAGATTCTTCCCTCTTAAATATAGTTGAAAACTGATAAGATTATTATTTGGAGTTTAAAACATTTATTTTGAGAATTATTTTAATGCTCATAATAGCTTCTAGTGCATAAAAGTGAATTTTAAAATTTGCATTGACTAAAAAAAAATTCCCGTGCTCTCTATTACTACTAATAATTGATGAACATTTGTATGGTGTTTCTTTTGGAATTAATTTGTATTTTATCTGACAAAATACGTTTCCTGTAGTAATTAGATTTCTAGAGTTAGCCACCGCCTCCCAAAAAAGCTAGGGCTCCTCCGCCTCCCGCCGGCGCCGCTGCCGGTCCGCCTCGTCTCCGATGACCTTAGGGCCATGGGGGCGGAGTGGATCCCGGTCCTTACCGGTGGGAGGGCTCCGTTTTTAGATCTTTCTTTGAGTTTTGTTAAGGTTTGTTTGTTCTGCTCAGGAAGGTGAGACGGCGGCGGCTCCCTAAAGATGGAATAAATGTCTCGCCGCCTAGTCCCCGTTCCAGTGGTGCGTCTAGCATTGTCGGTGGGTGTGTGTGGAGGTGTGTCTCTGGCGAATCTGTCTTTAGTTGATTTGCTCGGATCTAGTCGTCGTTCGTCTATGTTTGTGTGTTTTCAGCTTGGATCCTTCTGATCTATGCTACTCTTCATCGGCGTCGGTTGCTGTTCTGGAGCGTTGGTGCTATGGGGGCTTAGCACGCCGACTTTCCGACTGTTACGAGAACAAATTTTGCCCGGCTCCGGGGAGGGAGGGGCGATAACAGCGGAGCGCCTTCGGCTCGCTTCAATGCTTGTAGTCGTCCCTATGTGGTTTACGGATCTGGATGTATTTTTTTTATTTCTAGTGTTCGTTGTACTAAAATGATTGAAGATAAATAGATCGGAAGTTTTCCTGAAAAATAAATTAGATTTCGAGAGTTCACTGTTCACCATATTGCACTGTAGCATCCTTTTTCCTATCCTCTGCTGGTGGGCGCGATATAGCGCAGCAGAGGCGAATCTGGACGTGCAAGATGCGTTTTTGCCTGACAGTGGTGGCCCAGACGCGGTTTTCCCTTCCGCCGGAGCCGCAAGCGTCCACCAGTGCGCTGGGTTTGGCCTGGGATCGCCGGGCCCAAAAACGGGCCGAACCGGCGGATTTTGGCGTCTTGGGGGCGCGACTGGGTGGTTTTTTCGGCGTCGGCGCTAAAAAACGGTAATGGGCGGGCCTGTTGGGGCTCGGCTAGAGATGCTCTAAGATCCACTTATACACCGAGACGCCGTCCAAATTCAGGACCTTAGGTAGGCTCGACGGCGGAGCCCTAGGCCCCTAGCTGGCGCGTGCGTACAGAGCTGCTGTTCTGCCCCGGAAGCCGTCCGTTATGAGCACTGGAAATACAAGATTTGAGTGACATTTGAGAGTATTTGAGTCTTTTTCTGAAATACAGTACAAACATAGACGCTTATATACACGTACATGCATTTATCCCTTATGAACACACACATGCATACTCCACTTCTATATAAGCATCTACGAGAGACCGAGCTGGCGGGTCTTTAGATTGGCAAAGTCACCACACACATCTTACTATCGTTGGAAATTGACTAAATAGTATAGTTTACTTCCGCACCATCCCATGCCATGTTAAACAACATTTAAACTTGTCGTGGAGATAAACAAGATTGAACCATATCTAAATGTGGAGTTTAGTGGATATGCAAATTAGTTGCAAATAAAGTTTCACTTAACTTACCAACTAATTGCATTGGATCATCGTTGCCATGTCATATCTTCTCATTTCGTGAACATGCTGGATCTTCCTTGTAGTACTAAGATTATATCCATTGTTATTAGTGTTGCTTTGACTCTTCGCGGATAGGATTTAGAGATGACGTGAGTCCCGAGCCAGGTCTGTGATGTATCAAGCATGTAACATCCCAAAATTTTAAATTTTGGAATGTTAATTATTTAAACATGACTAATTAAAAGTTGCTTGTGTTGCTTGCTTTTAGTTAACTTTGAGTAGAATTTGAAAGATTTGGAGTTTATGAAATATTCTAATGAGAGGGAATAAAAGGACTTTCCCGAATATTCATTTGATTCTTATTTTGAATTTACAAATATCCAAATCCTTTTTCAGCCCAAGGAAAAATATACAGAGTAGAAAACATGGATTCTTCCCTCTTAAATATAGTTGAAAACTTATAAGAATATTATTTGGAGTTTAAAACATTTATTTTGAGAATTATTTTAATGCTCATAATAGCTTCTAGTGTATAAAAGTGAATTTTAAAATTTGCATTGACTAAAATTAATTTTCCCGTGCTCTCTATTACTACTAATAATTGATGAACATTTGTATGGTGTTTCTTTTGGAATTAATTTGTATTTTATCTGACAAAATATGTTTCCTGTAGTAATTAGATTTCTAGAGTTAGCCACCGCCTCCCAAAAAAGCTAGGGCTCCTCCGCCTCCTGCCGGCGCCGCTGCCGGTCCGCCTCGTCTCCGATGACCTTAGGGCCATGGGGGCGGAGTGGATCCCGGTCCTTACCGCTGGGAGGGCTCCGTTTTTAGATCTTTCTTCGAGTTTTGTTAAGGTTTGTTTGTTCTGCTCAGGAAGGTGAGACGGCGGCGGCTCCCTGAAGATGGAATAAATGTCTCCCCGCCTAGTCCCCGTTCCGGTGGTGCGTCTAGCATTGTCGGTGGGTGTGTGTGGAGGTGTGTCTCTGGCGGATCTGTCTTTAGTTGATTTGCTCGAATCTGGTCGTCGTTCGTCTATGTTTGTGTGTTTTCAGATTGGATCCTTCTGATCTACGCTACTCTTCATCGGCGTCGGTTGCTGTTCTGGAGCATTGGTGCTATGGGGGCTTAGCATGATGACTTTCCGACTGTTACTAGAACAAGTTTTGCCCGGCTCCGGGGAGGGAGGGGCGATAACAGCGGCGCGCCTTCGGCTCGCGGCAATGCTTGTAGTCGTCCCTATGTGGTTTATGGATCTGGATGTATTTTTTTGCTTCTAGTGTTCGTTGTACTAAAATGATTGAAGATAAATAGATCGGAAGTTTTCCTGAAAAATAAATAAATAAATAAGATTTCCAGAGTTCACTGTTCACCAGATTGCACTGTAGCATCCTTGTTCCTATCCTCTGCTGGTGGGCGCGATATAGCGCAGCAGAGGCATGCATCTCTATTTTTCTTAACTCGGTCGAGCCCACCTTCCTTGTCCCGCTTTTGTTTTTTTTTTCCATTGCGGTCCTCACGCTCCTGGCCCAAGAGCAGCGCTCCAGGCATTCCTTCATTGCAGAGTACTGTAAGAAGGGACCTCCTATTTGCCGTATTTTGCGGCAGAATGGCGGGGCTTCGCACCTGGAGAAACAGGATTCGTTCCTAAGATCTCAGGCAGCGCTGGTTAGTACCCACATCCTGTTAGCCAACAAACAGGCATCAGCTGCTTGTCATAAAGGGCGCAAAATACTATAAGAACACACAACAGGGGTTTAGATTTGGAATTAAAAAACATTTCTTGCAAATTGCGCAGAGTTTTGAAATGCCGCAATTATTTTATATTCAAAAAAAATTCGAAGAGCAAACCATTCTTGTAATTCTGATTTTAAAAAAATAGGAACAATTTTAGGAAATCCCAAACAGTTTTCTAAAATGCAAACATTTCATAAAAAAATGGACATTTTCTGAAAATATGAATGAATTGCGAAAAATGCAAACATTCTTTGAAGTTCCTGAATATTTTATGAGATCAAGAACAGTTTTTAATTTTGGACCAAAAAACTTAGAAACAATAACCTTTTTTGAAATTCGGAAAAAAAATTAGAAACATGAACATTCTTTTAAAAAACGAGGACAAAATTTGTTATTTGTATGATTTTTTGGAAATGAGAACAAAATTTGAAATATGGGAACATGTTTGAAATAGCGAATAAAATGTTGAAACCCCGAATGTTTTTTGAAGCATGAACATTTTTCTGAATTTTTTTGAACAGGAGAGCATTATTTGAAATTCCTGGATATTTTTCAAACTCAAATATTTTTTTTGAAATTGTGAACATATTTCGAAAATGAGAACATTTTTTGAATTTCCTAAACTACTTTAAACGTGAACATATTTAAAATTGTGAACAAAATTATGCAAACGAGAACATTTCTTGAAAATCCTGAACATTTTTTGTAACTCGAACATTTTTCCAAAATTCTGACCAAATTTGGAAAATGACAATATTTTTGGAATATACGAAAATTTCAAAAAATGTCCAAATTTTGAAAAAATTGAACCAAGTTCCGAAACATGCACAAAATTTTGAAAATTTGAACATTTATAAACAACTAACTAGAAAATTCAATATTCTAAACATTTTTCAAAACAGTGATTTTTTTTTGAAAATATGAACAAATTTTGAAATCCCGGACAAAATTTGAAAATTCTCAAAATTTTGAATTTATTTAAAATAGAAAAAAACAGATTAAAGGAAAAAGGAACAAGGAAATAAAAAACATTTAAGGAAAAAGAGAGAAAAAAGAAACAGTAAAAATAAAAATGAAAAAATGAAAAGAAAAAGAAAAATCTGGTTTAGGAATCTCCTAGAAGGTTCCCAAAACCAGAAAAGACCGGCTGGAAGCTCCTAGAAGGTTCCCAAAACCGGGAATGCCAAACGCGTTAACGGGCCGGCCCAGTTCAACACTCGCTAGCGATCTTCCTGTGCGATAGGTCGACATTATGATGCAGAATTCGTCATATAGGGTTTTCCCTGTAAGAACACGTGAAGCCACCGCCTTGTTTTCTTTCTCATGTGTGCCAAGATTTTTGATCTATGAATAGCAACCGCAAACCATCTCTTCTCCTTTTTGTCTTCGCTTTTGCGCTACCTCGCCTTTCCCTGTAGATTTAGTAGCGCCTTCTCCCTACATGCATCCTTATGTACAGAGTGCCTCCTCGCCTTCCTTCTCATTTTCTCCGAGTTAATTATACTTTTGATACATAAACTTGCATTGGATGTACAAATTCATACATAAACTTAAAAAATGACAGATATCGGTCCTACAAACTTGTTTTTAGGTATGCTTGACTACATTTCCGTCTGCCCACGCTCCATGCCTGCAAGTGGGTCCCATTGGTCTGTGGCAAAGACAGAAATAGAATCATAGTAAAAAAAGTTGTGTGTCCGAGATATTCGAACTCGAGACGGACCGCAACAAGCGGTAGCCACTACACCATCTGCGCTTGTTTATATTACTTGAGATAGATCATTTTTCTATTCTAATCAGAACAATTGGTCTGAAGTAAACATACGGGCTTGAACAACGTCTCGGTTTTTTCCGGGAGTGACCAAAAAGACCTGTTTCCGAAAAATCTCAAAATTCACTATTTTTCATTTGAAAATTTTAACCATATTTTGATTTTGAAAAAAATTATGGTAAAAAATACTCTGTTTAATGCCTTAGGTGATAAACTGGTTTTTTCCTGTTCTAGCGGTCAGCTAGCAATGTTTTAATCAGAAGAAGGGTGTGGGTTCGAAGCATTGCTTATGCAGCTCGTACATTTAAAAAAATGAAACATATTCATACGCGATCTATTTGACAACATCTGACCTTTTAAAGCCAAAATAATAAACTTTTTTATGATAATAAAACATTCGGGGTTACCAAAATTTTCAATAACCAGTAGCAAGCAACATTTTAGATTCAAATCAATTTTCTGGACACAATATATAAATGCAGGTACAGTTATATCATTAATAGGAAGCTGTCTTATTCATGTGTTGCAAGGTGTCAAGTTCGAGTTTGGCTCGGAGCATTGTTTTTAGTTTAAATTTTTATTTTATTTCTTTGCGGGTGACAGGTGGGACCAACACACAGCCATAGAGGTGTGCATAGTTTAACGAAGACTTTATGGCAATGACGGAAATGTACTTAAACATACCCAAAATGCAAGGAGTAGGACCGATTTGTGTCATTTTACGAGTTTATGTATGAATTTGTACATATGATGTAAGTTTGCGTACCAAAAGTGTAATTAACTCATTAATTATTTTGGTCAAATAATTTAAATCAGTTATAGTATGTATATCACCAGTTGTGATGTTTGCTTTTGCGGGTGACGGGTGGGACCAACATACACAGCCATGGAGGTGTGCATAATTTAACGAAGAGTTAATGGCAATGACGGAATTGTACTTAAACATACCCGAAATGCAAGTAGTAGGACCGATTTGTTGTAACACCCCTATGTATTGAGCTACAGTGATCATAATCATTAAGCTAAGCTACTTCGATTAACTAGTCTTAATCATCTTTGATCCATATCTCATTTCAAATTCCACTTTGAAATCAAATTCAAATTATAAGTGAAATTAGGAAATTCACAAATATGAAAAATAAAATGTTCATAATGTTGCAAATATCCATAGTTAATTATGATGGAGAAACCAACATTTTATAAATTGCATAAGTGCCCTAGAATAATTAAAACATGGGCCAATTTTTTTTTAAATGCTTTTTAAATTATAAAAATTACAAACCATTTTAAATAAATGCCAAACTTTTTGTGGTAGTGGCCTAAATTATAACACTAATTAAGGTGCTATTTTTATATTTTATAAAACTAAATTACTTTTGAAAATAAAAAGAAAAAGAAAAGATATTAAAAGAAGGAAAAAGAAAAAGGCCCCCCCCCGCCCCTGGGCCTTAGGCCACAGGGACAAGCCCAGGCCGGCCCAGCACAGCGGCCTCCCCGGTCGTCCCCCACCTCTACAGTGGGGCGACTGAGCACCCGCGCACCGTTCCCATCGGGCCACTTCGCCGTCCCCGCCGGGGAGAGGATAAGGGAGTCACCTCCCCCGGCGCCTCGAGCTCCTCTCCATGCCACTGACACATGGGCCCCGCCGTAGTTAATTAGTTTAATTAAAATTAATCTAATATGCTAATTAACCCTAACCGTTGACACTGGGTACCACCATCCTAATTAATCATGTTTAGTTTTAATCACAGTTAAAACCCCCACAGAGAATGACATGTGGAGCCAGCCACTATTCCTTTGGATAAGGCTCTGCTGAGTGAGGAGGCTGACCCACATGTCAACCTCTGCTGACTGGGCCATTGACCCAGTCAACACGGCCCACTGTCAACCTCTGTGCTGCTATGCTGTGTACACTTTGTGTGTGCACGTAGCAATTTAATCTTTATTTTCGAATTTGAATTAATTCCAGAAAATATTTAAATCTTTGAAAAATCATATAAATTAATCTATAAGTCAGATGAAAATAATTTATATATGAAAGTTGCTCAGAAAAATGTGACAAATCCGAATATTCAATCCATTCATCTGTCACATGCCTCTAACATGATGAACATGGATCCTTCTCCTCCGATTCATCTGTTCGAAAATTGCCAAACGCCGGGAAAACATTCCCAGATGTTTCCCCGCTTCGTCTGTAATGTGTAGCACTGCGTTAGGTCACCCCTAACACTGCATATTGCCATGTCATGCATCGTGATGCATCTGTTTGCTTTATATTTATTGTTTCTTCCCCCTCTTCTCTCAGGTAGACCCCGAGACTGACGCTACTACTGGGTACGACTACACCTCTGACGTCCAACCACTTGCAGCAGAGCTTCCAGGCAAGCAAAACCCCCTTGACCATTCCTTCTCTCTCATTCTTTCATTAGAATTTGCTACTGTATTTGATTGCTCCTATTCTGATGCATAGCCTGATCTTGTAGCCTGCTATTGTTACCTTAGATGTTATCCTATATGCTTAGTATAGGTTGGTTAGAGATCCATCAGTGACCCCTCACCTTGTCCCTGTTGCCCCCGCTGCATCATCGATGACTCGATCAATGTGATCGACGTCCAGAGCCCGACACATCACCTCACACCCCCTTAGTTGTATGACTCTGTAGAGCTACTATCGAGTGCCGAGGGTGATACCTCGTATATCACTTTTGATGAGATCTCTGTAGTGTAGCTAATCGGTCGTGGATTACGAAGGGTGATTCCTTCTTCACCACTCCCGATGACGACTCTGTCGTGCAACACCTCAAGTGTGAACCCTTCGAGGGTGATTTCTCCAAGGTCACCTTCACGGTTACATCGAGTAGGAATCCTTCGAGGGTGATTCCTCGTATTTCCCCCTTGATGTTATAAACACACGGTTACTTTGACTTTACCCCAGAACCACGTTGATGTCGGGTTGGCCCCGAGGGGTACCCGCGAGAAAATTTGAAGTCGGGTTGACCGTGAGGGTACCCGCGAGTGATGTGTAGTCGTGTTGACCAGGAGGGTACCTGTGAGATAACTACGCGGCACGGCCGGGCTTTCTTAGCCCTTGCCGTAAGTCCTCGAGACAGGGCGACGGGACCACATATCATGGATCATTGATCGTCTCCGCGCGCCCCAAGAACACTAACGGGTTTGGATATGCGATCTGAGTAGGCCTCTGGCCTTTTCGCACTAACCACGATGCGAGAATAAGTATAGGCACTCGGCATCATACGATTCTACGAAGGCTCTTCGGACGTCAACGATTGAGTGGCACGCGCCCGGGTGGTCCGCGTAAGCACCTGGTTTGTATAAAGAGGTAGCCAGGACTGATCCCGGTCGTCCATGCAACGCGCGGGAGTGCAAAGAGCGATGGGCCCAAGATGCCTGAGCGCTTAGAATGTAGACCGGCGTGCTAGCCTCTATGTTGATCCTAGATAGGACTATGGCGTGTTGAACTGCCGAGGCCGGGCATGACCAGGAAAAGTGTGTCCGGCCAGAGTTAATCGAGCGTGTTGGGTAAGTTGGTGCACCCCTGAAGGGAAGTATATCTATTCGAATAGCCGTGTCCACGGTAATGGACGCTCGGAGTTGTATCGCAATCTATCCAACTAGAATTGGATACTGGAGACACTAATGGATATGATGGCTCCGGGATCGCTTTTGTCGGGATCGGGGCTCCGGGGACCGAAAGGTTCGAACTCTGGGGTGCGCTCGTTCCTGTTGCCCTACTCTTTCCTGCTGTGTACCATGTCGAGGCTATGGCGAGGGCGAGCTAGCGGGAGTGGGCCGGTGACAAAGTACTTACTCAGGTTCGGGCCACCTTGCAGTGTAAAACCCTACTCCTGCTTCGTTGGGATTGCTCGAGAGAGAGAATATCAGGTGAAGGCTCAAAAATAGTTGACCTCCTCTATGGCGGCACCCTGCCCTCCTTTTATCTCAGCCTTGGTCTTCTTCCCCGAAAACATTGGCGGGAAGGGTTGCCACACAACGACAATTTTTAAGGGGGATAGGGGCGCAGTCTATCCTGACAAAAGTTGGTCTTCGCGTGCAAAGCCACCGTCCATGACGCGCCGGTGGGCTCGATGATGACCTTCGCCCTGCGCACCCGTTGTCCTGGTCTTCTTGCACCGATGGGGCAACCTTTGGGGGTTGCTTTGGGAACCAACATGCTATCCTTGCTCCCTTAGCACAAAAGAGGAAAGCCTCCTTATCCACACCTGCTGGCACCGCCTCTAGCATCGTTCGTCGCCTCGCACGTCACCCACGTGAAGATCCAGCGCCGAGCGACCGGGCTTAACACCCCCTGACTTGCTCGCCTCTGATAGGGGGCCTCGGGAAGCCGCCTCGCGAGGATCCTGGTGGCGCCTTTCGGTCAGCTCGGGACGCCTACTGACGGGGGCCTCGCGAGGAGTCTTGCTCACGAAACCTGTAGGTGGGCCATCCGCTGGGCCCTCGACATGCGCCGCACTCTGGGCCGAAGGCAGACGGGCCTGGGTACCCCTGGTCGCATGGGCCCGACAGCTTTCTCGCAGGGTGTCAAGGAAGGATCTCTGTGCGTTACTACAACATATTTATTACTTATAATATGCTATTCTGCACTCTTCCAGTGCCGCAAGATGCTAGTCTTCGATAGGCTAGGCCTTCCTTCCTATTCTGGAATTTCTGCAGTCTAGTCCAAAGATACAACCCCATTCCTTCGATACTGATGCATACTTAGCATAGATTTGATGTAAGTCTTGCGAGTACTTCGGATTAGTACTCACGGTTGCTTTGCTACCCATTTTTCTCCTCTACCCAATTGATGCAATCAGATGATGGAGCCCAGGAGCCAGCTGATCCCATCGATGACTACTACTACCTCGGCGGAGCCTACTACTACGTGGAGACCACCGACGACCCAGAGTAGTTAGGAGGCTCCCAGGTAGGAGGCCATGCCTTTTCGATCGATGTTGTTGTTTGTGCTAGCCTTCTTAAGGCAGACTTGTTTACCTTATGTTTGTACTATGATATTGTTGCTTCCACTGACTCGTTTCTATTCGAGCTTATGTGTTCAAGCCCTTGAGGCCCCTTGCTTGTAATATAAAGCTTGTATGACTTTATTTTGTGTGTAGAGTTGTGTTGTAATATCTTCCCATGAGTCTCTGATCTTGATCATGCACATTTGCGTGATTGATTAGCGCACGATTGAGTCGGGGGCGTCACAAGTTGGTATCAGAGACGACTGCCTGTAGGAAGCCCCTTTCGAACTCCTTGGCCTAAGTTGAGTCTAGTCTTTGAAAATCTTTTACTAACATTGTTGTGTGGCTTACAGGCCCACATCACAAATGGGTGGTATTAGGATATTTTATTCCTCGTCTTTACTCTAGGATTCTGATCTCTCTTCTATTTGGGTTAAAGATTTTACTAACTATAACTCCAGGTTCTCGTAACTACTTCCTCCCGAAGAGCCCCTCATTCCACATGATCGCCAACTTCATCAAAAGATTCTGAAGATGCTCTTCGATGTCTTCCCGAGACCCTGGTACCCACCACCATTGCAATTCCCTACCACCGATGTATCCTTATGGATAACTACATACACTTGCCATTCATACATTCATTACTAATTGCTCTTGTTATTACAAGATGGCCCGAAATACTCTCCGTTGTCCCAAGAATCCTTTGAGCCTACTGCCTTGCAGTTCATTTCCGCATGAAAGCCCTTACGGATAATTCCTCACACTTACCGGGATCCGTTCATCCCCAATTGTTCCTGTGTGTCACAAAATTCTTCGGAATGCTATTCAATCTTCCGAAATCCTCAGTAGGCTATTGCTCTTGAACTTCCTTACCTGCGTGCATAATGGTTAATTCCATATGTCTAGCAATATTCAATAAAATCCTTCGTGATTGTCATTTTGAGTCCCTTGATTCAATATGTTGCGAATGCTCACAATCATCAGTCAAATCCTAGAATTATCTTTCCGGCTCATACGTCATTCCAGATATGAGCTGGTTCTCACCCAATCAATTTGCCATCGATTGTGCTTCTAAGTCTATTAACTTACTCATATTTGATTCAGGAGCATCGCATTCATTGATGTCGGAAACCTTTGCATACACGCACGACATTAAATGTGAGGATATGAACACTCCACTAGTGGTACACACCCCTGCGGGCCAATGTCAAACCTCCATGGTTAGCCACAACGTCCCCATTGAAAGTGAAGGGTTGGAATTCCATGTCTCTCCCATTGTTTTGAAGTCTTACAATATAGACCTCATTCTGGGAATGGATTGGTTGAAAGCGCATATGGCTTCAATCGTTTGTGCCACTAAAATTTACCATCTCCTACATCCTTCGAATGAGATAGTAAGCTACCATGCTCATCTTGTTCAAAATGCTGAAGCCCAAATTTATTCCTTGAATGCGTTGAACGCATCACCTCTTGAGGGGATTGAAAAAATTCCAGTCATTTGTGAATTCCAAGATGTCTTCCCAGAAGAACTCCCAGGAATACCCCCTGTTAGAGCTGTCAAATTTGTCATCGACTTGAAACCAGACACCACTCCTATTGCCAAGCGACCCTACAAGATGCCGCCACATGAACTCCTTGAACTTAAGGAGGAAATCGACAATTCACTTCGCAGGGGTTTCATTCATCCAAGTTCCTCTACTTGGGGAGCATCGTCTCTCTTTGTCAAGAAGAAGGATGGAATGAATTGTTTGGTCCAAGACTATCGACCTATCAACCAAGCAACAATTCAGAACAAGTATCCCCGTCCTCGGATCAACGATCTTTATGATCAACTTGTTGGTTTCTCTATTTTCTCTAAACTGGACTTGAGGTTGGGTTACCACCAGATCCGGGTTCGTGAAGAGGATATTTCAAAGACCGCATTCATTACTCGCTATGGTTCATACGACTACACCGTCATGTCTTTTGGCTTAACGAATGCTCTAGCAACATTATCTCGTTTGATGAACTATATATTCATGGAATACCTCGACAAGTTCGTCGTGGTTTATCTGGATGATATCCTTGTATATTCCAAGAATAAAGAAGAACATGCTGAACATCTTCGTCTTGTTCTGGAAAAGCTTCGAGAGCATCAGCTATATGCCAAGTATTCCAAGTGAGAATTCTGGTTACCCGAAGTAACCTACCTTGGTCATGTAATCTCCAAGGATGGTATTGCTGTCAACCCAGAATGAGTTCAGGCCATAATTGACTGGACTCCCCCGAAGAATGTCAAACAAGTCAGAAGCTTTCTCGGACTCGCCAGCTATTGCCGCCGTTTTGTCGAGAACTTCTCCAAGATCTCCAAGCCGCTAACAAGTCTTCTTCACAAGGGAGTTAAGTTTGATTGGACAGAAAAGTGTTAGGAAAGTTTCCAGGCACTCAAGGACAAGCTAACATATGCCCCAGTGCTTGCTCCTCCAGATTCCCAAAAGGATTTCGTCATTTACTGCGACGCATCCCGTCAAGGATTAGGCTATGTCCTAATGCAAGAGCGCAGGGTGATTTCTTATGCCTCTCGCCAGTTGCACCCTCACGAAAACCCAGTTCATGACCTCAAGCTTGCTGTAGTTATCTATGCACTGAAGTTGTGGCGACATTACCTTCTCGGTAATCCTTACGAGATCTTCACCGATCATGAGAGTCTGAAGTATCTGTTTACTCAGCCAGATCTGAGCCTCCGTCAGTAGTGATGGATGGAAGCTATTACAGACTATGACTGCGATAGATCTTATACCCCTGGCAAGCCTAAAGTCATGGCCGATGCCCTAAGCCGCAAGTCTTATTGCAACAATCACATTGTTCATAAAGCTCAACTCCGCCTTCATGAAGAGCTTCACAAGTTGAACCGTCACCTTGTAACACAGGGTTCTCTTAATAACCTTGTCCTGGAACCAACTCTCTTGAAAGTTATTAAGTCTGCGCAAGCCAAAGATGCTGAAGTTGATCAAATGAAACGGGGTCTTGCTTTAGAGAAAGCCAGAGATTTGTCGCTTGCTGAAGATGGAACCTTGTACTTCAGAGATCGCATTGTGGTACCCCGATTCGAGCTTATGATAGAGAAAGTGATGAAAGAAGCACATGACACTCCTCTATCTATTCATCTGGGAAGTACTAAGATGTACCTAGACATTCGTCAGATGTACTGGTGGTCTAAGATGAAGCAAGACATTGCTTGATATATCGAAGAATGTGACGTTTGCCGTCGCGTGAAAGCAGAACATCAGAATCCTGCTGGACTTCTGCAACCACTCCCTATTCCTGAATGGAAATGGAATAAGATTCAGATGGATTTCGTCACTAGCCTTCCCAAGTCACAAAAGGTTAACGATGCTATATTTGTCATCATCGACTAATTCTCCAAAGTTGCCCACTTTTTGCGAGTCAAGGAGACAATCACTGCTAGTCAGTTAGCAAATTTGTATATCTCCAGAATTGTGACACTCCACGGCTTTCCGAAGAAGATCAGTTCAGACCGTGGCAGCATTTTCACCTCGAAGTTCTGGGATAGTTTCCAAGAAGCAATGGGAACTCATATAACTTGGAGCACTGCTTATCAGCCCCAATCCCAAGGGCAAGTTGAGTGAGTCAACAAAATTCTTGAAAATATGATGCGTGCTTGTGTCATCTCTTTCGGCAAGAAGTGGTAAGAATCTCTCGCTTATGCAGAATTCTCGTACAACAACAACTATCAAGCTAGCTTGAAGATGGCACCCTTCAAGGCACTGTATGGACTTAAGTGCCGAAGCTTTCTGAATTGGTCAGAAACTGGGGAACGACCGCTCATTGGTCCAGACATTATCCAACAAGCTGAAGAGCAAGTCCGCATTGTCCGGGATAATCTCAAGGTGGCCTAGTCCCGGCAGAAGAGCAATTATGACCATAAACACTAGGGTTCAACCTATCAACCTGGTGAATAAGCTTATCTGTGTGTCACTCCTTTGAGAGGCACTCGCTGTTTCGGAGTCAATGGCAAGTTAGCTTCTTGCTACATTGGTCCCTTTCCGCATTCTCGCCCGTTGTGGACTTGTGGCTTATCAATTCAAATTGCCACCTCAGTTCTCTCACGTCCATGACGTCTTCCATGTGTCGCAACTTCGTCGTTGCTTCAAGGACTCGCACCATGAAGTAGATTCTAAATTGATCAAAGTGCAAGATGATCTCACTTACAAAGAGCATCCGTTCCGCATTCTGGATGAAGCTGAACATCGAACCCGCCAAAAGTTTACCAAGTTCCTCAAAGTGCAGTGGCCGAATCATACTAAAGATGAAGCCACTTGGGAACACGAGGATAATCTTCATGCAGAATACCCCGATCTTTTCCCTTCTACCTCTTAATTCTTGGGACAAGAATTTTTTTTAGAGGAGGAGAGTTGTAACACCCCTATGTAATGAGCTACAGGGATTATCATCATTAAGCTAAGCTACTTTGATTAACTAGTCTTAATCATCTTTGATCCATATCTCATTTCAAATTCCAGTTTGAAATCAAATTCAAATTATAAGTGAAATTAAGAAATTAACAAATATGAAAACAAAAATGTTCATAATGTTGCAAATAATCCATAGTTAATTATGGTGGAGAAACCAACATTTTATAAAGTGTATAAGTGCCCTAGAATAATTAAAACAGGGGAAAAACAATATTTTAAAATACTTTTTAAAGTATAAAAATTAGACACTAATTTAAATAAATGGCAAACTTTTTGTGGCAGTGGCCTAAATTATAACACTAATTAATGTGCTAGTTTTATATTTTATAAAACTAAATTACTTTTGAAAATAAAAAGAAAAACAAAAGAAATTAAAAAAAGAAGAAAAAAAGCCCCCTGC
This sequence comes from Thinopyrum elongatum, assembly GCA_011799875.1. Lineage (NCBI taxonomy): Eukaryota > Viridiplantae > Streptophyta > Magnoliopsida > Poales > Poaceae > Thinopyrum > Thinopyrum elongatum. The sequence goes on from CM022297.1 coordinate 54,098,306, forward strand.
CCCAGGGCCTTAGGCCAGAAGGATAGGCCCAGGCCGGCCCAGCACAGCGGCCTCCCCGGTCGTCCCCCACCTCTAAAGTGGGGTGACGGAGCGCCCGCGCGCTGTTCCCACCGGGCGTCCTGGCCGTCCCCGTCGGGGAAAGGATAAGGGAGCCACCTCCCCCGGCACCTCGAGCTCCTCTCCTCCCCTGCCCCACTCCCACTCACCCTCTCCTCCTCCTACACGCTCTGATGGAAATATGCCATAGAGGCAATAATAAAGTTTTTATTGTTATATTTCCTTATTCATGATAAAGGTTTATTATTCATGCTACAATTGTATTGATCGAAAACTTAAATACATGTGTGGATACATAAACAAATACCGTGTCCCTAGTAAGCCTCTACTAGACTAGCTCGTTGATCAAAGATGGTAAAGGTTTCCTAATCATGGACATGAGTTGTCACTTGATAATGGGATCACATCATTAGGAGAATGATGTGATGGACAAGACCCATCCGTTAGCTTAGCATATGATCGTTCAGTTTATTGCTACTACTTCTTAATGTCAAATACGAGTTCCTTCGACCATGAGATCATGCAACTCCCGGATACCGGAGGAATGCCTTGTGTGCTATCAAACATCACAACGTAACTGGGTGACCATAAAGATGCTCTATAGGTATCTCCGAAGGTGTCTGTTGAGTTGGCGTGAATCGAGATTGGGATTTGTCACTCCGTGTATCGAAGAGGTATCTCTGGGCCCTCTCGGTAATGCAGCATCACAAGAAGCTTGCAAGCAAAGTGACTAAGGAGTTAGTTACGAGATGATGTATTATGGAACGAGTAAAGAGACTTGCCGGTAACGAGATTGAACTAGGTATGAAGATACCGATGATCGAATCTCGGGCAATTAACATATCGACAGACAAATGGAATTACGTATGTTGTCATAAAGGTTCGACCGATAAAGATCTTCATAGAATATGTAGGAAACAATATGGGCATCCAGGTCCCACTATTGGTTATTGACCAAAGAGGCGTCTCGGTCATGTCTACATCATTCTCGAACCCGTAGGGTCCGCATGCTTAACGTTTGTTGACGATATAGTATAATATGAGTTATATGATTTGGTGACCCAATGTTGTTCGGAGTCCTGGATGAGATCACGGACATGATGAGGAGCTCTGGAATGGTCTGGAGGTAAAGATCGATATATAGGACGATGCTATTTGGTCACCGGAAAGGTTTCGGGATGTACCGGGTATTCATCGGGTCACCGGAAGGGGTTCCGGGAGACCTACGGGGATTATATGGGCCTAATGGGCCAAGGGGAGGCACACACCAGCCCACAAGGGGCTAGCGCACCCTCTCCCTTGCCGCCGGCCCTAGAGAAGGAAATGGGGGAGGGCTAGCCCCTCCTGCCTTCCCCTTCTCATGGGAGAAAGGAAAGGGGGGGGGGGGGGAGGGCGCCAACCCCTCCTGCCTTTCCCCATGCGCCTAAGAAGGCAAGGGGTGGCACGGCTAGGGCAGCGGCCAGGGGTGGCCGCCGCCCCCCTTGGGGGAACCCTGAGCTGCCTCCCTCCTCCCCCACCTATATATATGTGTGAAGGGAGAGGGGCAACACACACCACGATTCCCTAGCCTTGTGCGGGCTCCTCTCCCTCTAGTTCGTCCTCGGTCATATTTTCGTAGTGCTCGATGAAGCCCTGCGGAGATAGTTGCATCACCACCGTCACCACGCCGTCGTGCTGCCGGAACTCATCTACTACTTCGCCCGTCTTGTTGGATCAAGAAGGTGAGGATGTCATCGAGCTGAACGTGTGCTGAACGCGGAGGTGCCGTACGTTCGGTACTTGATCGGGCGGATCGTGAAGGTGTACGACTACATCAACCGTGTTGATAAACACTTCCGCTAAACGGTCTACGAGGGTACGTAGACACACTCTCCCCTCTCGTAGCTATGCATCTCCATGGATAGATCTTGCGTGTGCGTAGAATTTTTTTGTTTTCCATGCAACGTTTACCAACATTGGCATCATGAGCCAGGTCTATGCATAGATGATATGCACGAGTAGAACACAAAGAAGTTGTGGGCGGTGATGGTCATACTTCTTACCATCAACATCTTATTTTGATTCGGCGATATTGTGGGATGAAGCAGTCCGGACCAACCTTACATGTCCACGCACATGAGACCGGTTCCACCGACTGACATGCAACTTGTTTTGCATAAAGGTGGCTGGCGGGTGTGTGTTTATCCTACTTTAGTTGAATCGAATTTGACTACGGCCGGTCCTTGAAGAAGGTTAAAATAGCAAACTTGATAAATCACCGTTGTGGTTTTGCGTAGTTAAGAACGGTTCTTGCTAGTTGCCCGTAGAAGCCACGTAAAACTTGCAACAACAAAGTAGAGGACGTCTAACTTGTTTTTGCAGGGAATGTTGTGATGTGATATGGTCAAGACGTGATGTGATATACATTGTTGTATGTGATGATCATGTTTTGTAATATCGACAACTGTCAAGAGCCTTAGGGTTGTCTCTTAATTTTTGTATGAAATGCAAGCGCCATGTAATTGCTTTACTTTATCGCTATGCGTTAGCAATAATTGTAGAAGCAATAGTTGGCGAGACGACTCCGATGCAACAATGGAGATCAAGGTGTCGAGCCGGTCACGATGGAGATCATGACGATGCTTTGGAGATAGAGATCAAAAGCACAAGATGATGATGGCCATATCATGTCACATATTTTGATTGCATGTGATGTTTATCCTTTATGCATCTTATTTTGCTTAGAACGATGATAGCATTATAAGATGATCCCTTCACTAAATTTCAAGATAAAAGTGTTCTCCCCGAGTATGCACCGTTGCTAAAGTTCGTTATTTCGAAGCACCTCGTGATGATCGGGTGTGATAGACTCTACGTTCACATACAACGGGTGTAAGCCAGATTTACACACGCGGAATATTTGGATTAAAGTTGATGAGCCTAGCATGTACACACATGGTCTCGTAACACTGGAGACCGAAAGGTCGAACGTGAGTCATATAGGAGATATGATCAACATAGATATGTTCACCATTGATGACTACCCCATCTCACGTGATGATCGGACATGGGTTAGTTGATTTGGATCATGTATCACTTAGATAACTTGAGGGATGTTAATTTTAGTGGGAGTTCATTAGTAATTTGATTAATTGAACTTAATTTATCATGAACTTAGTCTTAATAGTTTTTGCATATCTATGTTGTAGATCAATGGCCCGTGCTACCGTTCCCCTGAATTTTAATGCGTTCCTAGACAAAGCTAAGTTGAAAGATGATGGTAGAAACTACACGGACTGGGTCCGTAACTTGAGGATTATCCTCACTGCTGCACAGAAGAATTATGTCCTTGATGCACCGCTAGGTGGCAGACCTGCTGCAGGAGCTACTACACATGTTATGAACATCAGGCAGACTCGATCTGATGACTACTCAATAGTTCAGTGTGCCATGCTTTACGGCCTAGAACCGGGACTTCAAAGATGTTTTGAACGTCACAGAGCATATGAGATGCTCCAAGAGCTGAAGTTGATATTTCAAGATAATGCCCGGGTTGAGAGATATGAAGTCTCCAACAAGTTCTATAGCTGCAAGATGGAGGAGAATAGTTCTGTCAGTGAACACATACTCAAAATGTCTGGGTATCATAACCACTTGACTCAGCTGGGAATTGATCTTCCAGTTGAGAGTGTTATTGACAGAGTTCTTCAGTCACTGCCACTAAGCTACAAAGACTTCGTGATGAACTATAATATGCAAGGGGTGACGAAAATGATTCTCGAGCTCTTCGCAATGCTTAAGGTCACGGAGGTAGAAATCAAGAAGGAGCATCAAGTGTTGATGGTTAACAAGACCACTAGTTTCAAGAAAAAAGGCAAGGGAAAGAAAGGGAACTTTAAGAAGAATGGCAAGCAAGTTGCCGCTCCCGTGAAGAAGCCCAAAGCTGGACCCAAGCCTGAAACTGAGTGCTTCTACTGCAAAGGAAATGGTCACTGGAAGCGGAACTGCCCCAAATACTTGGCGGATAAGAAGGATGGCAAAGTGAACAAAGGTATATTTGATATACATGTTATTGATGTGTTCCTTACTAATGCTCGTAGTAGCCACTACTAGAAAATAGCTTATAGGTAGACGCTTACTAGTAGCGCGCTATATTGACCCACGCTACTGCTAATCACTAGTAGCGTGCTATATTGACCCCTCGCTACTAGTAAATATTACTGGTAGCACATGATGAAAAAAACACGCTATTAGTAAATATCTCCCGCGGACACGCATAATAGTAGCGCGGGCTGTAAAACCTGCGCTACTACTAAGTGAATAACTATAGCGCGGGGGAGACACCCACGCTACTACTGAGCATGTCCACTGCCGCACCACCCACCACACCAAACTCTCTCTGGCGAATCCCTTAAAAAAAACCTCTCTCGTGAATCTAAAAAAAACTCTCTCTCGTGACCCTCACCCCCAACCCGCGGTTAAGCTCCTCTCCACCATGATCCCCTTGCCGTCGCCACCACACACGCCGGCCAGTTCCGCCGAGCTCCGGCCGCGCGCAATGTGCCCCCAAGCTCCGCCCCTCCCTCCCCTCCGTCCAGATCCATGCCTCAAGGCCTGCACCTTTGCCCACGGCTAGGGTTTCGGGTGCCAACCCCCTGGCTGCAACCACCACCACTGGTCTGGGCGAGCCGATGTTTCTGCCGGTGGCCGGTGGAGCAGAGGTCGCCCGGAGCCGGAGCCGGCGGCAGCGCCATACCTACCAAGAGCTGGAGTTGGGACACCATCGCTGCTTGATATGTAAGTGCTGGATCTGTAGCTAGAAGCTAGGGTTATCGATTCCTGCTGCTATCGAGATTCAGGCGGGGCTGGTCTTACATTTTCTTTGCCGCAATATAGTCTAGTGCGGAGTCCTCCTTTCTCCAACAAAAGGATAGCATCAGCCATTGGCAGCGTCTCCCTCCGTCCTCTGCTCTGTAGGAGCAAGATGGAGTCGCTGGAGCAGAGGAAGGAGTCTGCATTTTCCTCTTCTGTCAGACAGACATCCACTTTCTGTACCAATTATTAGTTCAGAGATAGGGATGTATAAGCGGTTGCCGATCTCTCTGTGCATGGAACAGTAGCTTTTTACTATATAGGATCCATTCCGGATAGATGATTGACAACATTGATTGCTTAGTCCATTCGGAAACCAATAAATAAATAAACTTTGGAAATGTCGGAACATATAACATTGTCGACAACGTACAAATAAATGTTTCTGTAACTATAACTGAATGAAGGATCATTGTAAAATTCTATGAAATTCAGACACGTGAAAGTCGACTGGGACCAAATATATGAGAACATACATTAGATGGTGAGCTTTGTTACGCCAGAGAGCACACCAAATTGGGATACATGAAAACAAGCTCATTTACTGGAAGCAAAAGTAAAGGGAGGAAAAACTTGTTGGTAGAACTTCATCATATTCAGGAGACAGAGTCCATAGCCATAGCGGTCTGTATGGCACAAACAGTCCATATTCCATAACTTCATCATCTTGAGGAGATAGTCCATATCCCATCTTCAGGAGACAGAGTCCAATTCATCATTTGAAACTGATAACACATGTTCCTGATAGTTCAAACTAGAGCAACTTCTCCAAGAACCGTCAAATTTCTAACATTCTCCAACAAACATTAGAAATCCATATAGACAAATCATTGAAAGAAGTAGAAAACAACCTGAATGTTCTTAGACACACTCCACAAATATTTAGAAACAGGGTGCAAAAGGAATTAGTGGTCCACTGTTTCTGAAGCACAACAAGCACATAGATTTCGGTGTACTTCCACCAGGGGAAACATAATTAGATATACTTAAACAAGCTTCACTTTATAGCTCAAACTGCATACATCATTGAAAGAAATGGGACCTATCTGAATATTCAGTGTGCAGCTTAACCACACTCCACAAATATTCTGCTTCCATATCACTTGTCAATTGAATAGATTTATTTAACTCTCCTAACTTTACCTCAGTTTTAATAGCTACACTAATAGGAGGGCACTAGAAGAATTTAAGACAATTGGTTTGTGTAAATTACCTGCAAGCCATCTTCCATCCGCTGATCTTCTTAAACTGCCACTTCTTCCATCCTCTTTTTAAAACTTGCCATGGTAGTGCTTATACCATTTTCACATGCAAAATCATTTAGACCATCAGTGTTATCTATATCTTCTGTCTCATGATCATCATCATTAGTTGAGTTGCAAAGCTTACCTGCCGGAGATCCCTTGATGACGATGCTGCTAATTATGTTTGTCTCTTGAGGTGTAGCGCTTTCCTTTGTGTTTGCTCTGCTTTCTCAACTCCGAATACTTTCCTGTAGCTTAAGGTTTCTGGCGTCAGGTCAACTTGGGAACAGACAAATTGAGATGTACTGTACTTGGGAACGAATTGAGAGTGCATTGAAGGATATGGCTACTATACTGAAACAAGCAAATCGGGCTGAAGAAGCCATTGAAGCGATAAGATCCTTCCGTGACTGTTGTCCAAATGAAGCTCAGGAGTCTCTTGACAATATTCTTCTTGGCCTATACAAGGTATCTCGGGCATGTAAATTTATGTATATAAGCTAAACGTTTCTTCGTAAGCCCACTTTTGACGTTTGATTATACTAGTAGATGCTGAACACATTTAATATATTGTGCAAACCCATACGAAAATGTCATGACCTAATAATAAACCCATATCGCATTCGTGTATGAATTGTTAGCCTAGTATTGATAAAAATCTTCGTCTGTGTTACTTAGTGCTCTATAGGTTACTTGCACTGTATCCTTCACATGTGGTCATACGAAGATGTCTAAATCTCATTTCACTTGTGGTCATACGAAGATGTCTAAATCTGATTTCACTTGTGGTCATGCCTAGCACTGTATCCTTCTTAAGTTCGGTTTTCCCCAATTTCCAGGATTTATCTGTTTGGTACTGCTTATAATTCATTTATACTATTCTGCTGCTATATGCTTTTGTTTCTGCTATTGTTACTTAGTGCTCTATAGGTTACTGTTATACTGTACTAATGCTTCAGGTTCTTTTTGAGTTCCGAGTAGTGGTCTTGGTTCATTGTTTAATTCCAGGATTTGTGAGTTCCTAGGAGGGAACACGTGGACATGAAGCTATGGCGGCAACGAAGGCGATATCGACATGGGGCTGTGGCGGCGACGACGACATCGACATCGACACGGGGCTGCGGCGGCGGCGGCGACGACGACGACATTGACATCGACACGGGGCTGCGGCGGTGGCGACGACGACGCGACATCATCACGGTGCTGCGGCGGCGACGATGACGACATCATCACGATGCTGCAGCGGCGGCGACGATGATGACATCGTCATGGTGCTGCTGCGGCGGCGGCGACGACGACATCAACACCATCAACACGAGCTTGTGGAGGCGCCGACACCGACGAGGCATATATTGTACATATATATATGTGTGTACTAATTATCTATATCAGATATGTATGATTAACTGTATGCATAACATGTACGTATTATCAAATGCATTGTATGTGAGTACTGTCAAATGTATGTCTAAACTGAAATAGGTAGATTTTTATTTTTTTTAAATCCCAATTTGTTACTAGTAGCGTGGGTGTATCATAGACGCGCTATTACTATTCTGTTAGTAGTAGCGTGGGTGTGAAATAGTAGTAGCGTGGGACACCAGCGCTACTGGTATATCTGTTTATCAGTAGCGTAGGGTAAAACACGCGCTACTGCTAAAAAATAGCTGTAGCGTCATAGCAGTAGCGTGGGAACCTGCGCTACTGGTAGTCCAAAAACCAATGCTACTGTTAGGGTTTTTCCTAGTAGCGAGCCTGGGTATTTGATACTGGTTCAGTTGCTCATATTTGTAAATCGAAGTTGGAGCTGCGGAATAAATGAAGATTGGCTAAGGACGAGGTGACGATGCGCGTCGGGAATGGTTCCAAGGTCGATGTGATCACCGTCGGCACGCTACCTCTACATCTACCTTCGGGATTAGCTTTAGACCTCAATAATTATTATTTGGTGCCAGCGTTGAGCATGAAAATTATATCTGGGTCTTGTTTATTGCGAGATAGTTATTCATTTAAGTCAGAGAATAATGGTTGTTCTATTTATATGAGTAATATCTTTTATGGTCATGCACCTTTGATGAATGGTCTATTCTTGTTGAATCTCGAACGTAGTGATACACATATTCATAATATTGATGCCAAAAGATGCAAAGTTGATAATGATAGTGCAACATACTTGTGGCACTGCCGTTTAGGTCATATTGGTGTAAAGCGCATGAAGAAACTCCATGCGTATGGACTTTTGGAATCACTTGATTATGAATCATTTGATACATGCGAACCGTGCCTCATGGGCAAGATGACTAAAACTCCGTTCTCCGGAACAATGGAGCGAGCTAATGACTTATTGGAAATAATAAATACCGATGTATGCGGTCCAATGAGTGTTGAGGCACATGGCGGGTATCATTATTTTCTCACCTTCATAGATGATTTGAGTAGGTATGGATATATCTACTTGATGAAACACAAGTCCGGAACATTTGAAAAGTTCAAGGAATTTTAGAGTGAAGTGGGGAATCATCGTAACAAGAAAATAAAGTTTCTACGATCTGATCGCGGAGGCGAATATTTGAGTTACGAGTTTGGCCTTCATTTAAAACAATGTGGAATTGTTTCACAACTCACGCCATCTAGAACACCACAACGTAATGGTGTGTCCGAACGTCGTAACCATACTTTATTAGATATGGTGCGTTCTATGATGTCTCTTATCGATTCACCTTTATCATTTTGGGGTTATGCATTAGAGACAGCTGCATTCATGTTAAATAGGACACCGTCTAAATCCATTGAGACAACACCGTATGAACTATGGTTTGGCAAGGAACCTAAGCTGTCGTTTCTTAAAATTTGGGGATGCGACACTTATGTCAAAAGGCTTCAGCCTGATAAGCTCGAACCCAAATAGGAGAAGTGCGTCTTCATAGGATACCCTAGGGAAACTATTGGGTACACCTTCTACCATAGATCCGAAGGCAAAATCTTTGTTGCCAAGAATGGGTCCTTTCTAGAGAAGGAGTTTCTCTCGAAAGAAGTGAGTGGGATTGTTGGGGATATAGCCCCACAGTATAACCTGCCCTGTAAGGGCTGGGTTAAGCTATTAGCGACTTAAACTGTGAAGCCTAAGACAGGCCCAAGAAACCAAGACATGAAGCCAGGAGGCAGCTTACGAGGTGGGTCGATTGAAGGCCCAAGACCATAAGATGGTGCGTGACCCGGAGGTGTAGGCCGCCCGATGGCGACTTGCCCAAGAAGGAAAGGTGACTTAGAGCAAGGGTCAGTTACGAAGTATAACCCAGCCCGGACTCTTGTAAACTCAGGGCCTCGACCTGTGTATATAAAGGTGAGTCCCTGCGGCGGGTTAGACTTAAGTTACAATCGATCGATAGCTAGGTTAAGCGATTCCGCTCCCTTGTAATCGATACTCAAGCAATACAACTCAAATCAGGATGTAGGCTTTTACCTCGATCATGAGGGGCTGAACCTGGGTAAACTCGTGTCTCTTGTCTCGCTCAACCCCTTTAAGCTAATCACTGTAGCCATGGCCTCACATCTAAGTCCTTTCACAAGGGCATCTGCCGTGTTAACCCCACAACAGTTGGCGCCCACCATGGAGCCAGTGCACGGTGGTTTTCGAGTTCTTGAAGGGCTCTTTCCCAGGGATTGAGGGATACGCCATTGGCAGGATGACCAAGAGTCATAGTGGCAAGCTCTACATCGATGACGCTGGCTCGGGCCTGATACATCTCCATCGTATATACTTTTCCAAACTCTTTTTCCCTTGTTTTGGACTCTAATTTTCATGATTTGAATGGAACTAACCCGGATTGACGCTGTTTTTAGTAGAATTGCCATGGTGTTATTTTTGTGTAGAAATAAAAGTTCTCGGAATGACCTGAAACTTCACGGAGATCATTTTTGGAATTAATAAAAAATATTGGCGAAAGAATCAACAGAATGGGGCCCACACCCTATCCACAAGGGTGGGAGGCACGCCCACCTCCCCAGGGTGCACCAACTTAGGCCAAAAGCCTAAGCTTGGGGGAGTACGTATTTCTCACCGACATTACATTCATGTTCACACACTCATTCTAGTTGTCGGTGTTCATACTTTTTCATTGTATTATCCATGCTAGTTTATTTTCTTTTTCTCACTTTCTTCTTGAGTGTTTGAAAACCTTTGAGAAAAACAAAAGATTAGTTGCAGCTTGGTTTACTTTCCTTGCTTAGTTGTAGTATTAAAGAAAACCCAAAAAGATTTCTCGTTCTTCTTTTACTTGTTGGGAGCTTTCCCATGTAAATAGTTTTTCTCGTTCTTGTTTTACTTTCTTCTGAAAAACAAAAACTCCAAAAACATTTTAGTGTGTTTCTTTGAAATTCTTTTCTTTTCTTTGGGGGTCGAAGAGAGAAGACGACGATGAAAATGTTGAGTGGCTCTCATATGCATTATTGTTGATCTAACAAAGAGCCCATATTATATTGTCTTCTCCTTTGAATAAATGTTTGCAGATTCCAGCTTAGTCCAATGCACGTGCACTATTATTATTATTCACATCGTTCGGTCGTGCAAGTGAAAGGCAATAATGACGATATATGATGAAATGATTGAGATGAGGAAAAGCTGGTATGAACTCGACCTATCTTGTTTTTGTAAATATGATTAGTTCATCGTTCCTGATTCAGCCCATTATGAATGAAACATGTTTGCAATGACAATTAGAGATTATAGTTACTCATGCCCTGCTTAATTAGCTATGAGTTTATAATGGTTTACCTTGCGTGCCAACATGCTTTTAAAATGGTTGTGATGTAGTATGATAAGATGGTATCCTCCTTTGAATGATTCGAGCAGCTTGACTTGGCACATGTTCACGCAAGAAGTTGAAACAAAATCAACATAGCCTCCACGATATTTATGTTCATGGTGATTTATATCCTACTCGTGCTTGCATTCAATGTTGGTTAATCACGATGCATATTTATGACTGTTGTCGCTCTCTAGTTGGTCGCTTCCCAGTCTTTTTCTAGCCTTCACTTGTACTAAGCGGGAATACTGCTTGTGCATCCACTTCCATAAACCCAAAGTTATTCCATATGAGTCCACCATACCTTCCTATATGCGGTATTTACCTGCCGTTCCAAGTAAATTTGCATGTGCCAAACTCTAAACCTTCAAATGATAATATATTTTTTATGCCCGAATCGCTCATGTAGCGACTGGGGGCTGTCAGTATCTTCCATGCTAGGTGGGTTATTCTCGCTATGAGTGGACTCCGCTCATCATTCACGAGAAAATGGCTGGTAATCGGGATGCCCAGTCCCATGCTGAAATCAAATCAAAATAAATTAAAACAAAACTCCCCCAGGATTGTTGATTGTATGGATGGTACCTGTTGTTTCGGACCAGCCGTGGAGTGTGCTTGTTGGTTGAGGGGGAGTAAAAAAACTTTACCATTCTGTTAGGGAACCGCCTATAATGTATGTAGCATGGAAGATATTGAGATCTCTTGGTTGTTATGTTGACAATGAAAGCATACCGCTCAAAATTATATTCATCTCTGTTTTAAAAACTCGAGCTCTGGCACCTCTGCAAATCCCTGCTTCACTCTGCGAAGGGCCTAATTATTATTATTGCTCGCTAGTTGATTATGCCATTGATATTAGTAAACATGAGACCTAAATGTTATTGTGAATATGGTTACTTCATAATCTTTGCTGAAAACCTGAATGCTAGCTTTACATATTTGCAACAACAAGATCAAACAGAGTTTGTAAAAGTTTTTCTTTATCACTTTCAGTTTATCAATTGAATTGCTTGAGGACAAGCAATGGGTTAAGCTTGGGGGAGTTGATACGTCTCCATCGTATCTACTTTTACAAACTCGTTTGCCCTTGTTTTGGACTCTAATTTGCATGATTTGAATGGAACTAACCCGGACTGACGCTGTTTTCAGCAGAATTGCCATGGTGTTATTTTTGTGCAGAAATAAAAGGTCTTGGAATGACCTAAAACTTAACGGAGATCATTTTTGGAATTAATAAAAATATTGGCAAAAGAATCAACAGAAGGGGGCCCACACCCTGTCCACAAGGGTGGGAGGCGCGCCCAACCCCCCAGGGCGCGCCATCCGTCCTTGTGGGCCCCCTGGACCTCCACCGACCTCAACTCCAACTCCATATATTCACGTTCGGGGAGAAAAAAATAAGAGAGAAGGATTCATCGCGTTTTACGATACGGAGCCGCCGCCACGTCCTGTTCTTCCTCGGGAGGGCAGATCTGGAGTCCGTTCAGGGCTCCGAAGAGGGGAAATCATCACCGTCGTCATCATCAACCATCCTCTATCACCAATTTCATGATGTTCACCGCCGTGTGTGAGTAATTCCATCGTAGGCTTGCTGTACAGTGATGGGTTGGATGAGATTTACCATGTAATCGAGTTAGTTTTGTTAGGGTTTGATCCCTAGTATCCATTATGTTCTAAGATTGATGTTGCTATGACTTTGCTATGCCTAATGCTTGTCACTAGGGCCCGAGTGCCATGATTCCAGATCTGAACCTATTATGTTTTCATGAATATATTTGTGTTCTTGATCCTATCTTGCAAGTTATAGTCACCTACTACGTGTTATGATCCGGCAACCCCAGAGTGACAATAGTCGGGACACTTCCCGGTGATGACCGTAGTTTGAGGAGTTCATGTATTCACTAAGTGCTAATGCTTTGGTCCGGTACTCTATTAAAAGGAGGCCTTAATATCCTTCAGTTTCCAATAGGACCCCGCTGCCACGGGAGGGTAGGACAAAAGATGTCATGCAAGTTCTTTTCCATAAGCACGTATGACTATATACGGAATACATGCCTACATTATATTGATGAACTAGAGCTAGTTCTGTGTCACCCTATGTTATAACTGTTGCATGATGAATGCCATCCGACATAATTATCCATCATTGATCCATTGCCTACGAGCTTTTCACATATTGATCTTTGTTAAGTTACTTTTCCGTTGCCATTGTTACAATTGCTACAAAACTGCTACTGTTACTTTTGCCACCGTTACCGTTACTTCCACACTACTTTGCTACTAAATACTTTGCTGCAGATATTAAGTCTTTCAGGTGTGGTTGAATTGACAACTCAGCTGCTAATACTTGAGAATATTCTTTGGCTCCCCTTGTGTCGAACCAATAAATTTGGGTTGAATACTCTACCCTCGAAAACTGTTGCGATCCCCTATACTTGTGGGTTATCAAGACCTTTTTCTGGCGCCGTTGCCGGGGAGCATAGCTCTATTCTCTGAGTCACTTGGGATTTATATCTGTTGATCACTATGAGGAACTTGAAAGATACTAGAACCAAGATTTTTCCCTCTACTACGAGGGGAGGTAAGGAACTGCCATCTAGCTCTGCACTTGATTCACCTTCTATTTTGAGTAAGCTTGTGACACCTACACCTGCTAGTAATTCTGATATGTCACAAGTAATTGATGATGCCACTTCTGCTATGCATGATGCTAATGATGATACTACTGCTTTGCTTGATAATACTGTGCCACTAGGTGAATTTCTTGATGAACAACTTGCTAGGGTTAGAGAAAATATTATTGAAACTGAAGATTATGATTCTCCCCCTAGATGTGAATTGCCTGTTGTACCTGAGGGTTATATTATGGATGAAGAAATTTCTAGAGACTTTCTTGCTTGCAATGATAGAGAAGATCTTAAGGAACTGTTAGCTAAGCTGAAAGAAAAATCCTTGAATGCTAGAATGAAATATGATCCCAATTTTGCTACTTCATCTATTTTTGTTACTGATAAGGATTATGAATTCTCTGTCGATCCTGAGTTAATTACTTTGGTTGAATCTGATCCTTTCTATGGTTATGAATCTGAAACAATTGTGGCACATCTTACTAAATTGAATGATATAGCCAGCATATTTGCTCACGAGGAAAAAATTCGCTATTATCATATTCTTAAGTTGTTTCCTTTCTCATTAAAGGGTGATGCTAAGTTATGGTTTAATTCTCTTGCTCCTGGTTGTGTGCGTAGTCCCCAGGATATGATATATTACTTCTCTCAAAAATGTTTCCCTGCTCATAAGAAACAAGCTGCCTTACAGGAAATATTTAACTTTGTGCAAATTGAAGAAGAGAGTCTCCCACAAGCTTGGGGGAGGCTTCTCCAATTACTTAATGCTTTGCCTGATCATCCTCTCAAGAAAAATGAAATACTTGATATCTTTTATAATGGACTAACCGATGCTTCTAGGGACCACCTAGATAGTTGTGCTGGTTGTTTTTTCAGGGAACGAACTGTTGAGCAAGCTGAATTGCTATTGAATAATATATTGAGTAATGATAATGATTGGACACTTCCTGAACCCACTCCTAAGCCAACTCCGAAGAAAAGAGGTATTCTATTTCTCAGTCCTGAAGATATGCAAGAGGCAAAGAAATCTATGAAAGAAAAAGGTATTAAAGCTGATGATGTTAAGAATCTACCGCCTATTGAAGAAATTCATGGTCTTGATATTCCTCATAATAAGTCTGCTAGTCAATGCTTGGATGAGTTTGATAATTTTATTGTTAAACAAGAAAACTTCAATGCTTATGTTAGTAGACAATTGAAACATAATGCCTACATGCTTGACCACTTGGGTGATTATATGAGTAGAACTGTTAATGATCTTAAGCTTATTAGTAAACATGCTTCCATGTTTACAACTCAAGTAGAACAAGTATTTAAAGCACAGGATGATTTGCTTAATGAGTTGAATAATAAGAACAATGATAATGTTGTTAGGGTTATGACTAGAGGTGGTAAAATGACCCAGGAACCTTTGTATCCTGAGGGCCATCCTAAGAGAGTTGAGCAAGATTCTCAGAGAATTAATACTGATGCATCTAGTCCTAGTAATAAAAATAAAAAGAAAACTGATAGGACTTTGCATACTTCTAGTGAACCTGTCATAGACACACCTGAGAATCCAAATGATATTTCTATATTTGATGCTGAGACACAATCTGGTGATGAACATGAACCTAGTGATAATTTTAATAATGATGTTCATGTTGATGCTCAACCTAGTAATGATAATGATGTAGAAATTGAACCTGTTGTTGATCTTGATAACCCACAATCAAAGAATCAACGTTATGATAAGAGAGACTTTGTTGCTAGGAAACATGGTAGAGAAAGAGAACCATGGGTTCAGAAACCCATGCCCTTTCCTCCTAAGCCATCCAAGAAAAAGGATGATGAGGATTTTGAGCGCTTTGCTGAAATGATTAGACCTATCTTTTTGCGTATGCGTTTAACTGATATGCTTAAAATGCCTCCTTATGCTAAGTATATGAAAGATATTGTTACAAATAAAAGAAAGATACCAGAGGCTGAAATTTCCACCATGTTTGCTAATTACACTTTTAAGGGTGGAATACCAAAGAAACTTGGGCATCCAGGAGTACCAACTATACCATGCTCCATTAAAAGAAACTATGTTAAAACTGCTTTATGTGATCTTGGAGCCGGTGTTAGTGTTATGCCTTTCTCTTTATATTGTAGACTTGAATTGAATTAGTTGACACCTACTGAAATCTCTTTGCAAATGGCTGATAAATCAACTGCTATACCCATCGGTATTTGTGAGGATGTGCCTATTGTGGTTGCAAACGTTACTATCTTAACGGACTTTGTTATTCTTGATATTCCCGAGGACGACAGTATGTCGATCATCCTTGGTAGACCCTTTTTGAATACTGCAGGGGCTGTTATTGATTGCAATAAAGGCAATGTCACTTTTCATGTTAATGGTAATGAGCATACGGTACACTTTCCGAAGAAACAACCTCAAGTTCATAGTATCAATTCTATTGGAAAAATTTCAAATATTACTATTGGAGGTTTTGAATTCCCTCTTCCTACTGTCAAAAAGAAATATTATATTCTTATTGTTGGGGACATGCATATCCCCGTTGAGGTAACCTAGTGTTATTCAAAAATTCTTCGGTTTCATGTCATTCGGAAGAAGTTTGTTAATAAGACTTGATCAACCTTGTTAACGGATTCCTTTTGATGGGCATGAGATGGATGAATTTAGAAGGCACAACTCTCTGCAACCATTTTTTACTTTCTGTTATTTAGAATGAATAAAGTAAAAATAGTATTTTCCGCCTATTTTTTGAATTATCCGTGAAATAAAAAATGTCCCAGAAATAAAAGTTCTCCAAATGCCCTGAAAACTTAGTATGATCTTTTATAGAATATTTGAGAATTTCTGGCACTGAGAACACACCAGGGGGACCCACCACCTATCCAAAAGGACAGAGGGCGCGCCCCCACCCTTGTGGGTCCCACGTGGCCCCCCTCCACTTATTCCAGCACCCATCCTCTTCGTCTTCCTCCAGAAAAAATCATCCCGTAGCTCAAACTCGTGTTCTTGCTCATTTTGCTGCCATTTTCGATCTCCTTGTGTAAAGCTCCATTTGCAAAACTGTTTTGGGTGATTGTTCTTCGGTATGTGACTCCTCCAAAGGTTCAATTAGTTTTTGTTCTAGTGCTTTATATATTGCAAATTTTTGCTGTTGTAGTGACCCGGTTCTTGAGCTTGCATGTCAAATTTATATGGTCCAAAGTACTTTTGATGCATGATATAGCCTCTAGGCACTTATAGGAGTAGTTGTTATTAGTTTTGTTGAGTTTGGTTCACTTTTATTTTGAGTTACTAAAAATTTCAGAAAATTTTCAGAGGAAGAAAATGACGAGGAGATTGTTGAGAGGCTCTTCGAGCCGGGGTTCAAAGGAAAAAGAAAATCAGGAGAAGGAAAAGCCCAAGTACAATCTTCCTCGTGCCGCGGAGATTCGGCTGTGTGAATGGCCATGCGATGTATTCTTGGAAGCGGCCGGAATTTATGAGGATTTCTATTATTTGGCTGAAAATGCAGGCATCACCGACTTCATCCACGACCAGTGTGATCAGTATCTCCTACTCACTAATACTTTCATGCAAAATTTTCATTTTCATGCTAGGAGATCACCACCCACGGTAGAGTTTCACTTATATGATGAGCATAAGGAAATGACGCTTTATGACTTTTGTGAGGTTTCTAAATTACCTTATGAGGGTAGCATCGAGGAACCACGTCCTAGTGATGTGGAAGATTTTATTAATGAAGTTACCATAGGGGAAAGGAGAAAGGTGTCGGAAGTGAGAGTGGCTAGTTTACATTTTCCTGTTTTACGTTACTACTCATTATTTGCTGGGAGATGTTTAATCGGCCGCGGGGAGAGTGGAGTCCTTAGTGCTCCTGACCTTTCCATTTTACGCCATGCTTTACTTCGCGATAAAACTTTCAGTTTAGGCGCTATGGTTGCTAGACGGTTGAGTCTCAACCGTACTAAGGGTACTATGTTCGAAGGTATCTTCGCCTCTCGACTTGCTAGACGGTTTGAGGTACCCATTAGGCATAATGAGAAAGAGGACAATCTGCTACCCACTATATACTTAGATTATGACAGCATGGTAGCACATAATTTTATTCGCTATGACGAGGAAAAGAGACTCATTTATAACTTGGTATTTAGCGAGGATACTTTTTAGATTATTACCTTGCCTGCACCTGGTTTGTTCGATATTTATTCAGGCAGGTACTTTGTTATGCCCGAGGACATTCATGCATACTAGGAGGGGACGCGATCCCCAGCTCCTGAGCCAGAGCCATCACCTGATCCATATAATGAGTCTATTTATCAGTGGGAACCACATGAACTCGCTAACCAGTGGAACCCCCAGGATCCTCCTCAGTACACCGGAGGGGGCCACTTTGATCCATGGGCTTAGACCAACTTAGGCCAAAAGCCTAAGCTTGGGGGAGTACGTATTTCTCACCGACATTACATTCATGTTCACACACTCATTCTAGTTGTCGGTGTTCATACTTTTTCATTGTATTATCCATGCTAGTTTATTTTCTTTTTCTCACTTTCTTCTTGAGTGTTTGAAAACCTTTGAGAAAAACAAAAGATTAGTTGTAGCTTGGTTTACTTTCCTTGCTTAGTTGTAGTATTAAAGAAAACCCAAAAAGATTTCTCGTTCTTCTTTTACTTGTTGGGAGCTTTCCCGTGTAAATAGTTTTTCTCGTTCTTGTTTTACATTCTTCTGAAAAACAAGAACTCCAAAAACATTTTAGTTTGTTTCTTTGAAATTCTTTTCTTTTCTTTGGGGGTCGAAGAGAGAAGACCACGATGAAAATGTTGAGTGGCTCTCATATGCATTATTGTTGATCTAACAAAGAGCCCATATTATATTGTCTTCTCCTTTGAATAAATGTTTGCAGATTCCATCTTAGTCCAATGCACGTGCACTATTATTATTATTCACATCGTTCGGTCGTGCAAGTGAAAGGCAATAATGACGATATATGATGAAATGATTGAGATGAGGAAAAGCTGGTATGAACTCGACCTATCTTGTTTTTGTAAATATGATTAGTTCATCGTTCCTGATTCAGCCCATTATGAATGAAACATGTTTGCAATGACAATTAGAGATTATAGTCACTCATGCCATGCTTAATTAGCTAGGAGTTTATAATGGTTTACCTTGCGTGCCAACATGCTTTTAAAATGGTTGTGATGTAGTATGATAGGATGGTATCCTCCTTTGAATGATTCGAGTGGCTTGACTTGGCACATGTTCACGCAAGAAGTTGAAACAAAATCAACATAGCCTCCACGATATTTATGTTCATGGTGATTTATATCCTACTCGTGCTTGCATTCAATGTTGGTTAATCATGATGCATGTTTATGACTGTTGTCGCTCTCTAGTTGGTCGCTTCCCAGTCTTTTTCTAGCCTTCACTTGTACTAAGCGGGAATACTGCTTGTGCATCCACTTCCATAAACCCAAAGTTATTCCATATGAGTCCACCATACCTTCCTATATGCGGTATTTACCTGCCGTTCCAAGTAAATTTGCATGTGCCAAACTCTAAACCTTCAAATGATAATCTGTTTTTTATGCCCGAATCGCTCATGTAGCGACTGGGGGCTGTCAGTATCTTCCATGCTAGGTGGGTTATTCTCACTATGAGTGGACTCCGCTCATCATTCACGAGAAAATGGCTGGTAATCGGGATGCCCAGTCCTATGCTGAAATCAAATCAAAATAAATTAAAACAAAACTCCCCCAGGATTGTTGATTGTATGGATGGTACCTGTTGTTTCGGACCAGCCGTGGAGTGTGCTTGTTGGTTGAGGGGGAGTAAAAAAACTTTACCATTCTGTTTGGGAACCGCCTATAATGTATGTAGCATGGAAGATATTGAGATCTCTTGGTTGTTATGCTGACAATGAAAGCATACCGCTCAAAATTATATTCATCTCTATTTTAAAAACTCGAGCTCTGGCACCTCTGCAAATCCCTGCTTCCCTCTGCGAAGGGCCTAACTATTTACTTTTATCTTGAGTCATCGTTCTCTTATAAAAAGCACCATTTAGAGAGCACCACTTTCATTTGTATGCTTTGTTGTTAATTGATATTGAGTATGACTGTGACTGGATCTCTTTTACCATGAATTACAATGTCTAGTCAGTCCATGATCTTCAGGGGTGCTCTGCATTTATGTTTTGCGGTCTCAGAAAGGGCTAGCGAGATACCATCTTGTTATATCATATCATGATTGTTTTGAAAAAGTGTTGTCATCCGAGATTTATTATTATTGCTCGCTAGTTGATTATGCCATTGATATTAGTAAACGTGAGACCTAAATGTTATTGTGAATATGGTTACTTCATAATCTTTGCTGAAAACCTGAATGCTAGCTTTACATATTTGCAACAACAAGATCAAACAGAGTTTGTAAATTTTTTTCTTTATCACTTTCAGTTTATCAATTGAATTGCTTGAGGACAAGCAATGGGTTAAGCTTGGGGGAGTTGATACGTCTCCATCGTATCTACTTTTACAAACTCGTTTGCCCTTGTTTTGGACTCTAATTTGCATGATTTGAATGGAACTAACCCGGACTGACGCTGTTTTCAGCAGAATTGCCATGGTGTTATTTTTGTGTAGAAATAAAAGGTCTTGGAATGACCTAAAACTTAACGGAGATCATTTTTGGAATTAATAAAAATATTGGCAAAAGAATCAACAGAAGGGGGCCCACACCCTGTCCACAAGGGTGGGAGGCGCGCCCAACCCCCCAGGGCGCGCCATCCGTCCTTGTGGGCCCCCTGGACCTCCACCGACCTCAACTCCAACTCCATATATTCACGTTCGGGGAGAAAAAAATAAGAGAGAAGGATTCATCGCGTTTTACGATACGGAGCCGCCGCCACGTCCTGTTCTTCCTCGGGAGGGCAGATCTGGAGTCCGTTCATGGCTCCGGAGAGGGGAAATCATCACCGTCGTCATCATCAACCATCCTCTATCACCAATTTCATGATGTTCACCGCCGTGTGTGAGTAATTCCATCGTAGGCTTGCTGTACAGTGATGGGTTGGATGAGATTTACCATGTAATCGAGTTAGTTTTGTTAGGGTCTGATCCCTAGTATCCATTATGTTCTAAGATTGATGTTGCTATGACTTTGCTATGCCTAATGCTTGTCACTAGGGCCCGAGTGCTATGATTTCAGATCTGAACCTATTATGTTTTCATGAATATATTTGTGTTCTTGATCCTATCTTTCAAGTTATAGTCACCTACTACGTGTTATGATCCGGCAACCCCGGAGTGACAATAGTCGGGACACTTCCCGGTGATGACCGTAGTTTGAGGAGTTCATGTATTCACTAAGTGCTAATGCTTTGGTCCGGTACTCTATTAAAAGGAGGCCTTAATATCCCTTAGTTTCCAATAGGACCCCGCTGCCACGAGAGGGTAGGACAAAAGATGTCATGCAAGTTCTTTTCCATAAGCACGTATGACTATATACGGAATACATGCCTACATTATATTGATGAACTGGAGCCAGTTCTGTGTCACCCTATGTTATAACTGTTGCATGATGAATGCCATCCGACATAATTATCCATCATTGATCCATTGCCTACGAGCTTTTCACATATTGATCTTTGTTAAGTTACTTTTCCGTTGCCATTGTTACAATTGCTACAAAACTGCTACTGTTACTTTTGCCACCGTTACCGTTACTTCCACACTACTTTGCTACTAAATACTTTGCTGCAGATATTAAGTCTTTCAGGTGTGGTTGAATTGACAACTCAGCTGTTAATACTTGAGAATATTCTTTGGCTCCCCTTGTGTCGAATCAATAAATTTGGGTTGAATACTCTACCCTCGAAAACTGTTGCGATCCCCTATACTTGTGGGTTATCAGGGCCCCGAGGCTGACTCAATCGAGTACGGGTACCGGGTCCCCTTCGGTGGGATTCATGTCTTCATCCGCAAGATCAGCGGATCAGATCCTGAGCCGGACATCTGCACCGACATCATTGAGCCGGCTCAGCGCGCGCGACCCACCCGGGTTCAACCCGGCCGGAAGCGCGTTTTCGTTGGTTTCACGCAAGGCAAGGAGCTTGCGGAAGATTCTGCATCTAGGGGAGAGACTCTCATCTACTCAGGTGATGAGTCCTCAACCGGAGAGACAGAGTCGATCTATCAGCTTCAAGACGGCGGGCTTGGGGGCTATTCCGATGGTGACAGTATTCCGGAACCCTATGAGCCGCCGTGCAGGGCTGCTATCTTTATGGCTGGCACAGGGCCGGCTCTCAATTCTTCGACGGCGGATGCAACAGCTTTTGACCCGGCCGCAGCAAGGTTTGGTGGATCCAGGTCAGACAGGCCACCGACTCAAGTGTTACTGGATCTCATGGGTACCTTGACAACTTTGTTGGCAACAGAGGTCACTGTGGCAAACCAAGCAGAGCGCAACGCAGAGATTGCAAAGGGTCGTGAAGAAATAACCAAGGTCCAAGAGGATATTGTGGCTGAAAACAATCAAACAGCCGCGCTGAAGGATTAGATTGACGCAGAGGCAGAACGTGTCAAGGCAGATGCTTGGCGCTTAAGTTTGGAGGAGAATGCGTCTAATGCAGTGTTCCAGAGAAGGCATCAGAGTCGCTTACCGCCGATATATGACCCAAGGCATTTGTTTGACACTCCTGGGGAAGGTCCAAGCACTCCAAATGCAAGGGTGAATCCTTAGTTAAACCCGGAAGCGCCAGGGAATCGGGCGGCGGCTCAACCTCACCAGCCTGAGCCGACTCGGAGGGAGGAACATGTGCCTAACCCGCCCCCAATTAGACACCGCCTCCACGTGTGCTGACGCCACCCGGGCACTTTTCTAACCCGGTGGATAACATGTTAGCTGCGGTAACCCGGCTGGCGGCGATTCCAATCACTGGTGAGTCACCCACCGTGGTTGAAAGTTGGAATGCAGTTGAGCTCTTACAGACGGCCATTGCACATCAAGCGGCTTATTCATACAGTCGTGATCGAGTGCATTCAACTACCCTCCCGAGCCGTAGCTACATTCGGCGTATTGAGTCGCCTGCAGTCTCTAGTAGCGAGCGACGATGTAACCCGCCCCGTGATCTTAACCCTCCCCTTAATCCGAGGACTAATGTTCAGCCGGCTCACCAGGAGGCTTATTAGCAGCCTCCGGTGACCCCTTCAGCTTCGGTGGGAGCCGATGCAATTTTTAGGTCTGTTGGAGTGCCGTGTTTGGTGCCGGCTTTGCGTAACGAGCGTTTGCCCAAGGATTTGAAGGGCCCTCGCAAGGTGCCCAATTATACAACTGATCTCCCTCCTGAGGCTTGGATTGAGAGTTATGAGTTTGCCATGGAGATGTTGGATGTCAATGATGCCGTCTGTGCCAAATACTTTACTATGATGTTGGAAGGACCGACTCGTACGTGGTTGAAAGGCTTACCTCCCAATTCCATCAATTCGTGGGCAGAGTTGAAGGCGCATTTTATCAAAAACTTTAAAGGAACATGCAAGCAGCCTCTGACGATTGTTGATCTGGATCACTGCGTGCAGCATGAGGATGAGTCGGCCCACCATTGGGTCCGGCGGGTCTTCGCTATTATTCACTCATCTGACAGTATCGCGGCGGGTCAGGCTATTCTGATTTTAGAGAAGAATTGTCACTTTGTCCCCCTTAAGCAGAAGCTTGGGCGGCTCAAACGCACTTGTCAAGACATGGGAGAACTCATGGCGGCTCTCACTAAGTATGCAGACTCTGATAACATGAAGGATCCTGGTTCTGATGATGATAAATCCAACAAGGGCAAAAAGAACGGAAACGGTAAAGGTCAGCAGCAGAATGTAACATGGAATAATGGCAACAACCAGGGTAATGATGGTAAGCGGAGACACCCCAAAGGCGGGCCAGATCTAGTAGCTAACACCAACACTGGACATAAAAACCAGCGCCGCAACGGTAATGGTAAGCCGCCTTTTGCCGGAGCAAAGCCTTTTAACCATGAGGCGGTGCTTAAAAAGCCTTGCCAGAAGCATAGTTTCCCTAACAAGCCGTCCACTCACGCCTGGAAGGATTGTTATGTTATGTGGGAGTTTAGAAGTTATAGCCTCAACCAGCATCATGGTGGCGGAAATGGGCTGCCAAGCGGGTCAGGATCCGGCTCTCAAGGCTCCGGCTTTGGTGGTGGTGGCCCAAGTTATCAGGGTCAAGGCAACCATGGTGGTCATAACCAGCAGTCTGGTCAGGGTAACCAGCAGGACAATAATCAGTCAGGATATTAGAGTAATCCAAAGTAGCTTAATGGGGGTCAGTATCACGTCTTCACTACGAACATGTGTAAGCGTGACAAAAAGGTCCACAAGCGAGCAGTCAATGCAGTTGGGCCGACAGTACCCCAATATCTATGATGGTCAGAGTGTCGAATCACATGGAGTCGGGCGGATCACCCGCCCCGGGTTGATAACCCGGGTCATCTAGCATTTGTGGTAGCCCCTCAAGTGGGCGGCTATAAATTCACTAAGGTACTCATGGACGATGGTAGCAGCATCAACATCCTGTACTACGATACCATTCGCCAGATGAATCTGACTGACAAGTATCTCAAGCCGTCCTCTACAGTTTTTCATGGCATGGTGCGTGGTAAGTCGGCTTATCCTGTCGGGAAGATATCACTGGAAGTGGCTTTTGGTGATGACAGGAATTACAGAATAGAGACCTTGTGGTTTGAGGTGGTCAAGATTAAGAGTCCATATCATGCTCTATTTGGACGGCTGGCATATGCTCGATTCATGGCTCGCCCTTGTTATACCTATCTGCAGCTTAAGATGCCAGGGCCAAACGGGACAGTTACGGTACATGGTGATCGAAAAGTTGCCCTGGAGTGTGAGGAAGGAGATGCAGCTTATGCAGAATCGGCTTGTGCTACTGAGGAGCTCAAATTTTATAAGACAATGTTGACCCGGCTGATATGACCCCTCTGAAGAAGCCCACTACTGAACAAGACCCTCTGTTGAAGTTTAAGTTGGCTGATTATACTAAGCAAGTGGATTTTGTCCCTGGTGACTCATCTCAGCAGTTTACTGTGGGGGCTAATATGGATCCCAAATAGGAAAGCGTGCTCATCGAGTTCATCCGTGAGAATCGGGACATCTTTGCATGGAAGCCTTCTGACATGCCGGGTGTACCGAGAGAATTCGCTGAGCACAACCTTAATGTGGATCCCAAGTTTAAGCCGGTCAAACAGTTCCTTCATCGTTTCAACGAAGAACGACGTAAGGCTATTGGAGAAGAGGTAGCCCGCTCTTGGCGGCTAGGTTTATCGTAGAAGTTTTTCACCCTGAGTGGTTGGCTAACCCTGTGCTTGTGCTTAAGAAGAAGGGCACATGGCGTATGTGTGTTGATTATACAGATCTCAACAAGGATCCATTCACTCTCCCCCGTATCGACCAGATAATTGATGCAACGGCGGGTTGTGAGAGCTTATGCTTCCTGGATGCTTATTCTGGTTATCATCAGATCAAAATGGCAGTTAAAGACCAAGAGAAGACATCCTTCATCACACCTTTTGGGGCTTTCTGCTATGTTTCTATGCCTTTTGGGCTCAAGAGTGCTCAGGCGACTTATCAGCGCTGTGTTCAGAATTGTTTTCACAGTCAGATTGGGCGCAACATTCATGCTTATGTGGATGATATTGTGGTCAAGTCAAGGAAGAAGGAGACTCTACTTGATGATTTGAAAGAAACTTTTGACAATCTCTGGGTCTATAAAATAATGCTTAACCCGGCCAAGTGTGTCTTTAGTGTGCTTACAGGTAAACTATTGGGGGTTCTGGTCTCAGAGCAGGGTATTGAGGCTAACCCGGAAAAAATAAAGGCCATCACTTCGCTTTCTAAGCCGGCGTGTGTCAACGACGTCCAGCGTCTGGCGGGTCGTATTGCGGCCTTGAGCTGGTTCATAAGTCGCCTGGGAGAGAAGGCAATTCGTTTATATCAGATGATGATGAAGACGTACCACTTTATCTGGACTGATGCTGTTGATCAAGCATTTGAGGCCCTTAAAAAGTAGTTAGCTGAACCGCCCATCTTGGCTGCTCCTATAGAGAAAGAGCCTTTGCTCCTGTACATGGCTGCTAATAATAAGCCAGTCAGCGTAGCAGTTGTTGTGGAGCGCAAGGAGGCAGGGAAAGAGTACCCAGTCCAGCGACCGGCTTACTATGTCAATGGGGTCTTGACTGAATCAAAGAAAAGATGCCCACATTGGCAGAAGCTGGTGTTTGGGGTGTTCATGGCGAGTCGCAAGTGGAAACATTATTTCCTTGGGCATCCTATTACTGTGGTCAGCTCTGCTCCTTTGGGGGATATTATTCAAAACAGAGAAGCCACCGGCCGGGTTGCTAAATGGGCAATTGAGCTTGGACCTCATAATTTGAAGTATGTACCAAGGACAACCATCAAGTCTCAAGCTTTGGTGGACTTCATAAATGGCTGGACAGAATTACAAACACCTGAGGAGAGACCGGACAACACATATTGGACAATTCACTTTGATGGGTCTAGGAAGTTGGAAGGCTCGGGGGCTAGAGTTATCTTGACTTCCCCACGGGGTGATAAATTCTGTTATGTTTTAAGGATAATGTTTCCTTGTACTAACAATGCAGCTGAGTATGAGGTCTTGCTCCATGGGCTTCGTATGGCTAAAGAAATGAATTTAAGCCGGGTCAGATGTCTGGGTGACTCACACTTGGTGGCACAGCAAGTCTCAGGTAAGTGGGATTCTAAAGACCCGCTCATGGCGGATTATCGCCGGGCGGTTGATAATATTGCTGGTCACTTTAAAGGCTATCAGGTGGATCACCTTGATCGACGGAAAAATGAGGTGGCTGATGCACTGTCCCGGCTTGGATCTCAAAGTAAGCCGGTGCCCCCCAATGTGTTCCTCGATGTCTTACACAATCCTTCGGTTAAGTTACCATCTGAGGAGGATCTTGCTATACCTGACCTGGAAGGACAGTTGGTGGCGGCTCTTCTTGCTATTCCTGACTGGACGCTACCTTATCTGGCGTATCTCACTCGTGGCGAGTTACCCGAGGATGAAAATTTTGCACGGCAGATCACACGGCGTTCTAAGTCTATGACTATTATCAACGGCGAGTTACATCAATGCAGTGTGACTGTTGTTTTCCAACGTTGTGTTTCTCCTAAAGAGGGTCGTGAGATTCTACAAGAGATACATGTAGGCGACTGTGGTCATCATGCCGGCTCACGATCATTGGTGGCTAAAGCGTTTCGTCATGGATTTTTCTGGTTAATGGCTCATGCTGACGTAGAAGATATTGTTAGTAAGTGTGGTGGGTGTCAGAAGTTCACAAGGCAAGCTCATGTTCCGGCTCAAGAGTTGTGGATGATCCCAATCACTTGGCCATTTGCGGTCTAGGGGCTTGATATGGTTGGACCTTTTAAGAGGTCTAAGGACAAAAAGACCCACCTTCTGGTGGCGGTTGACAAGTTCACTAAGTAGGTTGAGGCAGAGCCGGTCAGCAATTGTGAGGCGACTACTGCAGTTCAGTTTGTCAAGAAGCTGATTTTCCGTTTTGGTTATCCTCATAGTATCATCACTGATAATGAGGCGAACTTTCTAAAGGTGCTATGAAAGAATTTTGTCAACGAGAGCACATCAGGCTTGATGTTTCATCAGTTGCACAACCTCAGTCTAATGGTCAGGCAGAACATGCTAACCAGGAGATTTTGAGAGGGATCAAACCCCGGCTCATGGTTCCCTTAAAAAGGACTCCGGGTTGTTGCGTGGAAGAGGTTCCTTCGGTTCTTTGGAGCATCAGGACCACCCCCAACAGATCAACGGTTTATACACCCTTCTTCATGGTTTATGGAGCATAAGCAGTTCTCCCAAGTGATATTCATCATGACTCGCCCAGAGTGGCGGCTTATGTGGAGGCTGACAATGAGATAGCACGTCAAAATGCTTTGGATGCTCTTGAGGAGGAGCGTGATCTTGCGGCGGCTCGTTCAGCAATATATCAGCAAGACCTACACTGGTACAGCAAGGTGCTATACAAACGGTTTTTAACCCCTTTCTGCGATGGCATTCTGAACCGTCGCCTAGTGAGTGTGGGCGATAGGGGGGTCCTTCCCACACGACCCAGAAACCGTCGGGGATATGCCCTCCTAGCACACACGCTCGGCAAAATGAGGTCGTGTGCGACCGGCGAGCGATCAAATACGGATATACGTACAGTAGTGCTAAAAAATATAATTATACAGGCGAAATCATTTCCGGTCGTAAGTACATCCCACACAGTCAGTCCCCGCTAAACGTTTCCGTTCGTATATACATCCCACATAGTCGCTCCAAGGAAAATGTTTCCATTCGCAGGTACATCACACACAATTTTCCCCATTAAATCGTTTGTGATAGCGTTGCCATTGCACACGATATTAACAATTTTATCATTTGCGTTATTGAATGCATCACACACGGTGCGTAGAAGAAACTGTGTGGCAAAGACTGTCCATCACACATAGGTTTTATGTGGTAAACGTTTGCGCAAGGCGGCCTAACGCAAATAGTTTTCAAGAGGATGTCGTGTGTGATTGTTCATTGATCCAACACGGTTTATTCCTAGAAACTGTGTGCGTTGCCTGAGGTCATCACCCACTGTGTTTTCTCAATAACCGTTTGCAATAGAAAAACCCAATTAGCAGGCTAATTGGCCATTAGTAGGCTAATTGCGCTATTATTAATAATCCATTTATTAATCTAATTGACATTCATATTAAGCACATAATATATTTCATTTCCATATTAAGGAAGCAGGATTTCATAATTGAAATACATCACAGTACAACATCATATAGCTTCAGCACTCAGCTACCCCATTACACAACTGCACCAGCACCAAGTTTCACATGCAACATCTAGAACCTTTTGAAATTAGCATCATAGACGGTACATAGACAGATGCAACTCATCTGGAAAACTGCTGAAGCGGAAGGCGAATATTGAGCCTTCATTGATGTTGAAGGTCTTTGCAACTTTAGGCCAGTGCCTGTGGATGATTGACTGTCCATCCTTTGTCCTCTTCAGGAAAACTTCAATATTGAACCGTGGGTGTTGTATGAAAATCTTCCTAGCCTCCTGACCATAGAGGTGGTTTGAGAGGTAATCATCAGTGAACTGATTTGAAAGGCCTGAAAACAAGGATGTGCATAAATATCTTCCCTATATTGGAAATGGGGCAAAGGAATAAAAAAAGTCAAGGTATAATAGTTAGTACCATCTTGTAGTGAACTGATGTCTTCTTCATTGTGCAGACAAAGATCTTGTTGTTTTTTGTCGCTAATTTCTTTATCCTAACAACCTTTCTGAGTTTCTTGACTTGATTGATATTCCTGGACAACTCATTTCCCCATATGCAAAAGGGTCGAACAGTGGGTCAAAACCTCTGACAGCAGGACCTACATGTGCAAGACCAAATTGTTAAAAACCTAAATATTAGAATGGTTCCTGCAATTGCACAATAATGTGCTATTAGACAACGGACCATGCACGTGCTAACCTCGATTGTAAACCTCAGTGCTTCCCAATGTTTCCCTAAAACACATATAAGGTAGTTAGTCATCAGGTTAAGTGAGGGTTCGCATGCTATCAGTAAAATATGTTGATGAAAAAATAAGCACATTGCAGATTCATCAGATTAATTCAAGCCACATGGAAAACCCATTTATCCAAACCAAGCATGATTAAGAACTAGGAAATATAGCACTTGTATATGTTTCTCATGTATTAAGTGCAGCCAAATTCGATTTATTCCTCACATGCACAACAATACAAAATTCTACCCACGACAATTGGATATCGCATTGCAGAATTGAACCAAGTAGTTAACTAAACACCACAACAAATGAACCAAACATTAACTGAGCACCATATTGCACAATATAACATACTCCTAATAGAAGATCAGACAGTTAACCAAACCAAGCATGCTTAACAACTTGGAAATATAGCAATTGTATTTGTTTCTCATGTATTTAGTACAGCCAAATTCAATTTATTCCTCACATGGTATACAATAACAGAATGCACCCACAACAATTGAACATCGCATTGCAGAATTGAACCAAATAGTTAACTAAACACCACAACAAATGAACCAAACGTTAACTGAGCACCACATTGCACAATATAACATACTCCTAATAGAAGATCAGATAGTTAACCAAACCAAGCATGCTTAACAACTTGGAAATATAGCAATTGTATTTGTTTCTCATGTATTTAGTATAGCCAAATTCGATTTACTTCTCACATGGTATACAATAACAGAATGCACCCACAACTATTGAAAATCGCATTGCAGAATTGAACCAAACAGTTAACTAAACACCATAACAAATGAACCGAACATTAACTGAGCACCACATTGCACAATTTGTAACATACTAGAAGATTAGACAGTTAACCAAACCAAGCATGCTTGACAACTTGGAAATATAGCAATTGTGTTCGTTTCTCAGGTATTTTGTAAAGATAAATTTGATTTATTTCTCACATGGAAGACAATACAAAATTGCAGCCTGAAGAATTGAACATCACATTTGCAGAATTGAACCAAACAGTTAACTGAAGACGACAACTAATTAACCAAACAGTTAATAAGTGAGCATCACACTGCACGACATATAGAACATATACACTAGAGCAACAGATTGCATGGTAAAATTAGATAGCACAATTCACTAGAATTTGTTAAGGAAAGGCAGGAGTAGCACACGCAACGGGTAAACCGAGCATGCTTAACCGGCGTAGCTAGCAAATGGCAAGGTGCTCCTCCAAGATCTGGGGGTCGGCACGAATGGCAGCCATCGCGACCTCATCCGCGCGTGCCGCCGCGATTTGCTTCTCCGCTGCCAAATGCTCCTTGAGCTCCTGGCTATACTGCATGCACCATGGCTTAGGGCGGCGCTTATTTGATGGAGGGGTCAGTGATTTGGGTGGAAGGTGCCGCGCCGGCGGTCGGGGCATGTGGGATGTGGAAGGAGTAGGAGGATGGGGATCGGGTGTGGATTAGTTGCCTGGATAGACGAGGCCGAGCAGCGTGAAGGAGGGTCGCCGGCGAGGAGGCGGCGCTGCAAGCAAGGAGTGAAGGTTTCAACTTGGAAAGGAAGGCGGAAACAGGGGAAATGTGGCTTTTGGTAAGGGGGGGGGGGGGGGGGCGAGGAGGTAGATATTTCCGCGGAAGCCGAAATTTTTGAATCAGTTCAGCGAAAAAACTGGCGCGCAAAGTGTCATCAGACACGGTCCCTTATTCAAAACTATGTACGATATGTGAACATCACAAACAATTCAGATAGCTTAACCCGTGTGTGATGAGTTTGAACGTCAAAAATTTTGGTTCGAATTTCCCTGGTTACAGTGGTCATCCATGTCATTGCATAATTTGGGTACACAAAGTAGACTACTGCACACCCACACATCTTAATCGAGCAAGTTCAGCAATTAAACAGAGCCAGCTGACGTAAACATTACTCTAACAAATTAAAGACCGGCGCTCTTAATTAAACAAAACAAAGAGTACTACTACGGCTGTTGCTCGTCGATCTCCGCCGCCTCCTCCATGTCCAGCTTGCGCCCGACGGTCTCCTGGGAAGGGGTTCCATGGCATCCATTGCACCATACTCGGCAAGAATCTCGCCATCCGCGTCCGCCATCTCTTTGGAAGAGGCCGCCACGAGCTGGGCATGGGCGGCCGCGATCTGGGCTTGGATGGGCTCTGTCGTGGCAAGGTATGCGGCGGAGGAACGGACGGCTGCTCGAACGCTCTCGGTGATTGCCAACTCTTCGGCCGTGGGTTGCCGACCGTTATCGGAGAAGCTTCATTCGATTTGTGCGGTGACCGCCATGAGCTGGGCATGGGCGGCCTCGGCATGGTCGTGGGCGGCCACCATCAGGGCTAAGGCCGCCGCTGCGGAACGGACAGCTATTGTGCCGCTCTCGCCAATTGCTATCCCCGAGGCAGATGTTGCTACCGCCACCTGAGAAGCAACAGCGGCCGTTTGGGCTGCCTTGGCCGCCCGGTCGCAGATTGCGGCCGCGCTCATGCACCTTTTTAGCACGCGCATGGCGGCTGCGGCCGTGCCCTCGCCGGAGTGGGTCGCCGAAGTTGCCCTCACGACGTGGGTCCACGTCCCCATCTTTCACTGGCAATGATTGAACAGTGAAATGATATTTGGGGAACGAGCTAGTGTGCTTGACACGCCGGCTATGGACTATAGTCGATGCACCTTCTCGCGTAAGCCATAGGCGTACTATACACCGACGGTGCTCCAGGATATTTTGTACTGCATCTCACACGGTTGGTGATAATAAACTGTGTGGGATCTACTTGATTTTTCATCTTGATTTGAATTACATAATGGGGTCACATCGGCAATGGACGGTGTTTGAATTGCTAGAACTTTTAACTGTAGTGAACATGCAATTATATGTGTGTCGTAAAAAAATTGGAATTATTCAGGGTTCGTTTGGACATTTTATACATTAAATTGGTTTTCTAGCATTTCAGGTGCACAATTCAAAATTAAACTACATCCACATGCTCCAGGGCACCAACATGGGTTGTAAAATCATATATGTTTCCATGGGCTTATGCTTATGTCCCATGCAAGAAATGGGGATGAATTTCGAACACCATGGCACCGTGGTTCTCCGGCAAACGTTGAGGTACTTGCTTTTGTAATTCTAGTAAATCCAAAACCTGTCTGAAATTCATGAACCTTGGCATGCTATCATGGAATGGCATCAACATGCTGGGGTAAAAAATATTGTCCCTTTTGGGGCAGGTTATGGTATAAGCTTCTCACAAACCAGAGCTTCTCACAAGAAGCCTCATGGTTCCGTTAGGGAAACGTGTCACCTTTGTGGACAAAACGATATTCGTCGCCTCTTCTTCCTTTCAATTTTTTTCCTGGTGTCAACATAGAATAACAGGAGTGTCGTGTTAAATTTTTGATTTTTTCGGGGATCGTTTGGACATTTTTATATGTTAACTGAGTTTTCTAGGCATTTATGTTCATAATTCAAAATTGAACTACATGCACATGCTTCAGTCCATAAAAATGGGTTGCAAAATCAAATGTTTGTCCTTGGTTGGAAGCTTAGGTCACATGCAAGAAATGAGAATGAATGTCAAACACCTTGACACTGTCGCTCGGCCACTAACATTGAGATACATGGTTTTAAAATTCTAGTAAATCAAAAACTCGTCTGAAATTCATGAAACTTGACATGATATCATGGAACGGCATCGACATGCCGTGGTAAAAATATTGTCCCATTTGGGGCAGGTTTGGGTATAAGCTTCTCGCAAACCAGAGCTTCTCTCACAACAAGCCTGATGGTTTCGGTAGGGAACATGCCACCTAGGGGGACGAAATGACATCTATTGCCTCTTCTTACTTTCAAAATTTTTCTCGTGTCAACATAGAACAACACGAGTGTTGTGTCAATTTTTGGGATTTTTCGGGGGTCGCTTGGACATTTTTATACATTAACTGAGTTTTCTATGCATTCATGTGCATTATTCAAATTTGAACTACATGCACATGCTCCAGTGCATATAAATGGGTTGAAAATTGCAATGTGTCTCCTTGGTTACATGCTTAAGTCCCATGCAAGAAATGAGAATGACTGTCAAACACCTTGCCACCGTCACTCAGCTGCTAACATTGAGATACATGGTTTTTAAATTCTAGTAAATCGAAAACGCGTCTGAAATTTATGAAACTTGACATGCTAGCATTGAACGACATCAACATGCAGTGGTAAAAATATTGTCCCATTTGGGGCAGGTTGGGGTATATAAGCTTCTTACAAACCAGAGCTTCTCACAACAAGCCTCATGGTTACGGTAGGGAACGTTTCACCTTTCTGGACCAAACGATATTCGTTGCCTCTTCTTGATTTCAATTTTTTCTAGTGTCAACATAGAACAACTTGAGTGTTGTGTTAATTTTAGGAATTTTTTGGGGCTCGTTTGGAGATTTTTATACATTAACTGAGTTTTCTATGCATTTATGTGCATAATTCAAATTTGAACTAAAGGCACATGCTCCAGTACATGTAAATTGTTTGAACAATCAAATCTGTGTCCTTGCCTACATGCTTAGGTCCCATGCAAGAAATGGGAATGAATGTCAAACACCTTGCCACCGTCGCTCGACCGCAAACATTGAGATACATGGTTGTTAAATTCTAGTAAATCCAAAACTCGTCTGAAGTTCATGAAACTTGACATGCTATCATGGAGCGGCATCAACATGCTGTGGTAAAAAAATTGTCCCATTTGGGGCAGGTTTGGGTATAAGGTTCTCGCAAACCAGAGCTTCTCACAACAAGCCTGATGGTTTCGGGAGGGAACGTGCCACCCTTGGAGACGAAACGATATCCGTTGCCTCTTCCCGCGCCCACGCCAGCGACCATCCCCGTAGCATTGACGGGCTGGTCGCCGAGCACTATCGCAGAGCTGGAAGCCGCGGGCGTCAGCGAGGTCTCTGAAGACCCGCGCGAGCTCATGTACATGCCAGCGCCAGCGCCCGTGCCCGTACCCGTGCGCGCCCCTCCACCCACCGCGGCACCGGTCCCCATGTGTTTGCCTGCACCCGCCGCGCCCGTGCCTGTGCGCGCGCCCCCCTCAATGGCATGGGATGCCGCCATCAACCGCTACCTCTCAGCGCTGGCAGTTGCCGTCCTCCCGCGCCCCGCTCGTCGATCGCGCGACGACATGATGTTTGATTTCCAAGTGAAGAAATTCTGTGCTGCCTTGAAGACTTCAACAACGGCGTCCCGGAGGATGACAACGACGGCGCGGCATGCCGCCTCCACTGCCGCCAAAAATAGTTTTTTTTGGGTTTAATACTGTATCTCGATCATATGAATATAAATTCGCAGTGTGACAGAATGAAAGATATGGTTTGAACAAACTTGCGTTTTTCTCTTAATGTACAGACTTATCAAACGATTTTCTTTTGAAAAAAACATCAATGGTTTTTAAATATAAAACACTCGTCGCAAACATTTTAGTTAGAACACCCGTATGCAAACTGACAGCTTCCCCAGGAAGCCAAGGGAAAATGTGCCGAGCAGGATTTGTGCAGCTCTTGATCACAAACGTTATAGATAGAACACCCGTATGCAAAGTGAGAGCTATGGTCTTCCCCCTTAAGTCAAGAGAAAATTCGCAACGCAGGATTTGTGCATCTCATCAACGCAAATGGTTCAGATTGAATACGGTATGCAAAGCCTGACTTCGGCGCAAAGCCAAGACAAAATGTGCCGAGCAGGATTTGTACATCCCTTCAACACAAACGGTTGTTTTGGATGACCCGTGTGCAACCACGTACGAACAATTTGGTAAGATTTGCATCTGTCATATTGGGTATGTTGCCATTTGTCAAACTGGAAAGATTGACATTTGTTGATCTAGTAACATTGCCATTTGTCAACCTTGTAACACTGCGATTTGTCAAAATATGCAGCTAAAAGTCACTAGCACTATCTAATTTTTGCAACTAAAATTCAGTAATTAAGCATAGATTTCATTCATAGATTAAGCAGTCGTTCTTTATACAAATAGTTCAACTCGACAGCTGAACTGACCAAACTTTTCCCCAATTGTTGCCAACCACGTACTGAAATAGCTAGTTCAACTATATATACTAGCTAATTTTAAGTACGTTGTACAGTTCCACCACATCTATAGTCAGATGAACTGAACAAAATAGCCCCTAAATACTACTACTACTACGAAGGGGCTTTGTACTACTTCCGACAGCCTCTCCTCTGCCGAGCGCGCTCAGTAAGAGGCAGAGGAGGAGGAGCCTACCGATGAGCTGGACAACTGCAATACGGTGCCTGCCGCTGCTGCACCTTCAGCGACGCTCACCTCGAACGCCCTCTGCCTCTCCAGACGACCCCTCTCGAAGTGATGGTTCTCCTCGTAGAACTCCTGATTCCTCGCCTCTGAGGTGGCATGTGCCGTGGCCACGGCGGTGGTAAGGATCTTTGCGTGCTCGATGAGGCGCTCCTCCTCCTCCCGTAGGAACTCGGTGTAGCGCGCAAGGTCGCTAACGCACGTGCGGGCCTCCACCTCCGCCTCCCGCCTTCAGGTGGCGGTGGCGGAGCGGGTGATGACCCCGGCGGTCAATGGTGGGCTGGAAGCCACGGCGGCCGACGATGGGGTGGTGGCCACGACCACCACCTCCCGCCTTCAGGCCGCGGTGGCGGAGCGGGTGATGGCCACGGTGGCCGGCAGTGGGGTGGCGGCCATGACGGCCACCTACCGCCTTCGGGCCGCGGCGGCGGAGCCTGCGATGGCCCTGGCTTTCGACGATGGTGTGGCCGCAACGGCGGCCAGTAACAGCTGCCGACGGGCAGCGGCGGTGGAGCATGTGGTGGGTGTTCCGCACACACCCAATAGGGATGACACATGGACTACACTACGTCAGGGACTGCGCCACCGCCGCAATCTAGCCTCCCAGCTGGAGCTGTCCTCTGATGATGGTGGAGTGGCTGAGCGACGACGACGGACCGGTGCCATTGGCGGTTGTGGGAGAAGCAGACGAGATAAGCTACAGGGAGGGAGGGGAAAATGCGACGCAGGACTCGCCGGCCGTGAGGGTTTATATAGCAGGCCCGTAAGCATTGGGATTTTGAGGGATTTCACCGAGTCAGGCGGGAAGCTTGCGCGGGAACCTGCGAGGTTGCGCGGGAACGGGCTCACTGACGATTCATTGGCGCCACTTCGAGCCACCGTTTGACCAAAAGAACGCCCCCACGCGCTGTGCAAGCTTGCGCTGTAAGCCATCTGCGGCAGCCGTGTGACAAGACGTGCGAGAGGAGGACGAAAGGCCACATACACATACGGTTAATAAAAAAACATTTGCGATTTAATTACCTACTATACCCTCGGCCTGGTTTATAAGTAGGATTTAACTAATAAAATACGAATGCATGTCGCCAAAGATTATATAGTTGGATTCGTATTTGAACATAATTTCCAGTTATATAATTTTTATAACATGCATTGACATTTTGTTGGTTAAATTTAAGGGCAAAGTATGGCACAGAATATAAAGGGGACTATAGACCAAGACGGAGGTATTAGCACACTGCCGCTCTCTACGCAGCGACGCAACTGTCGGCCGGCATGTGGGCGACCATTTCCTGCGTGTTCAACTGCTTTATGCGTGTGGTTGCTTGCGGTTGAGGCGGCCGCGGCGCGCTCTGCTCTCGTCCTGCCGCGCACGCTCTACTCTCGCGTCCCTCCGGGTGCTCTGCCCTCGTCCCTCCACGCGCGCTGCCAGTGTTTGGGGCCGGCGCACGATCACGCACGTTCGTGTGCATGCGGTTGCGCCGGGCGCGGCGCGACGATGCAGTTACCCGCTGAAAAAGCTGCCATGCGGACGCGCCGAGAATCCAGGCCGCCCGGCGCCCATTTATTCCCGCGGCCATTTACCTTCATCTCTCGCGTCACACGACACAATAAGCACACCCACGACAACACATACAGAGAGGACATCCAGTGGTTCCAATGGCACTCCCAGCGGCCGACGACGACAACGGCGGGCAGTTCAACACGCATCACGTAGTGGACACCCACGTGAGGCGGAAGGCCCTCTCGGTGGTGTACACGAACGATCCGGTCTCGGTGGAGAGCTCCATCCAAACTATGGAGCAGTTCCTTGCCAAGGACAAGTACCAAGTGGTCGGCTTCGACCTCGAGTACACCATCGGTTGTGCCAGGCACGATTAGAAGGTTGCCGTCGCCCAGTTGTGCATGCGACATGACGTCCTCGTCTACCACTACCACCTGGCCACAAGGCCTTGCGAGCATTTCTCCAGGTTTATCAACAGCTCTGACTATAGTTTCGCTACGGTGGACACCACCATAGATCTAAAAGCGCTCAAGGTTTCGGGCTTGAAATGCCGGAATCTTGTCAACATCCAGGACCACTACAAGGTCTGGGCAGCGACAACAACAAACTGAACTCCCTGGTTGACCTCGCCTCGGCCATCATCGACCCCTACTACATGAAGATGAAGGATGAGAGCAAGAAGGACAGGAACGCCTGGCACAGTGTTTGGCATGAGAGACTGGATGAACAACACGTCAAGTAGGCGGCCAAGGACGCGTACACAAGCTACGAGATGTACAGGCAGATCGTTGACATGAGGAAGTGTCTTCTTCCTGCCCGAGACGAGGGATTGAGCCACAGAGCAGTGGAGGGAGCGTCACAAGAAGTAGATGACTAGACGATCATTTATCCTACATTAGAATGCATGCAATTGTTTATTGAGGTGTGTGCGAATGATCTGTATAGTCACTTATGTAATTGGATGTTTATTTTAGTTATATATATACATGTTATTCTTCTGTAGACAGAGCAAATCACATGGCTTATTAGCAGCAATCGTTTGTGTTATTATTGGTCTTCGCACACATTTCTGATTACGGACCTGTTTGCCGCGTATCACACACATCTTGTTCAGTTGAACCGTTTCCATTGTGTTGCCTAATCACACACAGTTCATCCTAGTGAACTGTATGCCGTATATCGCACACACCCTCATATGGCTGCCTGTTTCTGTTGTTCTGCATCATCGCAAACAGTTCTTCTGGATTAACCGTTTACCACTCATCGCACACGCAAATCTAATATGAACCGTGTTTGATGTCGCCGCCATCGCAAATGTTTTGCATTTTTTTGATGGTTTTATTACATCACCGTTTGTGATTGATGCATCTCACATAGTTTTGTCGAAGGGTCTCTGACTTGACTGTCGCGTTTGGACCATCCTGCAGTAGTGCTACGTCATTATCACAGCCGTAGAGTTCGAAGACGGACCATTCAGGAGGGCGACTTAGTGCTCTATTTGATTCAAGATCAGACAGGAATGCATAATTAAGCTTTCACCTCCTTGGGAAGGGCCTTTTGTGGTGAGGAAAAACCTCAATAACGGGTCCTACTACCTCATCGACATACGTGAGAACAAAGATTCCCGCACATCTGAAGAGGAGACCAGGCAGGCCCTAGAACATTGCTCATCTTCATCCTTACTACACTTGAGCCACTGGCTCTCATCATTTTATATACCTTCATTGATGTACATATATTTTTATGATCAATATAATAAAGCCGGCATCCCCAAATTTCGGGGCCTTGATGTCGCTTGAACTACGTCGGTATTTTCCCAAAGAGGAAGGGATGATGCAGCACAGCTACGGTAGGTATTTCCCTCAGTTATGAAACCAAGGTATCAATCCAGTAGGAGAACCATGCAACACTATGTAAACGGTACCTGCACACAAATAACAAATACTTGCAACCCGACGATTAGGAGGGGTTGTCAATCCCTCTACGGGTAAAAAGATAGATAAATTTATGATAGATTGGATAAATAGATCTCGATCAAATGCGAAATAAAATAAATAGCAAAAAAGTGCAGCAAGGTATTTTTGGGTTTTTGGAATAATAATTCTGAAAATAAAAGCGAATAAAAATAGATCTCGAAGCAAATATGATAAAGAATAGACCCGGGGGCCGTTGATTTCACTAGTGGCTTCTCTCAAGAAAATAGCATACGGTGAGTAAACAAATTACTGTTGGGCAATTGATAGAACATCAAATAATTATGACAATATCCAGGCAATGATCATTATATAGGCATCACGTCCAAGATTAGTAGACCGACTCCTCCCTGCATCTACTAGTATTACTCCACACATCGACCGTTATCCAGCATGCATCTAGTGTATTAAGTTCATGGAAAAATGGAGTAATGCAATAAGAACAATGACATGATGTAGACGAGATCTATTCATGTAGGAATAGCCCCCATCTTGTTATCCTTAATAGCAACAATACATGCGTGTCTTGCTGCCCCTTCTATCACTGGGAAAGAATACCGCACAATCGAACCCATCACAAAGCACCTCTTCCCATGGCAAGAAAAACCGATCTAGTCAGCCTAACTAAACCAAAGATTCGAAGAAGAAATACGAGGCTATAAGTAATCATGCATAAAAGAGATCAAAGAACTCAAATAACTTTCATGGATATAGACCTGATCATAAACTCAAAGTTCATCGGATCCCAACAAACACACCGCAAAAAGAGTTACATCAAATAGATTTCCGAGAGACCATTGTATTGAGAATCAAAAAGAGAAAAGAAGCCATCTAGCTACTGCCTACGGACCCATAGGTATACAATGAACTACTCACGCATCATCGGAGAGGCACCAATGAGGATGATGAACCCCTCCGTGATGGTGTCTAGATTGGATCTCGTGGTTCTGGAACTTGCGGTGGCTGGAATTGTGTTTCATTGAGTCCTCTAGGATTTTTGGAATATTTGGGAATTTATAGGGCGAAGAGGCGGTGCGGGAGGCAACCGAGGTGGGCAGAACCCACCTGTGCGCGCCTGGGGGCACCTGTGTGCGTCTGGGCCCCCAGGCGCGCCCTGGTGGGTTGTGCTCCCCTCGGAGCCCCCTCTGGTACTTCTTTGGCCCAACAGGTGTCTTCTGGTCCAGCAAAATTCTCCAAAAAAATTTGCTGCGTTTGGACTCCGTTTGGTATTGATTTTCTGCGAAGTAAAAAACAGCAACTGGCACTGGGCACTATGTCAATAGGTTAGTCCCGAAAAATGATATAAAGTTGTTATAAAATGATTGTAAAACATCCAAGAATGATAATATAACGGCATGGAACAAGCAAAAATTATAGATACGTTGGAGACGTATCAGCATCCCCAAGCTTAATTCCTACTCGTCCTCGAGTAGGTAAATGATAAAAACAGAATTTTTGATGTGGAATGCTGCCTAACATGTTCATCACATATTCTTTTCTTTGTAGCATGGACATATGGACTTTTATATGGTTCAAAGCAACAGTCTAGTTTTGACATGAAGATTTCAATACTCAAGCATATCAACAAGCCACTATGTCTTTCAAAATATCAACACTAAAGAAAGCTATCCCTAGCCCATCATGCTCAATCATTGATCCATTCATGAAAGACACTCGCATATTAGGTATACCCAATGCTCAAGTACGATCATAGTGCCCCTTAGTTGGTGCTTTATAAGAGAAGATGGAGACTCAACTAAAAATAAAAATTGCATAAAGTAAATAGATAAGCCCTTCGCAGAGGGAGGTAGGGATTTGTACAGGTGCCAGAGCTCAAAGCTTAAATTGAGAGATAAATTTTTTTGAGAGGCATACTTTTCCCGTCAACGAAAACGACCAAGTAATTCCCAACACCTTCCATGCTAGATATATCATAGGCGGTTCCCAAACAGAAAATAAAGTTTATTCCTTTTTCCACCATTCTTTCACTTTCCATGGCTAGCCGTATCCACGGGTGCCCTCCATACCAACACTTTCCAAGGAATTTATTATTTTACAACATAAAGTAAATTTCTTTTTCATTTTGGGACTGGGCATCCCTATTACCGCCGCATTCTCATGCAATGACAAGTGAATAAACACTTATCTTGAGAATAACACATCTAGCATGGAAAATATTGGCCACCCCGTGCCACTTCATGAGCGGTACGAGCACACAAAAAGGAAATTTATTTTGAAAATTAGAGATGGCACATACAAATTTGCTTAGAACGGCACAGGAATACCGCATATAGGTAGGTATGGTGGACTCATATGGCAAAACTTGGTTTAAGGATTTTGGATGCACAAGTAATATTTCTACTTAGTACAAGTGGAGGCTAGCAAAAAGAATTAGAAGCAACCAACCAAGAAACAAAAAATCACATAAGCGAGCATTAGCATAACCAACACAGAATAATGCACCACAAGTAGGATGTAATTTCATTGCATAACTATTGACTTTCGTGCTTGCATAGGGAATCACAAACCTTAACATCAATATTCTTACTAAAGCATAATTACTCACCATTATGACTCACATATCACTATCATCATATCTAAAAACTATTACAAAGAATCAAGTTTATTTTGTCCAATGATCTTCATGAAAGTTTTTGTTATATCCCTCTTGAATATCAATCACTTTGGGACTAGTTTCAAATGTTGCAATTGCTTTTTGACAAGCTCAAACAAATCTAAGTGAAGAATATGAGCATAAAATTTTCCCGTCTCTCAAAATAATATAAGTGAAGCATAAGAGAATTTCTTCAAAAATTTACTATTTCTCAAATTAATCTAAGTGAAGCATGAGAGCATTTATTCAAAAATATTAAAGCACACCGTGCTAAAAAAGATATAAGTGAAGCAGTAGAGCAATTCCATAGCTGAAAAATTTTAAGTGAAGCATAAAGAGCAATTCTAACAAATCATAGCATAATTTTGGCTCTCTCAAATAGGTGTGTCCAGCAATGATACTTGTGAAAAACTAAAAAGTAAAACAAGCAAAGACTCATATAATACAAGACGCTCCAAGCAAAACTCATGATATGTGACGAATAAAAATATAGCTCCAAGTAAAATACCGATGGTCGTTAGAAGAAAGAGGGGATGCCTTCCGGGGCATCCCCAAGCTTAGTTGCTTGGTTCTCCTTGAATATTAACTTGGGGTGCCATGGGGCATACCCAAGCTTAGGCTCTTCTTACTCCTTATTCCTTCATCCATTGTGATCTCACCCAAAACTTGAAAACTTCAATCACACAAAACTTACCAAAACCTTCGTGAGATCCGTTAGTATAAACCAATCTTTACTTTAAGTACTATAGAAAACCCATTCAAATTTTGTTATTGCATTATATCTACTGTATTCTAACTTTGCCATGGCTTATACCCCCCGATACAATCCATAGAATCATCAAAATAAGCACACAATGCAAACAAAGCAGAATCTGTCAAAAACAGAACAGTCCGTAAAGACTCGAATTTTACTCATGCTTTTGTAACTCCAAAAATTCGTAAAAATTAGGAAAACAGAGGAAATTTTTATATCAATGTTGTGTAAAAAAGTCAGAATTTTTTGTCCCTTCTGTCAATTTATACAATAATTTTACTGGATGCAAAAGTTTCTGTTTTTCAACAGGATCGAATCAACTATTACCAAAGCTATCCCAAAGGCTTTACTTGGAACAAACACTAATTAAAACATAAAAAACATAATCATAACAGAGGCATAATTTTGCAAAAACTCAAGAATAGAAAGAAAAAGCCAAAAATAAATTTTCTTCATTGGGTTGCCTCCCAACAAGCGCTATCGTTTTATGCCCCTAGCTAGGCATAATGCATAGATTCAAGTATTGCCTCTTTAGTTTTTGCAACTTTTGTAAGGGCTTTTTCAAATCCGGGAGGCTCTTTGCGCTTCCCAAGATTTTCCAGAAAAGAGACCATCTTGAGATCTAAAATATCCAAATGCTTATTGCAAAGAGTAATCAAAGTATTCATGTGATTGAGATTTCCACTGATATGTTTAAGAGGTTCGTTATATTTTTGCAACTCAACCAAATGTTTATGCAAATCACTTAACTTGTCTAAAATTTGAGCTCCTTCTTGAGTAAAGGAAATCCCCTTTTTGGTTGGTGGAATTCCCAAAATTCCTTCTAGGATCTCATAAGCAGTATTAGCATCAAGCTCAATAAAGTTCCATTTAGCGGCAAAATCCAAGAGTTGCCTATGATGCAAAGCTAATCCTATATAGAAGTTTCGAAGCAAAATCTTTGCATCCCCTTTGATATTGCAAATGCGATAGGATTCCATTAGCCTATACCAAGCATCTTTCAAATTTTCTCCTTGTCTCTGCTTGAAGTATAAAACTTTAAAATCTGGTG
The DNA here is from genome assembly GCA_011799875.1 of Thinopyrum elongatum. Lineage (NCBI taxonomy): Eukaryota > Viridiplantae > Streptophyta > Magnoliopsida > Poales > Poaceae > Thinopyrum > Thinopyrum elongatum. The sequence goes on from CM022297.1 coordinate 54,141,757, forward strand.
ACAAAGGAGGGGTAGTCATACTAGCCATAGTGACAAAGTAGAGCAAGCAAGATCACACAGAAAAAGATAGATCTGACGAGAAAACAGCGAACGAAAAAGAGGGCGAATAAAACAACAAATTTTTGTGAAATGGGGGAGATTAAAATGATAGGCAAATGGAAAATAATGTAAATTACAAGGAGATGAGATTTGTGATTTGGAACCTGATAGATGTTGATGATGTCTCACCGGCAGTGGCGCCAGAAATTCACAAGTTGACGAGAGACTATCTTGACTTGATCCTCCTCGGCAACGGCGCCAGAAATTCCTTTTGATGTCGCTTGAACTACGTCGTTATTTCCCCAAAGAGGAAGCGACGATGCAGCACAGCTACGGTAGGTATTTCCCTCAGTTATGAAACCAAGGTATCAATCCAGTAGGAGAACCAAGCAACACTATGTAAACGGTACCTGCACACAAATAACAAATACTTGCAACCCGACGATTAGGAGGGGTTGTTAATCCCTCTACGAGTAAAAAGGTAGATAAATTTGTGATAGATTGGATAAATAGATCTCGATAAAATGCGAAATAAAATAAATAGCAAAAAAGTGCAGCAGGGTATTTTTGGGTTTTTGGAATAATAGATCTGAAAATAAAAGCGAATAAAAATAGATCTCGAAGCAAATATGATAAAGAATAGACCCGGGGGCCATAGATTTCACTAGTGGCTTCTCTCAAGAAAATAGCATACGGTGGGTAAACAAATTACTGTTGGGCAATTGATAGAACATCAAATAATTATGACAATATCCAAGCAATGATCATTATATAGGCATCACATCCAAGATTAGTAGGCTGACTCCTGCCTGCATCTACTACTATTACTCCACACATCGACCGCTATCTAGCATGCATCTAGTGTATTAAGTTCATGGAAAAACAGAGTAATGCAGTAAGAACGATGACATGATGTAGATGAGATCTATTCATGTAGGAATAGCCCCCATCTTGTTATCCTTAATAGCAACGATACATGCGTGTCTTGCTGCCCCTTCTGTGACTGCGAAAGAACACCGCATGATCGAACCCATCACAATGCACCTCTTCCCTTGGCAAGAAAAATCGATCTAGTCGGCCTAACTAAACCAAAGATTCGAAGAAGAAATACGAGGCTATAAGTAATCATGCATAAAAGAGACAAAAGAACTCAAGTAACTTTCATGGATATAGATCTGATCATAAACTCAAAGTTCATCGGATCCCAACAAACACACCGCAAAAAGAGTTATATCAAATAGATCTCCAAGAGACCATTGTATTGAAAATCAAAAAGAGAGAAGAAGCCATCTAGCTACTGCCTATGGACCCGTAGGTCTACAATGAACTACTCACGCATCATCGGAGAGGCACGAATGAGGATGGTGAACCCCTCCGTGATGGTGTCTAGATTGGATCTCGTGGTTCTGGAACTTGCGGCGGCTGGAATTGTGTTTCGTCGACTCCTCTTGGATTTCTGGAATATTTGGAATTTATAGGGCAAAGAGGCGGTGCGGGAGGCCACCGAGGTGGGCACAATCCACCTGGGCGCGCCTGGGCCCCCAGGTGCGCCTGGTGGGTTGTGCTCCTCTCGGAGCCCCCCTCTGGTACTTCTTTGGCCCAACAGGTGTCTTTTGGTCCAGAAAAATTCTCCAAAAAGTTTCGCTGCATTTGGACTTTGTTTGGTATTGATTTTCTGTGAAGTAAAAAAAAAGCAAAAAACAGCAACTAGCACTGGGCACTATGTCAATAGGTTAGTCCCAAAAAATGATATAAAGTTGTTATAAAATGATTGTAAAACATCCAAGAATGATAATATAACAGCATGGAACAAGCAAAAATTATAGATACGTTGTAGACGTTTCAGGCCTCTGTCATTTCAGCTCATATTTTCTGTGCATGAGTCTTCATTGGTTGATCATAAGGTCACCTGGGGGCTTACAACTCACTGAGTTTAGCTTTCATACCCACTTGAGCGGCTTTATATGCCATATATGGGTTAAACCTTCCTGTTTGCAACTTGCTACTCCGGCAGGTGACCCACCGTACTCTTGACAGTCAATCTTTATATGACCCTGAACTTGTCAAGGTTAAAACCGCGGGTTACGTCACGTGAGAGCCGGCTTACAGAAAGCTAGGATAAACTCACCTGTCTGCCGTAGTCTCTCCGCTATGTCGCCCGTTCGTACTCTTAACAGTCAATCTTCTCGGAAGACCCTGAACTAGTTAAGGTTAAATGACGGATTTATGTCATGTGAGAGCCAGCTTACAGCATGAAAGGCTTTATGCTACCCTTCTTTGAAGCAAAAATATCTGAGTTTATAAAACCAGTCCTTTTTTGGTCGCGCCTTGCAAGCCGGCTTAACAAATATTTGAGATATACATGTTTATATTCTCTGTTTCTGTTTTGCAGAAATTTTTTCATCCTGCTTTTAAGCAGATAATAAATTTCCGGGTTATACAAATCCAGGTTATATTGCTCTATATTAAGACTACTATGGCTTTATAAGCCGCCAAATTGATCCTGTAAAAAATTGGTTTTGACCATGGGTCATTGGGTTGTAACCCGCCTGGTCTATGATGGTGAGTCGCCAAGACAAGGCTTGATGGGTCCTTTACAAGTTATATATCAAGACTTCAATAAGTTTTAGCAATATTGAAAGAACAGATATGCATAGCAAGATCAAGAAGATTAAGCTACTGATGCATAAGTTGAGGAAAACATGCACGAACGCATGTCAGGGCAGATAATAGTTTTAACTAGCTATTACAAGGCTACAGCTGAGCCTGAAAGTTCTTCAACCAAAGTTTTTCAGGAGTTAAAATCACTCCTTGGAGCCAGCCTCTGCGCCGCCTGGGTTAGACCCCGCCGGGTTAACATCGTCTTGGCTCCTTGTGCTAGAGGTCCCCAGGTCATCCTGTGTCGGGTCTACGCTAGAAATCTGAAGATTGCCTGATGTCCAATTGATACCAGTTAAGGATTCAAAGACGGCTTCGTCATTCATAACAGGAGCAGGGTCAATATCAGGAGCAAAAGTGTGCTTACGCCTCGGCGGAGTCAGGTCTACAATGTCGTGGGATGGAGCTTTAATACGAGCATTGTTGTTGTCATAAGCACCCCGGTACTTTGACAAGTCCGCCTCTCACGCAAGTTGACATGCCAAGGGCCGCATCTCTTTGACGCATTTGGTAAAATCAGCCTCTTCGAAGATAGACCCGTCATCATTAAACTCTGGACACCCGCCGGCCATTTCAGTTGGATCCAATTCTGATTGCCACGCTTTGGCCCGGCTTAGAGCAGTAATAGCGCCCCGAATGGGCGGCTGATAGCTTTAGCTCTTCTAATTAGGCCGGTACTATGGATAAGTGTTCCAGCAAAGTTTTTATAAGTGTAGGTGGCTTATTTCCATTTGAGATGGCCACGAGTGTCCGAAGGGTACCAGCATATAATTGCCCTGTCAAAGAGTATACGGCCTTCAGCTTCATCACAGTGTTTTGTCCAAGGTTAGCACTTCTCGCACCTGTTAAGCAGTTTAAACATGAGTCGCTAGGCGGGTTAGAATTAATAATGCAAGTTGACAGGCGAGTCAATGCAGTCAACTATAGGTTTTACTTACCGAAGATGGCAGCTGTCATTTGAGAAATGTGTTGTTTTAAGCCGGACAACTCTTCGGTCACAGGTTTAAGCTCGGCCTCAGCATCTTCTGCTCTCTTCAGAAGCATGGCCTTCTCAGTTGCCCAAGCGGCTCTTTCCACATCAAAATTGGATCTGACCTTCTCCATATTTTCCAAGGATCATTCCAGGCTTAATTCAGCCTTGGCGCGTTTATTTTGTTGCGTCTCCAAGCTTGCTTTTAAATCGGCGATGTTTGACTCGCCCAAACTAAAAGCCTCCTACCAAGTGTTACAAGCAATAGCAATATTCAAATAAGTGTTAAGATGATTGAGTTTATGTTCTACACTACTATTTAAGTCCCAAGCACATTGCAAGCAATGTACTTGGCACTTGGGGGCTAATGTACGATGAAGATTTTTAACTCAGAAATGCAGAAGACCCGACTCATCTTTGTAAAATAAGCCGGCCCTTGGGGGCTACACTTTGGAAAAAAATTCAAGTCTCAAGCATACTCAATATTCTTCCTATACTTAAGACTTGGGGCTATCTGGATATATGTATGCAAGATAATTAGAAGAGGGGTTAAAAGCATTTGTACCTCATACTTCTGCCTCATCAGGTTGACTAAGATGGCTTCCATTTCGCGGCTAGTATGAAGGCGGCTTAAATAGTCCGCGTGCAACTCGCCAGCACTGAATGAGGCATAGCTCTCCAGATCGAGCTTAGCCTTGCCCTTTTCCAGTAAGGGCGTCTCTTCATTAGCAGAATGCTTGGTTACCACTTTGGAAGCTTCGGGCGCTTTAAAAGCCGTCCCGGTGATGGTAATATCATCAACATTGTCATCAGTAGAACTCTTGTTCGTCAGTATGACAGGAGAAGGTTTAGGATTCGGCGGGTCAGTCTTACTCCCCAGGTTGATATCAGTTTCCATGGCCTTAGGAACCGTTGCTTCAACCTGTGGAGGCGGGTCATCTTGATTGTCTTGAGGTTCCTCGGGCTGTTCAAGATTAATCTCTGGAGTTACCAGTACTTGCTCTTCTTATTCAAAAATTTGAGGGGCCTTGGAAGAGTTGCCAACTTTTCTTTTCTTCTCGTTGGCTTTGGCCCTGTGATCACATTGAGTATTAAAGACAAGTTTGATAGCAAAAGGCTGGAGGGTTAAAAGTAAAAGAAAAGGCTTACCCTCGTTTCACAATGAAAGCAGGCAGCTGTGTTTGAGATGAGTTGCCAGAAGAAGGTGGCGACCCCTGGTAATCAGAGTCAGAAGAGTTAAGAGGACGTCGTATAAGACCAGTTTTGAGTTAGGAAAAGGTTGGACTGTGTGGCACCTCAGCTGGCTGCTTACGGGCGAAAGGTTCATTACTTAACCCGGCCATTAGGTCACCAGAGCCGCCACTCCGGATCTAGCGTCTTGCATCATATTGAGCCTTCTTCAAAACAAAACACTACAAAAAAAATACACTTCTGTGATGATACGTGTTTGTCACAGTAGGTCACATTTTCTATCATGCATGTACATCCATGCCGATTTTATGACAGAATCAAGATAGTCATACCTGTGCTGTTGTAGAAGTGTTCCATGACAATACCAAAATTATCATCACGGAAGTGTCCACTTCCATGACGATAAATGGCGCGTCATAGAAGTGCTTTCGTCAAGGGTAACCGACACATGGCATCCACCGTAACGGGTCGCCGTTAAGCTATCGGGTTCCGGTTTGGATCCGATAACCCGTTAACAGCCCCGACCAATGGGGATTTTCCATGTGTAAAATTCTCATTCGCCGGAGGATCCACGTGTCGGCTCAGCGTTGGGACAGATGTCATCCACTCATAGTACGGGAGGCGCCTATGATACGTCGGCACGTGGCAAGGCCCAACAGTGGCCCATTCCGATGAAAAAGCCCGGCCCAGTAAAAATTAGTAGGCCGGCCCATATAAGGCCTACTTGTGTCAGGTCCATTTAAGCCCACGGCCCATACGAGATGTGCCAATTCGGCCCGTCAACGACCCGTTAACGATTTGACACCATTGCAGCCCATCGTCAGTTCGAGCCCGTTAACAGCCCGCTATATATTTGGGCTCAATATCGGCCCGATGTGGTTTCGGCCTGTTAACGGCCCTTTCAAGGGATGGGCCAATTTTCAGGATGTACGTCTTTTGGCCTTTTAGCGACCCATTTAAGTGTTGTGCCAATTTCCGGCCCTGTGTATCTTTCAGCCTGTTAACGGCCCATAAATGAGTTGGGCCATTTGCAGTCGGACCTGAGTTTTGGCCTTTTAATGGCCCATGCTCTTCATGGTCCAATACCAGCCCGGTTTCTCTTTCGGCCTGCTAAAGGCCCACAACAGAGTTGGGCCATATACAGTACGACCTGACTTTCGGCCTCTTAGCGGCCCATGCTCTTCATGGTCCAGTACGAGTCTGCTGTCTCTTTCGGCCTGCTAAAGGCATATGTAGCCCAACGTTAGTATCGGCCTGTTAACGGCCCATGAAATCAAATGGGCCCACCTGTTGCCGCTTCGATGTCGGCCTGTTAACGACACGGGAGGTAACAGGGCCGAGCATTAACTGTCGGCTCGTTTCAATTATAGTGACCCAATAGAGCTTTCGGCCTGGTTATGACCCATTAACTTAATGGGCCAACTAAAGTTCGAACATGTCTGTAGGCCCAATTAGATAATTTCAGCCCATTACGACGAGCAATTATGCACAGGACCAAAACCGATCAATCAAAGGCCTATGAGAATTTTGGCCCCTGCAAGCCCATTAGGGAAGCCCATTAAGGGCAGTGGGCTGTTTCCTTCATATAGGGCCCACGACTGTTCGTGCTAACTAATAATTTCACTGCTTTTTTAGCTTCCTAGCGACCAGTTAGCTGGAATGTGAGGCGCGCTAAGCAAAGGTACGTCATACAAGGAAAAACGTTGCACATCCAGCATATATTATAGGAAATTACATCCACTGGGCAATCAAAGATTGATGCCAGTGCAAATAAATGAACAGAACCTAACGATCTACTATGTTACAATCTACAACCTCAGCGCGGATGACGCCCATAAGCATGTGAGCAAGTTCTTCCTTCTTTGCTACACTGTCTCTGAAAACATTGATCAGTTGTTGTTGCGCAAGAATGTGCACCTCTGATTCCTCCATGATTTCCATCATTGCTTCAGCCAGTAATTGGTTCACAAACATACATTTTTTCCGTTGCATTCAAGACAGAGGAAACTGAACAGATTTAGATAGCGATTTTGGCAGGCTTGTATTATTGATAGTGGAGAGTGTCTCGACCACCGCATCATAACATAAATTAGGAGGGGAACCGAACAGATTAATCAAGAGTTATTGCCATATTACCTAGCCTAGATTTATTGGAAAGAAACAATGGGGTTGCCTTGCTATTTTCAGAGTTTGTCTTCTTATCTTCAGTAGCCTGCACCAAATTAACACACTAGCATTGCTATCATTGGCCAGGTCAGATAATAGGAAAGCAACATTGACACAACGAACGTTTGGGCAACCAGACCACACCAGCCTACACCAAATTAACACAATATGGCACAGCTATCATCAGCCAGGTAAGGTAATACGAAAGCAACATTGACGCAATGAATGAATGGGCAACTAAAACAGCACTACAATTCAATAATGTGCATGATATGAGATAGTACACTCATGTAGCTCAATATACAAAACTACCAGGCAGTTTTCCTTACAAAAATCAACATTGTCGCCTTTAATTATACATTTTGCTACAACTAAATTTAGATCAGATAAAGGTTGGATTCACGCCGATTAACAAAATACATGCTGATGTAAAAATATAGTGATATACAACAGGTGCTTACATGAGCATTGGAGCACAGATAATTCCCGCAAGTTACTTTCCTTGAATACGATCCCAGTGCAGAAAGTCTTCTATCCTTTAAGCTTATTTTCTAAAAGAGAGATGGGTTAGAAACATGTAGAAAATATGATCAGAATGCTATAAAATTTCATAATGCTAGGATACGCACACGCTTCTTAGAATGGAGTTGACATATTTTTGCTGGACTGGAGCGGACTAGTTCTTTGGCCATTGGAATCTGCTTATTATCAGTAGGAGTTGGGTTTCTCTGTGCTGGAGCAGTATCTATGAACACTGGAGTTGGTTTACTATCTCCTGGCGTTTGGATCTTTTGCAAAGACCTTGTTTGTAACCCTTCAGATTCTAACATAGCCGTCTTCCCCTTGCATGCCTTATATAGAAGAATGGTGCTTCAATTATAAAACATGCTACAACAGAGAGATGGAATAGGTACTGAAGAATAGAAAGGCATGCCATATTGACATGTATTCCCTCCATCCGGAAATAAATGGATGGATCTAGGCGTATTTCAGTTCTAGATACATCCATTTTTATCCATTTCTGCGACATGTAATCCGGACGGAGGGAGTATGATGTAAGAGCTAGGGATACGACAGGACAACAGAGTAAAAAAACACTAGTTGAATGTAAAACTGTATGCTAGCGGAATACATACAGAAAAACACTAAGGCAACATATGCGTGTATGATTGGGAAACTAAGATGGCATTGCAATAGGCCACTAGAACAACACTTCAATGTAAAAAAAAACATGGTATGGTAGACAGATGAAGTACATACTGATGAATAACAATGCATATGATATTAATAAGCATGGTGTCCAAACTAAGAAGATGGCATTGCGATAGAGTAGAATGACAGTACTTGAATTTGAAAACATGTTATCATGAATGGAATAGGTACTGATAAACAGGAAGGCATGACATATTTACATGCATGATCAGCAGGCTAAGCACATGGCATTGCAACAGAGTAGATGCACTCCAGGACATTATATGCATGTTGTACCCATATCACAGGCCAAGTTAGAGCAAGGACTTTTGGGGTGAATAGGATTCATCATCTTTCTGCAAGTCTTCTGAAGAACTGCCTTTACATGTTCCATCATATTGGGTATCATTGACGTCAAGTTTGTTGGCCGTTACATTGCTCCGTGAGGTTCTTGTGGATATTTCAATGTGTGCAATTATATCTGACATGCATGGAAGACAACTAGTAGTTAGATTTATGTAATGAGTGCCTGTAGGAGATGACATAAATAGTAGGACTGGGGTTAACTAGCAGCAACAGGTCTCAAAAACTAAAGGGAGAACACAGATGAAAGCTACAGAATATGTATCGTTTGTACTCGCGATTAACTAGATGGCACACAAAAGTATTAAAGAACAACATAGGTAATACTAGAAGTGGTATAATACTATAATCACCAGCCTGTGGGATAGCATTGGCTGATGGATGATAACTGTGGAACAACGTTACCTAAAGAACAAGTCTCTTAGCTGAACTATGGAACAGCGTTAACTCATGAATAAGACCCGTAAGAGATCAGCATGAATATACAGTGAAATGTGATAATCTATTTTCCATGCTTAGATGAATAACAAAGCCATAAATGTTGCACACAAGTAATATGAGGGTACAACCTATCTGACCGCCATCCATAGGAGTGAGCATCATGTGCTGACTTGTCGATGGCCCTGCAGTTGTTGTGGCTGTCCATGTCGGGCACGCGCATTCGATGCAGGGAACTGTTGAGTGAGGACTATAGCTGCCTTCTGGTGTATGCTTCCCTTGTTAGAGCAGCCGCGGTGAGAAGGAAGATGGTGTGGCTAAAGATGCAGAAAACGCATAATGTTAAGAACGACACATATCTCTGATATGAAGAAATACCCTAAGAGATCAACGGTAAGGTACGAGAGTGGTCACACGTCTGTTGACTGAAGACTAAATTGGGGTCACATGATTTTATTTTATTTTGGTACTGTCCGATCTACGCCGGATGGCTTGATGGCCGTCTTGTGCCTCCCGGCTGACACTATTCAAAATCTTCCCCGAAGAGCCAGTGACCACCGACAGAGCAGCCTGCCTCCGCCGTCCGTGGCCGCGAGAGCTCCGACCAAAACCCCACTCCCCGCCCCACCGCACTGCTGTGGTTGCGCCACCCCCGGCCAATCCACAAAGACTCGCCGTCATCCAGATCCGGCGGCGGCAGTACCTTCAACCCACGCAACTCTAAGATAGCCATCTAAGCACTGCTTCCATGGCGAACTTGCGCCCCCGCACCCATATGTTAGACACCAGCCAACCGGTAGCCTAGGAGCTCTGCCGCCTCGAGGGGTGATGCTTCCCATTGGGAATCGATTGGCCCAGAATAAAAATTCAGACAACTGACGCCTAAATAAAGTGATTTGAGATGAGTGTACGACCTATCTTGTGGCCCGGTGAAGTAGGCAGCTCCAGCTGCCGAGTCGGTGCGGCCAGCGCGGTTGCGGTGGCTACCGGTGGCAGGTAAGCAGAGATGTCGATGGTCGACGGCTACGGGGAAGCACCGTCGGGGCCCTAGACGCATCCGAAGTTGGAGCCACTTCGGCTTCGTGCACAATGACGGGGGTGAATCGGCTCCGGTACGGTTCACGCGGCCGTCGTCGAGGCAGCTCCGGCAGCACGGAGTAAGAGGCACACGACCCAGTGCACGACGGCAAACGGACAACGTCTCCGGCATTGGGGAGGAGGGCGGCGGTGAATTTGGTGTGGTGGGGGGCGCCATGGAGGAGGGGCTGAGGTTTCACGACTGGGGAGAAGGGAGCTTCCGAGGAGAAGGTGATTTGGCACCCACGAGGTATGAATGGGGAATTGGGAGGGGGAACCATGTCTTACAGACGTATTTGTTTGAAATGTGGGGGAAGTCATAGTTCTACCCCTGCCTTTAGGCTTCTGGGCTTGGGTCAGTGTACTGAGGGTCGGGGATAGTAGAGTAACTTTGCTTCTCCCAAATAGTGGGCGCGAGCGATTTCGAGCAAGGAGGGCGTGTTTTGAAATAGTGGGCGCGAGCAATTTCGGGCGAGGAGGGCGTGTTTTGAAATAGAGGGAGCGAGCGAGGAGGGCGAGGAGGGCGTGTTTTGAAATAGTGGGCGCGAGCGATTTCGAGCGATGAGAGCGTGTTTTGAAATAGTCGGCGCGAGCGATTTCGGGCGAGGAAGGCGTGTTTTGAAATAGTCGGCGCGAGCGATTTCGGGCGAGGAGAGGGTGTTTTGCCGCCCATGGTTTATGAATTATTCGGCACATGTCATTTCGGCCGAGGAGAAGGCACGCTTGGATGAAGTTACGAACCTACCCTAGATGTACAACGGGCCAATTGATGCGTGTCCCACATAGGCCGGTAATTTCGCGTCTCCCATTTATTTGCTCGGGCGAATTCCACCGAGCAGAAGGTGTTTAGCGGTTCGTTCAAATTTTGGGAGAATGAGCATCCACGTCTACCTTACCAAGTCGATTCGAATCAAATTTTGAAATATTAGCTTGCCACTTCTTTTTTAGATGGAGAGATGATGCTCGGGACTAATGTGTTTTTACATGCTCGTTGCTAACGATTTACTATATGACAAGTAGTTGACCCACTAAAAACGGGAATCAAACCAAAAATGAAATATCTCGATTCAATGAAATAGCTTGTTCACCAGGTCAAAATAGTGAACTAAATCCAAAATTGAACACCTCAATCGAGTAGCATGTTGTACAGTATTATAGTACTCCATGAACATGTTGAAAGTCAAATTAATGAACTTGTTTGATACGCATATCTCCATTCATGTGTAGATGGCAGACAACATGTTCTCCAATTCAAATATTTGAATGCAAGTTTATATCGAAACATGGTTTATATTAGTCTTTGATGCATAAAACACGACCTCCCCCTCTCCCGGACTCCTGCTCTCTCTCTCGCCGACAATCTTCAATTCTATCGCACGCATCCAAACACAAACCTTGTTGGTCCCTCTCTCTCTCTCTCTCTCTCTCTCTCTGTGTGTGTGTGTGGGGGGGGGGGTCTTTCTAGTTCGCATGCACACTCCATGTATAGGTCTCTCTCGCACACTATGTATGATTCTCTAGTCCAAGCTAAATATATTGGGTGCACTCATCATATGCACACAAATTCCCTGGCTCGTTGCCCGTAACTCTCTCACGCACCACTCTGCCGTCTCGGAGCTCTTCCCTCTCTCTCTCAAACTCTCCATCTCCCTGGGTCACACATACACATGCATATCTCACTCGCACTCAATAGACCCATCTAAAACTCTCTCTCTCTCCCTCGTTCTCTCTCCATCTCACACGCACACACACACAATCTCATGCCTAGCCAAGTATGGTGGTCTCTCACTCAATTGTAGGCACACACAGTCCCCCCTATATATATATGACTAGCTAATTCTTAGTCTCCATCACAAACATCTGCATGGTCTATCTCGATTTCTCTCGGGGCATCTTTCTATCGCACACGCACCTCGTCCCTCGATCTCCCACCCATATAGTCCCCTTATGATCTCGAGGGGATCTCTCTATCACAAACACACCCTCTCTCCGTCCCCATGCGTCCATCTTCTCCATGCGTCCCTCTCGACCTTTGTCCCTTGTTGGCCAGACCTCTATTGGACATGTGCTATAGGGGTGTCTCTCTTTGTTGCAAACAATCACGCACTAGCTATCTTCATGTATCTCCTCACCTCCCTTTTCTATCTCGGAGATGCATGCATGATATGTTTGCATAAGAAACAAACACACACACTCTCTCTCTAATTTATCGTTTGTTGTCCCTTTCTCTTTCACACACACACTCTTTTTGCACACTCACTCATTCTCCTTCACACGCACTTGATCTCTCTCAACTTAGGCACTCTCTTCGGTCCATAGCATATAGATTTATTGAAAAGTCAAACATCACAAAGTTTGACCATGTACATGGAGAAAAACATTTACATCTAGAACGGCAAACATATATCATTAGGTTCATCATGAGATGTAGTTTCGTATGATGTATCTTTGGTATTGTAGATATAAATAATATTTGCGTAAACCTGGTCAAAGTTTCCAAAGTTCGACTTCTAAAAAATTTATATGCACTGCATTATCGAGCGGATGGAATATCTCTTTCCCCCTCTCAGCTATCTGACGCACCACTCAGCTGTATCGGGGCTCCTCTATCTCTCTCAAACTTTATATCTCCCTGGTTCACACATACACATATCTCGCTCGCGCTACATAGACCCATCTAACACTCTCCGCCCTTGTTCTCTCTCTATGTGACACGCACGCCCCTAAGTACCATAATCCCTCACTCCATCATAGGAGCACGCACTCCCCCCTAACTATGAGTATCTCTCACTAGCCATCAAGAACACACGTATTGTCTCCTTCCATCCATACGTCTATCTCAATATCTCTCGGGGTATCTTCTATCGCGCACACACCTTGTCACTCGACCTCCCACCTATGTAGTCCCATCACAATCTCCAGGGGATCTCTCTATCACAAACATACACTCTCTCCTCCCCATGTCTGCATTTTCTCCATACGTCTCTCTCGACCTCTCTCCCTTGTTTGTCAGACCTCTCTTGGCCACGTGGTAGGGGTCTTTCTCTCTTGGTTGCAAACAACCACACACTATCTCCTCACCTCACTTCCGCTGTCGAAGATGCATGTGTGATATGTTTGCATAAGACACACACGCTTTTTCTCTACTTTATCGTGTGTTGTCCATGTCTCTTTCACACACGCACACACACTTTTTTCACCCACTCTTTCTATTTCACACACACACTCTCCCTCTCTCTAGTTAGGTACTCTCTCACGTCCATAAGCATATGGATGTTTTGAAAAGTCAAACCTCAGAAAAGTTTGACAAGGTATATGTGGAGAAAAACATTTACATCTGGAACGATCATTAGATTCATCACAACATGTACTTACTTCATACTATCATTTATCTTTGGTATTGTAGATATAAGTAATTTCTTTATAAACTTGGTCAAAGTTTCAAAAGTTTGACTTTAAAAAAAATATAGGCACTACATTATCGAATAGAGGGAGTAGCTCTTTCTCTCTCTCTCTCTCTACTATCTCTCACGGGCCTCCCCTCTCACTCGAACTCTCTATACCGAGGGATTATACGGTCACTGTGTCAGCGTATAGCTCTGTATATTGTTTAGTTGACCGGTCAACTAGTCCACATGCTGCCTTGTCAGCTCGTGTTATGTATCTTCGTGTGCTGGCCCATGTGGCAGTGGGTGAAAATAAGTAAACTAGAGGCCCATCTGACACGCGGTGAAGTAAACAAAGTTGAAACCACTTGGGGTAGCACCCTGCACGCTAGTAAATTGAGGGCACACTTCTTCCGCGTGAAGGCCGCACTCGTGCACACTTCACCACTGCGCGACAGCATGCACACAAGGACGCACTCGCGCACACCCAGCACACAATACACACCAGCACACATGTACACCGGCGTCACCGCCGGCTGAGATGGACGGCGAGGCAGCCAACAAGCGGAGGCGGCTCGAGACAAAATCGCATCCGGTGAGCCTGGACTTCATCAGCAGCCTCCCCGACGACATGCTGCTCATCATCATCGGCCTCCTCCCCACCAAATCTGCCGTGCGGACCACCCTGCTCTCCCGGTGGTGGCGCCCCCTCTGGCGCCGCGTCCCCCTCAACCTCACAGTCGACAGCTGCCTCTGTGACGGGGATTGCAAACGCATGACCGCAGTCTCCAAGATCCTTTCATCACACCCTGGGCCAGCTAGATGCCTTGACATCCGCATGTTCAGTACCAACTGCAAGGTCCAAGCCAAGTTCGACGAGTGGTTCTTATCCCCCGCCCTAGATCAGCTCGAGGAGCTCAGGTTTGAAGCTGGACGATGTCGCTCTCTGCTGCCATCCGCGCTCCGCCTCACGCCAATGCTGCACCGCGCCAACTTCAGCTCATGCTATTTTCCCCAGATTAATGCCGCGCCCGCCCTTCTTCTCCCTCAACTCAAGCAGCTCGACCTCTTCGACGTTGGCATCTCAAAGAAGGCTATGGAGCACCTGCTCCGTAGTTGTACTACACTCGAGTACCTTCGTCTTCGGTAGATCCACGGGTTCATTAGCCTCCACATCGCCTCGACGAATCTCCGATGTATTTATGTGTCTTGCTGGCCCTGCAACAAGACAACAATTGGGAAGAGATCACTCCAGCTGTTCCACGTTATGGTCATTGAGAATGCGCCTTTCCTTGAGAGATTGCTTGTATCTGATCTAGAAGGTGCAACAAAAATCAGGGTCATTGACGCGCCGAAATTGACACCATTGGTGTACTCGTCTGCCAAATTCTCCGAACTCTTTATTGGATCCATAATCGTTCAGGTACAACACTCATCTTCTTCTCCATCTTCTTGAAATTCACATTTTTAAATTTCTTCTTGATGTATTTATGACTGTCATCCAGAAAATGATTCCCACAAGCTTGACCCAGTCTGTGTGCACAGTGAAGATATTGGCAATAAAATCTATCGGCCCCAATCTGGATCAAGTTGTTGAATTCCTTACATGCTTTCCGTGCACGGAGAAGCTATTCATCGAGGTGAAACTTCTTTCCTATTAGTAAACGGTAATCACAACGTAGCTCAATTTTTTCATAATTTTCCCAAATTATGATGACAAGTGTAGTGTTCAAAACTGCATCTACGCACTGCACCGAAAGAAATGTTTTTAGTATTTTTTTCTCACGTGATCACCTGCATCGTTTTTTTGTTGTACTACTAGCAGCCTAGGCTAGTCATAGTGGCAAGTAACTTAGACTAGTAACTCTATGGTTACCCTAAGAGCAAGTACTACCTCCGTCCTGGTTTACTCTTCCTATTTTGTAGTATCAAAATTTGACTATAGATTTAACTGACAAAATGTTAATGCATGTCACTAAAAATTATATCGTTGGATTCGTATTTGAAAATAATTTCAAATGGTATAATTTTTGGTGACATGCATTGGCATTTTCTTAGGTAAATCTATGGTCAAAAGTTTACACTAAATACGAGGTAGTACAAAAGTGGTCTATAACGGCCCTCCACTATGTAGGCCAAAACACGTGCCAAATTCACTTGTGATGCATTTGACATCGATGCCCCTCCGTTGCTCACCTGGTGCCCCAATCTGGATCACCTACTTTGCTCCGGTGCCAAATTAACTCACGCAATGAAAAAACACTTGCGTGGGAGAGGAAGAGGACTGAGGCAATAAAAAACACTTGTTTTGGGAGAGTGAGAGGCTGGTGTAGTTGGTTTGATTGATTTGTTTATACATGTGGGTCTGTGTGCACAGCGGTGCCAACTCTCTCACACCGCTAGAGCGGTGCTAAAATATTTTGATTTGACATCGATGCGTATTTTGTGGCATACTTTTGAGCAATATGGCATCGGCCACATAGTGGAAGGCAACAAATGCCCAAGCTCTTCACGTGTTCCTAGGTAAATGAGAGGAAAGAGAAAGAGAGTGAGAGAGAGAAAAAAATATCACTAGCCTTAGAGCCAACCCTATCGTATGAGCGAATGATATTGGTACCTTTTGATGACACGGCAAGTCTTCCGACGCAAAAGAGCGCCGCCTCCGGTCCTTCTCCGTGCTATCATCAACGACGTCAAGCTTTGGGTTCTCGCGGGCGCTAAAAAATTGGGTTGTATTCTTATGCGCGAGTAGTTGCCATGCCGGGTATGTGGGTCATTTGTAACACTCTAAAACTCTTCTCTCTTATTTAATGAATGAGGCAAATCTTTTGCCTCCATTTTGAAAAAAAATACAGCCAGCTGCTCTAATATGTTCTCTTCTTTTGCAGATAAAAAAAGACCCGAAAGTGAAAAATGTGCTGCACTATAACAATCTCATCGAATGCCTTGATCTCCATCTTACAGAAATTGATTTGATTGTCTACCGAGGCAGCACGTCTGAGATTAAATTGGCCAGGTTCTTTGTTCTGGAGGCAAGTGTGCTCAAGTTAATGAGGTTTGGCATTCTCTGGCGCAACAATGAATGGCGTGCTGATCACCGCAAGCGTCTAAGCCTAAATGACAAAGTCTCCGCCGAAGCTGAATTTGTTTTTGAAACATCAAGTCGCCACAGACTAAAAAATTTATTTGCCCATTAGTGACTTGTTAGGGTAGTGGATTTTAGTTTGTACGATAATGCTGCATCCACCTAAAGTAACGAAAGTTCTTACGTAAACTTCCTAATAATTCCCTCTTCGTAGGTGCAACATTACTCCTAACATTTGTAATATCAGTTTGTAACTTGTAATATTGCCGTGTCCTATTCTTGCGTTTTCAAAATCCTGCGAATCAAAGAGGTCCTGAGTTGGTGATGATGGTGTGCCTGCCATCTTTCACCAATTGCCGTCGGATCTAGATCTGACGCATACAAAGCAAACATCTGCAGTTTTGCAAAAAGATGCCCGCACTTGTTCCCTATTTACAAACAACTCCTTGTCTCTCACAATCAGCCTTATCTCCTCCCTACCACATCTAGAAGGCCATGGAACAATCTGGCGCGATGGCCGCTGCCGGCGCCGTCCACCCCTAATCTTGGTGTTCCGTGCAATGCACGGGCATCTTACTCGTATAAGAAAAGAGTAGAGATACTCGTGGCAACGCACGGGAAATTATGTCGAACACGGCTAGTTGTAAGCATGCTAGCTCTACAGCCATGATGATAGTGACTGCACACGGTGAGGCTAACTTTGGTATGCCGAACACGGCGCCTACACTCAGGTGTCATCTCTGGCGCACGGTCTTGTCACTTCAATGTGAGGAGTAATTTGACCAACGGGTAGTACATTACTAGTACTACATTGGTAGTACTACTACAAGTCTAGCACCACCGTCTGGATTTAGGGCGTGTTCGGTAGTTGCCCACGGCTGCAAAATCCTCCAATCCGTCGCCCAGATCCAGCCGCCAGCTTCCCACGTAAACTCCTAGAGCTACTGATCTGTTTGGTGCGGCAGCTTCTCGCAGGCAGCGATCGACAAGGCCAAAAGGCTAGAAAGTGCTTATTTGGCCCATTTTAGCAGGCCTCCTTTCTCTTTGGCCTGCGTGCTCCGGTGGTTGGGGAGAGTGGGGTCGATATCCTGACGGGGACGGTGGGGAAGAGCTCCAGTCGGGGACGGCGGGGAAGAGCTCCGGTCAGGGACGGCGGGGTCAAGCTCCGGTCGGAAGGGAGGCGAAGGAGGGCGAGCGCGGTGGTGGGGATGGCGGTCGCTGGTTCCCGCGCCTGTTGGGTTCTCGTGGCGGTGCGCTAGGGTTCGTCACGGGCGTGGAGGGGAACGGGGGAGCAATGGATCGAGTCGAGGGAGGAGACGAGCGCTGCCTCGAACCGGTACCTACCGTCACTTCGCGGTGGCAATCAGTTGTAAATTCAGCCAACTCTCGCTTCCCAGTTTTCGTGGAGCTCGAGTTTTCGTGGTGGAATTCCGATGACCGTCGCGTTTCCCGTGACACGCTGCTTCACCTACCTTCCGCCTATAATTACTGGTTCCCGGCGTTCTTCGGTGGCACCATCACCCAACTCGCCGGATCCTCATAAGCCCCCACCGGCCCGACATCGCTCGCCACTTGTCCTCGCTCTCGCCATGTCCGTCATGCCCCCGCCCATCCGCAATAGGCGACGCCGGAGGTGGTCACCGCCGGAACTAGTGTTCGGTTTTTCACCGGAAGGCAGACGGAGGGAGGAGGCATTCTATCGGTCTTTAGATGGCAATGAGGAGTATGAGGACTTGTTGGAGCGCGACCGCCTAGTGGAGGAGCAGCGTATCGCCGATTTGTGCCGCCAGCGGGGCATGGAGCAGCAGTGCACCGACGCTCTGAGTCGCGAGCAGAGCACCCGCAACTGGGCCGACTATGTGGAGGCCGATGCCCGGCAAATAGCCCTGGAGGCTGTCGGGCAGGCACGCGTTCGCGACACCGAATTTTACTACTAGCTCGTCAAGTGGGTTTCCTGCTTAGAAGCCGAAGCTTCGGTGGACCATGCCGGCATGGAAAGGGCCAACACGCGCGAGCAACGCGCCCTATCGCACCTCTGGCAAGTCCGAGGCGAGGAGGAGGACATCGTTGCCGGTGTTTAGCGTGTACCGCAGATGGCGGCCGGCATCGTCTAGTTAGCTATGAGTAAGTTAGTACTTGTACAATACTAGAGTATTACTGGGAGTAGATAGTTAACTTGGCTATGATGGTTGTCAACATGGAATTTCAGTACTCTATATCTGGATTAGACCTGTTACTTTGCTCTGAATGTTGAACTTTCCGTTTGAACGTATGGAATGGGCTGTTATTTTTTTAAATGCGTTGTATTTGTCCGCCACGGGTTTAGAGGCTGACTTGTGGGCCTACTAGGTTGACGCGTACACAATCAGGACATGATTGTACGTGGAGAAGATGATAGTAGGGACCCACCAGGGTCATGGCAGTACGCAAGCAAGTGCCTCCTTATTTGAAGCCAAAAAAATGGTTCCTCCTAATGTATTTCTGACATCTGGGTCCCATGCCATTGTCAACGTAGTCAATAAATGAGAGAATTGCACAACGAGCGGCTGACACCAGGGACCCAGCAGCTCGCCCAGTTATTTTTGTTTTTGAGATGGAAGCAGGGTGTCAACTGGGCTGTGCGGGGCACTCTGGCCTGTCTAGCCAACCTTTTCTTTTATGTTTACCACAAGACCAGCCCAGTAGTTTTTTTTCTTTCTGAAAATGGCTAGCCCAGTTTTTTTTGTTCTTTTGCAGAATACCCAACTAAGGCCTACTTGCTTTGTCAGCCCTGCTGGGCTGCAAATCTTTCAAGACGAGGAGAGGTTCATTCGGCTTGCTCAGAAAATGGGCTATCAGTAATGAGAAATGGGCTGTACATTTTTAAAACACATCAAACCGGCAATTAGTTTCAAATTTCTTTTTTTTTCATTTCAAGATTTTAAATTCCATTGATTTTTATGCGTGGACAATTATTTGGATTTTATATTGATATATATTTATTTTTAAAATTAGTTTGAATGTGACTCAAAATTTCGGGATTAAAAACAGTTCGGACCGCACCGAAATATGCAAAATTTTGTATAATTTTTTAACTGTGGCCACAATATGGGCTGTAATGCTAACAAAAAGAATATGGGCTCCAAAAAAACCTTAAGAATTAGCAAATGGTTTGTAAATTATTAGAAATAATGGCAGATGGGCTGTATGCTGTTTTCCACAGATTTGAGGCTGACTTGTGCGCCTACTATAGGTTGACGCTTACGCTTTCCTAAAAAAAGGTTGACGCACACGCTATGCCGTGTCAACTTAGTCAACGCACGAGTGCAGTGACTGTTGGATGTCCATCCAACGGCCGTCGTGCTTTTTCAATCTCTGCTCTTCCTGCTCCAGGCGCTCAAACATGCGCCGACGGGACTACCTGCTCCCTCCTCCCATGGCCGGCTGTGCTGCTGCGCAGGCCTCACCGCCCCACCCTACTCCCATCACTGGCCTGGCCATCCCTCTACTCACCCACACCGGCTGTTATTCTCCGACGATGGCAGACGAACCAGTAAACCCTCGTACTACCCTCCTCGTGGGAAACAACTGCCAAGTCTTCCCTGGCTCCGTGTCGTTCCCTTCCTAGGCCTCGCCGTCGTCCATCGCCCTGGTTCTCTCGGCGCGGCGTGGTCAACGTGGTCAACGAACGACATCCATCGGAAGTGGACTGTATGTGGAGAGGCTGACAGCTGGGTCCACGGTCGCACACATGGAAATGCCTCCTTATTATGCGCAAAATAATGATTCCTCCACTTGACAGCTGGGACCCACCGGAAGGGCCTTTGTATTTCGCAAAAAAACATTCCCCCTGATGACAGCTCAGACCCACCAGCTATATCTTCGCATGCAAGGAAGTGCCTCCTTATTACGCACAAAATAAATGAATACTCCCCCTGCTAGCTGGGAGCCACCATAGTGGGAGGCTAACTTGTGGGCTTACTAAGTTGATGCGGACGGAGGGCTTTGTCAACTTAGTCAATATGAACGATTCTAGCTCCAGTGACCGTACGATGTCCATCCAACGGCCATAGTGCTTCTTCAACCTCTGGTCTTCTTGCTCCAGCCGCCCAAACCAGCCCTGGTCGTGCCGCCTGCTCCTACCTCCCGTGGCCGGCTCCACTGCTGCGCAGGCCTGACCGCCCCACCCTACTCCAACCTCTGGCTAGGCCATCCCTCTATACTCACCCACAACCCCTGTTATTCTACGGCGACGGTAGCCTCACACCACAGCCGAACCAGTCAACCCTCGTACTCCTCTCCGCGTGGTCATCCACCGCCGCATCTTCCCCGGCTCCGTGTCGTCCCCTTCCTAGGCCTCGCCGTCATCCACTGCCTTGGTGCTCTTGGCGCGGCGTGGTCAATGTGGTCAAGGAACGACTTCCATCGGAAGAGTACTGTACGTGGAGAGGCTGACAGCTGGGTCCAGTGCATCCTTATTACACGCAAAATAATGATTCCTCCACCTGACAGCAGGGACCCACCGGACGGGCCGCCGTATTTCACGAAAAAAGGGTTTCCCCCAGACTGCTGGGACCCACCAGCTACATATTCGCACGCAAGGAAGTGCGTCCATATTACGGGCAAAAAATATGATTCTCCCCCTGACAGCTGGGACCCACTAGCTATATCTTCGCACGCAAGGAAGTGCCTCCTTAACTCCCTTATAGCTGGGACCCACCCGGTTGAACCGTACGTAGGGTTGTCTATCTGGTCGCGAACGTGTATGTACATACTGGTCGATCGGTCTGTCTGCAGGCTGCAGCGATCAACCGTGGCCGAGTAAGGAAGGGCACGTGTTGTAGTAGAGGCGCAGACATAGCATGTCACGTAGTCCCATCTATATCATGTATACGTACGTACAGCCAGGGTGCAAGAAAGTAAATACGACCACGTACGTACATACGGGCGGGGTCTCGAACGCCTACTCGCGCATACGTACGGCCAGGGCTCGTGTACATGGAGAGGCAACGGAGAGTAGAGACGGCGTCCTGTTCATCGGCAGCCAACCGGCTGGGTCGGAACGGAGAGACTGCGTCGTGTTCATCGGGATGCAACGGAATGCGTCCTGTTCATCGGGAGCCAACCGGCTTGGACGGAACAGCCGATACGAGGCCTGGCGTACCGCAGAACGGAGGAAACGGCCTTCTGTTTGATCGCCTACGGTTGAAACGGGATCCTGTTCACCGAGAGGGGTCTGACGTACCGCAAAACGGAGGAAACAGACTTCTCTTCGACCTCCTACGGTCGAAACGGGGTCCTGTTGATTGGGAGGGGTGTGGCATACCGCAAAACGGAGGAAACGGACTTCTCTTCGACCTCCTACGGTTGAAACGGGGGTCCTGTTCATCGGGAGGGGTGTGGCGTACCGCAAAATGGGACTCCACGAGCTACTGTTCATCCACCGTCTACTGCCTCGCTCCAGCCTCCATGGGCTATTGTTCATCCACTGTCGACCTCCTCCAGCCTCCACCTACGATTGTTCATCCACGACGTCTCCCTCCTGCCTCCACCAGCTACTGTTCATCCACGGGCTCCTGTTCATCCAGCCTCCACTAGCTACTATTCAACCAGCCCTCCACGGGGTCCTGTTCATCCAGCCTCCACCGGCTACTGTTCAACCAGCCCTCCACGGGGTCCTGTTCATCCACCCCCAACCGGCTTGATCAGGGTCCTGTTCATCCAGCGGAAACAAACTCTCCTACCACGGGGTCCTGTTCATCCAACCCCCATTGGGAACTGTTCATACAACCCCCAACAACGTTCACTATTCATCAAGAGGCAGCAGCTTCGATCGGCTTCAGTTAGCAGCAGTAGCGAAGGAATCGCTCGGGTTCAGTTAACAGCCAAGGGATCGATCGCTCGGGTTCAGTAACGTAGCTAGTGCAATCGCTCGGGTTCAGTAAGCGAACGCCTCGTTCGGGTTCAGTTAGAGCCCAATGCCTCGCACACATGCGCGTACGTGTACGAGAGAAACGCGCAAATCTCCGTGCATCGCTCGGCCCCGTCCACCCACCGTAACCGAGAACTCCCGATATTTTCCTCGCCCGCGCTTCTACCATGGTTTTTTCCGCCATGGACGGCCCAAAGAATGTCATGCAGCTGCGTCTCCGGCCCGCCCAGGACGAAAAGCCCATTTTCTGTCATAGGAGTAGGAGGCCACCACATCTATGATGATACTGGGTTTTGTCACAATTATCATCATAGAAGTGTCATAAGCATGACAGAAAAAAATTTCGTTCGGCCCAAAATGTCACGGATTTGTCTTTTTTTTTGTAGTGAAATTTGGGTCTAAATAAGCATTCGGGTGAGAAAATGGTACTCCCCGGACAACCCGCCTGATTCCCCTTGGAGGTGGCGAGTCTGAGCCGGAAGAGATAGAAATTACCTCTTGGTTATCAGCCCGGCTCTTAGCTCCATCGTCCTGTGAGTCAGAAGCGTCAGCTAAATCATTAAAGAGACGGCCAAGAGAGTCAATTTCTACCTCAGATTGCTCATCACTTCCAATGACTCGCTTGCAGCGGTCGGCTTAGCCATGGCAGCTGTTTTGTTTTTCTTTGGTTTTGGACCACTCCTCTTTTTGGGTACAACAGATTTTATCTTCCTTTTCCAAAAGGTTGAGTCAGGCTGTATAATAAAAGGACACTCATAAGTAAGCTGCAGAACCGAATCCAGACACAAGGTAATACTTACAGCTGGGGGCGGGTTAGCCTTGAAAAATGAAGGCAATCCAACTTTGTTGCAATTCTCTTGCGACTCCCCAAGTAGAGAGTTCACAGCTTGAAAGACTTCTTCAGCAGCAAAATTTTCTGACCCATACCGTTAAGGGTCATCTGACTTGCCAGAGTACTTGCAAATTAAGTTAGGCCGGCGACTTAGAGGAAGAATCTTCCATGAAACCCAGCAGCGGGCTAAGTCGACCCCTGTCAACCCATTGGCTAGCAAGGCTGTCACTTTGGGGTAGTGTTGGAGAGCTGCAGTGTGTTCAGTTTTAAGGAGTTTGCTTGGCGGGTCAAAATCAATGGGAAGATGATCAGCCCGATAACCCGGCAGAGGGTTCTCATTTCTGGGGCAGTATTTTTGCAATAGAACCAGTTTTTAACCCATCCCTTGGGGTGGCTTAACATAACAGCGGGAGGAAAGCATCCATCTCGTCATCTCTAAATTGAGATCCCGCCTAGCTCTTGAAATGGGCCACTAGCACATTCAGTCTGGCGATTTAAATAGAAGAACTCCTTGAAGAGAGCGACGGTGGGTTCTACTTACAAATAGACTTCACAGAATATTTGGAAGTGGCAGAGGTTTGTTATGGAGTTCGGGCCTATTTCTAGAGGGTGGAGGTTGAAGTAATGCAAAACATCTCGAAAGAATTTTGACCCTGGCGGTGTGAAGCCCCTAAGAATATGGTCGGTAAAAACGATCACTTCTCCCTCGCCAGGATTAGGGACGCTTTCCCCTTGGCAGAGGCGCCAACCAATTTGTTGCTGAGCTGCTAACAGATCTTGATCTACGTAATCTTTGAGCATCTGCTCGGTGACCAGAGAAGGACCCCAATTGGAAAGAGTAGTTTTGGCCATGATGAGTCGCCTAAAAATATAAAGGCGAGTTAAAAGCAAAGTACAAAGGTAAGCCGCCCTAAGCTAACGGCGGGTTAACTGAAAGAAGTACTTTCTGAAAGTCCCTGGCGAGTTACAAATACGAAGATAAGTCGCCCGAAAAGTGAAGGGCAGGTCAATTATTTAAGTCCAAGATTGATGCAATTCTGCTAAGTACAGAAGAAACAGATTTCGCAATTTACGGCTACTCCCTCTGTTCCAAATTAGTTGACTTAAATTTATCTAAATACGGATGTATATATACTTGTTTAGTGTCCAGATACATCCGTGTCTAGATAAATATGGGTCAAGTAATTTGGAACGGAGGGAGTATATTTGTGGATCTACGGCAGTTCAAAAAAGGGAAATAATTGCAAAACCTAAACAGTGGCAGCGGAAAAACTAGCAGGTTATGTACTAATTTTGAAGAGGAAGCAATCTACCCAAGATACAAGATGAAGGCTAAAACTGCTACCGCACTACTCCTACCTTGTTTTTGGATTGAAATACGAGTTCTATTCAAACAGCAAGATGAACGCCGATGAACTCTAAGAACTCGGATGACCTAATGCAGATCTGAGGGAGGAAAATAATACCTGACGGTATTGTTGGAGAGCGGATGTGTACCGCTAAGTTCTGAACATGACAGGTTGATGCAGCGGCCTCGACGGAGCGTCTGGCGCGGCTCGGCTGCGGCAGCGGAGCTCCGGTTGCGATGGACGTCGCGAGGAAGGAGAAGAGTGGAAGCGACGGGGGTAAAAAGTGAAAAGGGCAGCCCCCCGTGCCTATTTATAAGGGAAAAAGGGTGGAATAGTAATAGGCATATGCGAGGATCGAGGAGGCGTCATAATTATTATAACAAAAAGGGCGTCATGAAGGTTTTTCTGAATTGATGTAGATGACGTCATCATTACTTACGGCGGGTTATGAAGCTATGTTCAAGGTTAAACACTTGTGAGAATCAAAGAAGACTCGCCAATCAGAGACAGTGAAGATTGACATGAACAAGTTCAAATCAATCTGGTGCCTAATGTTGGTGATATAACCCCACGGTATAACCCGCCCTGTAAGGGCCGGGTTAGGCTGTTGGCGACTTAAATTGTGAAGCCTTAGACAGGCTCAAGAAACCAAGACACAAGGCCAGGAGGTGGCTTACGAGGTGGGCCGATTGAAGGTCCAAGACCAGAAGATGGTGCGTGACCCGGAGGTATAGGCCGCCCGACGGCGACTTGCCCAAGTAGGCCAGGCAACTTAGAGCAAGGGTCGGTTATGAAGTACAACCCAGCCCAGACTCTTGTAAGCTCAGGGTCTCGACCTGTGTATATAAGGGCGAGTCCCTGCGGCGGGTTAGACTTAAGTTACAATTGATCGATAGCTAGGTTACGTGATTCCGCTCCCATGTAATCAATAGTCAAGCAATACAACTCAAAGCAGGACGTAGGCTTTTACCTTGATCATGAGGGGCCGAACCTAGGTAAACTCGTGTCTCTCGTCCCGCTCAACCCCTTTAAGCTAAT
Source organism: Thinopyrum elongatum (assembly GCA_011799875.1). Taxonomy (NCBI): domain Eukaryota; kingdom Viridiplantae; phylum Streptophyta; class Magnoliopsida; order Poales; family Poaceae; genus Thinopyrum; species Thinopyrum elongatum. The sequence goes on from CM022297.1 coordinate 54,167,451, forward strand.
TACCGTAGCCATGGCCTCACATCTAAGTCCTTTTACGAGGGCATCTGCCGTGTTAACCCCACGACAAAAAGTAGAACTTGATGAGGTAATTGTACCTTCTCTCGAATTGGAAAGTAGCACATCGGAGAAAACTGTTCCCGTGATGCCTACACCAACTAGAGAGGAAGCTAATGATGATGATCATGAAACTTCGGATCAAGTTACTACTGAACCTCGTAGGTCGACTAGAACACGTTCCACACCAAAGTGGTACGGTAATCCTGTCCTGGAAGTCATGTTGTTAGACAACGGCGAACCTACGAACTATGAAGAAGCTATGATGAGCCCAGATTCTGACAAATGGCTTGAGGCCATGAAATCTGAGATAGGATCCATGTATGAGAATAAAGTATGGACTTTGGTTGACTTCCCCGATGATCGGCAAGCCATTGAAAATAAATGGATCTTCAAGAGGATGACAAACACTGATGGTAATATCACTGTCTACAAAGGTCAACTTGTCGCGAAATGTTTTCAACAAGTTCAAGGGGTTGACTACGATGAGACTTTCTCACCCGTAGCGATGCTTAAGTCTGTCTGAATCATGTTAGCAATTGCCGCATTTTATGATTATGAAATCTGGCAAATGGATGTCAAAACTGCATTCCTCAACGGATTTCTGAAAGAAGAGTTGTATATGACGCAACCAGAAGGTTTTATCGATCCTAAAGGTGCTAACAAAGTGTGCAAGCTCCAGCGATCCATCTATGGACTGGTGCAAGCATCTCGGAGTTGGAATATACGCTTTGATGATGTGATCAAAGCATATGGTTTTATACAGACTTATGGTGAAGCCTGTATTTATAAGAAAGTGAGTGGGAGCTCTATAGCATTTCTGATATTATATGTGGATGACATATTGCTGATGGGAAATGATATAGAACTTTTGGATAGCATAAAAGGATACTTGAATAAGAATTTTTCAATGAAAGACCTCGGTGAAGCTGCTTATATATTGGGCATCAAGATCTATAGGGATAGATCGAGATGCTTAATAGGACATTCACAAAGCACATACCTTGACAAAGTTCTGAACAAGTTCAAAATGGACCAGTCAGAGAAAGGGTTCTTGCCTGTGTTGCAAGGTTTGAAATTGAGTCAGACTCAAAGGCCGACCATGATAGAAGATAGAGAAAAAATGGAAGTCATTCCCTATGCCTCAGCCATAGGTTCTATTATGTATGCCATGCTGTGTACCAGACCTGATGTGTGCCTTGCCATAAGTTTGGCAGGGAGGTACCAAAGTAATCCAGGAGTGGATCACTGGACAGTAGTCAAGAACATCCTGAAGTACCTGAAAAGGACAAAGGATATGTTTCTCGTTTATGGAGGTGACGAAGAGCTCGTCGTAAAAGGTTACGTCGATGCTAGCTTCGACACTGATCCGAATGACTCTAAGTCACAAACAGGATACATATTTATATTGAATGGTGGAGCTGTTAGTTGGTGCAGTTCCAAGCAGAGCGTCGTGGAGGGATCTACGTGTGAAGCGGAGTACATAGCTGCTTCGGAAGCAGCGCATGAAGGAGTCTGGATGAAGGAGTTCATATCCGATCTGGGTGTGATACCTAGTGCATCGGGTCCAATGAAAATCTTTTGTGACAACACTGGAGCAATTGCCTTGGCGAAGGAATCCAGGTTTCACAAGAGAACCAAACACATCAATAGACACTTCAACTCCATTTGTGAAAAGGTCAAGGATGGAGACATAGAAATTTGCAAAATACATACAGATCGAATGTAGCAGACCCGTTGACTAAACCCCTACCGTGGGCAAAACATGATCAACACCAAGACTCCATGGGTGTTAGATTCATTACAATGTAATCTAGATTATTGACTCTAGTGCAAGTGGGATACTAGTGGAAATATGCCCTAGAGGCAATAATAAAGTTGTTATTATTATATTTCCTTATTCATGATAAAGGTTTATTATTCATGCTAGAATTGTATTGATCGGAAACTTAAATACACGTGTGGATACATAAACAAATATTGTGTCCCTAGTAAGCCTCTACTAGACTAGCTCGTTGATCAAAGATGGTTAAGGTTTCCTAACCATGGACATGAGTTGTCACTTGATAACGGGATCACATCATTTGGAGAATGATGTGATGGACAAGACCCATCCGTTAGCTTAGCATATGATCGTTCAGTTTATTGCTACTGCTTTCTTAATGTCAAATACGTGTTCCTTCGACCATGAGATCATGCAACTCTCGGATACCAGAGGAATTCCTTGTGTGCTATCAAACATCACAACATAACTGGGTGATCATAAAGATGCTCTAGCGTGAACCGAGATTGGGATTTGTCACTCCGTGTATCGGAGAGGTATCTCTGGGTCCTCTCGGTAATACAGCATCACAAGAAGCTTGCAAGCAAAGTGACGAAGGAGTTAGTTATGAGATGATGTATTATGGAACAAGTAAAGAGACTTGCCGGTAACGATATTGAACTAGGTATGAAGATACCGACGATCAATCTCGGGCAAGTAACATATCGACAGACAAAGGGAATTGCGTATGTTGTCATAAAGGTTAGACCGATAAAGATCTTCGTAGAATATGTAGGAACCAATATGGGCATCCAGTTCCCACTATTGGTTATTGACCGGAGAGGCGTCTCGGCCATGTCTACATCATTCTCGAACCTGTAGGCTCCGCACACTTAACGTTCATTTGATGATATATTATAATATGAGTTATGTGATTTGGTGACCAAATGTTGTTCGGAGTCCCGGATGAGATCACAGACATGACGAGGAGCTCCGGAATGGTCCGGAGGTAAAGATCGATATATAGGACGGTGCTATTTGGTCACCGGAAAGGTTTCGGGATGTACCGGGTATTCATCTGGTCACCGGAAGGGGTTTCGGGAGACCAACGGGGATTATATGGGCCTAATGGGCCAAGGGGAGGCACACATCAGCCCACAAGGGGCTGGCACGCCCTCTCCCTGGCCCCCGACCCTAGGGAAGAAAAGGGGGAGGGCTAGCCCCTCCTGCCTTTCCACGCGTGCCTAAGAAGGCAAGGGGGGCCGCGACTAGGGCAGGGGCCAGGTGTGGCCGCCGGCCCCCTTGGGGGAAACCTAGGCTGCCTCCCTCCTCCCCCCCACCTATATATATATGTGTGTGGAGGGAGAGGGGCAACACACTCCATGATTCCATAGCCGTGTGCGGCGCCCCTTTCCCTCTAGTTCGTCCTCGGTCATATTTTCGTAGTGCTCGGCGAAGCCCTGCGGAGATAGTTGCATCACCACCGTCACCACGCCGTCGTGCTGCCGGAACTCATCTACTACTTCGCTTGTCTTGCTGGATCAAGAAGGCGAGGACGTCATCGCGCTGAACGTGTGCTGAATGCGGATGTGTCGTACGTTTGGTACTTGATCGGGCGGATAATGAAGGTGTACGACTTCATCAACCGCGTTGATAAACGCTTCCGCTAAACGGTCTACAAGGGTACATAGACACACTCTCCCCTCTCGTCTCTATGCATCTCCATGGATAGATCTTGCGTGTGCATAATTTTTTTTTTGTTTTCCATGCATCGTTTCCCAACACGCTCTCCCTCGCCTGAGCGCCACAACCACCGTCCACCTCGCTTCACCGTGGCCACCGATCGCCCTGTGCCTCGCCGATGTGCCCACGAGCTTCGCCGTGACCTCTTCTTCCTCTCCGCCGAGCCACGTGACCGGGAACGCCCGCTCGACACCGCCCCGAGCTCGTCTTCCTCTTCGGGACACCAGAGCTCAGCCGCCTCGTTTCGCTCTGGCAAGCCTCCCTGGAGCCCGCGATTGCACACCTGTAGGGCCCGGTGAGCTCCCGCTCCGTCTCCCCTTCTTCCCTACCCCTCTCCGCGCTCACAGCCGTAGTTGCCGCCATGGCCGTAGCTCGTCGCCGCCGTTACTGTCGTCATCGAGCTTGACCGAGCACTTGACCATGCTCAGCGTCGCCATAGGAGCCCGTAGTGCCAGCCCGCAGCCCCTGCCATGCCGCACATCATCGTTCCTGTTCGCCCGAAGCTCGCCGTCCGCCTCGCTCCTCGCGGACACCATTCCCGGCCACTTCAGCCCGCCCCATCGTCATTGTTCGACGTGCGGCTCCACCCGCGTTCGAACGCACCGACCATGTTCTGAACTGCACCCTGTAGCTCATTTCCGACGAGACCCGAGCCCCCTCCGCCGTGATTTTGGTCACCGGAGCCCCTCCGACGCCGCGCTGATGTGGCCTGTCACTGGGGCCCACCGAGGTCACTACCAGTGGGCCCCCTGGCCCCAGCTGACCACATGGACCGTGGTCAACGCGTCGGCTCTACCCCCTGCCACTGACATGTGGGCCCCACCGTAGTTAATTAGTTTAATTAAAATTAATCTAATATGCTAATTAACCCTAACCACTGACACTGGGGTCCCACCCTCCTAATTAATCATGTTTAGTTTTAATCACTATTAAAACCCCCACGGAGAATGACATGTGGGGCCAGCCACTATTTATTTGGATAAGGCTCTACTGAATCAGCAGGCTGACCCACATGTCAGCCTCTGCTGACTAGGCCGTTGACCCAGCCAACATGGCCCACTATCAGCCTCTGTGCTGCTATGCCGTGTACACTTTGTGTGTGCACATAGCAAATTAATCTTTATTTTCGAATTTCAATTAATTCTATAAAATGTTTAAATCTTTGAAAAATCATATAAATTAATCTATAATTCAGATGAAAATAATTTATATATGAAAGTTGCTCAGAAAAATGTGACAAATCTGAATATGCAATCCATTCATCTGTCATATGCCTAAAACATGATGGACATGGATCCTTCCCCTCCGATTCAACCATCTGAAAATTGCCAAACGCCAGGAAAACATTCCCAGATGTTTTCCCGCTTCGTCTGTAACATGTAGCACTGTGTTTGGTCACCCCTAGCACTTCATATTGCCATGTCATGCATCGTGATGCATCAGTTTGCTTTATATTTATTGTTTCTTCCCCCTATCCTCTCCGGTAGACCCCAAGACTGACACTGCTACCGGGTACGACTACACCTCTGACGTCCAGCCACTTGCAGCAGAGCTTCCACACAAGCAAAACCCCCTTGACCATTCCTATATCGCCCATTCCTTCTCTCTCATGCTTGCATTAGAATTTTCTACTGTATTTGATTGCTCCTATTCTTAGACATAGCCTGATTTTGTAGCCTGCAATTGTTACCTCACCTGTTATAATACATGCTTAGTATAGGTTGGTTAGAGATCCATCAGTGACCCGTCACATTGTCCCTGTTGCCCCCGCTACATCACCGATGACTCGATCAACATGATCGACGTCGAGAGCCCGACACATTACCTCACACCCCCTTAGTTGTACGACTCTGCAGAGATACTATCGAATGTTGAGGGTGATACCTCAAATAGCACTTTTGATGAGATCTCTGTAGTGTAGATAATCGGTCCTGGATTACGAAGGGTGATTCCTTCTTCACCACTCCCGATGACGACTCTGTCGTGCAACACCTCAAGTGTGAACCCTTCGAGGGTGATTCCTCCAAGGTCACCTTGACGGTTACATCAAGTGGGAATCCTTCAACGGTGATTCCTCAGATTCCCCCTTGATGTTATGGACCATCGAGTGGAAATCCATCGAGGGTGATTCCTTGAATTTCCCCCCTGATGTTATAAATACACAGTTACTTTGACTTTACCCCAGAACCATGTTGAAGTTGGGTCGGCCCCGAGGGGTACCCGCGAGAGAAATGTGAAGTCGGGTTGACCGTGAGGTACCCGCGAGTGATGTGGAGTCTGGTTGACCTGGAGGGTACCCGCGAGATAACTACGCGGCACGGCCGGGCATTCTTAGCCCTTGCCGTAAATACACGAGATGGGGCGACGGGACCATAGATCGCGGATCATTGATCATCTCCACGCGCTCCCAAGAACACTAACGGGTTTGGATATGTGATCTGAGTAGGCCTCTGGCCTTTTCGCACTAACCACCACGTAGGAATAAGTATGTGCACTCGGCGTCGTACGATTCTCCGAAAGCTCTTCGGACGTCAGCGATTGAGCGGCACACACCCGGGAGGTCCGCGTAAGCACCTGCTTTGTATAAAGAGGTAGCCAAGACTGATCCCGACCGTCCACGCAACGCACAAGAGTGCAAAGGGCAATGGGCCCAAGAGCCCTGAGCGCTTTGGATTTAAACATGCGTGATGGCCTCTCTGTTGAGCCTAGGTAGGACTACAGCGTGTTGATCAGCCGAGGCCGGGCATGACCAGGAAAAGTGTAGTCCGAAGGTACGGCCCCATTCCTTTGATACTGATGCATACTTAGGATATATCTGATGTAAGTCTTGCGAGTACTTCGGATGAGTACTCACGGTTGCTTTGCTACCCATTTTTCTCCTCTACCCAATTGATGCGATCAGATGAGGGATCCCAGGAGCCAGCTGATCCCGCCGACGACTACTACTACCTCGGTGGAGCCTATTACTATGTGGAGACCGCCGACGACTGGGAGTAGTTAGGAGGCTCCCAGGCAGGTGGCCTTGCCTTTTCAATCAATGTTGCTATTTGTGCTAGCCTTCTTAAGGCAGACTTGTTTACCTTATGTCTGTACTCTGATATTGTTGCTTTCGCTGACTCGTTTGTATTCGAGCTTATGTATTCGAGCCGTCAAGGCCCCTGGTTTGTAATATAAAGCTTGTATGACTTTATTTTGCGTCTAGAGTTGTGTTGTGATATGTTCCCGTGAGTCCCTGATCTTGATCCTGCGCATTTGCCTGTATGATTAGCGCATGATTGAGTCGGGGGCATCACATTTGTGTCATTTTAAAAGTTTATGTATGAATTTGTACATTGGATGTAATTTTAGGTATCAAAAGTGTAATTAACCACTACAAAGTTAATCGGATCTACCTCAAAACATTCATCGAATCGCGAAGGTTTCAACATTAAAAAGTTTCTCCTCGTCGAGATGAATCAATTCTGAGGAGGAAATCCAAGTTCCGTCTGATGTACATCTCCCATTTCACAATCTAGTTCAGAGGTATTTCTGCCCAAATCCATCAAATTTGTCATGCTCATTTATTAATTATGAAAGTCCCTTTACCGGCAGATTCAACTCACTATTTCAAACAACTTTCATGTTGTGACTGTTCTATTTCGAGCAGATGGATCTATGTAGTTCAAGTAAACCTGTGTTGGAGCTATCTAAAACTTGAAGACGATCCAATTTCGGTGATCTTGCGGCAAAACCATAGATATTTTGTGTTCCATTTGATGAGACACCTCTACTCATATGATCCGTTGCAAATGGAAGTTTTCAGCTGTAGACCAAATCCAAAGGACCAATGTTTGACTTTTTGGCAAAAATTTCTTTTCGTTCTGTTTTGTAAACCAGAGATCATCTATATGATCGATCTTGGTCCAAGAGCTTCATATCTACACTATCGCAAGTAATTCACAGAGAACATTGTCACGCCAATGAGATATTATTTCTTCATCGACTGAAGGCAAGTTGCACTCTTGATTATGCTCATCCTATATCTTTCTATGCATGTGTAGGACTATTATGTTATGCTATATGTTTGGTGTGATTCATGTATTCCTTGTAGCCATATATGTGTGTGGTTTATGCTTTGTAATTGTGTGCTTAGCTTTGCTATGGTAGACACGGTAGATTCTCATGTTCTTGAGCATATGTGGGGACTATGTTATGATTTGAGTAGAACCTCGTATAGAATTTACCTCCACGCAAAAAGTGAAATAGAGCACAAGTGGCATCTAGAACAGTAGGGTTACGAGGGGCAAGCACCTACAAGATGGCACACTTGTGGCTTTTGATTGGATTAATTGGAGCGCCATCTAGAACGGTAGGGTTGGCAAGAACCCAGAGGATGGAGTACACGGTAGGGTTGTCCTGACAAGTACCTACAGAGTGGCGTATCATCTAGCATGGTAGGGTTGTGTTGGCAAGCACCTACAGGATGGTGCACCTAGAATGGTAGGATTGTCTTGGCAAACACCTGCAGGACGACACACTTATGGATCGTAACCCAAGCTTAAGAAGACCAGACATACTTATTGTATAGTAGCTCCCGTGTACAGTAAAGTTGTAGGACTTTGCGGAATGTTATACCTTGCATGTAGTTGTTGGTTTGCTATATCATTTATGTGTGGTTTGCTAGTACATTCAAAGTACTAACCGTTGTTGCTGTAACTTATCATGTTGTAGATTATATACGACGAGTAAGTGATACATTGTAGGGTTACAATGTCTATACTCGACATTTGCCTGTGGTGTTGATGGACTCCATGACAATTTTATTTGCTTTTCCGCTATATTTTTATTGTGAGCTAGCCTCGAGCTATGCAAGTATGTATTAATTAAAATTCTAGATCTACTATGTAATATTATGACAAGTGGTTTATTCATGATATTAGATCTTGTACTGTGTGTGGTATCTATTGATCCAGGGACTAGCAAAGTGAGCGTAGAGACTCGAATCTTATCAGGTTCAGTCGTTACAAACAAGGACTATAGGCAGGACTTATAACTACTCCATGTTCATCTTTTGGAAATTAGTGAGGTAGTGTAGCTACCCGACCCAGAAACGGTCAAGTCTCTGTGTATCTGTACCATCCCAAGATCATGCTGGCACACACACTACATTGATGAAAATATCAAAGTTCAATCACACCTACTTTATTACATCATATCTCATATCGAGTCTTTATTACATCAGAATAAATTTGGCGGAAGGTCAACTCATGAGATAAACTACTGCAGAAGCGTGGACGAAAAGCGAGTCCGTCCGACTTCAAAGGGCAATCACCAGGCGTAGATCATAGCCTCACTCCTGGTCGGAATAAACCTCTGCAACATAAGACGTCGCAGCCATGTAGGTCAATATTTTTGAATATGCTGGCACGTCACAGAGAGAAAACAATAATAAAGTGCTATCACTATATGCAATTTTGGCTGTGGGGCTCTATGTTTATTGCAAAAAGCAAAATTTTCCATACAAAAAAGGAATTGCTTGCATTTACTACAAAATATTTGTTGTTATTGAGATGGTTCCACCAACCAATGTCTCATACCTGAAATCATTATTAACCCAACAATTAATTGAGTATGATGGATGTTGAGAGTTCTGAATAAATCAAATTCTAGAGGCTCAGATGATCGTAATCGGGGACACGGCTAATCGATTAGATTTCCACTCTGCAGAGTCTTGTGCACTTTACCTGCAAGAATCGTTCCCTCCTTTATGTCCTCGCACTGCATGGTGTTTGAAGACGGGACGAACAAACAAGGTCTTCCGTAGATCTCCTCTGGGCCACTGCCGGTGCCCATCCATTTGCTGGCACCGTCCGTCCAGAGCCATACCTAGGGTCGACCAAGCCAGAGCCCATAGTGACTTGCGGCTGTACAGGTAAGATTCCAGTCAAGGTATATTCATCCGTCTTTTCATGCCTGGGTGAAGCTTTCCGCAAGATGTCATGGTGCTTCTCCATGCATCCCTAGGTCAACCACTGGGTACTCCAGGGCGCCCTTCCATCTGACGTCCACCCAATAGTGGATTGAAGTCTGTCTTGAGATCTTGAAGTCTTGGGGTTGTAGTCATCAACATAACTCTCACAACTCCCATGTAATTTACTCAACCAACCCCGTCTACGAAGCATAGAAAAATAACTACAACATTCCCGGGCATTGGTAACATGGGTATTCTGTTTCAACCTACCACATGATACTACTCAAGAACATAGCTCAAATTCACCTACTTGCATGCATGGTGGGGAGGACAATAACTAATGCAATAAAAATAATAGGTAATAAAATACATGATCAAATGACATGCCTTGGTAACAATCTTCAAACTCTAAATAATAGAAATAAATACAAAAATGAAGTTTTTACTAAATAACAGAAAGAAAAACACCTACAAAATTTTATGCAAAAAGAATCAACTTAAAATCATTTGTAAAACTCCTATAATGCTCAAAACAAGTTTTCAAGTAAGACAAAAGAAATAAAATACAAAAAATATTTTTTACTACAAATCAAATAGCTACTGATAACTTAAAAGAAACTAAAAAGACTATGTCAAAAAGAACAAAAGAAAACAATTTAAAGCAATTAAAATTAAAAGAAATAGCACAAAACCTATAAAACAATAAAACAATATTGTTTTAGTTAAAACCAAATTTTAAATAATACTAAAATTTACCAATTAAACCCTACTGATAAACAACGTCACAAAGAACCAGTATTAAAAAGATTCACTCACAAATATTGCTCCTAGCTCCAAATACAGTCAATCTAGTGATTTGAGTAAATTTCATGCCAATACAAATTCAAACTTTCAAATATAGTCAAACTTGATATCTACAGAAACTTCCTAAAATTTCTAACCTAATGCAAAAAGAATCAAAATAAAATACTAAATATCCTAGGAGATATGAATTTTCTAAGATAAGAACTTTTCTGTTTTGCAAAACATAAACAAAAATAAAAAACACTAATGATCGGGCGACGGCTATGTGTCGCACTGCGAGTGGCTGGGAGGGGTGTTTGACAGAAGAAATCAAGCAGATGGCCAAGATCTAGCAAATTCGCACGGGCATGTGTAAATAAAGAAAATCGGCCGGGCCGGTTCGATCTAAACGGTAAAATAAAACCTTTCTAAGAAAAATAAAACCGGTCTACGCCATCTATTATTGATCGAACGGAGGGGCTTTCGCCAACGCTTAAAGAGGGGGGTCGACGGTGGTGCGGCTAGGGCGACGGTGGTGCGGCTACTCTGGTGGTTGTCGACGGCGGTAGTGGCGTTGAGACGATGCGGCGGAGCGAGATGAGGTCGGGGGTTGCGTCGGTGGCGGTCGGGGCAGTCGGGAGCGAGTGGGCATCGACGGCAGAGCTCGGGTGAGCTGTAGCTCCAGCAGTGGATGGTGGAGCTCGTGCAGGTCCCTGTAGATGACAACGGCGGGCGAAAAGGTTTCAAAGAGATTCGTGGAGTTGAGCTAGGCCGATGGCCGAAACTAGAGAGGCTGGGGTAGCTCACCGACGTGGGAATCGATGACGGAAGTGGCGGCAGTTGGCGAGATCCGAACAGCGAGAGCGTGCGACATGGGTGGAGTTGGGCATAGGGTTTAAGGGGCTTCAGTCAAGGGCGATGAGGGCCTTTTATGGGGCATGAACTTGGGGCAGGGGTCGACGCAAGAGCGTGATCCCGAGAAACGTGGGATATGGCGGGGCGCCGAGCGTGCTCTGGTTTGGCACGAGCTGGGCGAGAGGAAAGAGAGGATGGTGGGGTCCACGCGTCAGCGTTGGAGGAAGGGGGAGATGCGGTCGGGCGGCCGAGGCATAGCGGGCGCAGGCGAGGCAGGCCGCTGATTGCTTGTATCTGTGTTGTTAATTCCCCGAAGAGGAGAGGATGATGTGATACGTCTCCAACGTATCTATAATTTTTTATTGTTCCATTTGAATTATATTATCTATTTTGGATGTTTTATATGCATTAATATGCTATTTTATATTATTTTTGGGACTAAACTATTAACCTATTGCCAAGTGTCAGTTGCTGTTTTTTCCTTTTTTTTTTGACTTTTACAGAGAATCAATACCAAGCGGAGTCCAAATGAATAAAACTTTACGATGATTTTTCTTGGACCAGAAGAAACCCTGGAGACTTGGAGAAGAGGCCAGAAGACCTACGAGGCGGCCACAGGCCGTAGGGGCGCACCCCAGGGGGGGCGCCCCCAGGCTTGTGGGCCTGATGTCTACTACACAACCTTCTTCTTGTAGACTCGTGTTGGGCCTCCAAGCACAGAGTTTTGTAGGACAGTAGCAAATTTCCCTCAACTAGATGACCTAAGGTTTATCAATCTGTGGGAAGCGTCGGATGAATATGGTCTCTGTCAACCCTACAACCAAATAACAAAGAGTCTCTTGTGTCCCCAACACACCCAATACAATGGTAAATTGTATAGGTGCACTAGTTCGGCGAAGAGATGGTAATACAAGTGTAATATGGATAGTAGATATAGGTTTTTGTAATCTGAAAATATAAAAACAGCAAGGTAACTAGTAACAAAAGTGAACAAAAACGGTATTGCAATGCTTGAAAACAAGGCCTAGGGTTCATACTTTCACTAGTGCAAATTCTCTCAAAAATGATAACATAATTGGATCATATAACAATCCCTCAACGTGCAACAAAGAATCACTCCAAAGTTTCTATCGGAGAATGTAGGATGAAAACGTGCATCAACACCTATGCATAGATTACCCCAATGTCACCTCGGGAATTCGCGAGTTGAGTGCCAAAACATACATCAAGTGAATCAATAGAACATCCCATTGTCACCACAGATATCCCATCGCAAGACATACATCAAGTGTTCTCAAATCCAATACTCAATCCAACATAACGAAACCTCAAAGAGCAAGACTAAATTCATCACAAGAAGGTAGAGGGGGACAAACACCATATGATCCAACTATAGTAACAAAGCTCGCGGTACATCAAGATCGTGCCAAATCAAGAACACGAGAGAGAGAGAGAGAAAGAGAGAGATCAAACACATAGCTACTCATACATACCCTCATCCCCGAGGGTGAACTACTCCCTCCTCATCATGGAGACTGCCAGGATGATGAAGATGGCCTCCGGTGATGGTTTTCCCCTCCGGCAGGGTGCTAGAACGGGCTCCCGATTGGTTTTTCGTGGCTATAGAGGCTTACGGTGGCGGAACTTCCGATCTAGGTTTCTTTTTGGAGGTTTCTATATTTATAGGAATTTTTGGCACCAGAAACAAGTCAGGGGGGGTTCCCGAGGAGCCCACAAGCCAGGGGGCGCGTCCTAGGGATGCGCCCCCTAGGCTTGTGGTCGCCTCGGGACTCTTCTGGCCCAACTTCAATGCTCCGTGGGTCCCTTCTGGTCCATAAAAAATCACCGTAAAATTTCAGCTCATTTGGACTCCGTTTTGATATTCCTTTTCTGTAAAACTCAAAAACAAGGAAAAAACAGAAACTGGCACTGGGCTCTAGGTTAATAAGTTAGTCCCAAACATAATATAAAATAGCATTTTAATGCATATAAAACATCCAAAACAGATAATATAATAGCATGGAACAATAAAAAATTATAGATACGTTCGAGACGTATCAGGGCCCCCCGTAGACCGTCTAACCCTAATTCTTGCTCCATAAGTACTAAAATATTCCCCCTATAAAAGAGGGCACACCAAAAATACTTTTCCGCCACCGCAAGCTTCTGTTCTCATGAGATCCCATCTTGGGGCCTTTTTCGGCACTCCGCCGGAGGGGGATTTGATCACGGAGGGCCTTTACACCAACCTTGCTGCCATTCCGATGATGTGTGAGTAGTTTAACACAGACCTACGAGTCAATATCTAGTAGCTAGATGGCTTCTTATCTCTCTTTGATCTTCAATACAATGTTCTCCTCGATGTTCTTGGAGATCTATTCGATCTAATCTTCTTTTGCGGTGCGTTTGTTGAGATCCGATGAATTGTGGATTGATGATTTGATTATCTATGAATATTATTTGAGTCTTCTCCGAACTCTTTTATGCATGATTGAGATAGCTTTGTATTTCTCTCCGGTCTATCGATTTGGTTTGGCCAACTAGATTGGTTTTTCTTGCAATGGGAGAGGTGCTTTGTGATGGGTTCAATCTTGCGGTGTCCTCACCCAGTGATAGAAGGGCTAGCGAGGCACGTATTGTATTGTATTGTTGCCATTAAGGATAAAACGATGTGGTTTATATCATATTGCTTGAGTTTATCCCTCTACATCATGTCATCTTGCTTAAGGCATTACTCTCTTCTTATGAACTTAAAACTCTAGATGCAGGCAGGAGTCGGTCGATGTGTGGAGTAATAGTAGTAGATGCAGAATCGTTTTGGTCTACTTGTCACGGACATGATGCCTATATTCATGATAATTGCCTTAGATGTCTTCATAATTATGTGTTTTCTATCAATTGCTCAACAGTAATTTGTTTACTCGCCGTATGCATTCTTCGAGAGAGAAGCCTCTAGTGAAAGCCTTTTGTTCGCCTTCTTTCGTTTGCTTTTTGTTTGCTTTTGTGCTAGATTGCTTGCTTTGCCATCATGTTTGAAACTGGGGTGGTTATTGTTGAAAAAAGTAGTAATAATCTTGAGGGAAACTTTAATGATTTTGCTAATAATGACTGTCATAAAGAAGAACCTCCTATCATGCACACTAAAAAACTCCATGTGGGTAGCGGTAATATTATTGGAAAAGGTGTTATTCAAGATTTATTTACTTGTGCGGGTGCAATACCTATGCTAGGAGGGTCTATCCTTAACAAAACTAATAGCCTTGCGGATGCAATATCTTTTCATATAGTTTAACTTGAAAGACAATTTGTTCACATGCATCCATGCATACAAAGGATTTTCCTAGAATTGTCTAATATTCATCATCCCTCTGTTAAACATGGTACCACCATTTCCAAGGTCGTGAATTTAGATACATCATAAAAGAAGCTAGTGAAATATTTTCTCATTATAATATAAATAGTGGTTGCCCTCCCATAGAGGAGATCCTTTTTAATCAAGAAGAAATAATGAGATTACAATCTCCGGATTATGCTGCTTACAATGAAAACTTAAGAAAAAGGGTTCCTACCGATGTTTTCATTGATAACATTTCTGAACTTAATGATAATTTTTCTATACAAAATAACAGATTAGGATTTGTGCTAAGGTATACAATTAGAGAATTCAATCAAAGGAATGTTTATAATGAAGAGATAATTATCAATTACAAAGGGCCGAAAGAGGAACCTATTCCTCCCAAACTTGATCTTATAGATACATACCCTATTAAATTTTGTCCCTTTGATTATTTTTTCTTACCACAAAGGAAACTTGCTGCTGAAAGGAGGGAGTATGAGATGAGCATGGATGATCTCCCTCACTTCAATTACAATACCTAGATCTATGCATTATGCCTAGCTAGGGGCGTTAAACAATAACGCTTGTTGGGAGGAAACCCAATTTTTATTTTGTGTTTTTTGTTTTTGTTCCTGTTTTCCAATAAATACAAAATATTACCTTTGTATTAATTGTGTTTTAGTGTTTTAGTTAGTGTTTGAGCCAAGTAAGACCTTTGGGATGGTCTATGGTGATAGTTGATTTGATCTTGCTGAAAAACAGAAACTTTTGCGCTCATTGCCAGAAATTTAAAAAATCACAGAAGCATGATTTTGATCTGAATTTTTTACACAGTATTTAAATAAAAAATTTCTAGGTTATCCTAATTTTTTAGAATTTTTGGAGTAACAGAAGTATACGAAATTTCCAGATTACTACAGACTGTTCTGTTTTTGACAGATTCTGTTTTCTATGTGTTGTTTGCTTATTTTGATGAATCTATGGGTAGTATAGGGGGGTATGAACCAGGGAGAAGTTGGAATACAGTAGATATAACACCAACATAAATTTAGAATGAGTTCCAACAGTACCTAAAGTGGTGATTTATTTTATTATACTAACGGATCTTACGAGTTTTCTGTTGAGTTTTGTGTTGTAAAGTTTTCAAGTTTTGGGTAAAGTTTTGATGGACCACGGAATAAGGAGTGGCAAGAGCCTAAGCTTGGGGATGCCCAAGGCACCCCAAGGTAATATTCATGGAAAACGAAGTATCTAAGCTTGGGGATGCCCCGGATGGCATCCCCTCTTTTGTCTTCAATCCATCGGTAAATTTACTTGAGGCTATATTTTTATTCACCACATGATATGTGTTTTGCTTGGAGTGTCTTGTATGATATGAGTCTTTGCTTTTTCTTTTACCAAAATCATCCTTGCTTTACACACCTTTTGATAGGGACACACATTAATCGTGAATTTTATTAGAATACTTTATGTGCTTCACTTATATTTTTTGAGCTAGGCAGTTACTCTAGTGCTTCAGTTATATCTTTTTAGAGCATGGCGGTGGTTTTATTATATAGAAATTTATGAACTCTCATGATTCACTTATATTATTTTGAGAGTCTTAAAAATAGTATGGTAATTTGCTTAGGTTATGAATTTGGTCCTAATATGATGGGCATCCAAGAGGGATATATATATAATAAAAACTTTCATAAAGAGCATTGAATATATGAGAAGTTTGATTCCTTGCATTTGTTTTGAGATATAAAGATGGTAATATTAGAGTCATGCTAGTGAGTAATTGTGGATTGATAGAAATACTTGTGTTAAGGTTTGTGATTCTCGAAGCATGCACATATGATGAACCGTTATGTGATGAAGTCGGAGCCTGATTTATTTTTTGATTGTCTTCCTTATGAGTGGCGGTGGGGACGAGCGATGGTCTTTTCCTACCAATCTATCCCCCTAGGAGCATGCGTATTAGTACTTTTCTTTGATGGCTAATAAATTTTTGCAATAAGTATGTGAGTTCTTTATGACTAATGTTGAGTCCATGGATTATACGCACTCTCACCCTTCCACCATTGCTCGCCTCTCTAGTACCGCGCAATTTTTGCCGGTGCATTAAACCCACCATATACCCTTCCTGAAAACAGCCACAGCTACCTATTATGGCATTTCAATAGCCATTCGGAGATATATTGCCATGCAACTTCGACCATTTCATTTATTATGACACATACCATCATTGTCATATTGCTTTGCATGATCTTGTAGTTGGCATAGTATTTGTGGCTTGGCCACCAATCATATTTTTTTATACATGTCACTGTAGATCATTGCACATCCCGCTACACCGCTGGAGGCATTCATATAGAGTTATATTTTGTTCTAGTATCGAGTTGTAAGTAGATAAAAGTGTGATGATCATCTTTATTAGAGCATTGTCCCATGTAAGGAAAGGATGATGGAGGCTATGATTAAAATCCCTCACAAGTCGGGATGAGACTCCGGACTTAAAAATAAAAAAGAGGGCAAAGAGCCCACAGAGCCCAAACAAAAAAATGAGAGAAAAAGAGAGAAGGAACAATGTTACTATCCTTTTTCCACACTTGTGCTTCCAAGTTGCACCATGATCTTCATGATAGAGATTCTCCTATTTTATCACATTCAAATACTAGTGGGAATTTTTCATTATAGAACTTGGCTTGTATATTCCAATGATGGGCTTCCTCAAATTGCCCTAGGTCTTCGTGAGCAAGCAATTTGGATGCACACCCACTTAGTTTTCCTTTTGAGCTTTCATACACTTATAGCTCTAGTGCATCCCATCTTGGGGACTTTTCCGGCACTCCGCCGGAGGGGGATTCGATCACGGATGCCTCTACACCAACATTGTTGTCCTTCTAATGATGTGTGAGTAGTTTACCACAGACCTACGGGTCCATAGCTAGTAGCTAGATGGCTTCTTCTCTCTCTTTGATCTTCAATACAATGTTCTCCTCGATGTTCTTGGAGTTCTATTTGATGTAATCTTCTTTTGTGGTGTGTTTGTTGAGATCCGATGAATTGTGGATTTATGATCGGATTATCTATGAATATTATTTGAGTCTTCTCTGAACTCTTTTATGCATGATTGAGATAGCTTTGTATTTCTCTCCGATCTATCGATTTCGTTTGGACAGCTAGATTGGTTTTTCTTGCAATGGGAGAGGTGCTTTGTGATGGGTTCAATCTTGCGGTGTCCTCACCCAGTGATAGATGGGGTAGTGAGGCACGTATTGTATTGTATTGTATTGTATTGTATTGTATTGTTGCCATTAAGGATAAAACGATGGGGTTTATATCATATTGCTTGAGTTTATCCCTCTACATCATGTCATCTTGCCTAAGGCATTACTCTCTTCTTATGAACTTAATACTCTATATGCAGGCAGGAGTCGGTCGATGTGTGGAGTAATAGTAGTAGATGTAGAATCGTTTTGGTCTACTTGTCACGGACATGATGCCTATATTCATGATCATTGCCTTAGATGTCTTCATAATTATGTGTTTTCTATCAATTGCTCAACAGTAAGTTGTTTACTCGCCGTATGCATTCTTCGAGAGAGAAGCGTCTAGTGAAACCTATGCCCCCCGGGTCTATTTTCCATCATATATTTTCAGATCTATAAAACCAAAAACCAAAAAATACCTTGCTGCAATTTATTATTATTTACTTTATTTTGCCTTTTTATTTATATTTTACGTCTATCTCTATTAGATCTCACTCTTGCAAGTGACCGTGAAGGGATTGACAACCCCTTTTTCGCATTGTGTGCAAGTGTTTATTAGTTTGTCAAGGTGCATATATTGGAGACTTGCTTGTGCCTCCTACTGGATTGATACCTTGGTTCTTAACTGAGGGAAATACTTATCTCTACTTTGCTGCATCACTGATACGTCTCCAACGTATCTATAATTTTTTATTGTTCCATGCTATTATATTATCTGTTTTGGATGTTTTATATGCATTAATATGCTATTCTATATTATTTTTGGGACTAACCTATTAACCTAGAGCCTAGTGCCAGTTTCTGTTTTTTCCTTGTTTTTGAGTTTCGCAGAAAAGGAATACCAAACGAAGTCCAAACGGAATAAAACTTTCGCGATGATCTACCTTGGACCAGAAGGAAACCAGGAGACTTGGAGATGAAGTCGGAGGAGCCACGAGGCGGCCACAAGGACGAAGGGCGCGCCCAGGGGGGTAGGGCGCGCCCCCACCCTTGTGCACCTCCTGACCTAATTCTTTCGCCTATATATACTCATATATCCCCAAACCAACAGAGGCATCTACGAAAAGACTTTTCCACCGCCGCAACCTTCTGTACCCGTGAGATCCCATCTAGGGACCTTTTTTGGCACCCTGTCGGGGGGGGGGGGGGATTCGATCATGGAGGGCTACTACATCAACACCATTGCCCTTCCGATGAAGCGTGAGTAGTTTACCATAGACCTACGGGTCCATAGCTAGTAGCTAGATGGCTTCTCCTCTCTCTTTGATTCTCAATACCATGTTCTCCTCGATGTTCTTGGAGATCTATTCGATGTAATACTTTTTTGCGGTGTGTTTGCCGAGATCCGATGAATTGTGGATTTATGATCAGCTTATCGATGAATATTATTTGAATCTTCTCTGAATTCTTATATGCATGATTTGATATCTTTGTAATTCTCTTCGAACTATCGGTTTGGTTTGGCCAACTAGATTGGTTTTTTTTTGCAATGAGAGAAGTGCTTAGCTTTGGGTTCAATCTTGTGGTGTCCTTTCCCAGTGACAGTAGGGGCAGCAAGGCACGTATTGTATTGTTGCCATCGAGGATAAAAAGATGGGGTTTTCATCATATTCCTTGAGTTAATTCCTCTACATCATGTCATCTTACTTAATGCATTACTCTGTTCTTTATGAACTTAATACTCTAGATGCATGCTGGATAGTGGTCGATGTGTGGAGTAATAGTAGTAGATGATGAATCGTTTCGGTCTACTTGACGCGGACGTGATGCCTATATTCATTATCATTGCCTTAGATATCGTCATAACTTTGCGCTTTTCTATCAATTGCTCGGCAGTAATTTGTTCACCGACCGTATTATTTTCTATCTTGAGAGAAGCCTCTAGTGAAACCTATGGCCCCCGGGTCTATTTTCCAGCATATAACTTTCTACTTTTCATCATACAAGTTTCCGATCTACTATTTTGCAATCTTTTACTTTCCGATCTATAAAACAAAAATACCAAAAATATTTACTTTATCGTTTATCTATCTCTATCAGATCTCACTTTTGCAAATAACCGTGAAGGGATTGACAACCCCTTTATCGCGTTGGGTGCAAGTTGTTTGATTGTTTGTGCAGGTATTCGGTGATTTGTGCGTTGTCTCCTACTGGATTGATACCTTGGTTCTCAAACTGAGGGAAATACTTATCTCTACTTTGCTGCATCACCCTTTCCTCTTCAAGGGAAAAACCAACACAAGCTCAAGAAGTAGCAGGAAGAATTTCTGGCACCATTGCCGGGGAGATCTACGCCAAGTCAAGACATACCAAGTACCCATCATAAACTCTCATCTCTTGCATTACATTATTTGCCATTCGCCTCTCGTTTTCCTCTCCCCCACTTCTAAAATGATTTTCGAAAAGATTTGCCTTTTTCTTCGTCCCTCTTCCGTTCATCTTCTTCGTTTGCTTTTTGTGTGCTCGTGTGTTGGATTGCTTGCTTTGTCACGATGGCTCAAGAGAATACCAAATTGCGTGACTTTTCTAATACCAATAACAATGATTTTATTAGTACTCTGATTGCTCCCGCCACTAGTGCGGAATCTTGTGAAATTAATGCCGCTTTGTTGAATCTTGTTATGAAAGATCAATTTTATGGCCTTCCTAGTGAAGATGACGCATCCCATCTAAACAATTTCGTTGATTTGTGTGATATGCAAAAGAAAAAAGATGTGGATAATGATATTGTTAAATAGAAGCTATTTCCGTTCTCACTACGAGATCATGCTAAAACTTGGTTTTCATCTTTGCCTAAAAATAGTATTGATTCATGGAATAAGTGTAAAGATGCTTTTATTTCCAAATATTTTCCTCCCGCTAAGATCATCTCCCTTAGGAACGATATTATGAATTTTAAGCAACTTGATCATGAGCATGTTGCGCAACCTTGGGAGAGAATGAAATTGATGATACGAAATTGCCCTACTCATGGTTTGAATTTGTGGATGATTATACAAAAAAATTATGCCGGATTGATTTTTGCTTCTAGAAATCTTTTAGATTTGGCCGCGGGAGGCACTTTTATGGAAATTACTCTAGGATAAGCTACTAAACTTCTAGATAATATTATGGTTAATTATTCTCAATGGCATACCGAAAGATCTTCCACTAGTAAAAAAGTGCATGTAATTGAAGAGATTAATGTTTTGAGTGGAAAGATGGATGAACTTATGAAATTATTTGCTAGCAAGAGTGCTTCTTTGGATCCTAATGATATGCCTTTGTTCACTTTGATTGAAAATAATAATAAATCTATGGATGTGAATTTTGTTGGTAAGAACAATTTTGGTAATAATGCGTATAGAGGTAATTTTAATCCTAGGCCGTTCCCTAGTAATTCCTCTAATAATTATGGTAATTCCTACAACAATTCTTATGGAAATTATAATAAGATTCCCTCTGATTTAGAGAATAGTGTTAAAGAATTTATGAGTTCGCAAAAGAATTTCAATGCTTTGATTGAAGAAAAATTGCTTAAGATTGATGATTTGGCTAGGAACGTGGATAGAATTTCTCTTGATGTTGACTCTTTGAAACTTAGATCTATTCCACCCAAGCATGATATCAATGAGTCTCTCAAAGCTATGAGAATTTCCATTGATGAGTGCAAAGAAAGAACCGCTAAGATGCGTGCAAAAAAAGATTGGTTTGTAAAAACATGTTCTTCTAGTTTCCGTGGAAAAAATGATGAAGATCTTAAAGTGATTGATGTGACTTCTATTGAATCTTTGTTTTCCAATATAAATCTTGATAAAGATGGGACTGGAGATGAGTCAACTTTAGTTAAAAGGCGTCCCAATGATTCAGAGTTTTTAGATCTTGATGCAAAAATTGATAATAGTGGGATTGGAGAGGTCAAAACTTTAAGTAGCAATGAACCCACTCTTTTGGATTTCAAGGAATTTAATTATGATAATTGTTCTTTAATAGATTGTATTTCCTTGTTGCAATCCATGTTGAATTCTCCTCATGCTTATAATCAAAATAAAGCTTTTACTAAACATATCGTTGATGTTATGATGCAATCTTTTGAAGAAAAGCTTGAATTGGAAGTTTCTATCCCTAGAAAACTTTATGATGAGTGGGAACCTACTATTAAGATTAAGATTAAAGATTATGAGTGTTATGCTTTGTGTGATTTGGGTGCTAGTGTTTCCACGATTCCAAAAACTTTATGTGATGTGTTAGGCTTCCGTGAATTTGATGATTGTTCTTTAAATTTGCATCTCGTGGATTCCACTATTAAGAAACCAATGGGAAGGATTAATGATGTTCTTATTGTTGCAAATAGGAATTATGTGCCCGTAGATTTCATTGTTCTTGATATAGATTGCAATCCGACATGTCCTATTATTCTTGGTAGACCTTTCCTTAGAACGATTGGTGCAATTATTGATATGAAAGAAGGAAACATTAGATTTCAATTTCCGTTAAGGAAGGGCAAGGAGCACTTTCCTAGAAATAAAATTAAATTGCCATATGAATCTATTATGAGAGCTACTTATGGATTGCATACCAAAGATGACAATACCTAGATCTATTCGTGTTTTTATGCCTAGCTAAGGGCGTTAAACAATAGCGCTTGTTGGGAGGCAACCCAATTTTATTTTTTGTCTTTGCTTTTTTGGTTCTGTTTTGCAATAAATAATTTATCTAGCCTCTGGTTAGATGTGGTTTTATGTTTTAATTAGTTTTTGTGCCAAGTAAGACCTTTGGGATGGCTTACAGTGATAGTTGATTTGATCTTGCTGAAAAACAGAAACTTTTGCGTCCAGTCTCAGAATTTTAATAATTCGCTGGAACGTTTAAAAAACCTGAAGTTTTTATACGATATTGATATACAAATTTCCTCTGTTGTCCTATTTTTTAAGAATTTTTAGAGTTACATAAGTATTAGAACAATTTGGATATTCGCAGACTATTCTGTTTTTGACAGATTCTGTTTTCTTTGTGTTGTTTGCTTATTTTGATGAATCTATGGGTAGTATCGGGGGTATGAACCATGGAAAAGTTGGAATACAGTAGATATTACACCAATATAAATAAAGAATGATTTCACAACAGTACCAAAGTGGTGATTTATTTTCTTATACTAACGGAGCTTATGAGATTTTCTGTTGAGTTTTGTGTTGTGAAGTTTTCAAGTTTTAGGTAAGGATTTGATGGACTATGGAATAAGGAGTGGCAAGAGCCTAAGCTTGGGGATGCCCAAGGCACCCCAAGGTAATATTCAAGGACAACCAAGAGCCTAAGCTTGGGGATGCCCAGGAAGGCATCCCCTCTTTCGTCTTCGTCTATCGGTAACTTTACTTGAGCCTATATTTTTATTCACCACATGATATGTGTTTTGCTTGGAGCGTCTTGTATAATTTTAGTCTTTGCTTTTTAGTTTGCCACAATCATACTTGCTGTACACACATTTTGAGAGGGACATGCATGAATCGTGATTTATTAGAATACTCTTTGTGCTTCACTTATATCTTTTGAGCTAGGCAATTTTGCTCTAGTGCTTAACTTATATCTTTTTAGAGCACGGCGGTGGCTTTATTTTGTAGAAATTATTGAACTCTCATGCTTCACTTATAATATTTTGAGAGTCTTTAAACAGCATTGTAATTTGCTTTGGTTATAAATTTAGTCCTAATATGATAGGCATCCAAGAGGGATATAATAAAAACTTTCATATAAAGTGCATTGAATACTATGAGAAGTTTGATTCCTTATGATTGTTTTGATATATAAAGATGGTGATATTAGAGTCATGCTAGTGAGTAATTGAGAATTTGAGAAATACTTGTGTTAAGGTTTGTGAGTCCCGTAGCATGCACGTATGGTGAACCATTATGTAACGAAGTTGGAGCATGAGATATTTTTTGATTGTCTTCCTTATGAGTGGCGGTCGGGGACGAGCGATGGTCTTTTCCTACCAATCTATCCCCCTAGGAGCATGCGTGTAGTACTTTGTTTCAATGACTAATAGATTTTTGCAATAAGTATGTGAGTTCTTTATGACTAATGTTGAGTCCATGGATTATACGCACTCTCACCCTTCCACCATTGCTAGCCTCTCTTGTACCGCGCAACTTTCGTCGGTACCATATACCTTCCTCAAAACAGCCACCATACTTACCTATTATGGCATTTTCATAGCCATTCCGAGATATATTGCCATGCAACTTTCCACCATTCCGTTTACTATGACATGCATCATCATTGTCATATTGCTTTGCATGATCATGTAGTTGACATCGTATTTGTGGCAAAGCCACCGTTCATAATTTTTTCATACATGTCACTCTTGATTCATTGCACATCCCGATACACCGCCGGAAGCATTCATATAGAGTCATATTTTGTTCTAGTATCGAGTTGTAATTTTATGAGTTGTAAGTAAATAGAAGTATGATGATCTTCATTATTAGAGCATTGTTCCATGTGAGGAAAAAAAAAGAGGCCAAAGAAGCCAAAGAAAAAAAAGAGAAAGAAAAAAAAAGAAAAAAAAGGAAGAAAGAAAAAAAAGAAAAAAATGAGAGAAAAAGAGAGAAGGGGCAATGTTACTATCCTTTTTCCATACTTGTGCTTCAAAGTAGCACCATGATCTTCATGATAGAGAGTCTCCTATGTTGTCACTTTCATATACTAGTGGGAATTTTTCATTATAGAACTTGGCTTCTATATTCCAACGATGGGCTTCTTCAAATTGCCCTAGGTCTTCATGAGCAAGCAAGTTGGATGCACACCCACTTAGTTTTCTTTTTGAGCTTTCATACACTTATAGCTCTAGTGCATCCGTTGCATGGCAATCCCTACTCACTCACATTGATATCTATTGATGGGCATCTCCATAGCCCGTTGATACGCCTAGTTGATGTGAGACTATCTCCCTCCTTTTGTCTTCTCCACAACCACCATATTCTATTCCACCTATAGTGCTATGTCCATGGCTCACGCTCATGTATTGCGTGAAAGTTGAAAAGGTTTGAGAACGTCAAAAGTATGAAACAATTACTTGGCTTGTCATCGGGGTTGTGCATGATTTGAGTATTTTGTGTGATGAAGATGGAGCATAGCCAGACTATATGATTTTGTAGGGATAAACTTTCTTTGGCCATGTTATTTTGAGAAAACATAATTGCCTTGTTAGTATGCTTGAAGTATTAGTGTTTTTATGTCAATATTAAACTTTTGTTTTGAATCTTATGGATCTAAACATTCATGCCACAATAAAGAAAATTACATGAATAAATATGTTAGGTAGCATTCCACATCAAAAATTCTTTTTTTATCATTTACCTACTCGAGGACGAGCAGGAATTAAGCTTGGGGATGCTTGATACGTCTCCAAAGTATCTATAATTTTTTATTGTTCCATGCAATTATATTATATGTTTTGGATGTTTTATATGCATTAATATGCTATTTTATATTATTTTTGGGACTAACCTATTAACCTAGAGCCCAGTGCCAGTTTCTGTTTTTTCCTAGTTTTTGAGTTTCGCAGAAAAGGAATACCAAACGGTGTCCAAACGGAATAAAACTTTCGCGATGATTTTTCTTGGACCTGAAGGAAACCAGGAGACTTGGAGATGAAGTCGGAGGAGCCACGAGGCGGCCACAAGGACGGAGGGCGCGCCCAGGGGGTAGGGCGCGCCCCCCACCCTTGTGGGCCCCTCGTGCACCTCCTGACCTAATTCTTTCGCCTATATATAATCATATATCCCCAAACCAACAGAGGCATCCACGAAAAGACTTTTCCACCGCCGCAACCTTCTGTACCCGTGAGATCCCATCTAGGGACCTTTTCTGACACCCTGCCGGAGGGAGATTCGATCACGGAGGGCTTCTACATCAACACCATTGCCCTTCCGATGAAGCGTGAGTAGTTTACCACAGACCTACGGGTCCATAGCTAGTAGCTAGATGGCTTCTTCTCTCTCTTTGATTCTCAATACCAAGTTCTCCTCGATGTTCTTGGAGATCTATTCGATGTAATACTTTTTTGCGGTGTGTTTGCCGAGATCCGATGAATTGTGGATTTATGATCAGCTTATCTATGAATATTATTTGAATCTTCTCTGAATTCCTATATGCATGATTTGATATCTTTGTAATTCTCTTCAAACTATCGGTTTGGTTTGGCCAACTAGATTGCTTTTTCTTGCAATGGGAGAAGTGCTTAGCTTTGGGTTCAATCTTGCTGTGTCCTTTCCCAGTGACAGTAGGGGCAGCAAGGCACGTATTGTATTGTTTCCATCAAGGGTAAAAAGATGGGGTTTTCATCATATTGCTTGAGTTAATTCCTCTACATCATGTCATCTTACTTAATGCATTACTCCGTTCTTTATGAACTTAATACTCTAGATGCATGCTGGATAGCGGTCGATGTGTGGAGTAATAGTAGTAGATGCAGAATTGTTTCGGTCTACTTGACACGGACGTGATTCCTATATTCATGATCATTGCCTTAGATATCATCATAACTTTGCGCTTTTCTATCAATTGCTCGGCAGTAATTTGTTCACCCACCGTATTATTTTCTATCTTGAGAGAACCCTCTAGTGAAACCTATGGCCCCCGGGTCTATTTTCCATCATATAACTTTCTACTTTTCATCATACAAGTTTTCGATCTACTATTTTGCAATCTTTTACTTTCCGATCTATAAAACAAAAATACCAAAAATATTTACTTTATCGTTTATCTATCTCTATCAGATCTCACTTTTGCAAATAACCGTGAAGGGATTGACAACCCCTTTATCGCGTTGCGTGCAAGTTGTTTGATTGTTTGTGCAGGTATTCGGTGATTTGTGCGTTGTCTCCTACTGGATTGATACCTTGGTTCTCAAACTAAGGGAAATACTTATCTCCACTTTGCTGCATCACCCTTTCCTCTTCAAGGGAAAAACCAACGCAAGCTCAAGAAGTAGCAATCACCCTTTCCTCGTCATGGGAAAAATCAACACAAGCTCAAGAAGTAGCATGATGCAGCACAACAACGGTAAGAAGTTCCCTCAGTTATGAACCCAAGGTTATCAATCCAGTAGGAGAACCAAGTAACACTATGTAAACAACACCTGCACACAAACCACAAAGACTGAATCTGTTGTGGTTTCGCTCAGGTCACAATAGGTAATCACTTGGCACGGATTCCAGGTGCTCCCGAAGCACTGGGACCAAGCCATGGGCTCAACCCATTCGTCCTACAAAACCTCAGCCGATTCGGGGGCTAGCAATGGGGTCACCTACAATTGGTAGGGTCAAGGACTTGACATCTAAGGCCCACCTAGGGCCCCACACCATCATTGGAAGGTCCCTGGACCACAAGCGCATTCAGATGTGCACCCATGGAAATCCACTCGGATACACCAACAGCACTCGAGTGTCTTCCTCCAGTCGGCCTCGCTAGCACCACTCGGACAGAGGAAGCATATAGGCGACGTGGGAACCGTAACGGTCTAGTGCCTTAACACTGAACATCGAGTGTCATTATAGTTGCCGTTACTAGTCACTGTTGTAGTTATGCTCATTGAACTCCCTTGAAACGTGGCATTCTATATGAGGCGCACTCTATATAAGCCTCCCATCAGCTCCATGACAAGGGTGCAGCACCCATTGTAGTCATACACCCCAAGAGAAAACACAAAGCCTCTGGGCACGATACGTAGGGTTGTTCCCTCTCGGAGTGGGACCCGAACTCACTAAATCCGAGTGATACACTAGCGCTGTAGCTAGGCTCCGCCCTTAGTTCATACCCCTAGTACTCATTTTCAGGTTCGTTGCCTCGACACTTATGAAATTGCTTCTTTGCTTGAAAACTATCAAAAAATATGACGTTGCTCTTTACAAATATGAAAATCTTGCCATACTTAAATATTGCGATGAAATCTATGAGTACAATGCTCACATTAATGAATTTATTTAGAGAATATCTTTTGCTCTAGAAGAAACTAATATTTTACACGACCCTATGAAATAATAAACTGTTGAAACTATGAGCTCATTAGATGAAAAAGATGAGGAGAGTGAAGAACAAAAGGAGGAAGAGCGGATTAGCTATCCATGTCCACCTTCTAATTAGAGTAACTCTTTAACTCATGCATTATTTAATTTCCCTTCATGCTTACCAGAGGACGATTGTGTAGGAGATATGCCCTAGAGGCAATAATAAATGTTATTGATTACCTCCCTATTCATAATTAGGTTTATGTTCCATGCTATAACTGCTATGGTTCTCGAGTCTACAATAACCACGAGGCTCGGAGGAAGACTCATATGCACGTGTGGATTAATAAACGGTAAAATGTATTCCTAGTCTGGCCTCTGAGACTAGCTCAAGTGTTGCATGATGGTTCTGTTTTCCTGATCATGGGCATGACTATGCCGGCAACTTTGAGGGCACAATGTTAGAAGAACTTTTGTGTTGAATCGACCCGATTGATGTTATGCTATGAGATACATTCGTCACAAGTTAATGGTTAATAACACAGAGATGGTTAATGTTTGCATAATTCCTTAGACCATGAGAGTATCGAGTTTCTTCATACTTGCTTCATGAACTTTGGGGTTTGTTAAACGTCATCCGTAAATGGGTGGCTATTACGGCGGCTTACGGGTTCATGGAAAAGTATGTCAAGTAACTTGATAGCTCAAGATTGGGATTTGCTCCTCCGGCGATGGAGAGATATCTCTGGGCCCTCTCGGTGTTACTGTATCCATCATCGTCTGGCCAGACACTTTGTGATTTGATCACGGGGATGCCGGAACACGGTAACGAGAAAAGAGAACAATACCGGTAACGAGCTAACTAGCATAGTGGACAAGTTGTTGATCCACGGGAATGCCAACATGTCTCACCTCGGGTATTTGTAACATATCGTGAAGTAAAAGGAATAGCACACTGCAACTGGAGGTTCACTCGAATATTCATTCGTGTGGGTATAGGGGTCAATATGGGTGTCCACGGCTCCGATGTTGATCATTGATCGGAAGGGGTTCCGGGTAATGTCTATACTTCACCGAACCTATAGGGTCACACGCTTAAGGGTCATCTATCTGCTGAATACTAGACAGGGAGTCTGAGAGAAAGTTTTCGGAAAAAGTTTTCCGGAGACAGCGGAAAAGTTCCGACGAGAAAGGTCACCGGATGAGTTCCGGTGATACTGAAAAGTTGTTTCAGAGGATACCATAAAGTCAAATTGGTTTCGGGACATGCCTGATAATTCTTGGAGGGTGCCAGAATCATTCTGGAAACTTTCTGGAATTTTCGGAGATGAAAACCGGAAATGTTCCGGAGCTGCCAAAACCGCTTCAGATGCTTTTCGCAGATGAAATCACTAAACTGGAATTGTTCCAGAACGCGTTGAAAATTATTTTAGTGGGTACTGGAAATGTTCTAAGCCCACATAAATATTTTCAGTTCGAACGGACGCTGAAAAATGCCGTCGTGAATAGTGAAAGTGCTTTTTGGGATTTTTTTATGGAAAGCCACCTTTTGGGATATTTCCAAAAGGCCTTCTAGAAGGACTTGGGAGCCAAGGAACCCCCATGTGGGGGGGGGGCCCAAGTGTGGCCGGCCAAGCATGGTGGAGCTCCTTGGAGCTCCACATGGCACCCCTTTTATCTTATTCTTTTATGAAAAGGCATAAAGAGGGGGTACTTTGGGGTTTTTTGTATGACATCTTTACCCCTTGGCTATCCTATAAATAGAGGTGGAGGGGCAGCCCTCCACAATCATCCATTCTCACATACATGCCATTGTAATGATCTGGCTTCTCTCTCCCTCCCACGAAAAGAGTTTCGTAGAGCCGAAAGGCTGTCTGGGTTCCGGTGGGAACTAGTTCTGGACAGCGAAGCCCTGCCGGATAGATGACACCGTATGTGTGCAACTCTGTAGAGAGGTCGTAGTTTCGATCTTAGTGCCCGAGGGGCTGTTCGTGAGTGCCTCCCGAAGGGCTGTCCAAGTGACGGTCCGAGTTCTGTGAGTCCTCCCGAAGGGCTGTCCGAATGACCGTCCGAGTTTTGAAGGTCCTCCCGAAGGGCTGTCCGCGACACCATCCGGGGGACTGTTCGACCGCCTCCCGGAGGGCTGTCCGAGGGGCAGATGAGGGAGTACATCCTCGCGGTTGGGAGGTTGTAAATCCTAGCTGCGGGGATCTGCACCGCCGATCGTCATCGACTCTACTTCCGCTGCGCTACGAGTCGGTAACGAAAATGATCAAACCTTGTATGCAATCTCCATAGTGGTCCTGGGCTGGTGCGTAGGTCGGAAACTTTTTGTTTTCTGCTGTGTTACCCTACAGATTGTTATGTTGATGAATGAAATGATCCGTTGGATTCATTTGAAATATCCTTTTTTGATGAATTTGATACTTGCTATGCTTATGGCAACGATGCCACTATGTCGATACTTATGGAGATGAACTTGTTATAGTTCCATATGTTAAAAATGAAATTATTGTTATTGCACCTAAATATTCGACTCACAGCCAAGGTACAGAGGAAAAAGGGGTGGCTTAGGCACCGGTGGGAGGAAGAGGGGAAACGGGAAAAGGTGAGGTTGCTGTCACGAATATGTTGGGGAGCTCGGTGGGGCAGGGGCGAACTGCGTAAGAAAACATGACACTTGGCACCGCAACGAAGAATTGATAGTGCCAAAAACACTGAATCTGTTTCTGAGACTGTTTTGACGTGCCAGATCGCGTTCTGGCTGACAGCGGGGGATGATGCGCGGCTAACAGCCGTTGATGCAGCTCGGTCGGAAGCGGCTGACGCGGCTCGATTGGAAGCGCGCTCTCCCTCCCCCCTCACTCGCTCTCCACCCCCCCATCCCCTCTTCCCCCTCCCACCTCGGCATGGGAGTGGCTCGATCTCCAAAAGGCGGACTCAGATGCATCAGCGATGAGGGGAAAGAGCCGAATGAGCGGATGGGGCTGAATGGCGGTGTGGCAGGGGTAGCCACGGCGAGGAGGATTATTGCTGCGGTAGCAGCTTGTTCCGTTCCTCCCCGGCAACAGAATCGCCGGCGGATGTCGCACGCAGGGAGGTGTAGGAGCTACCCACTGCAAAGCCCCCCTACATGAGCTACTTCAAATCTTGTGCTCTCCCATCCCCGAATGTTGCTGTTTCAGATATGCAATGCTAATTATTTCATATTGTTAGTTAAGATTTGTAATGCTAGTTTTTTCATATTGTTAGTTGTTTGATGCTCCCTACTGAATGTTTCTGAAATATAACTGAATATTGTTGTCAAATGTTTCACTCAATGTACTGTAGTGTAATGCTGAATTTTGTACTGAATATGAACTAACTGAATGTTGCTGCTCCATTTAGGACATAATGTTGTTTAGTACTGAATTTTTAGATGATGAACTAACTAAATTTAGCTGCCCCATTTTTGTACAATTAGGGTTGAAGCTGACATTTGGAATGTGAGTTTCCAATTCTATGGTAGGGATAATCTAGACAGGACAATGGCCAGCTCTGAAATCACATACAACACTTTGTTGGCTATTATGGATTTGGAGGGCTTTGGGAATACAGAATATATTTATTATGTGAAGCAAGAGGGAACTAGCATAGCTGGTTTAGAGTTGCTTGACAGCAATGCAATGGTTTAGGAAATGCTCAAAGAGTTTGACCACAGCAAATCTGTTAAGTTCATTGTACTTAAAGGAGATGCCCCAACCCCACTTGATGTGAACAGTGTTTCACAAATATATGAGGAGCAGAGCCTGTTTGATATGTAGTTGACACCCAAGGGGTTGTCAACACACAGCAGATCATTAACCTGCAGAGAAAGGGCAAGTCAAGGTTGCCTTGTGATGATTGAGAGAAAGATGATGATGAAAGTGAATATGATCAAGAAGAAAGGGGTTTGAGTGATGATTTTATTTGGCCACCTCGGTTATGTTATGATCCTAGACCACTGGGTGTTGATGAAGAAGAGGCTGAGTTGCTTCAGAGATTGGATCAACTCAAGTTGCAGAGAGAGGATCCTTGGTACCACTATGAAGGAGACACATATGTGGATGAGCTTTACCAGCCCGAGGAAGAGGAAATGGATGAAGAAGAGCATGTGCATTCTCCTCCATGGAAGAGGACAAAGAAAGTTGGGCCTTCTAGCAGAGGTCATCATGAAGAAGAAATTGTTCCTTTTCATGATTGAGTACCCTTAGATGATGATGATGATCTGAACAATGTTAATGGTAGTAATTATGATGGAGCTGTCAAAAGGAATATAGTTCTATGTGGCAAGAGGAAAAGAAGGAAAAAGAAGATAGATGGGAGGATTTGGTATGATGAGGCAGCAGAAAATCCTCATCAGCAGATACGTGAGCATTTATGTTTTGAATATGTCTACCAATTCAGAAGAGTTCTAAGACAATTCCATATTGTTGAGTTGAGAAATTACAGTTATTGCAGGAATTGCAAAGACAGGATAATTGTCCATTGCAAAGTCGATAGATGCCCCTTCATGATGACAACTTCTCAACTCAGCAATGAAAGGACATTTACCAATAGGAAATTGAGACTGCCACACACATGCCCTACAGATAGTGAGAACACCAAAGTAACAGCAGATTGGTTTGCTAAGGAATGTGAGAAGGCAATTAGAATAGATCCAGGGACAAAAGGTTGACACAATATTAGAAAATGCAAAGGAGAAGTATGGGTTGGAAATACCAAAGAGCAAAGGCTACAGGGCAAAGAGGAAGGCTTTGAAAGTTGTTGAAGGAGATGTTAAAGCACAGTAAACTAGATTCAGAGACTATTTGCATGCAGTTTTAGATACAAATCCTGACAGTAGGTGTATTGTGACAACAAGAAGAGTAGAAGAACATCCAAGCCCAAACCCTAGGTTCCACATGATGTTTATGTGTCTCAATGCATCTAGGGAAGGATTTCTCAATGGTTGCAGGCCATTCATAGGTATTTTCATTGTTGCATCCTTTTGTGTAACCCTTTGTTGTGCATTGTAGTTGTCTCAAATCATTGCTTACTTGATGCAGGTGTTGATGGATGTTTTATAAAGTTGAGCAGTGGCCAGCAAATCCTAGCAGCAATAGGCAGAGATGGAAATAACGATCTCTTTCCTATAGCATTTGGTGTTGTTGACAAGGAAGATACCCCATCTTGGAGCTGGTTCTTGTATCAGTTGAAGCAATGCATTGGAGAGGGCAATAAATTTGGCAAATACACTTTCATTTCACACAGGCAGAAGGTTAGTGCAGAGCTTAAACTTTGTACAAAATTTTAGACAGTGAGAATGTTTATTATTTTTTAATTATCACACCGAGGAATGTTTATTTATTTCCATAGGGCTTGCTAAATGCAGTTGGCCAACTATTTCCTAATTCACCACATAGATACTGCCTTAGGCATATCTATGCAAAATTTCAAGCAGCTGGATTTAGGGCTGAGGAATTGAAGGAGTATATGGATATGGCTAGTTATTCATATACTAAAAATGGATTTGATGTTGCAATGGCTAAACTTAAAGATGAGGATGTAGAAGCATGGAAATGGTTGGATAGAATTCGAACAGAAACCTGGGCTAGGCATGCCATGTGCATGAATTGCAAAACTAATTTAGTTGTGAACAACATTAGTGAGGAAATCAACATGTACATGCTAGAGGTGAGGTCAAAGCCAATTAAAACCATGACAGATGGAATAAGATCAAAGTTGATGGTGAGGTATCAAGGAACCAGGAACAAGATAGATGAGACTAGGTAGGAGATAACCCCTACCTGTGCAAAGAGGCTAGAGGAGTCAAAGAAGTATTATAGGTTTTTCAAAGCAGCACAATCTAGCCCATTGTTGTGGGTGGTAAGATATATGCAGTGAACCGGTAGGCATGGACATGTGGTTGTAGGAGGTGGGATATGACTGGTGTGCCATGCTACCATGTTGTGGAACCATCTATAAAGCCAAGCTCCACCCTGAGGATTTTGTTCTGGATTTTTTCAAGAAGCATCTGTACACAGAAGCCTACAAGCACATCATCTATCATGTGCCTATTCCTGATCTGTGGCCCAGAACCAACTCACAGGACATTGATCCATCTGTTTTCAAGGGCAAGAAAGGAGTGCAACAAGTAGCTAGGAGGGAAGGCAAGGATGAGTTTATTGTGGCCAAAGTTAGCTCAAGGATGGCAACCATAACCTGCAGTAATTGCAAAGAGCAAGGACATAGATACTCAAACTGTGGTATCACTCTTAAACCATCTCTCCAAATGAGAAAAAAAAACAAAAAGAAGGTACTTCAGAACTTCAGAAGTTCCTTATTCACTTCATAAGGTGAGTAGCATTCTTACAAACTGTTTTCATGTGTAGCCAAACAGGAGATCCTACAGTGAGGAGCCTGGATCATCAGCACAAGTCAGTGCACACACAGCCTCATGTACAACAAAAAAGAGTGGACCTATCAGGGCAACTCCTATAAGCTCTGCCGCTCCACCAACTGCTACAGTTAGTGCTCCAGCAACTACTGCACCAAGGGTTGCATCTCCTGATGCTAGGGGTCCACCTAGGGCTCCTTCTAGGGCTACAGCTAGGGCCCCATCAGCAACTAGGCCTCCACCTACATCTCATGTGACAAGATCAAGGGCAGTAGCAGCCAAACCTGTGACAAGATCAAGGGTTGCAGCTATCAGGCAGACTAAGACAAATAGATCTAGGCCTTTCTTTGCCTGCAAAGCAGCTGCTGACATAGGTCCTTCAAAAAGGTTGTTTAAACCAACTATCAAGATGAGAATTACCTGACAGCAAGTTGTGCTAAGTGGGAGTGATGTATTATGTCATGGTCTATGCAAACTGTGGTATTTGCTTTATCTGAGTGCAAACTTAAGTAATGTTATGTGGTACTGTATGGAGTACTCTACTGTATGTGGTATGCTACTGTATGGATGATTGTAATGTAATGTGATATTGTGCTAGCTTTAAATAAATTATGTATGTGTGATAATCGACTTTTATCTATGTGATGATCCACTTTTGTTAACTGAATGCAGTTAACTATATCTTGTTGTTTGTGACTGAACATACTATTAACTGTATGTAGTTGTTAACTGAACCTAGTTTGTGAGTGAAACTAGTGTTAACTGTAACTAGTTGTTAACTGAACCTAGTTTCTGACTGAAACTAGCTGTTAACTGAACCTAATGTTATCTGAACCTAGTGTTAACTGAACCTACTGTTCACTGAACCTAGCTGTTAACTGATCCTAGTGCTATCTGAACCTAGGGTTAATTGAACCCAGTGTTAACTGAAACTAGTTGTTAACTGAACCTACTGTTATCTGAACCTAGTGTTACTGAACCTAGTGTTGACTGAACCTAGCTGTTAACTAAACCTACTGTTATTTGAACCTAGGGTTAACTGAATCTAGGGTTAAGTGAACCAAGCTGGAGCACTTCCCAAATTGTAAAAAATATTGTTGCCACATATAACTATCTGACAAACATAACAGCTTCCAAAAATGGCCACACAATGACAATCAACCATAGGTACTAAATTCACAAAGTTCAGATAGCAGAAAGACATAATTCATTACATCAACAATAGGCAACTCCAAAAGACACTTCAGATAGTTCAACCATTAATAAAGTTCATACTAAACATGATCATAGTTATCTGCTAACTTATCACTACTAACTGCAGGATTCAGTATTCAGTCTGATGAACTGCTTCAATTCATCAGACGAGCAGAACGGCGAGGCTCCGGCCGTGCAGCAGCAAGGCAAGTAGAGCGTCGAAGAGGCTACTTCTTCTCCTTCTTTTGCTTCCTTTTCTTGTGCACCACGGGCTCCACCTCCTCCGGCTGCTCCTGCTCCTGCTCCTCCAGCTTCACCGGGACCTACACGTCAGGCACCTTCATGTCGGGCAGCCCCTCCACGTTGATTGGCTTCTGTCTCTCCTCGACGACGGCCTCACGTGCGACGTGAGGGCGTGCGGCGACCTGCACCTTTGACTCCTCACCATCGACGGCAACGACAGGATATGCCATAGGGGGGATTGCGGATGAGCACTTCGTACTCGCTGTCGACACGGTCTGGCACGCCCACCTTGACCAGCACGTCCGTGTCCGCTGGATCTGCCGGAAACCTGCTTTTCAGGGGCCGATACATGATCCAGCGGTTGCGCTGCCGGACATCGCTGGACATGAACTCCAGCATGCACCAGACGACGACACATACCGCCATCACGGCCTTGCGGCCATCGTGGAAGACGCGCGCCCTCTCGTCATCCTTGAACACCGGCACGAAGCCTGTAGCGTGGTTGACGAGCGCACGGACGCTCCTGAACCGATCGGCGAGGTCCCTGCCGATGGCCTTGTTTGTTGGGTCATTGCCGGCCCAGTCGTCTACGGCCCTCTCCCAACTGCGCATTGGCTTCAACTTCGCCATCGGCGGGGCTGGCGGGGATGGCGGAGGAGGCGGCGGTGACTGGTGGGTGGTGGGTGGGGAGAGGATAAGGGCGAGAGGATTGGAGAGAGCAGCACTGGTGGTTTTCTGTGCGAAAGAAGTGACAGGCACTCAATGTAGGAGGAGGAAGACGAGGGTTTCTGGTTTCAATGGGAAACCGAACGGGCAGGGCTAAGCTGTGAACGACCTCGGGTTGCCTGAAAAAAACAGACTCACCATGGTACGCTGCGAACGAGCGCTTCCTACCGAGCCGCGTCGGCCGCTTCCGATCGAACCGTGTCAACGGCCGTTAGCGGCGCGTCGTCCCCCGCTGTCGGCCAGAACGCGATCTGCCACGTCAAAACGGTCTCAGAAATTGATTCACTGTTTTTTGCCACTGTCAATTCTTTGTTACGGTGCAAAGTGTCACGTTTTGTAAAGTGCTGGTTTTTCGAGAGTTATGACACTAATGTGGTGGTTGTGAGCATTTCACTCCCTGTGGTTGTTGGAATCATCGGGAGTTTCCATAGAGCGGCGTTTCTGCATGACAGTCACGCGGTCACCATGTGAATTGCGTGTCTGCTGCACGTTTGGGAGCTGGACTATACAAATGTGTGCACTGAAGATGGGATATGACTTTCGCCAAGTTTGAGAGGATGAGGTGGAGTGTGGAGCAATTTAGAGCAAGGCTTGTAGCAGATGGTGCTTGTGCTGTGGTGTGAGTGACTGACCGGGTTAAATGAGGCGAGCTTTGATAGATGTGGGTAGATAGATAGGATGAATCTCCATGCAGAAATTGAGGCCAACCAGAACAAGAAAGTGGATAAGAAAAGCTAGCTTTGGAGAGCTTGGATAAGAAAAAAAAAAGGTTTTGAGCTTAAGTCCAAAAGAATTATCACATTTGAAGGTCCAAACTGAAGTTCAAACAAGAATAAAATAAATTTCAACGAAAAAGAAAGTTATAAAAATTAGGGTCTTACAAACAATGAAGATAGGGGAGGAACTCCAATAAAGATACAGTCTTGTTAAGTCCCAGTCAGCTGAGACATCGTTAAGTCTCAATTGATGCTATATTCATGAGATTTTACATTGAAATCCGTGCAAAATTTTATTTTCAATTTTTTTTTCGTTTACATGTTATGTCGTTTGACTGAGTCGACTGAGACCTAGTCACACCCATAAAGATAACCCAATCTTGATCCATCCAACACGCAACAAGCGGCTAATAGCATGGATATCCGTGGGGCTTCACCTTATTATCTTGTATATCATCATCACGCATTAGCTACGCCAATAAATATTTGCCTGGTCCACTACTCATTTATACGTTAATATATCATATCATGCTTTCTATCCAAGCAGAAAATTTAGATATTTCTTTGTAAGTACCTGAATTGTGCTATGCCAGTGTCATGGCATCATTAAATCTTCGTATCATCAGATATATTTAAACCAGGGTACTAAGCAGAGTTCGGTTTTCGCTATTTGGCTGCTTGTGTGGATGTAGACAAGAGATGACCACAAATTGTCATTTCCCATTAGGATCATAGCGAAGACTTCCGATCGAGCCGTGGATCATCGCTCAAGGTTTCCGACCCTTTGTACATTTAAACTGAGGGACATATCACCTTTATTGCATCTCCAACGCGGACTCTTAAACATCCCGCAACCGTCCGAACCGTAAAAGCCATCCAAGCGGTCCTATATCGATCTGCGGCACGGTCCGGACGTGTTTTCTGCCGCAAACCAGAGAAAAATATGGGAGAGATTTGCGGGAGTCCGGACCGCTGTCACGCCCGCTTCTGACCGTCTTGGCCAACCCAAAACCCCTCCCACCGCCGGCGCGCGCTTCCACTATTAGGAAAATGCTTATATATAGAAGTTTACCAGTAGCGCCTGTTTGGGACCCCACGCTACTGGTATGTACAAAACGCGCTACTGCTACTGAATAGCAGCAGCGTTGGTTAGCATCGGCCGCGCTGCTGTTACATGGGCCGTAGGGCCAAAACGGTAGCCCACTTAGCTGTAGCATGGGACGCTACAGCTAGTGGACTTAGCAGTAGCTTCGGCCCTTACGCAGCGCAACTACTACACCAAAAGAAAACCCCGGCCAGCCCTCCCCCCGCACCCTCATCTCACTTCGATCGTCCTCCCCTCCGCCCGACGCCACCGCGGTTAGGGTTCCTTCCCCAGCCACTGCGCGCCACTGCCACCGCCGCCGCAGGTAATGCTCATCCCCTCCGCTGCTCCTCCCCCTCTCATCGCCCCCTCTCTCGCCGCCCACGCGCTCTCACCGGCCGCCTCCCCACTCCCCCTGATGCCCCCCAACTATGTCCCGGCGCCCCCCACCCCCAATCCGCCGCCGCCCCCACTCCGGCCGGCTCGGGCTATATCGAGCCCCTAAATCTCGACGCGATCTCGCCCTGGTGCCGTGTCGGCTAACCCCCTTGGCAATCCTGGAGAGATTTTGGGAAGGGGTGGGCGGCGGATTTATGCCTTCTCTGAGTCGAATTCTCCGATGATCCGGGGTTTGGAGAGTGGCTGTCGATTTAATTTGTTTTGTTGATAGACGCGTTAGTTTCTGCTACTGTCAAGTCAGTAAAAAAATCAGCATTTAATTTGTTAGTGGAGAAAACAAATCAGCATTTCTTTGGTAAAAAATGCAAGCCAAGTCAGTAATGAACAAGTAGTTTCTGCTACTGTCACTAGCTAAGGCAATAATGTGATATTTTTGGCTAGATGAAGCCCTACAAGCCTGGGACATCTCCCTAATATCACCGCTAAGGTAATTGTTGTCAACCAGCTACAGAACTTTTGTGCTTGTACCATATCCTCTAGATCCTCCAAAATAAAATGTAATAAGGGATGCATTGCATAACATATGCATTAGACCATTAATTGCTATTGGAAGTTTAGAGCTGTTAGGGTTTTGCTTTTGTAGATAAATGGCATGCCATGTTGGCTGTAACTAGTACTATGGTTTAGCTTGTACCATATCGTGTGGTGTGCATACTCACGAGATGGTAGCATGCTGGTTTTATTTGGCTATAGTAGTTCAATACCATTCTTTTTTGAAAGCTGAGAGTTGGCCCTGTAAGGTCAACCAGTTTGTTAGTAACATACTACTGATTTTTTTTCTTTTCCATACGATCCAATTTGGGATCGGGTTCCACTATGAAAATATAAATGAAGAAGAACCAAAAATAGCACATGCTACTATTTTTCTTTCCTGTGAAGTGGATCGTTCATCCTTGCTCATATTGCTTTAGGCGGAATCTACATGGCTCGTTACTCATGTTTAATGTTTTAATCAACAACATTCATAAGTAAGCTTAGCCAGAAAGATATTCTTATTCCTGACGATTTATGTTTCTATCTATCCGATGTTTTGTCTCTATCTGATGAATGCTTGCGTTAGAACAAATATTGATGTTTAATTAACTCTATCTAATCAATGCTTATATATAATAGGAAAATGGCGCCACCTCCACCACCACCATGTCGACTGTGCAAGTCAAGGTGCGCCAGCAGCCTTGCAACTGGCACGCTGTTCGGCATATACTTCCAGCCGAGTTTTCTTCATGCGGCGGTAACAAATTATATGAAACTTGTAACAACTATTTTGTTTTTAGTGTTATTGACATTAATGCATTGTGTATATATCATTTTGCTTTTTTTACACATATCGTCTCATGCAATGTGAGGTTGGAATTCAACAAGCTGACCGGAGACACTGTGACCTTTGAGGCTCCTGGGGGCCCCTACACTATGGAGGTCGAGAAAGGACGAAATATGTCGCAGATGGGAGGAGATGGATGGGTCCGTTTCATTGCCCACATGGGTATCACTGGTGGTGAGTTGATCAGCTTCTCCTTCAGAGCAGAAAGACCCAAGCTGGCCGTCATTTATGCCAACACGGAGGAAGATGATGAGCACCCACTTGATGAAGCCATCTATGCTCAAAGAATGAGGCTGAGCGAGGAGGAGGTGTGCAACCTATGGGACATAATTCCGCCATGTGCTGACTTTGTCGGGGTGCCATTCGTGACCCGCTTGACAAGTACCATGGTTGATCGGCATGTCATGGTATGTTATACTTACTGTAGTAATTTGATGATATGCTTTATTGTTATACTTACAAATGCAAATTATCCGATGATATGCTTAGTGTGGAAGCTAGCCGATGATATGCTTTAGTGTAGAGTCTGATGACATGCTTAATTAGTGTAGAGTCCAATGACGTGCTTACTGTCCGATCGATGATATGCTTTAGTGTGTAGCTAGAGTCCAGTGATATATATGCTTACTGTAGAATCCGATCGATGATATGCTTTAGTGTAGCTAGAGTCCAATGATATATATGCTTAGTTTAGAATCCAAGGAATTGTTAATAGTGTAGAATCCATACTTATTAGTAGAATTCATGCTTAGTAGAAATGTAGTACTGTGTCTTTTGATAGGGTAGAAATCTATACTTAGTAGAAATATATTTGCAAGAGTATGTGCGAGGCTACTTATTAATTGATATGTTTTTCTTATTCAGAAATTGCCAAAGAGTCTATCTGTGAGTTGTGGTATCGAGCCTGATGAAGAAGGCTCTGCTAGAATACGCCTTACTGCAAGGGGCTCCGTCACCACCTGTGTGTACGGCGTGGACACGAACGGTCGCACACACTTAAGCTTGGTTGGGTGGAAGAGCTTCCTCGTTGGCAAGAATCTTCATGTTGGACAGGCCATCCTAATTACTACCAGAAACACCCACCGCCAAGGCTTGAGGATGATGATCGTCATCGATATCATCTAGAACTATATATGTGTGTGGCTGCTGAACCATATATATGCTACTGTATGACTACCTAGTAGACTGCTTATCAACTATTATTAGTTCGCCATATGAGATCTATCCACACATGTTGACTATATATGAGTACCTATAATGTTTGTGAGATTGTGGTTATATTAAATCTGGTATTGTGGTTAATGATATTGTTATATGAGTACCTAGTATTTGTGAAATTGCAGTTTATTGAAACGGGTACTGTTCTACAATATAGAAAGCAGAAAAAAAATGTTGAACGATACAGCAGCAGCGCGGGGACAGAAAAAGCGCTACAGCTAAATAGTAGTAGCGCGTGACAGACGAGCGCTACTGATACGGTTACTAGTAGTAGCGCTGGGTTAGACCGCGCTACTACTACCAGTTAGCTGTAGCGCCATAGTAGTAACACGGCTACCCGCACTACTGATAGCAATAAAACCTGCGCCACTACTAGGGTTTTCCCTAGTAGTGTTCCGGCCCGTCGCCCAGCTACTCACATTCATGCGACCTCTCACTGCCTCCGCCATTGAAGCAGCGCGCTGGCCAAGGGCGCCGCCCGCTGCACGCCCGCCTGAACACACTTCCTTGCCGCATTCAAACGCCTCCATTCAACCCGCGTGAAAGACGAGAAACCTACTCCGGCCACATGTTCGTTCACGCGCGGGCCGACATTAAACGCAATGCCGGTCGAGCTCCACCCTTCCGCCCACTATTTAAATGAGGCCAGATGTCGGGCAAGAATCGCACCACTCCGCTGCTCCCCATCTCCACCTTCACCATTTCTGCACTCTTTTGATGGCATCCGACGAGCCGGAACAGCAGTTCGGCATAAAATCCGGCTGGGTGGCCCACTGAGCTCACCGGATCCGAGCGAGGCAGCTCGCCGCTCCACCTCCCTCGCCTAGCCCGACGAAGCCAGTTGCCACCCTAAGCCAGTGCGTGGTTCAACAACTCGTCGCTCGAAGCCAGCTCGCAGAGGAGTGGCGAGGTTCTTCATCCCGGCACGGCAGGGAGCACGGCGGCACGGGCATCGACGCCTCCAGTGCCTGCGACCACTCCATCCGTCATCGACGTGTGCATAGCCGCGGCATGCACGCCGAGAAATAAGCCAGCTATGCGGATGTCAATGAGGTGGCGGTCAACACGTCCGCGCCCACCGCCATCATCGAGGAGAAGTAGAATACGGGAGTCCGCCGCCGCTTGTATCCTATGGAGTCCACTGTCGGCGCATCGTCAGCCTGTACAGCCGGTGACCTGTCCGGTCTTTATCTCAGACCATCCTGGGCACACCCGTCTGGGCTTCACGGGAGCACCTTCCCCTCCGGCTGAAGCACCCTCTTTGCCACTTCGATGAGTGGCGTAGCCGAACATAGGGAAGATATGGGGGAAGAATATGCCTCCGGGTCTCCCAGCAGTCCGGTTAGCAGCCTGACGGACATGAGGAAGACAAAGGGATCCGCTGGGACCCGCCTATAGACTAGTGTAGTGTATCAGTGATGTGGGAGTGGAGCTCCGCGCGTGACTGTCTGTGCACTTAGTGTTACCTAGTTAAAAATATGTCCAAAATGTAACCTTTCTCATCCGATCTTGTATAAAATCCGTCATGTTTATATGAAATCCGACCATGTTTGCATGAATTTCATGCAGTTTGTTAAAAAAAAGTTTGAAATGTATGCTACTAGCGTTGAATGACGTCCTTCCGCATCCGTGTCCGCAGACTGATCCTCTGTCCGCGGACAGATGCGAATGAAATTTACGGGTTGCCGTTGGAGATGCCCTTTATACAGCTTAAGCAATTGTGTAATAAAAACCCGATGACCGTACGAAGGAATGTGTGCATCTATACCTCTTGTATGTTTTACTTTGATAACTTGGTGTATGCCTTGAGAGAGGACCTTTGAGCACTGGGTGCCTATCAATATTTTTCTTTTGGTGAGCATCGTTATACAAGTGATAAAAGAATGCGTCGAAAAGAAACACTCTGACGCGCGTGCAAAGTGAGAGCAGATCCATCCTCCCATGCACATGGTTTCAGCACGTGACGGTGCACATGCGCAGATGCTTTGGCAGACAAGTACGTATTTTTTCGTGCAAAGAACAGCGAACCAAAGGCAAGCGGTTGGTTGAATGGACCAGCTAGTTGTTAAGTACAACTCTGCCTCCGTACGGTTCCTCACCGGCACTTATCTATGTACGGAGAAAAATGAAATAAATTACTACTCCTACATGAGTGGGTGATATGCTGCCGTACAGCTAGCAAGTGGACATTTTCTCCTGGATCGATCGCCCTGGTAGCAGATGTGAACTGCACCAGATACGTCCTCCGCGCCATAGTCCAAAGTTGTCGCACGAAAGATCCAAAGCAGGGAAAAATGGTTGGTCCAAACCTAACTTTTCCTAGCCTTTCTCAGGAAATTGAACCAAGAAAGGGTAGGCTTCGTACAATATTCCAGGATCACATGCACTATCTATGGCCCTTGGTCCGTGCATGAGCCGATGTGTCATTTCACGATTCGCTGGGATGACGAGATTTGAGGCAGAGTGGGGTACAAGTACTACTCCTACTAGCATAGTATACCAGTGCTTCTTTCCAAACGAAACTCAGGTGACCAACTCCTCATATCTCTCTCTCTCTCTCTCTGCTAGTAAATATCTCCGGTTAGCCGGCCGGCGTGGTTGCTGTCCGGTCGTACGTGATGGTCCGGGGA
This sequence comes from Thinopyrum elongatum, assembly GCA_011799875.1. Classification (NCBI taxonomy): domain Eukaryota; kingdom Viridiplantae; phylum Streptophyta; class Magnoliopsida; order Poales; family Poaceae; genus Thinopyrum; species Thinopyrum elongatum. Next base: position 54,211,166 of record CM022297.1, read on the forward strand.
AAGACAGTGATCGAGAAGATCGAAAACACCACAAGCCGACAGGTGACCTTCTCCAAGAGGAAGGCTGGGCTGTTCAAGAAAGCCAGGGAGCTGGGCGTGCTCTGTGATGCGCAGGTAGGGGTGCTCCTCTTCTCCAACACAGGACGCCTCTACGACTACTCCAACTCCAACTCCGGGTACGATACTGTTTATAGATCTATCTGTCTATCTATACTTTCAGTACTTTGCGGGCTAATCAGCTAGATGTATGGCTGTTTTAGTTCATATGTTCTATTGATCTATATATTGCGTCTTAGTTAATTTCGAACCTTCGCTACTGACGAGTGTATGACCTATATGGGGATGGATGTGTCTTCCTAAAATACAAGATCCAAATACCCACTGTATTTCTCTCCTTTTTCTGAGGATGCTTGGTAATTTGAGCCCAAAATCTAGAACCGGGGAGGCAAATTTGGCTAAAGAGCACGGACAGGCCAGATAGACTGATTTTGCAAACTCATCTCAAGCGACAGTGAAATAGTAATCCATATTAATTTAGGTCTCCATCAGCCAATGTTTCGAGCCAAATCTAATCCGTTTCTTCATTCTACCCAAGAACGTTGGTTTTCAAGGAGAGAATATGAAATTAAAAGACTTAATGTTTTTTTTGTATCTTGAATTCCTGATCAGTATTTTTCTCAATCTCAACTTTGTTACTACCTTACTGCTCCTAATTAGTTTTTTTGGCGATATTTTACTTTCCTACTTCGCAGAGCATAGCGAAGTCCACTCGTCTCCTTTCTCTATATTGACGATCGAGAGATGTCACCATAGTAAAAGGATGAGCTGGAATTTCGCTTGCCTCACTTGTATGAGATATGAGCAGGTCTGGTGGTATTTCTTGATATGTGTAACCTCTGTTAAGCTTGTGGTTTCACAGTGTTATTTCGTGATGCATTCAGAAGTTCTCATTCATTTAGGAACCAAAACATCACATATTGAAGAAACCATTGTATTTTACGCACTTCAACTTCATAGTGTGCATGCGCTCCTACAGTAATAATTAATGATATCATGTTATCTTCCTTTGAAGTATATTTTAAACCAGACATAAAGGAAATAAACAACACATAATGATATTTTCTATTTCCCGCTCCATCCCTATTAATCTACATACTATTCGAACGAGTCACATTATTTTCTCTGTCCAACTTATTTCCACTACTAACTTTGTGAAATACCTCTGCGGTTATTTTATGCTCTCTTAAATTCTTAACCTCCAACCTTTCCTCCATTTTATCCCCAAATAATATTGACAAGTGTTTTTTTACGAGAGATTAACAAGTACTTATGACTACATTTTTATGTAGGGATCATTAGACAAATAAACTCAAGACACTAATTCACACATCTTTCCTTTTCTATTGGATATTTCCAACTTTTAACACCCTCCTTGTATGGTTCCGTCAAAACAAAAACACCTTCATGTATGTACTCTGTTCATTAGTGCTGAAATGTAAGATACGACTACATAAATATGTTTAATAATATTTTGGTTGATAACATGAAAACAACGAATTGTGTGAAATATATATCAAAATGTTACCCTTTGATTTTAGAAAAATAATATATGCACATACTATGCCAACACATTCATTCAGAACTGCGTCCCGTATACATTGTATAACCATGGAAACTATGGCCGTAGAATCATGTCAGCATGCACTGGCACACGTGTACCTCGCTCTTCAACAAAAAACTTCACAAATTGTGCGTAACTATATCTTCCTCATTTGTAAGATAAGAGATTTAGTTTTTCTTTAATATTATAATATGTTATCTCTTGTTTACAGGATGAAATCACTAATTGAAAGATACCAGCAGGTTAAGGAGGGTCAACAATTCATGAGTGCAAGCGCAGAAGCTAAGGTATGACTTTTGATCAGTGTTTCTCAATAAGATAGCTAGTCATGCGGTTTATGTCTACTTCATTTCTCATTGAGTCTGTCCTTCATATATTTCTACAATCCCACCTTCATGCCATGCGAACACCATGCATGGCATAGCTATCCAATTATGCCACCATAACTTTAGAAATATACCTTCTCATATGGCAACAAAGATGGAGATTAACATCAAGTATCATGCTGGAATGGGCCCTCGACCACCTTATTCTTGATGTCTTGCCTTAATTTGATTATGCATTGCCGACACATTGTCTTGGGAGCTGGCAGTAACGCGCTGCTGCCCAAGGTTGCTAGACTAATTTCACTCTATTATTTTATTACTTTATTTCAAAATAACCAATAATTAAGATTTTTGTATTGTTTTGATGCACTCATATAATGCGTAGTATTATTTTTTACCACAAAGTGCACTATTAGCTAATGAATTTACAATACCGTTAGAAATCAAACTTCGTGGATTGAAAATCTGAATTAACAGGGAAAAAACAAATATTGATTTTCAGACAAGAACATTGTAGATGTTAGGGCACATCGGAGTTAAGGGAGGCAGTGCTCTTGTTGCTAAAAGATTGTCTTCTAAGCCAAGCGCTGGTCAGGGTGGGGGTGGGCTGGGCAGCTACCTATATGGTCCCGATCATTGAGCAAAGCAACGCTATAGGCTTTGAGGTGAAAGTGGGATGTAAAACAAATTGTACATAAAACAGAATAACATCTCATGTGTTTCTCTACACACCACTGTCGTTTGTATATGCCCTGATTGCTATATATGTTGGCTTTGCTTTATTTAGTGTTGTTTACTTCTAAGTGTCTTATATTTTCATTGTAGTGAGACGGGAAGCTAGGATGACAAAAACATGGATAAATTTTCCCTATTCCAAAATTTAAGGATATAACATTACCAACATCTTACACAAAGGATAATAATATGTTAATGATATCGAACCACCCACTTGATTAATTAGTGATACATATATGCACATTTTAAAGATTGGTTCCTGTCACTTTTGCAATTCTACTGAATAGCTATTTCATTATTTCACCTATTATTTTACAAAACCCACTACAATATAGTTTGTCTCAGTTCGGTTGTTTTATTTTAAATTCTAGAGCTTAAATACACTATTCCTGGACATTGACTATTATTATATGTATGTGACTGTCCATTTATAGTTTTGGCAAGCAGAGGGAGAACGTCTGAGGCAGCAACTACATAACTTGCAAGAAAATCATAGGTATGCCAATTAAATTTATATGAGTGATCTACTAAAAGTAATTAAGAATGAAATGGCTACTGATTTTTCATGTGCAATAATTTGGAATAGCATAAACTCAAATCCTTAATAGACGTAATATTCATACCCAGAAAACAATGATAACACATTCACACTAAATTGCTAACCCACTTCAGGCAGTTGTTGGGACAACATTTATCTGGCTTAGGATTGGAAGACTTGAGTGGTTTAGAGAAGCAACTGGAAACGAGCCTGCATAACATTCGACTAGCAAAGGTAATGCTTAACGTTCCCATGATCGTGCATATTTGTGGTGCTAATCATATTGTTCTTTCCAGGACCAACTTATGATTGATGAAATTGAAGAGTTCAGTAAGAAGGTTAATTTGTGATTTCACCATTGCAACACTACTACCACTATATCACAGAGGGTTGGCCCATTTTATTCTAATTAGCCCAACCTTTTTCAACTACAGGGAAACCTCGTACAGCAACAAAATGTTGAGCTGCAAAAGAAACTAAATATCATACATCAAGAGAATATATATTTGCAAAACAAGGTATGTAGGTATAAGAGTACCACCCACGCAAAAATGACATTAAATAAAGGAAGTATATAAGAGCACTCCATAGATACTCCACAAACCTTGCATGTCTGTAAGTTTGTCATGCATGTTCAATTCAATTTTTCAGCTAAATGGGCAGCCAGAAGCAAACGGGGCGATTACAAGTTCTTCTAGCCAGTGCAGCATTGCTGCTCGAGATGGTGCAAATCTAGTTCGTTTGGAACTCAACCAACCTCATCATGCAGAAAGGGATGAGGAACCAGAATCACCAACACTGGGGTATGGTGAAATTTATGTTCTTTAATTTGTCTTTGCCTATTAAATTGTTAAGACAAATTAAACACATAAGCTAACACAGAGAGCAACCTCTCCTATTCAATGCATGAAACAGTCTTTGACTACCAGCAGAGTGATGCACAAATAAGATGCCAGCAGTTTCTACTAAAAGCTAAAAGGTTTGTCAAATGATCGACCAGAGGATTGATGTGCCAATTCTGTTCTCAATCAAATGCTAGTTGTTATTTTCAGTACGTCTACCCATGAATTGTACATATAAAATTTGATTGTGAGATTTGCAACTTGCTCCAGGTAATTCTATTTTTCTTGTTCTCAAAATATGATAGTACTTGTGGCTAGCAAAGGAACAAGAACATGATTATTGAATCCTCAGACTCTATAAACATGCATTCATATCCATGAACTTCCCCGCAAAAAAAATAAAAAAATCCATGAATACCAGTGGGTCGTACTTGTTATTTTTAAGGAATCATCACACCATGTTTGGGTCTACAATGTGCAAACCGGTTTAGGTTTGCTTGAGTACATTTTTCTTCAGAAAATTCCGAATATCACCCCGAACAATTATAAATGACCAAATGTATGAACACAAACCAATAAAAAGTTGTTCGTCAACAAAAGTTCAATTGTTAGATTCGATTGGCTTGCAAAACCTTTCATGATATTGAGATCATCATTATCATTGGAAAGAACTACAGAAAATCACCACAACGACATGTCTTCATTTTTCATGATTGCCATGGACAAAGGTTCACGCACCACTCTTAGAGATTTAGAGGACTACACATCGCAAAGAGGTGAAAAGGCACGTCGCACACAAAGGATCGTTCACTCATGTGGCTCTCATTACAAACGTTGTTTATCTAAGGTCCATGTGTAATGTGCATGTGGACCTCAATCACACGGTTTGTCCAGCCGACCATTTTATGGATGGACAAAAGTCATGATTGTTGGCCCCAGTCCCAACATAGAGTACTTCCGATGATAGCGACACGACGATGAACGAGAGAGGCTGACTCTGGTCGATCCACCCATGCAGTGCAAACCTAGCTTCCTCTAGCTAGTTTGCTCCTATCGATCTACCCGTGGATATTGCAACGCCAAACGAAAACGCACGTACACAAAACCTATGGCACTGCTGATTGCCACAGGGGCGTGACGATCCTGTTGATTACAAGTGGTAGGGCTGCACTTATATTCTCGTATACAAGGCAAGCATCAAACCTATTCGGCATACAATTCTTTTTTACCCGGACATATACACGTACAGTGTACACACCAACCAATAGGGGAATAAGTCGTGTTTAATTCCAACAATTACCCCCTAAATACGACGTCATCATGTCATAGCTCGGACGCAGATCCTTCTTCGCATCTCCAAGAACTTCTCTCGTTTCAAAGCTTTGGTTAGGATGTTCGCTAGAGCTACTCATCGATGCAAACGTAGTTGACCTTCATCTTACCTTCTTTCACGCAGGCCTTTCTATAATCATCGTATCAATGTGCTTGCTCCATTCACACCACACTAGGTCCTCGTATAAAAAGTTGCAAACTCATTGTCAATGTTGAGCACCAGTTGTTCCGGATCTCAATTCGTGAGATCACCATGTAGTCTCGCTATCCACACACCTTGACATGTCACGGCAGCTGCTGCAATACTCCACTTCATCTGAAGTCAATGTCACAACTTTCTATTTTTATGATAGCGAACTTACTATGCTTCCACCAAGGAAATATGCCACGCCCGAGATATTTTTATTGTCGTCAACAACTCATGTTGTGTTTCTATCATTGTAGCCAAGCAGCTTCACCATCTCCTTCTTCTCCTCTGTTGCATAGGCACATCCAAAGTTTGTCGTCCCTTTGAGATATCCGAGTATATTCTCCATAGTTGTCCAATGTTTCATAGTGGGTGTTTCCATGAAGCGACTCACAATCCCAACATAATAGGCTAAGTCTGGTCTTGTGTTCAAGAGACACCTCAAACTTCTGACCACACTTCTATATTATGTCGCATCAACCACGGGTGCTTTGCTCTTCTTGCTCAATTCAAGATGAGGGTCCATTGGAACATTAATTGGATTGTAATCCTTCATGCCACAACTTTTAGGTACCTTCCTTGCATATGTCGACTGACATAGTGTGACTGTTGAATATATGAGCAAGTAACAATGAGATTTAATCCGAATAAGCACAAAATAAATCATGACGGCTATAACAGAGATTAAACTAATCATGTGGCCTAGCATAGTAGATGAACAGATCGAATCTAGGGCACAGACTAGAAACATGAATTCTACCACGATCTCGAACAGGAAGGACAAAAACACATACGGTGCAATGGGAGCAGCACCGTTGGCGTTGAGGTTGTTGCCCATGTCGTTGAGGAAGAGGTTGCCGAGGTCGGGGAAGAAGTCGTCGTTGGTGAAGTCGTCCCTGCCAGCAGTCTCGCGAGTGTGCTCCCCAAAAACCTGATCGCCTCTCTCCCGTATAGGATCATGAGAGGCAGGGTTCCGGAGGCCTGCGGTCCCTTCTCGCGGTGCACGCCGAAAGGAGGGATGGCGAAGACTTGCGTGGCGGCACAATGATCTGGAAAGGTGGTGCGAAACCATGCGATGCGGCTGCGACTAGGGTAGACGTCTGCCTGACTATATAATGCGGGCCGGGTAGGTCGTGGAGAAAACCCACGTCCAAGTAACAGCCCCACGATCCAAAAGAATCGGAAATGGCTGAGTAATTAACACGTCCATTAATTATTAACTCATGACTTATTAATTATTCCCGAGCAGCAAAAATATAGACAACGTGCATAGCTCTGTCCTCGGCTCGGCACATTCCCGCAACCCGCGGCGCGGCGCGGCGAGCGAGGAGGAGGAGCGCGCGTGTAGGTCTCCTCTTCTCATGCTCATACAAGTGGTAGAAGAACTCACCTTATAAAGAGGTGCAAGTCTCTCTCAACTTCCGGGGTGGGACTAAACTTTAGTCTCACTCGCACCACTCACATGTGTGCATGAATGGGCCAAGAGAATTTCGGAATTTTAGTTGGGCTTTGGGCCAAAGGCCCACTAGCAAATTCCAACAATCCCCCCACAAAGTCTCATTGGCACATCTCATCATTTACTTCCAAATCATTGTTTATATACCGGTGCTCAGTGGAGACAGTAAAGTTGAACTTCCACTTAGAGGTTTATGCTAGACTAGATCACAACTTGAATAGTGGACTATGCCTTGAAATACAAGTTTTCTACGAGACTAGTTTCACACAAATTCTTAACTGATACTGGGCTGCCGCAAGGCTTCCCCGCGGGTGGAGCGTATACGTCATACTCCAGGGCCTTTCATGAATTTATTAGAGAACACCCAATTCTCACAGACTGCGACGTTAACAGTCAAATTCATATAGGTGTGTTCCTCAGGAGATGCTCTGCAGGACAACATCTCTGCTTACTCAAATAAGCCACTTGGAACACATTAAGATAGCTATCAACCTGCCATGCAGATCAGGAGAGTATTGCATCTTCACGGAGTGGGATAATTGAAATAGGGATACTCTCCTCTCAGCTGACCAACAACTTGTCTCCCACTTCTACTTCACAGGATCTCTGATCACATAGAGTGGGTTACCACTATGGACAACTCATGTGGTCGGTCTCAAACCCATCTCCATCGATGCATTATCTATCACATTACGTGATAAACCCTTTGTGAAGGGATCTACCAAGTTTTTCGATGTTTGGATATAATCCAACGTAATAACTCCGGAGTTCCTCAATTTTCTGACATATTTTAGTCTCCTCTTCACATGCCTTGAGGACTTCATATTATCCTTAGAACTGTTTATCTTGATGATCACAGTTTGATTATCACAGTTCATCAGGATAGGAGGTATTGGTTTTTCAACCATAGGTAAGTTCATCAAGAGCTCACGAAGCCACTCTGCTTCAACAGTGGCAGTGTCTAATGCTGTGAGTTCTGCTTCCATAGTTGACCTCGTTAAGATGGTCTGCTTGCAAGACTTCTAGGAAATAGCGCCACCACCAAGTGTAAAAACATAACCACTTGTGGCCTTAATCTCATCAGCATCAGATATCCAGTTTGAGTCACTATAACCCTCCAGTACCCTGGATACCCGGTGTAGTGAATCCCATAGCTCGCAGTGCCTTTCAAGTAGCGCATAACTCTCTCAAGTGCATGCCAATGATCATTTCCCGGTTTTGACACAAACCGACTCAGCTTGCTCATAGCAAAAGAGATGTCAGGCCTCGTGGCACTCGCCAAATACATAAGCGAGCCAATAATCTGAGAATACCTCAGTTGATCTCTAGCAATCCATCAATTCTTTCGAAGCAACACACTAGCATCGTATGGAGTTGGAGAAGGCGTGCAGTCGCTATACCCAAAACGACTCAAGATATTTTCCACATAGTGAGACTGAAGCAGTGTAATTCCACCATTCTCATCTCTCAACAGCTTGATGTTTAAGATAACATCAGCTAATCCTAGATCCTTCATCTCAAAACAGCGAGATAAGAAATCCTTAACCTCCTTGATTAGATCAAGTTTGGTTCCAAAGATCAGTATGTCATCGACATACAGACAAAGAATAACTCCTTCGCCCCCACCATGGAGATAGTACACACACTTGTCACCATTATTTACTACAAAGCCGGCAGCAGTTAATGTTCTTTCGAACTTCTCATGCCACTCCTTAGGAGCTTGTTTAAGGCCATATAAAGACTTTAATAACTTGCACACCTTTCCTTCCTGACCAGGTACTACAAAACCATCTGGCTGATCCATGTAAATTTCCTCCTTCAACTCTCCATTGAGGAAAGTCATCTTAACGTCCATTTGATGAACGAGAAGACCATGTGAGGCAGCCAGTGATAGTAGCACCCAAATAGTGGTCAATCTAGCCACGGGTGAGTAAGTATCAAAGAAGTCTTCACCTTCTTTCTGGGTATAACCCTTAGCCACAAGCCGTGCCTTGTACTTTTCAATCGTACCATCAGATCTAAGCTTCTTCTTGAACACCCACTTACATCCTACAGGTTTCCACCCATAAGGACGGTCAGTGATCTCCCAGGTTCCGTTAGCTAAGATGGAATCCATCTCGCTACGAGCAGCTTCCTTCCAGTAGTTAGCATCAGGAGATGCATAGGCTTCTGAAATAGTCCTGGGTGTGTCATCCACGAGGTACACAATGAAATCATCACCAAAGGACTTTGCAGTCCTCTGTCTCTTACTCCTTACAGGAGTTTCATTGTCACCCGCAACAGGATTCTCAACGTGTTCCATCGCAATGGTGGGTTCAGGAATTACAGCGAATTCCTCACTAGATGGAGTAGGTATCTCCTGATTTGATGAACTCGACATATCCTTCATAGGAAATATGTCCTCAAAGAAAGTTGCATCATTCAACTCCATAATCGTACCAACATGCATGTTGGATACCTCAGATTTTATTATCAAAAATCTATAGCCAATGCTATGAAAAGCATAGCCCAGAAGAACACAATCCATGGTTTTTGGTCCAAGCTTGCGCTTCTTGGGAATTGGTATATTGACTTTCGCCAAACAACCCCAAGTACGTGGGTAAGAGAGTTTCAACCTTTTCCTTTCCCATTCCTCAAATGGAGTCATGGTCTTATACTTTGTGGGAACTCAGTTTAGGACATGACACGCAGTCATTAGCGCCTCCCCCCATCATTCCTTGGAAAGACCCGATGTGTCTAATATGGCGTTAACCAAATCAGTTAGAGTTCGGTTCTTTCTTTCAGCCACCCCATTCGACTGAGGTGAGTAGGGAGGCGTCCTCTCATGGATTATACCATGTTCCGCACAAAACAAATAAAAAATATTATAAAAATACTCTCCACCACGATCAGACCTTAGCCGTTTAATTTTTTGATCAAGTTGGTTCTCCGCTTCAGCTTTATAGCTTTTGAAGAAAGTTAAAGTCTGATCTTTTGATTTCAGAAGATACACATAACAATATCTAGTGGAGTCATCAATCAACGTCATGAAGTATCTCTTTCCACCTTTTGTCAACACGCCATTCATCTCACAAAGAACAGAATGTATAAGCTCTAGTGGCGCCAAGTCTCTTGCCTCTGCAGTCTTATGGGACTTGCGAGGTTGCTTAGCTTGCACACATACTTGGCACTTGGAGCCTTTGACAGTAGGTATTTTCGGAATTAAATTCATATTGGCTAGCCGCGTCATGCAACCAAAGTTAATATGACAAAGTCATGAATGCCAAATATCAGACTCATTATTGTGGAAAACATTATTAATAACTTGAGCGCAAATATCTGACAAAGATAGGCGGAACAAGCCTCCGCACTCATAGCCTTTTCCAACAAATTGTCCACACTTGGAAATTACAACTTTATTGGACTAAAAAACCAACTTAAAACCATCTCGACATAAACGGAACCGCTGACAAGATTCTTATTGATGGACGGCACATGATGAACGTTCTTCAGACGCACGGTCTTCCCCGAAGTAAACTTCAGATCGACCGTACCGACACCTCGAACGATGGCATATGACCCGTTCCCCATCAGCACGGGAGAAGTCCCTGTGACCTGGTAAGAAGAAAACATGGAGGTGTCAGCACAAACATGTACATTGGCACCAGTGTCAATTAACCAATCAGGAGATTGAAATACTGAAAGGAAGGTAGAAAGAATACCGTACCAGGATTCCTTCATATCAGTATCACCGATGACAACATTAGCGGACTTACCGCTCTTCCCATGTTCGCGCTCCTCAAAGCGGTTAGGACACTTCGAATCCCAGTGATTACACTACTGCAGGATGTTGCTAACGCGATACTACGATCAGAGACCCTTTGACGAAACTGTGTGTGATGCATTAATCGCAAACGGGGATGTAAAAAATCGTCAAAAAAGATGCAAAACGTTTGCGATGGCGGAGACATCAAATACTGTTCAGATTTTAGTTACGTGTGCGATGCGGGGCATACGGTTGATCCATACAAACTGTTTGCGGTTAGACAGAACAACAGAAACAGACAGCCATATCAATGTGTGTGCGATATACGACATACAGTTCGCTCCGATGAACTGTTCGCTATTAGGGAATGCAACAGAAACGGTCAGCCAGATCAAGGTGTGTGTGATATACGGCATACGGTTCCCTCGGACGAACTATTTTTGATTAGGGAAGAGAACATAAACGGTTCAACTTAACAAGATGTGTGTAAAATATGCGGCATACAGTTCACATAGATGAACTGTTTGCGATGAGCCAAAAGAACACAAACGATTCATGTAAACAAGATGTGTGTGATACGCAGTAAATAGCCCACTCGGATAAACTGTTTGCGAAGAGAAATTATAACACAGACGGTTACTATAGTTAGTTCGTGTGCGATTCTGTTTGTACAAAAAAGTTTGAAAAATGCAAACTAGTTGCTTGCGGTGGCTGAAGTATCACACACGATGCGTCTGCAAGTACTCGTGTGCGATGATTAGTAAGTTACACATACGTTTTCTTATGTTAACACGTGTGTGATAAATAACACGTGGCACCGCATACGGTATTCAGGTTGTGTGTGTGCTCCACTTAGTCTTTCCGCGCTCCAGCGAATGCTTCCCGTGCTCCACATGGATGAATTGTAAAACCCACGCCTCTTCCCTCATCGGTTTCACGCCACCAGCTAATGGCTTGCTGCATATAACCCAGGCGGCAACGCACCGTCGCGACACTCTGCGCAGATCTAGTCCTCACCCATCTACCATTAGTAATTCCAAGCATGCTAGGCAACGACCAAAGCTTTGACGTCGACCCCTACCTGCGTTACATCTTCGGCGAGGAGAACGAGCCGGAGCAGGTCGGGGAGCAAGAGCTTCATCGGCCGGTGCACACCATGGCCCATCGGCAGCGATATCGGCGTGACAGTCCTTGGACGCACAATCGACATATGGCAGAGGAGGTGTGATGAGCAGTTTGCCATCCACCGTGCAAAAGATCCAGAGCTGCTCGGCGGCATGATCGATGACCCACCCAAAGAGCCGCGGTCACCAGTGCTCATCGAGAGCCTGATGCCTTGCAAGGAATGGGCAGAGGACCTCTGCGATTCAGTCAAGACACAGCCAGCCTGCGGCTTCATCATTGCCCACGGCGGCCGTGTCAACCTCGATCCCGACAATGTGGTGGCCAGGCTCGAGCGCATCCTTGGCGGAGTTGACGTCCCCGACGAAGTAGAACATCGCCAACATGATATCTTGAGGATGCAGGTGATGGACGAAATTTGCTACCAGGCCAGAGACATGGAAATGGAGTGGTTCCGCGGAGATATCATACGCGCGATTGCAAGCTGTCAAGCTCTTCTAGAAGAGGCCCAGCAGCCCCAAGAGCCTCCCAGCGCTAGCAGCTCCGTAGGCGGAGGCGGGTCGGGACACTTGGAATGAACGACCGCAAGGGTGCTATGCTGATCATGGAGTCCGAGAAGACCGTTGTTGGAAGGCCGCCAGCTCAGCCTTTTAGCCTATATTTTATTATAATTGTATGCATATGTAGGTCGTGAGTGTTTTGGGCGTTGCTGCATGTGGCATTTTAAATTATCCTGAATATGTTAGACAATTATTAACCGTTGTCATTGAAAATTTGCCTCAATGGCGAGCAGAGCGCGCGCAGGGACGCCAGAGCGGAGCGCGCCGCGGCCGCCTGAATGGCAAGCAAAACGCGCGGACGGACGCGAGCAGAGCGCGCCGCAGCCACCTCAACGAGGAGCAGAGCGCGCCGTGGCCACCTCAACGGCGAGCAATCACGTGGTCAACCTTCTGGCACCCCGTGGGAGGCGCGACGGCGCATCCATCAGACACGATGGTGATATTTTGACCGTGTGTGATAGTGGGTAGACACGTACATGTACATCCGAGAACGCGGGCCCATGTTTCGGGCTTCCGATGCGTGGCATACGGTTGATCCATAAGAACTTTTTGCGATGAGCCAGAACAACAGAAACGGGCTTTGTAGGCCCAAAACCGTCTATAAATTTTGACCTAGTTTCTCGTCACATTGCATATTACAACGCAATAAGTAATTGCAAATTTGTTCACACCGATCAAACTAATATGTGTTCACACTTAGCATCGGGCTATAAAACTACCCATTCAAAAATTACTTCACAGTTCCTCTCCTCATCACCCACAAAACTCGTCTTTCCTGTCATGTCGTTCCACCATGACCGGTAGGAGGAGTTTTGGGTGGACATATAACCAGGCAGCAAAGATCAAGGCCGCGGAAGCACTAGAGAGGTCCCGTCGCCAAGCGGCAGCCGCAGCAGAGATGTCCCGACGCTTCGCGGAGCCCTCGAACGAGCTCTCACAGGCACGCGAGGGCTCTCACAAGCGCATTCGCCGCATCGGTGATCGCGACGAGCTGGCGTTGCTGAAGTCCTTGGCCGGCGACGACGACATTCTCGCTGGCCTCATTAAGCAGCAGGAGCTGGTCGACAGCTTGATGAAGCTGCTCCAGATCAGCGATGCCTCGGTTGAGAAGGCGACCGGCCTCGTTGAGCAACTCATAGGTGACAATGCGAAGCTCCTCAAGGCGCTCGCCGAGAAGAAGGAGGACGCCGCCAGCTAGAAGATGCTACATGAGCAGAGCAGTGCCTCGGGGATGATGCTGACAGTGGTCGTCGAGAAACTGATGGATGACTTGAGGAAGCTTCGGATCGAGCGCGAGCAGGAGGTGGAGGAATCCGTGGCTGCTTTCAAGCAAAGTCGTGAGGAAGGAAGAAGGAGCTGGAGGATGTCGTCGCCCGGCGATCCATCGAGGAGTAGAGAGAGTAGCGACCCAGATCGTTGTTTGCGATTTTCTTCTTCTCTTGCCCCGTGTCTTCCGGCTTTGCCGCATGTGTCATTTTAAATTATCCGGAATATGTAAGACAATTATTATCCGTGCCATTGTAAATTTGTCGTCGTATTATCCGTTGCCATTTTATTTGTCGTCGTATTCTCCGTTGCCTATGTGGCATTTTAAATTAGGCCGGAATACGAGTTGAAAACACGAACAAAACAAATGCTAACGTTGAGCGGGACCATGGGATCACAAGCAAACACCCTCCGTCCAGGTGCTATAATTAACCGCGTGTTAAACAGCGGCTCGGCCACCATTAATGGAGAAGTTGTGAGCGAGGCGGGCGGCTCATGGATGGAGGTCAAAGAGCTCGCTTCCCGGTGAGCATGGGCGGCCTTGCTGCTCGCACGTGTCACGTCGAGCCTGCGAGGTGGACAGGATGCACGCGTCCCTTCGAGCCTGAGTGGCGGACTGCTCGCACGCATCCCATCGAGCCTGCACGGCGGACTTCTCGCGCTCGTCCCGTCTAATGAAACAGCTGCACGCACGCCATCAATGAATGAGGACGGAGGTAGTACTATCCCATAAGAAAATAGGGACGCGTGGCCTCACTTAAGTGGTTACGGGAACACACGGTTCATATAATACAACCGTTTGCGATATTAACGTGTCAGCTATTTGTTTCAAAAGGACTTCGTTGCCTATTAATGTGTGCGCCTTGTCTTAAACTGGACGATTTTTTTACCACGACATACATGTGCCATGTCATGAAACCATGCTAAGTTTCATGTTTTTTGGGTGAGTTTTAGATTTACTGGGATTTAAAAACCGAGATTCTCAATGTTTTAGGACGATGAGAAGTTTGTAATTCATTCTCATTCCTTCAGTGAGACCTAAACATGCACCCAATGACACATGTACGATTTTCCAACCATTTTGCTTCACTGGAGCATGTGCTTGTAATTCAAATTTGAATTATGGACTACATTAAATGCCAAGAAAACTCAATTAATATATAAAATGGCGAAACGAATCCTGAACAGTTTCAAATTTCAGCACGACACTCCTGTTATTCTATGTTTGCCTGTAGAAAACAAAGTTCAAGGCGAGAAGAGGCAGCGATTATCGTTTCGCCCACAAGAGGGGAT